>OY997270.1:333421884-334038347 GCA_963921465.1 Triticum timopheevii
CAAAACTGCTAGTGTTGATGACCGACATGTAAACGCATTCCATGGTTTGTTAATCGTGGAAATCACTCCGGGACCCCAAAATAGTGAGTAATAGTCCATGAAACGGGCCAGAATCGGCCAAAACTGGCTGTGTTGATGACCGACGCATAGACGCATCCCAGGGTTTGTTAGTCGTGAAAATCACTCCGGGACCCCAAAACAGTGAGTAATAGTCCATAAAACGGGCCAGAATCAGCCAAAACTGCCAGTGTTGATGACCGACACGTAAACACATCCCATGGTTTGTTAATCTTGGAAATCGACCTGGGACCCCAAAACAATGAGTAATAGTCCATGAGAAGGGCCAAAATCGGCCAAAGCTGCCAGTGTTGATGACCGACACGTAAACGCATTCCAGGGTTTGTTAATCGTGGTAATCACTCCGGGACCCGCAAACAGTGAGTAATAGTCCATGAAACGGGCCAGAATCGGCCAAAACTGCCTGTGTTGATGACCGACATGCAAGCGCACCCTGGGGTTCAATAATTATGGAAATCACTTCTGGACCCCAACATGGTGAGTAATAGTCCAAAAAATGGGCCAGAATTGGCGAAAACTGAGAGTGTTGATGACTGACACGTAAACGCATCCCGAGGTTTGTTATTCGTGGAAATCACTCCGGGACCCCAAAACAGTGAGTAATAGTCCATGAAACGGGCCAGAATTGGCCAAAACTGGCAGTGTTGATGACCGACACGTAGACGCATCCCAGGGTTTGTTAATCGTGGAAATCACTCTGGGACCCCAAAACAGTGAGTAATAGTCCATGAAACGGGCCAGAATCGGCCAAAGCTGCGATTGTTGATGACCGACACGTAAATGCAATCCAGGGTTTGTTAATCGTGGTAATCACTCCGGGACCCCCAAACAGTGAGTAATAGTCCATGAAACGGGCCAGAATCGGCCAAAACTGCCAGTGTTGATGACCGATATGCAAGCGCACCCTGGGGTTCAATAATTATGGAAATCGCTTCTGGACCCCAACATGGTGAGTAATAATCCAAGAAACGGGCCAGAATTGGCCAAAACTGAGAGTGTTGATGACTGACACGTAAACGCATCCCACGGTTTGTTATTCGTGGAAATCACTCCGGGACCCCAAAACAGTGAGTAATAGTCCATGAAACGGGCCAGAATCGGCCAAAACTGCCAGTGTTGATGACCGACACGTAGACGCATCCCAGGGTTTGTTAATCGTGGAAATCACTTCGGGACCCCAAAATAGTGAGTAATAGTCCATGAAACGGGCCAGAATCGGCCAAAACTGCTAGTGTTGTTGACCGACACGTAAACGCATCACATGGTTTGTTATTCGTGGAAATCACTCAGGGACCCCAAAACAGTGAGTAATAATCCATGAAACGGTCCAGAATCGGCCAAAACTGCCAGTGTTGATGACCGACATGTAGACGCATCCCAGGGTTTGTTATTCGTGGAAATCACTCAGGGACCCCAAAACAGTTGGTAATAATCCATGAAACGGGCCAGAATCGGTCAAAACTGCTAGTGTTGATGACCGACATGTAAACGCATTCCATGGTTTGTTAATCGTGGAAATCACTCCAGGACCCCAAAATAGTGAGTAACAGTCCATGAAACGGGCCAGAATCGGCCAAAACTGGCTGTGTTGATGACCGACGCATAGACGCATCCCAGGGTTTGTTAGTCGTGAAAATCACTCCGGGACCCCAAAACAGTGAGTAATAGTCCATGAAACGGGCCAGAATCGGCCAAAACTGCCAGTGTTGATGACCGACACGTAAACACATCCCATGGTTTGTTAATCTTGGAAATCGACCTGGGACCCCAAAACAGTGAGTAATAGTCCATGAAAAGGGCCAAAATCGGCCAAAGCTGCCAGTGTTGATGACCGACACGTAAACGCATTCCAGGGTTTGTTAATCGTGGTAATCACTCCGGAACCCGCAAACAGTGAGTAATAGTCCATGAAACGGGCCAGAATCGGCCAAAACTGCCAGTGTTGATGACCGACATGCAAGCGCACCCTGGGGTTCAATTATTATGGAAATCACTTCTGGACCCCAACATGGTGAGTAATAGTCCAAAAAACGGGCCAGAATTGGCGAAAACTGAGAGTGTTGATGACTGACACGTAAACGCATCCCGAGGTTTGTTATTCGTGGAAATCACTCCGGGACCCCAAAACAGTGAGTAATAGTCCATGAAACGGGCCAGAATTGGCCAAAACTGGCAGTGTTGATGACCGACACGTAGACGCATCCCAGGGTTTGTTAATCGTGGAAATCACTCTGGGACCCCAAAACAGTGAGTAATAGTCCATGAAACGGGCCAGAATCAGCCAAAACTACCAGTGTTGATGACCGACACGTAAACACATCCCATGGTTTGTTAATCTTGGAAATCGACCTGGGACCCCAAAACAGTGAGTAATAGTCCATGAAAAGGGCCAAAATCGGCCAAAGCTGCCGGTGTTGATGACCGACACGTAAACGCGTTCCAGGGTTTGTTAATCGTGGTAATCACTCCGGGACCCGCAAACAGTGAGTAATAGTCCATGAAACGGGCCAGAATCGGCCAAAACTGCCTGTGTTGATGACCGACATGCAAGCGCACCCTGGGGTTCAATAATTATGGAAATCACTTCTGGACCCCAACATGGTGAGTAATAGTCCAAAAAATGGGCCAGAATTGGCGAAAACTGAGAGTGTTGATGACTGACACGTAAACGCATCCCGAGGTTTGTTATTCGTGGAAATCACTCCGGGACCCCAAAACAGTGAGTAATAGTCCATGAAATGGGCCAGAATTGGCCAAAACTGGCAGTGTTGATGACCGACACGTAGACGCATCCCAGGGTTTGTTAATCGTGGAAATCACTCTGGGACCCCAAAACAGTGAGTAATAGTCCATGAAACGGGCCAGAATCGGCCAAAGCTGCGATTGTTGATGACCGACACGTAAATGCAATCCAGGGTTTGTTAATCGTGGTAATCACTCCGGGACCCCAAAACAGTGAGTAATAATCCATGAAACGGTCCAGAATCGGCCAAAACTGCCAGTGTTGATGACCGACATGTAGACGCATCCCAGGGTTTGTTATTCGTGGAAATCACTCAGGGACCCCAAAACAGTTGGTAATAATCCATGAAACGGGCCAGAATCGGTCAAAACTGCTAGTGTTGATGACCGACATGTAAACGCATTCCATGGTTTGTTAATCGTGGAAATCACTCCAGGACCCCAAAATAGTGAGTAACAGTCCATGAAACGGGCCAGAATCGGCCAAAACTGGCAGTGTTGATGACCGACACGTAGACGCATCCCAGGGTTTGTTAATCGTGGAAATCACTCTGGGACCCCAAAACAGTGAGTAATAGTCCATGAAACGGGCCAGAATCGGCCAAAGCTGCGATTGTTGATGACCGACACGTAAATGCAATCCAGGGTTTGTTAATCGTGGTAATCACTCCGGGACCCCCAAACAGTGAGTAATAGTCCATGAAACGGGCCAGAATCGGCCAAAACTGCCAGTGTTGATGACCGATATGCAAGCGCACCCTGGGGTTCAATAATTATGGAAATCGCTTCTGGACCCCAACATGGTGAGTAATAATCCAAGAAACGGGCCAGAATTGGCCAAAACTGAGAGTGTTGATGACTGACATGTAAACGCATCCCACGGTTTGTTATTCGTGGAAATCACTCCGGGACCCCAAAACAGTGAGTAATAGTCCATGAAACGGGCCAGAATCGGCCAAAACTGCCAGTGTTGATGACCGACACGTGGACGCATCCCAGGGTTTGTTAATCGTGGAAATCACTTCGGGACCCCAAAATAGTGAGTAATAGTCCATGAAACGGGCCAGAATCGGCCAAAACTACTAGTGTTGTTGACCGACACGTAAACACATCACATGGTTTGTTATTCGTGGAAATCACTCAGGGACCCCAAAACAGTGAGTAATAATCCATGAAACGGTCCAGAATCGGCCAAAACTGCCAGTGTTGATGACCGACATGTAGACGCATCCCAGGGTTTGTTATTCGTGGAAATCACTCAGGGACCCCAAAACAGTTGGTAATAATCCATGAAACGGGCCAGAATCGGTCAAAACTGCTAGTGTTGATGACCGACATGTAAACGCATTCCATGGTTTGTTAATCGTGGAAATCACTCCAGGACCCCAAAATAGTGAGTAACAGTCCATGAAACGGGCCAGAATCGGCCAAAACTGGCTGTGTTGATGACCGACGCATAGACGCATCCCAGGGTTTGTTAGTCGTGAAAATCACTCCGGGACCCCAAAACAGTGAGTAATAGTCCATGAAACGGGCCAGAATCGGCCAAAACTGCCAGTGTTGATGACCGACACGTAAACACATCCCATGGTTTGTTAATCTTGGAAATCGACCTGGGACCCCAAAACAGTGAGTAATAGTCCATGAAAAGGGCCAAAATCGGCCAAAGCTGCCGGTGTTGATGACCGACACGTAAACGCGTTCCAGGGTTTGTTAATCGTGGTAATCACTCCGGGACCCGCAAACAGTGAGTAATAGTCCATGAAACGGGCCAGAATCGGCCAAAACTGCCAGTGTTGATGACCGACATGCAAGCGCACCCTGGGGTTCAATAATTATGGAAATCACTTCTGGACCCCAACATGGTGAGTAATAGTCCAAAAAACGGGCCAGAATTGGCGAAAACTGAGAGTGTTGATGACTGACACGTAAACGCATCCCGAGGTTTGTTATTCGTGGAAATCACTCCGGGACCCCAAAACAGTGAGTAATAGTCCATGAAACGGGCCAGAATTGGCCAAAACTGGCAGTGTTGATGACCGACACGTAGACGCATCCCAGGGTTTGTTAATCGTGGAAATCACTCTGGGACCCCAAAACAGTGAGTAATAGTCCATGAAACGGGCCAGAATCGGCCAAAGCTGCGATTGTTGATGACCGACACGTAAATGCAATCCAGGGTTTGTTAATCGTGGTAATCACTCCGGGACCCCCAAACAGTGAGTAATAATCCATGAAACGGGCCAGAATCGGCCAAAACTGCCAGTGTTGATGACCAACATGCAAGCGCACCCTGGGGTTCAATAATTATGGAAATCGCTTCTGGACCCCAACATGGTGAGTAATAATCCAAGAAACGGGCCAGAATTGGCCAAAACTGACAGTGTTGATGACTGACATGTAAACGCATCCCACGGTTTGTTATTCGTGGAAATCACTCCGGGACCCCAAAACAGTGAGTAATAGTCCATGAAACGGGCCAGAATCGGCCAAAACTGCCAGTGTTGATGACCGACACGTGGACGCATCCCAGGGTTTGTTAATCGTGGAAATCACTTCGGGACCCCAAAATAGTGAGTAATAGTCCATGAAACGGGCCAGAATCGGCCAAAACTACTAGTGTTGTTGACCGACACGTAAACACATCACATGGTTTGTTATTCGTGGAAATCACTCAGGGACCCCAAAACAGTGAGTAATAATCCATGAAACGGTCCAGAATCGGCCAAAACTGCCAGTGTTGATGACCGACATGTAGACGCATCCCAGGGTTTGTTATTCGTGGAAATCACTCAGGGACCCCAAAACAGTTGGTAATAATCCATGAAACGGGCCAGAATCGGTCAAAACTGCTAGTGTTGATGACCGACATGTAAACGCATTCCATGGTTTGTTAATCGTGGAAATCACTCCAGGACCCCAAAATAGTGAGTAACAGTCCATGAAACGGGCCAGAATCGGCCAAAACTGGCTGTGTTGATGACCGACGCATAGACGCATCCCAGGGTTTGTTAGTCGTGAAAATCACTCCGGGACCCCAAAACAGTGAGTAATAGTCCATGAAACGGGCCAGAATCGGCCAAAACTGCCAGTGTTGATGACCGACACGTAAACACATCCCATGGTTTGTTAATCTTGGAAATCGACCTGGGACCCCAAAACAGTGAGTAATAGTCCATGAAAAGGGCCAAAATCGGCCAAAGCTGCCGGTGTTGATGACCGACACGTAAACGCGTTCCAGGGTTTGTTAATCGTGGTAATCACTCCGGGACCCGCAAACAGTGAGTAATAGTCCATGAAACGGGCCAGAATCGGCCAAAACTGCCTGTGTTGATGACCGACATGCAAGCGCACCCTGGGGTTCAATAATTATGGAAATCACTTCTGGACCCCAACATGGTGAGTAATAGTCCAAAAAATGGGCCAGAATTGGCGAAAACTGAGAGTGTTGATGACTGACACGTAAACGCATCCCGAGGTTTGTTATTCGTGGAAATCACTCCGGGACCCCAAAACAGTGAGTAATAGTCCATGAAATGGGCCAGAATTGGCCAAAACTGGCAGTGTTGATGACCGACACGTAGACGCATCCCAGGGTTTGTTAATCGTGGAAATCACTCTGGGACCCCAAAACAGTGAGTAATAGTCCATGAAACGGGCCAGAATCGGCCAAAGCTGCGATTGTTGATGACCGACACGTAAATGCAATCCAGGGTTTGTTAATCGTGGTAATCACTCCGGGACCCCAAAACAGTGAGTAATAATCCATGAAACGGTCCAGAATCGGCCAAAACTGCCAGTGTTGATGACCGACATGTAGACGCATCCCAGGGTTTGTTATTCGTGGAAATCACTCAGGGACCCCAAAACAGTTGGTAATAATCCATGAAACGGGCCAGAATCGGTCAAAACTGCTAGTGTTGATGACCGACATGTAAACGCATTCCATGGTTTGTTAATCGTGGAAATCACTCCAGGACCCCAAAATAGTGAGTAACAGTCCATGAAACGGGCCAGAATCGGCCAAAACTGGCTGTGTTGATGACCGACGCATAGACGCATCCCAGGGTTTGTTAGTCGTGAAAATCACTCCGGGACCCCAAAACAGTGAGTAATAGTCCATGAAACGGGCCAGAATCGGCCAAAACTGCCAGTGTTGATGACCGACACGTAAACACATCCCATGGTTTGTTAATCTTGGAAATCGACCTGGGACCCCAAAACAGTGAGTAATAGTCCATGAAAAGGGCCAAAATCGGCCAAAGCTGCCAGTGTTGATGACCGACACGTAAACGCATTCCAGGGTTTGTTAATCGTGGTAATCACTCCGGAACCCGCAAACAGTGAGTAATAGTCCATGAAACGGGCCAGAATCGGCCAAAACTGCCAGTGTTGATGACCGACATGCAAGCGCACCCTGGGGTTCAATTATTATGGAAATCACTTCTGGACCCCAACATGGTGAGTAATAGTCCAAAAAACGGGCCAGAATTGGCGAAAACTGAGAGTGTTGATGACTGACACGTAAACGCATCCCGAGGTTTGTTATTCGTGGAAATCACTCCGGGACCCCAAAACAGTGAGTAATAGTCCATGAAACGGGCCAGAATTGGCCAAAACTGGCAGTGTTGATGACCGACACGTAGACGCATCCCAGGGTTTGTTAATCGTGGAAATCACTCTGGGACCCCAAAACAGTGAGTAATAGTCCATGAAACGGGCCAGAATCGGCCAAAACTACCAGTGTTGATGACCGACACGTAAATGCAATCCAGGGTTTGTTAATCGTGGTAATCACTCCGGGACCCCCAAACAGTGAGTAATAGTCCATGAAACGGGCCAGAATCGGCCAAAACTGCCAGTGTTGATGACCAACATGCAAGCGCACCCTGGGGTTCAATAATTATGGAAATCGCTTCTGGACCCCAACATGGTGAGTAATAATCCAAGAAACGGGCCAGAATTGGCCAAAACTGACAGTGTTGATGACTGACATGTAAACGCATCCCACGGTTTGTTATTCGTGGAAATCACTCCGGGACCCCAAAACAGTGAGTAATAGTCCATGAAACGGGCCAGAATCGGCCAAAACTGCCAGTGTTGATGACCGACACGTGGACGCATCCCAGGGTTTGTTAATCGTGGAAATCACTTCGGGACCCCAAAATAGTGAGTAATAGTCCATGAAACGGGCCAGAATCGGCCAAAACTACTAGTGTTGTTGACCGACACGTAAACGCATCACATGGTTTGTTATTCGTGGAAATCACTCAGGGACCCCAAAACAGTGAGTAATAATCCATGAAACGGTCCAGAATCGGCCAAAACTGCCAGTGTTGATGACCGACATGTAGACGCATCCCAGGGTTTGTTATTCGTGGAAATCACTCAGGGACCCCAAAACAGTTGGTAATAATCCATGAAACGGGCCAGAATCGGTCAAAACTGCTAGTGTTGATGACCGACATGTAAACGCATTCCATGGTTTGTTAATCGTGGAAATCACTCCAGGACCCCAAAATAGTGAGTAACAGTCCATGAAACGGGCCAGAATCGGCCAAAACTGGCTGTGTTGATGACCGACGCATAGACGCATCCCAGGGTTTGTTAGTCGTGAAAATCACTCCGGGACCCCAAAACAGTGAGTAATAGTCCATGAAACGGGCCAGAATCGGCCAAAACTGCCAGTGTTGATGACCGACACGTAAACACATCCCATGGTTTGTTAATCTTGGAAATCGACCTGGGACCCCAAAACAGTGAGTAATAGTCCATGAAAAGGGCCAAAATCGGCCAAAGCTGCCAGTGTTGATGACCGACACGTAAACGCGTTCCAGGGTTTGTTAATCGTGGTAATCACTCCGGGACCCGCAAACAGTGAGTAATAGTCCATGAAACGGGCCAGAATCGGCCAAAACTGCCTGTGTTGATGACCGACATGCAAGCGCACCCTGGGGTTCAATAATTATGGAAATCACTTCTGGACCCCAACATGGTGAGTAATAGTCCAAAAAATGGGCCAGAATTGGCGAAAACTGAGAGTGTTGATGACTGACACGTAAACGCATCCCGAGGTTTGTTATTCGTGGAAATCACTCCGGGACCCCAAAACAGTGAGTAATAGTCCATGAAACGGGCCAGAATTGGCCAAAACTGGCAGTGTTGATGACCGACACGTAGACGCATCCCAGGGTTTGTTAATCGTGGAAATCACTCTGGGACCCCAAAACAGTGAGTAATAGTCCATGAAACGGGCCAGAATCGGCCAAAGCTGCGATTGTTGATGACCGACACGTAAATGCAATCCAGGGTTTGTTAATCGTGGTAATCACTCCGGGACCCCCAAACAGTGAGTAATAGTCCATGAAACGGGCCAGAATCGGCCAAAACTGCCAGTGTTGATGACCGATAAGCAAGCGCACCCTGGGGTTCAATAATTATGGAAATCGCTTCTGGACCCCAACATGGTGAGTAATAATCCAAGAAACGGGCCAGAATTGGCCAAAACTGAGAGTGTTGATGACTGACACGTAAACGCATCCCACGGTTTGTTATTCGTGGAAATCACTCCGGGACCCCAAAACAGTGAGTAATAGTCCATGAAACGGGCCAGAATCGGCCAAAACTGCCAGTGTTGATGACCGACACGTAGACGCATCCCAGGGTTTGTTAATCGTGGAAATCACTTCGGGACCCCAAAATAGTGAGTAATAGTCCATGAAACGGGCCAGAATCGGCCAAAACTGCTAGTGTTGTTGACCGACACGTAAACGCATCACATGGTTTGTTATTCGTGGAAATCACTCAGGGACCCCAAAACAGTGAGTAATAATCCATGAAACGGTCCAGAATCGGCCAAAACTGCCAGTGTTGATGACCGACATGTAGACGCATCCCAGGGTTTGTTATTCGTGGAAATCACTCAGGGACCCCAAAACAGTTGGTAATAATCCATGAAACGGGCCAGAATCGGTCAAAACTGCTAGTGTTGATGACCGACATGTAAACGCATTCCATGGTTTGTTAATCGTGGAAATCACTCCAGGACCCCAAAATAGTGAGTAACAGTCCATGAAACGGGCCAGAATCGGCCAAAACTGGCTGTGTTGATGACCGACGCATAGACGCATCCCAGGGTTTGTTAGTCGTGAAAATCACTCCGGGACCCCAAAACAGTGAGTAATAGTCCATGAAACGGGCCAGAATCGGCCAAAACTGCCAGTGTTGATGACCGACACGTAAACACATCCCATGGTTTGTTAATCTTGGAAATCGACCTGGGACCCCAAAACAGTGAGTAATAGTCCATGAAAAGGGCCAAAATCGGCCAAAGCTGCCAGTGTTGATGACCGACACGTAAACGCATTCCAGGGTTTGTTAATCGTGGTAATCACTCCGGAACCCGCAAACAGTGAGTAATAGTCCATGAAACGGGCCAGAATCGGCCAAAACTGCCAGTGTTGATGACCGACATGCAAGCGCACCCTGGGGTTCAATTATTATGGAAATCACTTCTGGACCCCAACATGGTGAGTAATAGTCCAAAAAACGGGCCAGAATTGGCGAAAACTGAGAGTGTTGATGACTGACACGTAAACGCATCCCGAGGTTTGTTATTCGTGGAAATCACTCCGGGACCCCAAAACAGTGAGTAATAGTCCATGAAACGGGCCAGAATTGGCCAAAACTGGCAGTGTTGATGACCGACACGTAGACGCATCCCAGGGTTTGTTAATCGTGGAAATCACTCTGGGACCCCAAAACAGTGAGTAATAGTCCATGAAACGGGCCAGAATCGGCCAAAACTACCAGTGTTGATGACCGACACGTAAATGCAATCCAGGGTTTGTTAATCGTGGTAATCACTCCGGGACCCCCAAACAGTGAGTAATAGTCCATGAAACGGGCCAGAATCGGCCAAAACTGCCAGTGTTGATGACCAACATGCAAGCGCACCCTGGGGTTCAATAATTATGGAAATCGCTTCTGGACCCCAACATGGTGAGTAATAATCCAAGAAACGGGCCAGAATTGGCCAAAACTGACAGTGTTGATGACTGACATGTAAACGCATCCCACGGTTTGTTATTCGTGGAAATCACTCCGGGACCCCAAAACAGTGAGTAATAGTCCATGAAACGGGCCAGAATCGGCCAAAACTGCCAGTGTTGATGACCGACACGTGGACGCATCCCAGGGTTTGTTAATCGTGGAAATCACTTCGGGACCCCAAAATAGTGAGTAATAGTCCATGAAACGGGCCAGAATCGGCCAAAACTACTAGTGTTGTTGACCGACACGTAAACGCATCACATGGTTTGTTATTCGTGGAAATCACTCAGGGACCCCAAAACAGTGAGTAATAATCCATGAAACGGTCCAGAATCGGCCAAAACTGCCAGTGTTGATGACCGACATGTAGACGCATCCCAGGGTTTGTTATTCGTGGAAATCACTCAGGGACCCCAAAACAGTTGGTAATAATCCATGAAACGGGCCAGAATCGGTCAAAACTGCTAGTGTTGATGACCGACATGTAAACGCATTCCATGGTTTGTTAATCGTGGAAATCACTCCAGGACCCCAAAATAGTGAGTAACAGTCCATGAAACGGGCCAGAATCGGCCAAAACTGGCTGTGTTGATGACCGACGCATAGACGCATCCCAGGGTTTGTTAGTCGTGAAAATCACTCCGGGACCCCAAAACAGTGAGTAATAGTCCATGAAACGGGCCAGAATCGGCCAAAACTGCCAGTGTTGATGACCGACACGTAAACACATCCCATGGTTTGTTAATCTTGGAAATCGACCTGGGACCCCAAAACAGTGAGTAATAGTCCATGAAAAGGGCCAAAATCGGCCAAAGCTGCCAGTGTTGATGACCGACACGTAAACGCGTTCCAGGGTTTGTTAATCGTGGTAATCACTCCGGGACCCGCAAACAGTGAGTAATAGTCCATGAAACGGGCCAGAATCGGCCAAAACTGCCAGTGTTGATGACCGACATGCAAGCGCACCCTGGGGTTCAATTATTATGGAAATCACTTCTGGACCCCAACATGGTGAGTAATAGTCCAAAAAACGGGCCAGAATTGGCGAAAACTGAGAGTGTTGATGACTGACACGTAAACGCATCCCGAGGTTTGTTATTCGTGGAAATCACTCCGGGACCCCAAAACAGTGAGTAATAGTCCATGAAACGGGCCAGAATTGGCCAAAACTGGCAGTGTTGATGACCGACACGTAGACGCATCCCAGGGTTTGTTAATCGTGGAAATCACTCTGGGACCCCAAAACAGTGAGTAATAGTCCATGAAACGGGCCAGAATCGGCCAAAACTAGCAGTGTTGATGACCGACACGTAAATGCAATCCAGGGTTTGTTAATCGTGGTAATCACTCCGGGACCCCCAAACAGTGAGTAATAGTCCATGAAACGGGCCAGAATCGGCCAAAACTGCCAGTGTTGATGACCAACATGCAAGCGCACCCTGGGGTTCAATAATTATGGAAATCGCTTCTGGACCCCAACATGGTGAGTAATAATCCAAGAAACGGGCCAGAATTGGCCAAAACTGACAGTGTTGATGACTGACACGTAAACGCATCCCACGGTTTGTTATTCGTGGAAATCACTTCGGGACCCCAAAACAGTGAGTAATAGTCCATGAAACGGGCCAGAATCGGCCAAAACTGCCAGTGTTGATGACCGACACGTGGACGCATCCCAGGGTTTGTTAATCGTGGAAATCACTTCGGGACCCCAAAATAGTGAGTAATAGTCCATGAAACGGGCCAGAATCGGCCAAAACTGCTAGTGTTGTTGACCGACACGTAAACGCATCACATGGTTTGTTATTCGTGGAAATCACTCAGGGACCCCAAAACAGTGAGTAATAATCCATGAAACGGTCCAGAATCGGCCAAAACTGCCAGTGTTGATGACCGACATGTAGACGCATCCCAGGGTTTTTTATTCGTGGAAATCACTCAGGGACCCCAAAACAGTTGGTAATAATCCATGAAACGGGCCAGAATCGGTCAAAACTGCTAGTGTTGATGACCGACATGTAAACGCATTCCATGGTTTGTTAATCGTGGAAATCATTCCAGGACCCCAAAATAGTGAGTAACAGTCCATGAAACGGGCCAGAATCGGCCAAAACTGGCTGTGTTGATGACCGACGCATAGACGCATCCCAGGGTTTGTTAGTCGTGAAAATCACTCCGGGACCCCAAAACAGTGAGTAATAGTCCATGAAACGGGCCAGAATCGGCCAAAACTGCCAGTGTTGATGACCGACACGTAAACACATCCCATGGTTTGTTAATCTTGGAAATCGACCTGGGACCCCAAAACAGTGAGTAATAGTCCATGAAAAGGGCCAAAATCGGCCAAAGCTGCCAGTGTTGATGACCGACACGTAAACGCGTTCCAGGGTTTGTTAATCGTGGTAATCACTCCGGGACCCGCAAACAGTGAGTAATAGTCCATGAAACGGGCCAGAATCGGCCAAAACTGCCAGTGTTGATGACCGACATGCAAGCGCACCCTGGGGTTCAATTATTATGGAAATCACTTCTGGACCCCAACATGGTGAGTAATAGTCCAAAAAACGGGCCAGAATTGGCGAAAACTGAGAGTGTTGATGACTGACACGTAAACGCATCCCGAGGTTTGTTATTCGTGGAAATCACTCCGGGACCCCAAAACAGTGAGTAATAGTCCATGAAACGGGCCAGAATTGGCCAAAACTGGCAGTGTTGATGACCGACACGTAGACGCATCCCAGGGTTTGTTAATCGTGGAAATCACTCTGGGACCCCAAAACAGTGAGTAATAGTCCATGAAACGGGCCAGAATCGGCCAAAACTAGCAGTGTTGATGACCGACACGTAAATGCAATCCAGGGTTTGTTAATCGTGGTAATCACTCCGGGACCCCCAAACAGTGAGTAATAGTCCATGAAACGGGCCAGAATCGGCCAAAACTGCCAGTGTTGATGACCAACATGCAAGCGCACCCTGGGGTTCAATAATTATGGAAATCGCTTCTGGACCCCAACATGGTGAGTAATAATCCAAGAAACGGGCCAGAATTGGCCAAAACTGACAGTGTTGATGACTGACACGTAAACGCATCCCACGGTTTGTTATTCGTGGAAATCACTCCGGGACCCCAAAACAGTGAGTAATAGTCCATGAAACGGGCCAGAATCGGCCAAAACTGCCAGTGTTGATGACCGACACGTGGACGCATCCCAGGGTTTGTTAATCGTGGAAATCACTTCGGGACCCCAAAATAGTGAGTAATAGTCCATGAAACGGGCCAGAATCGGCCAAAACTGCTAGTGTTGTTGACCGACACGTAAACGCATCACATGGTTTGTTATTCGTGGAAATCACTCAGGGACCCCAAAACAGTGAGTAATAATCCATGAAACGGTCCAGAATCGGCCAAAACTGCCAGTGTTGATGACCGACATGTAGACGCATCCCAGGGTTTGTTATTCGTGGAAATCACTCAGGGACCCCAAAACAGTTGGTAATAATCCATGAAACGGGCCAGAATCGGTCAAAACTGCTAGTGTTGATGACCGACATGTAAACGCATTCCATGGTTTGTTAATCGTGGAAATCACTCCAGGACCCCAAAATAGTGAGTAACAGTCCATGAAACGGGCCAGAATCGGCCAAAACTGGCTGTGTTGATGACCGACGCATAGACGCATCCCAAGGTTTGTTAGTCGTGAAAATCACTCCGGGACCCCAAAACAGTGAGTAATAGTCCATGAAACGGGCCAGAATCGGCCAAAACTGCCAGTGTTGATGACCGACACGTAAACACATCCCATGGTTTGTTAATCTTGGAAATCGACCTGGGACCCCAAAACAGTGAGTAATAGTCCATGAAAAGGGCCAAAATCGGCCAAAGCTGCCAGTGTTGATGACCGACACGTAAACGCATTCCAGGGTTTGTTAATCGTGGTAATCACTCCGGGACC
Organism: Triticum timopheevii; assembly: GCA_963921465.1. Classification (NCBI taxonomy): domain Eukaryota; kingdom Viridiplantae; phylum Streptophyta; class Magnoliopsida; order Poales; family Poaceae; genus Triticum; species Triticum timopheevii. The sequence goes on from OY997270.1 coordinate 333,436,710, forward strand.
CGCAAACAGTGAGTAATAGTCCATGAAACGGGCCAGAATCGGCCAAAACTGCCAGTGTTGATGACCGACATGCAAGCGCACCCTGGGGTTCAATTATTATGGAAATCACTTCTGGACCCCAACATGGTGAGTAATAGTCCAAAAAACGGGCCAGAATTGGCGAAAACTGAGAGTGTTGATGACTGACACGTAAACGCATCCCGAGGTTTGTTATTCGTGGAAATCACTCCGGGACCCCAAAACAGTGAGTAATAGTCCATGAAACGGGCCAGAATTGGCCAAAACTGGCAGTGTTGATGACCGACACGTAGACGCATCCCAGGGTTTGTTAATCGTGGAAATCACTCTGGGACCCCAAAACAGTGAGTAATAGTCCATGAAACGGGCCAGAATCGGCCAAAACTAGCAGTGTTGATGACCGACACGTAAATGCAATCCAGGGTTTGTTAATCGTGGTAATCACTCCGGGACCCCCAAACAGTGAGTAATAGTCCATGAAACGGGCCAGAATCGGCCAAAACTGCCAGTGTTGATGACCAACATGCAAGCGCACCCTGGGGTTCAATAATTATGGAAATCGCTTCTGGACCCCAACATGGTGAGTAATAATCCAAGAAACGGGCCAGAATTGGCCAAAACTGACAGTGTTGATGACTGACACGTAAACGCATCCCACGGTTTGTTATTCGTGGAAATCACTCCGGGACCCCAAAACAGTGAGTAATAGTCCATGAAACGGGCCAGAATCGGCCAAAACTGCCAGTGTTGATGACCGACACGTGGACGCATCCCAGGGTTTGTTAATCGTGGAAATCACTTCGGGACCCCAAAATAGTGAGTAATAGTCCATGAAACGGGCCAGAATCGGCCAAAACTGCTAGTGTTGTTGACCGACACGTAAACGCATCACATGGTTTGTTATTCGTGGAAATCACTCAGGGACCCCAAAACAGTGAGTAATAATCCATGAAACGGTCCAGAATCGGCCAAAACTGCCAGTGTTGATGACCGACATGTAGACGCATCCCAGGGTTTGTTATTCGTGGAAATCACTCAGGGACCCCAAAACAGTTGGTAATAATCCATGAAACGGGCCAGAATCGGTCAAAACTGCTAGTGTTGATGACCGACATGTAAACGCATTCCATGGTTTGTTAATCGTGGAAATCACTCCAGGACCCCAAAATAGTGAGTAACAGTCCATGAAACGGGCCAGAATCGGCCAAAACTGGCTGTGTTGATGACCGACGCATAGACGCATCCCAAGGTTTGTTAGTCGTGAAAATCACTCCGGGACCCCAAAACAGTGAGTAATAGTCCATGAAACGGGCCAGAATCGGCCAAAACTGCCAGTGTTGATGACCGACACGTAAACACATCCCATGGTTTGTTAATCTTGGAAATCGACCTGGGACCCCAAAACAGTGAGTAATAGTCCATGAAAAGGGCCAAAATCGGCCAAAGCTGCCAGTGTTGATGACCGACACGTAAACGCATTCCAGGGTTTGTTAATCGTGGTAATCACTCCGGGACCCGCAAACAGTGAGTAATAGTCCATGAAACGGGCCAGAATCGGCCAAAACTGCCAGTGTTGATGACCGACATGCAAGCGCACCCTGGGGTTCAATTATTATGGAAATCACTTCTGGACCCCAACATGGTGAGTAATAGTCCAAAAAACGGGCCAGAATTGGCGAAAACTGAGAGTGTTGATGACTGACACGTAAACGCATCCCGAGGTTTGTTATTCGTGGAAATCACTCCGGGACCCCAAAACAGTGAGTAATAGTCCATGAAACGGGCCAGAATTGGCCAAAACTGGCAGTGTTGATGACCGACACGTAGACGCATCCCAGGGTTTGTTAATCGTTGAAATCACTCTGGGACCCCAAAACAGTGAGTAATAGTCCATGAAACGGGCCAGAATCGGCCAAAACTAGCAGTGTTGATGACCGACACGTAAACGCAATCCAGGGTTTGTTAATCGTGGTAATCACTCCGGGACCCCCAAACAGTGAGTAATAGTCCATGAAACGGGCCAGAATTGGCCAAAACTGCCAGTGTTGATGACAAACATGCAAGCGCACCCTGGGGTTCAATAATTATGGAAATCGCTTCTGGACCCCAACATGGTGAGTAATAATCCAAGAAACGGGCCAGAATTGGCCAAAACTGACAGTGTTGATGACTGACACGTAAACGCATCCCACGGTTTGTTATTCGTGGAAATCACTCCGGGACCCCAAAACAGTGAGTAATAGTCCATGAAACGGGCCAGAATCGGCCAAAACTGCCAGTGTTGATGACCGACACGTGGACGCATCCCAGGGTTTGTTAATCGTGGAAATCACTTCGGGACCCCAAAATAGTGAGTAATAGTCCATGAAACGGGCCAGAATCGGCCAAAACTGCTAGTGTTGTTGACCGACACGTAAACGCATCACATGGTTTGTTATTCGTGGAAATCACTCAGGGACCCCAAAACAGTGAGTAATAATCCATGAAATGGGCCAGAATCGGCCAAAACTAGCAGTGTTGATGACCGACATGTAGACGCATCCCAGAGTTTGTTATTCATGGAAATCACTCCGGGACCCCAAAACAGTGAGTAATAGTCCATGAATCGGGCCAGAATCGGCCAAAGCTGCGATTGTTGATGACCGACACGTAAATGCAATCCAGGGTTTGTTAATCGTGGTAATCACTCCGGGACCCCCAAACAGTGAGTAATAGTCCATGAAACGGGCCAGAATCGGCCAAAACTGCCAGTGTTGATGACCGATATGCAAGCGCACCCTGGGGTTCAATAATTATGGAAATCGCTTCTGGACCCCAACATGGTGAGTAATAATCCAAGAAACGGGCCAGAATTGGCCAAAACTGAGAGTGTTGATGACTGATACGTAAACGCATCCCACGGTTTGTTATTCGTGGAAATCACTCCGGGACCCCAAAACAGTGAGTAATAGTCCATGAAACGGGCCAGAATCGGCCAAAACTGCCAGTGTTGATGACCGACACGTAGACGCATCCCAGGGTTTGTTAATCGTGGAAATCACTTCGGGACCCCAAAATAGTGAGTAATAGTCCATGAAACGGGCCAGAATGGGCCAAAACTGCTAGTGTTGTTGACCGACACGTAAACGCATCACATGGTTTGTTATTCGTGGAAATCACTCAGGGACCCCAAATCAGTGAGTAATAATCCATGAAACGGTCCAGAATCGGCCAAAACTGCCAGTGTTGATGACCGACATGTAGACCCATCCCAGGGTTTGTTATTCGTGGAAATCACTCAGGGACCCCAAAACAGTTGGTAATAATCCATGAAACGGGCCAGAATCGGTCAAAACTGCTAGTGTTGATGACCGACATGTAAATGCATCCCACGGTTTGTTATTCGTGGAAATCACTCCGGGACCCCAAAACAGTGAGTAATAGTCCATGAAACGGGCCAGAATCGGCCAAAACTGCCAGTGTTGATGACCGACACGTAGACGCATCCCAGGGTTTGTTAATCGTGGAAATCACTTCGGGACCCCAAAATAGTGAGTAATAGTCCATGAAACGGGCCAGAATCGGCCAAAACTGCCAGTGTTGAGTACCGACACGTAAACGCATCCCAGGGTTTGTTATTCGTGGAAATCACTCAGGGACCCCAAAACAGTTGGTAATAATCCATGAAATGGGCCAGAATCGGTCAAAACTGCTAGTGTTGATGACCGACATGTAAACGCATTCCATGGTTTGTTAATCGTGGAAATCACTCCGGGACCCCAAAATAGTGAGTAATAGTCCATGAAACGGGCCAGAATCGGCCAAAACTGCTAGTGTTGATGACCGACGCATAGACGCATCCCAGGGTTTGTTAGTCGTGAAAATCACTCAGGGACCCCAAAACAGTGAGTAATAATCCATGAAACGGGCCAGAATCGGCCAAAACTGCCAGTGTTGATGACCGACACGTAGACGCATCCCAGAGTTTGTTATTCATGGAAATCACTCCGGGACCCCAAAACAGTGAGTAATAGTCCATGAAAAGGGCCAAAATCGGCCAAAGCTGCCAGTGTTGATGACCGACACGTAAACGCATTCCAGGGTTTGTTAATCGTGGTAATCACTCCGGGACCCCCAAACAGTGAGTAATAGTCCATGAAACGGGCCAGAATCGGCCAAAACTGCCAGTGTTGATGACCGATATGCAAGCGCACCCTGGGGTTCAATAATTATGGAAATCGCTTCTGGACCCCAACATGGTGAGTAATAATCCAAGAAACGGGCCAGAATTGGCCAAAACTGAGAGTGTTGATGACTGATACGTAAACGCATCCCACGGTTTGTTATTCGTGGAAATCACTCCGGGACCCCAAAACAGTGAGTAATAGTCCATGAAACGGGCCAGAATCGGCCAAAACTGCCAGTGTTGATGACCGACACGTAGACGCATCCCAGGGTTTGTTAATCGTGGAAATCACTTCGGGACCCCAAAATAGTGAGTAATAGTCCATGAAACGGGCCAGAATCGGCCAAAACTGCTAGTGTTGTTGACCGACACGTAAACGCATCACATGGTTTGTTATTCGTGGAAATCACTCAGGGACCCCAAATCAGTGAGTAATAATCCATGAAACGGTCCAGAATCGGCCAAAACTGCCAGTGTTGATGACCGACATGTAGACCCATCCCAGGGTTTGTTATTCGTGGAAATCACTCAGGGACCCCAAAACAGTTGGTAATAATCCATGAAACGGGCCAGAATCGGTCAAAACTGCTAGTGTTGATGACCGACATGTAAATGCATCCCACGGTTTGTTATTCGTGGAAATCACTCCGGGACCCCAAAACAGTGAGTAATAGTCCATGAAACGGGCCAGAATCGGCCAAAACTGCCAGTGTTGATGACCGACACGTAGACGCATCCCAGGGTTTGTTAATCGTGGAAATCACTTCGGGACCCCAAAATAGTGAGTAATAGTCCATGAAACGGGCCAGAATCGGCCAAAACTGCCAGTGTTGAGTACCGACACGTAAACGCATCCCAGGGTTTGTTATTCGTGGAAATCACTCAGGGACCCCAAAACAGTTGGTAATAATCCATGAAATGGGCCAGAATCGGTCAAAACTGCTAGTGTTGATGACCGACATGTAAACGCATTCCATGGTTTGTTAATCGTGGAAATCACTCCGGGACCCCAAAATAGTGAGTAATAGTCCATGAAACGGGCCAGAATCGGCCAAAACTGGCTGTGTTGATGACCGACGCATAGACGCATCCCAGGGTTTGTTAGTCGTGAAAATCACTCCGGGACCCCAAAACAGTGAGTAATAGTCCATGAAACGGGCCAGAATCGGCCAAAACTGCCAGTGTTGATGACCGACACGTAAACACATCCCATGGTTTGTTAATCTTGGAAATCGACCTGGGACCCCAAAACAGTGAGTAATAGTCCATGAAAAGGGCCAAAATCGGCCAAAGCTGCCAGTGTTGATGACCGACACGTAAACGCATTCCAGGGTTTGTTAATCGTGGTAATCACTCCGGGACCCCCAAACAGTGAGTAATAGTCCATGAAACGGGCCAGAATCGGCCAAAACTGCCAGTGTTGATGACCGATATGCAAGCGCACCCTGGGGTTCAATAATTATGGAAATCGCTTCTGGACCCCAACATGGTGAGTAATAATCCAAGAAACGGGCCAGAATTGGCCAAAACTGAGAGTGTTGATGACTGATACGTAAACGCATCCCACGGTTTGTTATTCGTGGAAATCACTCCGGGACCCCAAAACAGTGAGTAATAGTCCATGAAACGGGCCAGAATCGGCCAAAACTGCCAGTGTTGATGACCGACACGTAGACGCATCCCAGGGTTTGTTAATCGTGGAAATCACTTCGGGACCCCAAAATAGTGAGTAATAGTCCATGAAACGGGCCAGAATCGGCCAAAACTGCTAGTGTTGTTGACCGACACGTAAACGCATCACATGGTTTGTTATTCGTGGAAATCACTCAGGGACCCCAAATCAGTGAGTAATAATCCATGAAACGGTCCAGAATCGGCCAAAACTGCCAGTGTTGATGACCGACATGTAGACCCATCCCAGGGTTTGTTATTCGTGGAAATCACTCAGGGACCCCAAAACAGTTGGTAATAATCCATGAAACGGGCCAGAATCGGTCAAAACTGCTAGTGTTGATGACCGACATGTAAATGCATCCCACGGTTTGTTATTCGTGGAAATCACTCCGGGACCCCAAAACAGTGAGTAATAGTCCATGAAACGGGCCAGAATCGGCCAAAACTGCCAGTGTTGATGACCGACACGTAGACGCATCCCAGGGTTTGTTAATCGTGGAAATCACTTCGGGACCCCAAAATAGTGAGTAATAGTCCATGAAACGGGCCAGAATCGGCCAAAACTGCCAGTGTTGAGTACCGACACGTAAACGCATCCCAGGGTTTGTTATTCGTGGAAATCACTCAGGGACCCCAAAACAGTTGGTAATAATCCATGAAATGGGCCAGAATCGGTCAAAACTGCTAGTGTTGATGACCGACATGTAAACGCATTCCATGGTTTGTTAATCGTGGAAATCACTCCGGGACCCCAAAATAGTGAGTAATAGTCCATGAAACGGGCCAGAATCGGCCAAAACTGGCTGTGTTGATGACCGACGCATAGACGCATCCCAGGGTTTGTTAGTCGTGAAAATCACTCCGGGACCCCAAAACAGTGAGTAATAGTCCATGAAACGGGCCAGAATCGGCCAAAACTGCCAGTGTTGATGACCGACACGTAAACACATCCCATGGTTTGTTAATCTTGGAAATCGACCTGGGACCCCAAAACAGTGAGTAATAGTCCATGAAAAGGGCCAAAATCGGCCAAAGCTGCCAGTGTTGATGACCGACACGTAAACGCATTCCAGGGTTTGTTAATCGTGGTAATCACTCCGGGACCCGCAAACAGTGAGTAATAGTCCATGAAACGGGCCAGAATCGGCCAAAACTGCCAGTGTTGATGACCGACATGCAAGCGCACCCTGGGGTTCAATAATTATGGAAATCACTTCTGGACCCCAACATGGTGAGTAATAGTCCAAAAAACGGGCCAGAATTGGCGAAAACTGAGAGTGTTGATGACTGACACGTAAACGCATCCCGAGGTTTGTCATTCGTGGAAATCACTCCGGGACCCCAAAACAGTGAGTAATAGTCCATCAAACGGGCCAGAATCGGCCAAAACTGCCAGTGTTGATGACCGACACGTAGACGCATCCCAGGGTTTGTTAATCGTGGAAATCACTTCGGGACCCCAAAATAGTGAGTAATAGTCCATGAAACGGGCCAGAATCGGCCAAAACTGCTAGTGTTGTTGACCGACACGTAAACGCATCACATGGTTTGTTATTCGTGGAAATCACTCAGGGACCCCAAAACAGTGAGTAATAATCCATGAAACGGGCCAGAATCGGCCAAAACTAGCAGTGTTGATGACCGACATGTAGACGCATCCCAGAGTTTGTTATTCATGGAAATCACTCCGGGACCCCAAAACAGTGAGTAATAGTCCATGAAACGGGCCAAAATCGGCCAAAACTGCGAGTGTTGATGACCGACACGTAAACGCATCCCAGGGTTTGTTAATCGTGGAAATCACTCTGGGACCCCAAAACAGTGAGTAATAGTCCATGAAACGGGCCAGAATCGGCCAAAACTGCCAGTGTTGTGTACCGACATGTAAACGCATCCCAGGGTTTGTTATTCGTGGAAATCACTCAGGGACCCCAAAACAGTTGGTAATAATCCATGAAACGGGCCAGAATCGGTCAAAACTGCTAGTGTTGATGACCGACATGTAAACGCATTCCATGGTTTGTTAATCGTGGAAATCACTCCGGGACCCCAAAATAGTGAGTAATAGTCCATGAAACGGGCCAGAATCAGCCAAAACTGCCAGTGTTGATGACCGACACGTAAACACATCCCATGGTTTGTTAATCTTGGAAATCGACCTGGGACCCCAAAACAGTGAGTAATAGTCCATGAAAAGGGCCAAAATCGGCCAAAGCTGCCAGTGTTGATGACCGACACGTAAACGCATTCCAGGGTTTGTTAATCGTGGTAATCACTCCGGGACCCGCAAACAGTGAGTAATAGTCCATGAAACGGGCCAGAATCGGCCAAAACTGCCTGTGTTGATGACCGACGCATAGACGCATCCCAGGGTTTGTTAGTCGTGAAAATCACTCCGGGACCCCAAAATAGTGAGTAATAGTCCATGAAACGGGCCAGAATCGGCCAAAACTGCCAGTGTTGATGACCGACACGTAAACACATCCCATGGTTTGTTAATCTTGGAAATCGACCTGGGACCCCAAAACAGTGAGTAATAGTCCATGAAAAGGGCCAAAATCGGCCAAAGCTGCCAGTGTTGATGACCGACACGTAAACGCATTCCAGGGTTTGTTAATCGTGGTAATCACTCCGGGACCCGCAAACAGTGAGTAATAGTCCATGAAACGGGCCAGAATTGGCCAAAACTGCCAGTGTTGATGACCGACATGCAAGCGCACCCTGGGTTCAATAATTATGGAAATCACTTTTGGACCCCAACATGGTGAGTAATAGTCCAAAAAACGGGCCAGAATTGGCGAAAACTGAGAGTGTTGATGACTGACACGTAAACGCATCCCGAGGTTTGTCATTCGTGGAAATCACTCCGGGACCCCAAAACAGTGAGTAATAGTCCATCAAACGGGCCAGAATCGGCCAAAACTGCCAGTGTTGATGACCGACACGTAGACGCATCCCAGGGTTTGTTAATCGTGGAAATCACTTCGGGACCCCAAAATAGTGAGTAATAGTCCATGAAACGGGCCAGAATCGGCCAAAACTGCTAGTGTTGTTGACCGACACGTAAACGCATCACATGGTTTGTTATTCGTGGAAATCACTCAGGGACCCCAAAACAGTGAGTAATAATCCATGAAACGGGCCAGAATCGGCCAAAACTAGCAGTGTTGATGACCGACATGTAGACGCATCCCAGAGTTTGTTATTCATGGAAATCACTCCGGGACCCCAAAACAGTGAGTAATAGTCCATGAAACGGGCCAAAATCGGCCAAAACTGCGAGTGTTGATGACCGACACGTAAACGCATCCCAGGGTTTGTTAATCGTGGAAATCACTCTGGGACCCCAAAACAGTGAGTAATAGTCCATGAAACGGGCCAGAATCGGCCAAAACTGCCAGTGTTGAGTACCGACACGTAAACGCATCCCAGGGTTTGTTATTCGTGGAAATCACTCAGGGACCCCAAATCAGTTGGTAATAATCCATGAAACGGGCCAGAATCGGTCAAAACTGCTAGTGTTGATGACCGACATGTAAACGCATTCCATGGTTTGTTAATCGTGGAAATCACTCCGGGACCCCAAAATAGTGAGTAATAGTCCATGAAACGGGCCAGAATCAGCCAAAACTGCCAGTGTTGATGACCGACACGTAAACGCATCCCAGGGTTTGTTATTCGTGGAAATCACTCAGGGACCCCAAAACAGTTGGTAATAATCCATGAAACGGGCCAGAATCGGTCAAAACTGCTAGTGTTGATGACCGACATGTAAACGCATTCCATGGTTTGTTAATCGTGGAAATCACTCCGGGACCCCAAAATAGTGAGTAATAGTCCATGAAACGGGCCAGAATCGGCCAAAACTGGCTGTGTTGATGACCGACGCATAGACGCATCCCAGGGTTTGTTAGTCGTGAAAATCACTCCGGGACCCCAAAACAGTGAGTAATAGTCCATGAAACGGGCCAGAATCGGCCAAAACTGCCAGTGTTGATGACCGACACGTAAACACATCCCATGGTTTGTTAATCTTGGAAATCGACCTGGGACCCCAAAACAGTGAGTAATAGTCCATGAAAAGGGCCAAAATCGGCCAAAGCTGCCAGTGTTGATGACCGACACGTAAACGCATTCCAGGGTTTGTTAATCGTGGTAATCACTCCGGGACCCGCAAACAGTGAGTAATAGTCCATGAAACGGGCCAGAATCGGCCAAAACTGCCAGTGTTGATGACCGACATGCAAGCGCACCCTGGGGTTCAATAATTATGGAAATCACTTTTGGACCCCAACATGGTGAGTAATAGTCCAAAAAACGGGCCAGAATTGGCGAAAACTGAGAGTGTTGATGACTGACACGTAAACGCATCCCGAGGTTTGTCATTCGTGCAAATCACTCCGGGACCCCAAAACAGTGAGTAATAGTCCATCAAACGGGCCAGAATCGGCCAAAACTGCCAGTGTTGATGACCGACACGTAGACGCATCCCAGGGTTTGTTAATCGTGGAAATCACTTCGGGACCCCAAAATAGTGAGTAATAGTCCATGAAACGGGCCAGAATCGGCCAAAACTGCTAGTGTTGTTGACCGACACGTAAACGCATCACATGGTTTGTTATTCGTGGAAATCACTCAGGGACCCCAAAACAGTGAGTAATAATCCATGAAACGGGCCAGAATCGGCCAAAACTAGCAGTGTTGATGACCGACATGTAGACGCATCCCAGAGTTTGTTATTCATGGAAATCACTCCGGGACCCCAAAACAGTGAGTAATAGTCCATGAAACGGGCCAAAATCGGCCAAAACTGCGAGTGTTGATGACCGACACGTAAACGCATCCCAGGGTTTGTTAATCGTGGAAATCACTCTGGGACCCCAAAACAGTGAGTAATAGTCCATGAAACGGGCCAGAATCGGCCAAAACTGCCAGTGTTGAGTACCGACACGTAAACGCATCCCAGGGTTTGTTATTCGTGGAAATCACTCAGGGACCCCAAAACAGTTGGTAATAATCCATGAAACGGGCCAGAATCGGTCAAAACTGCTAGTGTTGATGACCGACATGTAAACGCATTCCATGGTTTGTTAATCGTGGAAATCACTCCGGGACCCCAAAATAGTGAGTAATAGTCCATGAAACGGGCCAGAATCAGCCAAAACTGCCAGTGTTGATGACCGACACGTAAACGCATCCCAGGTTTTGTTATTCGTGGAAATCACTCAGGGACCCCAAAACAGTTGGTAATAATCCATGAAACGGGCCAGAATCGGTCAAAACTGCTAGTGTTGATGACCGACATGTAAACGCATTCCATGGTTTGTTAATCGTGGAAATCACTCCGGGACCCCAAAATAGTGAGTAATAGTCCATGAAACGGGCCAGAATCGGCCAAAACTGGCTGTGTTGATGACCGACGCATAGACGCATCCCAGGGTTTGTTAGTCGTGAAAATCACTCCGGGACCCCAAAACAGTGAGTAATAGTCCATGAAACGGGCCAGAATCGGCCAAAACTGCCAGTGTTGATGACCGACACGTAAACACATCCCATGGTTTGTTAATCTTGGAAATCGACCTGGGACCCCAAAACAGTGAGTAATAGTCCATGAAAAGGGCCAAAATCGGCCAAAGCTGCCAGTGTTGATGACCGACACGTAAACGCATTCCAGGGTTTGTTAATCGTGGTAATCACTCCGGGACCCGCAAACAGTGAGTAATAGTCCATGAAACGGGCCAGAATCGGCCAAAACTGCCAGTGTTGATGACCGACATGCAAGCGCACCCTGGGGTTCAATAATTATGGAAATCACTTCTGGACCCCAACATGGTGAGTAATAGTCCAAAAAACGGGCCAGAATTGGCGAAAAATGAGAGTGTTGATGACTGACACGTAAACGCATCCCGAGGTTTGTCATTCGTGCAAATCACTCCGGGACCCCAAAACAGTGAGTAATAGTCCATCAAACGGGCCAGAATCGGCCAAAACTGCCAGTGTTGATGACCGACACGTAGACGCATCCCAGGGTTTGTTAATCGTGGAAATCACTTCGGGACCCCAAAATAGTGAGTAATAGTCCATGAAACGGGCCAGAATCGGCCAAAACTGCTAGTGTTGTTGACCGACACGTAAACGCATCACATGGTTTGTTATTCGTGGAAATCACTCAGGGACCCCAAAACAGTGAGTAATAATCCATGAAACGGGCCAGAATCGGCCAAAACTAGCAGTGTTGATGACCGACATGTAGACGCATCCCAGAGTTTGTTATTCATGGAAATCACTCCGGGACCCCAAAACAGTGAGTAATAGTCCATGAAACGGGCCAAAATCGGCCAAAACTGCGAGTGTTGATGACCGACACGTAAACGCATCCCAGGGTTTGTTAATCGTGGAAATCACTCTGGGACCCCAAAACAGTGAGTAATAGTCCATGAAACGGGCCAGAATCGGCCAAAACTGCCAGTGTTGAGTACCGACACGTAAACGCATCCCAGGGTTTGTTATTCGTGGAAATCACTCAGGGACCCCAAAACAGTTGGTAATAATCCATGAAACGGGCCAGAATCGGTCAAAACTGCTAGTGTTGATGACCGACATGTAAACGCATTCCATGGTTTGTTAATCGTGGAAATCACTCCGGGACCCCAAAATAGTGAGTAATAGTCCATGAAACGGGCCAGAATCAGCCAAAACTGCCAGTGTTGATGACCGACACGTAAACGCATCCCAGGGTTTGTTATTCGTGGAAATCACTCAGGGACCCCAAAACAGTTGGTAATAATCCATGAAACGGGCCAGAATCGGTCAAAACTGCTAGTGTTGATGACCGACATGTAAACGCATTCCATGGTTTGTTAATCGTGGAAATCACTCCGGGACCCCAAAATAGTGAGTAATAGTCCATGAAACGGGCCAGAATCGGCCAAAACTGGCTGTGTTGATGACCGACGCATAGACGCATCCCAGGGTTTGTTAGTCGTGAAAATCACTCCGGGACCCCAAAACAGTGAGTAATAGTCCATGAAACGGGCCAGAATCGGCCAAAACTGCCAGTGTTGATGACCGACACGTAAACACATCCCATGGTTTGTTAATCTTGGAAATCGACCTGGGACCCCAAAACAGTGAGTAATAGTCCATGAAAAGGGCCAAAATCGGCCAAAGCTGCCAGTGTTGATGACCGACACGTAAACGCATTCCAGGGTTTGTTAATCGTGGTAATCACTCCGGGACCCGCAAACAGTGAGTAATAGTCCATGAAACGGGCCAGAATCGGCCAAAACTGCCAGTGTTGATGACCGACATGCAAGCGCACCTTGGGGTTCAATAATTATGGAAATCACTTCTGGACCCCAACATGGTGAGTAATAGTCCAAAAAACGGGCCAGAATTGGCGAAAAATGAGAGTGTTGATGACTGACACGTAAACGCATCCCGAGGTTTGTCATTCGTGGAAATCACTCCGGGACCCCAAAACAGTGAGTAATAGTCCATCAAACGGGCCAGAATCGGCCAAAACTGCCAGTGTTGATGACCGACACGTAGACGCATCCCAGGGTTTTTTAATCGTGGAAATCACTTCGGGACCCCAAAATAGTGAGTAATAGTCCATGAAACGGGCCAGAATCGGCCAAAACTGCTAGTGTTGTTGACCGACACGTAAACGCATCACATGGTTTGTTATTCGTGGAAATCACTCAGGGACCCCAAAACAGTGAGTAATAATCCATGAAACGGGCCAGAATCGGCCAAAACTAGCAGTGTTGATGACCGACATGTAGACGCATCCCAGAGTTTGTTATTCATGGAAATCACTTCGGGACCCCAAAACAGTGAGTAATAGTCCATGAAACGGGCCAAAATCGGCCAAAACTGCGAGTGTTGATGACCGACACGTAAACGCATCCCAGGGTTTGTTAATCGTGGAAATCACTTCGGGACACCAAAACAGTGAGTAATAGACCATGAAACGGGCCAGAATCGGCCAAAAATGGCAGTGTTGATGACCGACACATAAACGCATTCCAGGGTTTGTTAATCCTAGAAATCACTCCAGGACCCCAAAACAGTGAGTAATAGTCCATGAAACGGGCCAGAATCGGCCAAAACTGCCAGTGTTGAGTACCGAGACGTAAACGCATCCCAGGGTTTGTTATTCGTGGAAATCACTCAGGGACCCCAAAACAGTTGGTAATAATCCATGAAACGGGCCAGAATCGGTCAAAACTGCTAGTGTTGATGACCGACATGTAAACGCATTCCATGGTTTGTTAATCGTGGAAATCACTCCGGGACCCCAAAATAGTGAGTAATAGTCCATGAAACGGGCCAGAATCGGCCAAAACTGGCTGTGTTGATGACCGACGCATAGACGCATCCCAGGGTTTGTTAGTCGTGAAAATCACTCCGGGACCCCAAAACAGTGAGTAATAGTCCATGAAACGGGCCAGAATCGGCCAAAACTGCCAGTGTTGATGACCGACACGTAAACACATCCCATGGTTTGTTAATCTTGGAAATAGACCTGGGACCCCAAAACAGTGAGTAATAGTCCATGAAAAGGGCCAAAATCGGCCAAAGCTGCCAGTGTTGATGACCGACACGTAAACGCATTCCAGGGTTTGTTAATCGTGGTAATCACTCCGGGACCCGCAAACAGTGAGTAATAGTCCATGAAACGGGCCAGAATCGGCCAAAACTGCCAGTGTTGATGACCGACATGCAAGCGCACCCTGGGGTTCAATAATTATGGAAATCACTTCTGGACCCCAATATGGTGAGTAATAATCCAAGAAACGGGCCAGAATTGGCCAAAACTGAGAGTGTTGATGACTGACACGTAAACGCATCCCAGGGTTTGTTATTCGTGGAAATCACTCCGGGACACCAAAACAGTGAGTAATAGTCCATGAAACGGGCCAGAATTGGCCAAAACTGCCAGTGTTGATGACCGACACGTAGATGCATCCCAGGGTTTGTTAATCGTGGAAATCACTTCGGGACCCCAAAATAGTGAGTAATAGTCCATGAAACGGGCCAGAATCAGCCAAAACTGCCAGTGTTGTTGACCGACACGTAAACGCATCACAGGGTTTGTTATTCGTGGAAATCACTCAGGGACCCCAAAACAGTGAGTAATAATCCATGAAACGGGCCAGAATCGGCCAAATCTGGCAGTGTTGATGACCGACATGTAGACGCATCCCAGAGTTTGTTAATCATGGAAATCACTCCGGGACCCCAAAACAGTGAGTAATAGTCCATGAAACAGGCCAAAATCGGCCAAAACTGCCAGTGTTGATGACCGACACGTAAACGCATCCCAGGGTTTGTTAATCGTGGAAATCACTCTGGGACCCCAAAACAGTGAGTAATAGTCCATGAAACGGGCCAGAATCGGCCAAAACTGCCAGTGTTGAGGACCGACACGTAAACGCATCCCAGGGTTTGTTATTCGTGGAAATCACTCAGGGACCCCAAAACAGTTGGTAATAATCCATGAAACGGGCCAGAATCGGCCAAAACTGCTAGTGTGGATGACCGACATGTAAACGCATTCCATGGTTTGTTAATCATGGAAATCACTCCGGGACCCCAAAATAGTGAGTAATAGTCCATGAAACGGGCCAGAATCGGCCAAAACTGGCTGTGTTGATGACCGACACATAGACGCATCCCAGGGTTTGTTAGTCGTGGAAATCACTCCGGGACCCCAAAACAGTGAGTAATAGTCCATGAAACGGGCCAGAATCGGACAAAACTGCCAGTGTTGATGACCGACACGTAAACACATCCCATGGTTTGTTAATCTTGGAAATCGACCTGGGACCCCAAAAGAGTGAGTAATAGTCCATCGAAAGGGCCAAAATCGGCCAAAGCTGCCAGTGTTGATGACCGACACGTAAACGCATCCCAGGGTTTGTTAATCGTGGAAATCACTTCGGGACCCCAAAACAGTGAGTAATAGACCATGAAACGGGCCAGAATCGGCCAAAAATGGCAGTGTTGATGACCGACACATAAACGCATCCCAGGGTTTGTTAATCCTAGAAATCACTCCAGGACCCCAAAACAGTGAGTAATAGTCCATGAAACGGGCCAGAATCGGCCAAAACTGCCAGTGTTGAGTACCGACACGTAAACGCATCCCAGGGTTTGTTATTCGTGGAAATCACTCAGGGACCCCAAAACAGTTGGTAATAATCCATGAAACGGGCCAGAATCGGTCAAAACTGCTAGTGTTGATGACCGACATGTAAACGCATTCCATGGTTTGTTAATCGTGGAAATCACTCCGGGACCCCAAAATAGTGAGTAATAGTCCATGAAATGGGCCAGAATCGGCCAAAACTGGCTGTGTTGATGACCGACGCATAGACGCATCCCAGGGTTTGTTAGTCGTGAAAATCACTCCGGGACCCCAAAACAGTGAGTAATAGTCCATGAAACGGGCCAGAATCGGCCAAAGCTGCGATTGTTGATGACCGACACGTAAACGCAATCCAGGGTTTGTTAATCGTGGTAATCACTCCGAGACCCCCAAACAGTGAGTAATAGTCCATGAAACGGGCCAGAATCGGCCAAAACTGCCAGTGTTGATGACCGACATGCAAGCGCACCCTGGGGTTCAATAATTATGGAAATCGCTTCTGGACCCCAACATGGTGAGTAATAATCCAAGAAACGGGCCAGAATTGGCCAAAACTGAGAGTGTTGATGACTGACACGTAAACGCATCCTGGGGTTTGTTATTCGTGGAAATCACTCCGGGACCCCAAAACAGTGAGTAATAGTCCATGAAACGGGCCAGAATTGGCCAAAACTGGCAGTGTTGATGACCGACACATAGACGCATCCCAGGGTTTGTTAATCGTGGAAATCACTCTGGGACCTCAAAACAGTGAGTAATAGTCCATGAAACGGGCCAGAATCGGCCAAAGCTGCGATTGTTGATGACCGACACGTAAACGCAATCCAGGGTTTGTTAATCGTGGTAATCACTCCGAGACCCCCAAACAGTGAGTAATAGTCCATGAAACGGGCCAGAATCGGCCAAAACTGCCAGTGTTGATGACCGACATGCAAGCGCACCCTGGGGTTCAATAATTATGGAAATCGCTTCTGGACCCCGACATGGTGAGTAATAATCAAGAAACGGGCCAGAATTGGCCAAAACTGAGAGTGTTGATGACTGACACGTAAACGCATCCCAGGGTTTGTTATTCGTGGAAATCACTCCGGGACCCCAAAACAGTGAGTAATAGTCCATGAAACGGGCCAGAATCGGCCAAAACTGCCAGTGTTCATGACCGACACGTAGATGCATCCCAGGGTTTGTTAATCGTGGAAATCACTTCGGGACCCCAAAATAGTGAGTAATAGTCCATGAAACGGGCCAGAATCGGCCAAAACTGCCAGTGTTGTTGACCGACACGTAAACGCATCACAGGGTTTGTTATTCGTGGAAATCACTCAGGGACCCCAAAACAGTGAGTAATAATCCATGAAACGGGCCAGAATCGGCCAAATCTGGCAGTGTTGATGACCGACATGTAGATGCATCCCAGAGTTTGTTAATCATGGAAATCACTCCGGGACCCCAAAACAGTGAGTAATAGTCCATGAAACAGGCCAAAATCGGCCAAAACTGCCAGTGTTGATGACCGACACGTAAACGCATCCCAGGGTTTGTTAATCGTGGAAATCACTCTGGGACCCCAAAACAGTGAGTAATAGTCCATGAAACGGGCCAGAATCGGCCAAAACTGCCAGTGTTGAGGACCGACACGTAAACGCATCCCAGGGTTTGTTATTCGTGGAAATCACTCAGGGACCCCAAAACAGTTGGTAATAATCCATGAAACGGGCCAGAATCGGCCAAAACTGCTAGTGTGGATGACCGACATGTAAACGCATTCCATGGTTTGTTAATCGTGGAAATCACTCCGGGACCCCAAAATAGTGAGTAATAGTCCATGAAACGGGCCAGAATCGGCCAAAACTGGCTGTGTTGATGACCGACACATAGACGCATCCCAGGGTTTGTTAGTCGTGGAAATCACTCCGGGACCCCAAAACAGTGAGTAATAGTCCATGAAACGGGCCAGAATCGGACAAAACTGCCAGTGTTGATGACCGACACGTAAACACATCCCATGGTTTGTTAATCTTGGAAATCGACCTGGGACCCCAAAAGAGTGAGTAATAGTCCATCGAAAGGGCCAAAATCGGCCAAAGCTGCCAGTGTTGATGACCGACACGTAAACGCATTCCAGGGTTTGTTAATCGTGGTAATCACTCCGGGACCCCCAAACAGTGAGTAATAGTCCATGAAACGGGCCAGAATCGGCCAAAACTGCCAGTGTTGATGACCGACATGCAAGCGCACCATCGGATTCGATAATTATGGAAATCACTTCTGGACCCCAACATGGTGAGTAATAGTCCAAGAAACGGGACAGAATTGGCGAAAACTGAGAGTGTTGATGACTGACACGTAAACGCATCCCGGGGTTTCTTATTCGTGGAAATCACTCCGGGATGCCAAAACAGTGAGTAATAGTCCATGAAACGGGCCAGAATCGGCCAAAGCTGCCATTGTTGATGACCGACACGTAAACGCAATCCAGGGTTTATTAATCGTGGTAATCACTCCGGGACCTCCAAGCAGTGAGTAATAGTCCATGAAACGGGCCAGAATCGGCCAAAACTGCCAGTGTTGATGACCGACATGCAAGCGCACCCTGGGGTTCAATAATTATGGAAATCGCTTCTGGACCCCAACATGGTGAGTAATAATCCAAGAAACGGGCCAGAATTGGCGAAAACTGAGAGTGTTGATGACTGACACGTAAACGCATCCCGGGGTTTGTTATTCGTGGAAATCACTCCGGGACCCCAAAACAGTGAGTAATAGTCCATGAAACGGCCAGAGTCGGCCAAAACTGCCAGTGTTGATGACCGACACGTAGACGCATCCCAGGGTTTGTTAATCGTGGAAATCACTTCGGCACCCCAAAATAGTGAGTAATAGTCCATGAAACGGGCCAGAATCGGCCAAAACTGCCAGTGTTGTTGACCGACACGTAAACGCATCACAGGGTTTGTTATTCGTGGAAATAACTCAGGGACCCCAAAACAGTGAGTAATAATCCATGAAACGGGCCAGAATCGGCCAAAACTGGCAGTGTTGATGACCGACATGTAGAGACATCCTAGAGTTTGATAATCATGGAAATCACTCCGGGACCCTAAAACAGTGAGTAATAGTCCATGAAACGGGCCAAAATCGGCCAAAACTGCGTGTGTTGATGACCGACACGTAAACGCATCCCAGGGTTTGTTAATCGTGGAAATCACTCTGGGACCCCAAAACAGTGAGTAATAGTCCATGAAACGGGCCAGAATCGGCCAAAACTGCCAGTGTTGATGACCGACATGTAAGCACCCCCTGGGATTCAATAACTATAGAAATCACTCCGGGACCCCAAAACAGTGGGTAATAGTCCATGAAAGGGGCCAGAATCGGCCAAAACTGCTAGTGTTGATGACCGACACGTAGACGCATCCCAGGGTTTGTTAATCGTGGAAATCACTCTGGGACCCCAAAAAAGTTAGTAATAGTCAATGAAGCGGGCCAGAATCGGCCAAAACAGCCAGTGTTGATGACCGACACGTAAACGCATCCCAGGGTTTGTTATTCGTGGAAATCACTCAGGGACCCCAAAACAGTGGGTAATAATCCATGAAACGGGCCAGAATTGTCCAAAACTGCCAGTGTTGATGACCGACATGTAAACGCATTCCAGGGTTTGTTAATCGTGGAAATCACCCCGGGACCCCAAAACAGTGAGTAATAGTCCATGAAACGGGCCAGCATCGGCCAAAACTGGCAGTGTTGATGACCGACACATAGACGCATCCCAGGGTTTATTAATCGTGGAAATCACTCCGGGACCCTAAAACAGTGAGTAATAGTCCATGAAACGGGCCAGAATCGGCCAAAGCTGCCATTGTTGATGACCGACACGTAAACGCAGTCCAGGGTTTGTTAATCGTGGTAATCACTTGGGGACCCCCAAACAGTGAGTAATAGTCCATGAAACAGGCCAGAATCGGCCAAAACTGCCAGTGTTGATGGCCGACATGCAAGCGCACCCTGGGGTTCAATAATTATGGAAATCGCTTCTGGACCCCAACATGGTGAGAAATAATCCAAGAAACGGGCCAGAATTGGCCAAAACTGAGAGTGTTGATGACTGACACATAAACGCATCCCAGGGTTTGTTAGTCGTGGAAATCACTACGAGACCCCAAAATAGTGTGTAATAGTCCCTGAAACGGGCCAGAATCGGCCAAAACTACCAGTGTTGATGACCGACACGTAGACGCATCCCAGGGTTTGTTAATCGTGGAAATCACTCCGGGACCCCAAAACAGTGAGTAATAGTCCATGAAACGGGCCAGAATCGGCCAAAACTGCCAGTGTTGTTGACCGACACGTAAACGCATCACAGGGTTTGTTATTCGTGGAAATCACTCAGGGACCCCAAAACAGTGAGTAATAATCCATGAAATAGGCCAGAATCGGCCAAAACTGCTAGTGTTGATGACCGACATCTAAACGCATTCCAGGGTTTGTTAATCGTAGAAATCACTCCGGTACCCCAAAACAGTGAGTAATAGTCCATGAAACGGGCCAGAATCGGCCAAAACTGCCAGTGTTGATGACCGACACGTAGACGCATCCCAGGGTTTGTTAATCATGGAAATCTCTCCGGGACCCCAAAACAGAGAGTAATAGTCCATGAAACGGGCCAAAACCGGCCAAAACTGCGAGTGTTTATGACCGACACGTAAACGCATCCCAGGGTTTGTTAATCGTGGAAATCACTCTGGGACCCCCAAATAGTGAGTAATAGTCCATGAAACGGGCCAGAATCGGCCAAAACTACCAGTGTTGATGACCGACATGTAAACACATTCCAGGGTTTGTTAATCGTGGAAATCACTCCTGGACCCCAAAAAACAGTGAGTAATAGTCCCTGAAACGGGACAGAATCGGCCAAAACTGCCAGTGTTGATGACCAACACGTAGACGCATCCCAGGGTTTGTTAATCGTGGAATCACTCCAGGACCCCAAAACAGTGAGTAATAGTCCATGAAACGGGGCAGAATCGGCCAAAAATGGCAGTGTTGATGACCGACACATATACGCATCCCAGGGTTTGTTAATCATGGAAATCACTCCGGGAGCCCAAAACAGTGAGTAATAGTCCATGAAACGGGCCAGAATCGGCCAAAACTGCCAGTGTTGAGGACCGACACGTAAACGCATCCCAGGGTTTGTTATTCATGGAAATCACTCAGGGACCCTAAAACAGTTGGTAATAATCCATGAAACGGGCCAGAATCGGCCAAAACTGCTAGTGTTGATGACCGACATGTAAACGCATTCCATGGTTTGTTAATCGTGGAAATCACTCCGGGACCCCTAAACAGTGAGTAATAGTCCATGAAACGGGCCAGAATCGGCCAAAACTGGCTGTGTTGATGACCGACACATAGACGCATCCCAGGGTTTGTTAATCGTGGAAATCACTCCGGGACCCAAAAACAGTGAGTAATAGTCGACGAAACGGGCCAGAATCGGCAAAAACTGCCAGTGTTGATGACCGACACGTAAACACATCCCATGGTTTGTTAATCTTGGAAATCGACCTGGGACCCCAAAACAGTGAGTAATAGTCCATGAAAAGGGCCAAAATCGGCCAAAGCTGCCAGTGTTGATGACCGACACGTAAACGCATTCCAGGGTTTGTTAATCGTGGTAATCACTCTGGGACCCCGAAACAGTGAGTAATAGTACATGAAACGGGCCAGAATCGGCCAAAACTGCCAGTGTTGATGACCGACATGCATGCGCACCCTGGGGTTCAATAATTATGGAAATCACTTCTGGACCCCAACATGGTGAGTAATAGTCCAAGAAACGGGCCAGAATTGGCGAAAACTGAGAGTGTTGATGACTGACACGTAAACGCATCCCGGGGTTTGTTATTCGTGGAAATCACTCCGGGACCCCAAAACAGTGAGTAATAGTCCATGAAACGGGCCAGAATCGGCCAAAACTGGCAGTGTTGATGACCGACACGTAAACACATCCCATGGTTTGTTAATCTTGGAAATCGACCTGGGACCCCAAAACAGTGAGTAATAGTCCAAGAAAAGGGCCAAAATCGGCCAAAGCTGCCAGTGTTGATGACCGACACGTAAACGCATTCCAGGGTTTGTTAATCGTGGTAATCACTCCGGGACCCCCAAACAGTGAGTAATAGTCCATGAAACGGGCCAGAATCGGCCAAAACTGCCAGTGTTGATGACCGACATGCAAGCGCACCCTGGGGTTCAATAATTATGGAAATCGCTTCTGGACCCCAACATGGTGAGTAATAATCCAAGAAACGGGCCAGAATTGGCCAAAACTGAGAGTGCTGATGTCTGACACATAAACGCATCCCAGGGTTTGTTATTCGTGGAAATCACTCCGGGACCCCAAAACAGTGAGTAATAATCCATGAAACGAGCCAGAATCGGCCAAAACTGCCAGTGTTGATGACCGACAAGTAAACGCATTCCAGGGTTTGTTAATCGTGGAAATCACTCCGGGACCCCAAAACAGTGAGTAATAGTCCATGAAACGGGCCAGAATCGGCCAAAACTGGCAGTGTTGATGTCCGACACGTAGACGCATCCCAGGGTTTGTTAATCATGGAAATCACTCTGGGACCCCAAATTAGTGAGTAATAGTCCATGAAACGGGCCAGAATCGGCCAAAACTGCGAGTGTTGATGACCTACACGTAAACGCGTCCCAGGGTTTGTTAATCGTGGAAATCACTCGGGGACCCCAAAACACTGAGTAATAGTCCATGAAACGGGCCAGAATCGGCCAATACTGCCAGTGTTGATGACTGACACGTAAGTGCATCCCAGGGTTTGTTAATCGTGGAAATCACTCCGGGACCCCAAAACAGTGAGTAATAGTCCATGAAACGGGCCAGAATCGGCCAAAACTGGCAGTGTTGATGACCGACACGTAAACACATCCCATGATTTGTTAATCTTGGAAATCGACCTGGGACCCCAAAACAGTGAGTAATAGTCCAAGAAAAGGGCCAAAATCGGCCAAAGCTGCCAGTGTTGATGACCGACACGTAAACGCATTCCAGGGTTTGTTAATCGTGGTAATCACTCCGGGACCCCCAAACAGTGAGTAATAGTCCATGAAACGGGCCAGAATCGGCCAAAACTGCCAGTGTTGATGACCGACATGCAAGCGCACCCTGGGGTTCAATAATTATGGAAATCGCTTCTGGACCCCAACATGGTGAGTAATAATCCAAGAAACGGGCCAGAATTGGCCAAAACTGAGAGTGCTGATGTCTGACACATAAACGCATCCCAGGGTTTGTTATTCGTGGAAATCACTCCGGGACCCCAAAACAGTGAGTAATAATCCATGAAACGAGCCAGAATCGGCCAAAACTGCCAGTGTTGATGACCGACAAGTAAACGCATTCCAGGGTTTGTTAATCGTGGAAATCACTCCGGGACCCCAAAACAGTGAGTAATAGTCCATGAAACGGGCCAGAATCGGCCAAAACTGGCAGTGTTGATGTCCGACACGTAGACGCATCCCAGGGTTTGTTAATCATGGAAATCACTCTGGGACCCCAAATTAGTGAGTAATAGTCCATGAAACGGGCCAGAATCGGCCAAAACTGCGAGTGTTGATGACCTACACGTAAACGCGTCCCAGGGTTTGTTAATCGTGGAAATCACTCGGGGACCCCAAAACACTGAGTAATAGTCCATGAAACGGGCCAGAATCGGCCAATACTGCCAGTGTTGATGACTGACACGTAAGTGCATCCCAGGGTTTGTTAATCGTGGAAATCACTCCGGGACCCCAAAATAGTGAGTAATAGTCCATGGAACGGGCCAGAATTGGCCAAAACTGCCACTGTTGATGACCGACACGTAGACGCATCCACGCTTCGTTAATCGTGGTAATTACTCTGGGACCCCAAAGCAGTGAGAAATAGTCCATGAGACGGGCCAGAATCGGCCAAAACTGCGAGTGTTGATGACCAACATGTAAATGCATCCCAGGGTTTGTTAATCGTGGAAATCACTCCGGGACCCCAAAACAGTGAGTAATAGTCCATGAAACGGGCCAGAATCGGCCAAAACTGCGAGTGTTGATGACAGACACGTAAACGCATCCCAGGGTATGTTAATCTTGGAAAATCACTCTCGGACCCCCAAACAGTCAGTAATAGTCCATGAAACGGGCCAGAATCGGCCAAAACTGCCAGTGTTGATGACCGCCACGTAAACGCATCCCAAGGTTTGTTAATCGTGGAATTCACCTTGGGACCCCAAAACGGTGAGTAATAATCCAAGAAACGGGCCAGAATCGGCCAAAACTGCCAGTGTTGATGACTGACATGTAAACGCATTCAAGGGTTTGTTAATCGTGGAAATCACTCCGGGACCCCAAAACAGTGAGTAATAGTCCATGAAACGGGCCAGAATCAGCCAAAAATGGCAGTGTTTATGACCGACACATATACGCATACCGGGGTTTGTTAATCGTGGAAATCACTCCGGGACCCCAAAACAGTGAGTAATAGTCCATGAAACGGGCCAGAATCGGCCAAAACTGCTAGTGTTGATGACCGACACGTAGACGCATCCCAGGGTTTGTTAATCGTGGAAATCACTCCGGGACCCCAAAACAATGAGTAATATTCCATGAAACGGGCCAGAATCGGCCAAAACTGCCAGTGTTGAGGACCGACATACAAGCGCACCCTGGGGTTCAATAATTATGGAAATCGCTTCTGGACCCCAACATGGTGAGTAATAATCCAAGAAACGGGCCAGAATTGGCCAAAACTGAGAGTGTTGATGTCTGACACATAAACGCATCCCAGGGTTTGTTATTCGTGGAAATCACTCCGGGACCCCAAAACAGTGAGTAATAATCCATGAAACGAGCCAGAATCGGCCAAAACTGCCAGTGTTGATGACCGACAAGTAAACGCATTCCAGGGTTTGTTAATCGTGGAAATCACTCCGGGACCCCAAAACAGTGAGTAATAGTCCATGAAACGGGCCAGAATCGGCCAAAACTGGCAGTGTTGATGTCCGACACGTAGACGCATCCCAGGGTTTGTTAATCATGGAAATCACTCTGGGACCCCAAAACAGTGAGTAATAGTCCATGAAACGGGCCAGAATCGGCCAAAACTGCTAGTGTTGATGACCGACACGTAGACGCATCCCAGGGTTTGTTAATCGTGGAAATCACTCCGGGACCCCAAAACAATGAGTAATATTCCATGAAACGGGCCAGAATCGGCCAAAACTGCCAGTGTTGAGGACCGACATACAAGCGCACCCTGGGGTTCAATAATTATGGAAATCGCTTCTGGACCCCAACATGGTGAGTAATAATCCAAGAAACGGGCCAGAATTGGCCAAAACTGAGAGTGTTGATGTCTGACACATAAACGCATCCCAGGGTTTGTTATTCGTGGAAATCACTCCGGGACCCCAAAACAGTGAGTAATAATCCATGAAACGAGCC
Source organism: Triticum timopheevii (assembly GCA_963921465.1). NCBI lineage: Eukaryota > Viridiplantae > Streptophyta > Magnoliopsida > Poales > Poaceae > Triticum > Triticum timopheevii. The sequence goes on from OY997270.1 coordinate 333,462,230, forward strand.
AGAATCGGCCAAAACTGCCAGTGTTGATGACCGACAAGTAAACGCATTCCAGGGTTTGTTAATCGTGGAAATCACTCCGGGACCCCAAAACAGTGAGCAATAGTCCATGAAACGGGCCAGAATCGGCCAAAACTGGCAGTGTTGATGTCCGACACGTAGACGCATCCCAGGGTTTGTTAATCATGGAAATCACTCTGGGACCCCAAAACAGTGAGTAATAGTCCATGAAACGGGCCAGAATCGGCCAAAACTGCGAGTGTTGATGACCTACACGTAAACGCATCCCAGGGTTTGTTAATCGTGGAAATCACTCCGGGACCCCAAAACACTGAGTAATAGTCCATGAAACGGGCCAGAATCGGCCAATACTGCCAGTGTTGATGACATACACGTAAGTGCATCCCAGGGTTTGTTAATCGTGGAAATCACTCCGGGACCCCAAAACAGTGAGTAATAGTCCATGGAACGGGCCAGAATTGGCCAAAACTGCCACTGTTGATGACCGACACGTCGACGCATCCACGCTTCGTTAATCGTGGTAATTACTCCGGGACCCCAAAACAGTGAGAAATAGTCCATGAGACGGGCCAGAATCGGCCAAAACTGCGAGTGTTGATGACCAACACGTAAATGCATCCCAGGATTTGTTAATCGTGGAAATCACTCCGGGACCCCAAAACAGTGAGTAATAGTCCATGAAACGGGCCAGAATCGGCCAAAACTGCGAGTGTTGATGACAGACACGTAAACGCATCCCAGGGTATGTTAATCTTGGAAAATCACTCTCGGACCCCCAAACAGTCAGTAATAGTCCATGAAACGGGCCAGAATCGGCCAAAACTGCCAGTGTTGATGACCGCCACGTAAACGCATCCCAAGGTTTGTTAATCGTGGAATTCACCTTGGGACCCCAAAACGGTGAGTAATAATCCAAGAAACGGGCCAGAATCGGCCAAAACTGCCAGTGTTGATGACTGACATGTAAACGCATTCAAGGGTTTGTTAATCGTGGAAATCACTCCGGGACCCCAAAACAGTGAGTAATAGTCCATGAAACGGGCCAGAATCAGCCAAAAATGGCAGTGTTTATGACCGACACATATACGCATACCGGGGTTTGTTAATCGTGGAAATCACTCCGGGACCCCAAAACAGTGAGTAATAGTCCATGAAACGGGCCAGAATCGGTCAAAACTGCTAGTGTTGATGACCGACACGTAGACGCATCCCAGGGTTTGTTAATCGTGGAAATCACTCCGGGACCCCAAAACAATGAGTAATATTCCATGAAACGGGCCAGAATCGGCCAAAACTGCCAGTGTTGAGGACCGACATACAAGCGCACCCTGGGGTTCAATAATTATGGAAATCGCTTCTGGACCCCAACATGGTGAGTAATAATCCAAGAAACGGGCCAGAATTGGCCAAAACTGAGAGTGTTGATGTCTGACACATAAACGCATCCCAGGGTTTGTTATTCGTGGAAATCACTCCGGGACCCCAAAACAGTGAGTAATAATCCATGAAACGAGCCAGAATCGGCCAAAACTGCCAGTGTTGATGACCGACAAGTAAACGCATTCCAGGGTTTGTTAATCGTGGAAATCACTCCGGGACCCCAAAACAGTGAGTAATAGTCCATGAAACGGGCCAGAATCGGCCAAAACTGGCAGTGTTGATGTCCGACACGTAGACGCATCCCAGGGTTTGTTAATCATGGAAATCACTCTGGGACCCCAAAACAGTGAGTAATAGTCCATGAAACGGGCCAGAATCGGCCAAAACTGCTAGTGTTGATGACCGACACGTAGACGCATCCCAGGGTTTGTTAATCGTGGAAATCACTCCGGGACCCCAAAACAATGAGTAATATTCCATGAAACGGGCCAGAATCGGCCAAAACTGCCAGTGTTGAGGACCGACATACAAGCGCACCCTGGGGTTCAATAATTATGGAAATCGCTTCTGGACCCCAACATGGTGAGTAATAATCCAAGAAACGGGCCAGAATTGGCCAAAACTGAGAGTGTTGATGTCTGACACATAAACGCATCCCAGGGTTTGTTATTCGTGGAAATCACTCCGGGACCCCAAAACAGTGAGTAATAATCCATGAAACGAGCCAGAATCGGCCAAAACTGCCAGTGTTGATGACCGACAAGTAAACGCATTCCAGGGTTTGTTAATCGTGGAAATCACTCCGGGACCCCAAAACAGTGAGTAATAGTCCATGAAACGGGCCAGAATCGGCCAAAACTGGCAGTGTTGATGTCCGACACGTAGACGCATCCCAGGGTTTGTTAATCATGGAAATCACTCTGGGACCCCAAAACAGTGAGTAATAGTCCATGAAACGGGCCAGAATCGGCCAAAACTGCGAGTGTTGATGACCTACACGTAAACGCATCCCAGGGTTTGTTAATCGTGGAAATCACTCCGGGACCCCAAAACACTGAGTAATAGTCCATGAAACGGGCCAGAATCGGCCAATACTGCCAGTGTTGATGACATACACGTAAGTGCATCCCAGGGTTTGTTAATCGTGGAAATCACTCCGGGACCCCAAAACAGTGAGTAATAGTCCATGGAACGGGCCAGAATTGGCCAAAACTGCCACTGTTGATGACCGACACGTCGACGCATCCACGCTTCGTTAATCGTGGTAATTACTCCAGGACCCCAAAACAGTGAGAAATAGTCCATGAGACGGGCCAGAATTGGCCAAAACTGCGAGTGTTGATGACCAACACGTAAATGCATCCCAGGGTTTGTTAATCGTGGAAATCACTCCGGGACCCCAAAACAGTGAGTAATAGTCCATGAAACGGGCCAGAATCGGCCAAAACTGCGAGTGTTGATGACAGACACGTAAACGCATCCCAGGGTATGTTAATCTTGGAAAATCACTCTCGGACCCCCAAACAGTGAGTAATAGTCCATGAAACGGGCCAGAATCGGCCAAAACTGCCAGTGTTGATGACCGCCACGTAAACGCATCCCATGGTTTGTTAATCGTGGAATTCACCTTGGGACCCCAAAACGGTGAGTAATAATCCAAGAAACGGGCCAGAATCGGCCAAAACTGCCACTGTTGATGACTGACATGTAAACGCATTCAAGGGTTTGTTAATCGTGGAAATCACTCCGGGACCCCAAAACAGTGAGTAATAGTCCATGAAACGGGCCAGAATCAGCCAAAAATGGCAGTGTTTATGACCGACACATATACGCATACCGGGGTTTGTTAATCGTGGAAATCACTCCGGGACCCCAAAACAGTGAGTAATAGTCCATGAAACGGGCCAGAATCGGCCAAAACTGCTAGTGTTGATGACCGACACGTAGACGCATCCCAGGGTTTGTTAATCGTGGAAATCACTCCGGGACCCCAAAACAATGAGTAATATTCCATGAAACGGGCCAGAATCGGCCAAAACTGCCAGTGTTGAGGACCGACATACAAGCGCACCCTGGGGTTCAATAATTATGGAAATCGCTTCTGGACCCCAACATGGTGAGTAATAATCCAAGAAACGGGCCAGAATTGGCCAAAACTGAGAGTGTTGATGTCTGACACATAAACGCATCCCAGGGTTTGTTATTCGTGGAAATCACTCCGGGACCCCAAAACAGTGAGTAATAATCCATGAAACGAGCCAGAATCGGCCAAAACTGCCAGTGTTGATGACCGACAAGTAAACGCATTCCAGGGTTTGTTAATCGTGGAAATCACTCCGGGACCCCAAAACAGTGAGTAATAGTCCATGAAACGGGCCAGAATCGGCCAAAACTGGCAGTGTTGATGTCCGACACGTAGACGCATCCCAGGGTTTGTTAATCATGGAAATCACTCTGGGACCCCAAAACAGTGAGTAATAGTCCATGAAACGGGCCAGAATCGGCCAAAACTGCCAGTGTTGAGGACCGACATACAAGCGCACCCTGGGGTTCAATAATTATGGAAATCGCTTCTGGACCCCAACATGGTGAGTAATAATCCAAGAAACGGGCCAGAATTGGCCAAAACTGAGAGTGTTGATGTCTGACACATAAACGCATCCCAGGGTTTGTTATTCGTGGAAATCACTCCGGGACCCCAAAACAGTGAGTAATAATCCATGAAACGAGCCAGAATCGGCCAAAACTGCCAGTGTTGATGACCGACAAGTAAACGCATTCCAGGGTTTGTTAATCGTGGAAATCACTCCGGGACCCCAAAACAGTGAGTAATAGTCCATGAAACGGGCCAGAATCGGCCAAAACTGGCAGTGTTGATGTCCGACACGTAGACGCATCCCAGGGTTTGTTAATCGTGGAAATCACTCCGGGACCCCAAAACAGTGAGTAATAGTCCATGAAACGGGCCAGAATCGGCCAAAACTGCTAGTGTTGATGACCGACACGTAGACGCATCCCAGGGTTTGTTAATCGTGGAAATCACTCCGGGACCCCAAAACAATGAGTAATATTCCATGAAACGGGCCAGAATCGGCCAAAACTGCCAGTGTTGAGGACCGACATACAAGCGCACCCTGGGGTTCAATAATTATGGAAATCGCTTCTGGACCCCAACATGGTGAGTAATAATCCAAGAAACGGGCCAGAATTGGCCAAAACTGAGAGTGTTGATGTCTGACACATAAACGCATCCCAGGGTTTGTTATTCGTGGAAATCACTCCGGGACCCCAAAACAGTGAGTAATAATCCATGAAACGAGCCAGAATCGGCCAAAACTGCCAGTGTTGATGACCGACAAGTAAACGCATTCCAGGGTTTGTTAATCGTGGAAATCACTCCGGGACCCCAAAACAGTGAGTAATAGTCCATGAAACGGGCCAGAATCGGCCAAAACTGGCAGTGTTGATGTCCGACACGTAGACGCATCCCAGGGTTTGTTAATCATGGAAATCACTCTGGGACCCCAAAACAGTGAGTAATAGTCCATGAAACGGGCCAGAATCGGCCAAAACTGCTAGTGTTGATGACCGACACGTAGACGCATCCCAGGGTTTGTTAATCGTGGAAATCACTCCGGGACCCCAAAACAATGAGTAATATTCCATGAAACGGGCCAGAATCGGCCAAAACTGCCAGTGTTGAGGACCGACATACAAGCGCACCCTGGGGTTCAATAATTATGGAAATCGCTTCTGGACCCCAACATGGTGAGTAATAATCCAAGAAACGGGCCAGAATTGGCCAAAACTGAGAGTGTTGATGTCTGACACATAAACGCATCCCAGGGTTTGTTATTCGTGGAAATCACTCCGGGACCCCAAAACAGTGAGTAATAATCCATGAAACGAGCCAGAATCGGCCAAAACTGCCAGTGTTGATGACCGACAAGTAAACGCATTCCAGGGTTTGTTAATCGTGGAAATCACTCCGGGACCCCAAAACAGTGAGTAATAGTCCATGAAACGGGCCAGAATCGGCCAAAACTGGCAGTGTTGATGTCCGACACGTAGACGCATCCCAGGGTTTGTTAATCATGGAAATCACTCTGGGACCCCAAAACAGTGAGTAATAGTCCATGAAACGGGCCAGAATCGGCCAAAACTGCCAGTGTTGAGGACCGACATACAAGCGCACCCTGGGGTTCAATAATTATGGAAATCGCTTCTGGACCCCAACATGGTGAGTAATAATCCAAGAAACGGGCCAGAATTGGCCAAAACTGAGAGTGTTGATGTCTGACACATAAACGCATCCCAGGGTTTGTTATTCGTGGAAATCACTCCGGGACCCCAAAACAGTGAGTAATAATCCATGAAACGAGCCAGAATCGGCCAAAACTGCCAGTGTTGGTGACCGACAAGTAAACGCATTCCAGGGTTTGTTAATCGTGGAAATCACTCCGGGACCCCAAAACAGTGAGTAATAGTCCATGAAACGGGCCAGAATCGGCCAAAACTGGCAGTGTTGATGTCCGACACGTAGACGCATCCCAGGGTTTGTTAATCGTGGAAATCACTCCGGGACCCCAAAACAGTGAGTAATAGTCCATGAAACGGGCCAGAATCGGCCAAAACTGCTAGTGTTGATGACCGACACGTAGACGCATCCCAGGGTTTGTTAATCGTGGAAATCACTCCGGGACCCCAAAACAATGAGTAATATTCCATGAAACGGGCCAGAATCGGCCAAAACTGCCAGTGTTGAGGACCGACATACAAGCGCACCCTGGGGTTCAATAATTATGGAAATCGCTTCTGGACCCCAACATGGTGAGTAATAATCCAAGAAACGGGCCAGAATTGGCCAAAACTGAGAGTGTTGATGTCTGACACATAAACGCATCCCAGGGTTTGTTATTCGTGGAAATCACTCCGGGACCCCAAAACAGTGAGTAATAATCCATGAAACGAGCCAGAATCGGCCAAAACTGCCAGTGTTGATGACCGACAAGTAAACGCATTCCAGGGTTTGTTAATCGTGGAAATCACTCCGGGACCCCAAAACAGTGAGTAATAGTCCATGAAACGGGCCAGAATCGGCCAAAACTGGCAGTGTTGATGTCCGACACGTAGACGCATCCCAGGGTTTGTTAATCATGGAAATCACTCTGGGACCCCAAAACAGTGAGTAATAGTCCATGAAACGGGCCAGAATCGGCCAAAACTGCTAGTGTTGATGACCGACACGTAGACGCATCCCAGGGTTTGTTAATCGTGGAAATCACTCCGGGACCCCAAAACAATGAGTAATATTCCATGAAACGGGCCAGAATCGGCCAAAACTGCCAGTGTTGAGGACCGACATACAAGCGCACCCTGGGGTTCAATAATTATGGAAATCGCTTCTGGACCCCAACATGGTGAGTAATAATCCAAGAAACGGGCCAGAATTGGCCAAAACTGAGAGTGTTGATGTCTGACACATAAACGCATCCCAGGGTTTGTTATTCGTGGAAATCACTCCGGGACCCCAAAACAGTGAGTAATAATCCATGAAACGAGCCAGAATCGGCCAAAACTGCCAGTGTTGATGACCGACAAGTAAACGCATTCCAGGGTTTGTTAATCGTGGAAATCACTCCGGGACCCCAAAACAGTGAGTAATAGTCCATGAAACGGGCCAGAATCGGCCAAAACTGGCAGTGTTGATGTCCGACACGTAGACGCATCCCAGGGTTTGTTAATCATGGAAATCACTCTGGGACCCCAAAACAGTGAGTAATAGTCCATGAAACGGGCCAGAATCGGCCAAAACTGCCAGTGTTGAGGACCGACATACAAGCGCACCCTGGGGTTCAATAATTATGGAAATCGCTTCTGGACCCCAACATGGTGAGTAATAATCCAAGAAACGGGCCAGAATTGGCCAAAACTGAGAGTGTTGATGTCTGACACATAAACGCATCCCAGGGTTTGTTATTCGTGGAAATCACTCCGGGACCCCAAAACAGTGAGTAATAATCCATGAAACGAGCCAGAATCGGCCAAAACTGCCAGTGTTGATGACCGACAAGTAAACGCATTCCAGGGTTTGTTAATCGTGGAAATCACTCCGGGACCCCAAAACAGTGAGTAATAGTCCATGAAACGGGCCAGAATCGGCCAAAACTGGCAGTGTTGATGTCCGACACGTAGACGCATCCCAGGGTTTGTTAATCGTGGAAATCACTCCGGGACCCCAAAACAGTGAGTAATAGTCCATGAAACGGGCCAGAATCGGCCAAAACTGCTAGTGTTGATGACCGACACGTAGACGCATCCCAGGGTTTGTTAATCGTGGAAATCACTCCGGGACCCCAAAACAATGAGTAATATTCCATGAAACGGGCCAGAATCGGCCAAAACTGCCAGTGTTGAGGACCGACATACAAGCGCACCCTGGGGTTCAATAATTATGGAAATCGCTTCTGGACCCCAACATGGTGAGTAATAATCCAAGAAACGGGCCAGAATTGGCCAAAACTGAGAGTGTTGATGTCTGACACATAAACGCATCCCAGGGTTTGTTATTCGTGGAAATCACTCCGGGACCCCAAAACAGTGAGTAATAATCCATGAAACGAGCCAGAATCGGCCAAAACTGCCAGTGTTGATGACCGACAAGTAAACGCATTCCAGGGTTTGTTAATCGTGGAAATCACTCCGGGACCCCAAAACAGTGAGTAATAGTCCATGAAACGGGCCAGAATCGGCCAAAACTGGCAGTGTTGATGTCCGACACGTAGACGCATCCCAGGGTTTGTTAATCATGGAAATCACTCTGGGACCCCAAAACAGTGAGTAATAGTCCATGAAACGGGCCAGAATCGGCCAAAACTGCCAGTGTTGAGGACCGACATACAAGCGCACCCTGGGGTTCAATAATTATGGAAATCGCTTCTGGACCCCAACATGGTGAGTAATAATCCAAGAAACGGGCCAGAATTGGCCAAAACTGAGAGTGTTGATGTCTGACACATAAACGCATCCCAGGGTTTGTTATTCGTGGAAATCACTCCGGGACCCCAAAACAGTGAGTAATAATCCATGAAACGAGCCAGAATCGGCCAAAACTGCCAGTGTTGATGACCGACAAGTAAACGCATTCCAGGGTTTGTTAATCGTGGAAATCACTCCGGGACCCCAAAACAGTGAGTAATAGTCCATGAAACGGGCCAGAATCGGCCAAAACTGGCAGTGTTGATGTCCGACACGTAGACGCATCCCAGGGTTTGTTAATCATGGAAATCACTCTGGGACCCCAAAACAGTGAGTAATAGTCCATGAAACGGGCCAGAATCGGCCAAAACTGCTAGTGTTGATGACCGACACGTAGACGCATCCCAGGGTTTGTTAATCGTGGAAATCACTCCGGGACCCCAAAACAATGAGTAATATTCCATGAAACGGGCCAGAATCGGCCAAAACTGCCAGTGTTGAGGACCGACATACAAGCGCACCCTGGGGTTCAATAATTATGGAAATCGCTTCTGGACCCCAACATGGTGAGTAATAATCCAAGAAACGGGCCAGAATTGGCCAAAACTGAGAGTGTTGATGTCTGACACATAAACGCATCCCAGGGTTTGTTATTCGTGGAAATCACTCCGGGACCCCAAAACAGTGAGTAATAATCCATGAAACGAGCCAGAATCGGCCAAAACTGCCAGTGTTGATGACCGACAAGTAAACGCATTCCAGGGTTTGTTAATCGTGGAAATCACTCCGGGACCCCAAAACAGTGAGTAATAGTCCATGAAACGGGCCAGAATCGGCCAAAACTGGCAGTGTTGATGTCCGACACGTAGACGCATCCCAGGGTTTGTTAATCATGGAAATCACTCTGGGACCCCAAAACAGTGAGTAATAGTCCATGAAACGGGCCAGAATCGGCCAAAACTGCGAGTGTTGATGACCTACACGTAAACGCATCCCAGGGTTTGTTAATCGTGGAAATCACTCCGGGACCCCAAAACACTGAGTAATAGTCCATGAAACGGGCCAGAATCGGCCAATACTGCCAGTGTTGATGACATACACGTAAGTGCATCCCAGGGTTTGTTAATCGTGGAAATCACTCCGGGACCCCAAAACAGTGAGTAATAGTCCATGGAACGGGCCAGAATTGGCCAAAACTGCCACTGTTGATGACCGACACGTCGACGCATCCACGCTTCGTTAATCGTGGTAATTACTCCGGGACCCCAAAACAGTGAGAAATAGTCCATGAGACGGGCCAGAATCGGCCAAAACTGCGAGTGTTGATGACCAACACGTAAATGCATCCCAGGGTTTGTTAATCGTGGAAATCACTCCGGGACCCCAAAACAGTGAGTAATAGTCCATGAAACGGGCCAGAATCGGCCAAAACTGCGAGTGTTGATGACAGACACGTAAACGCATCCCAGGGTATGTTAATCTTGGAAAATCACTCTCGGACCCCCAAACAGTGAGTAATAGTCCATGAAACGGGCCAGAATCGGCCAAAACTGCCAGTGTTGATGACCGCCACGTAAACGCATCCCATGGTTTGTTAATCGTGGAATTCACCTTGGGACCCCAAAACGGTGAGTAATAATCCAAGAAACGGGCCAGAATCGGCCAAAACTGCCACTGTTGATGACTGACATGTAAACGCATTCAAGGGTTTGTTAATCGTGGAAATCACTCCGGGACCCCAAAACAGTGAGTAATAGTCCATGAAACGGGCCAGAATCAGCCAAAAATGGCAGTGTTTATGACCGACACATATACGCATACCGGGGTTTGTTAATCGTGGAAATCACTCCGGGACCCCAAAACAGTGAGTAATAGTCCATGAAACGGGCCAGAATCGGCCAAAACTGCTAGTGTTGATGACCGACACGTAGACGCATCCCAGGGTTTGTTAATCGTGGAAATCACTCCGGGACCCCAAAACAATGAGTAATATTCCATGAAACGGGCCAGAATCGGCCAAAACTGCCAGTGTTGAGGACCGACATACAAGCGCCCCCTGGGGTTCAATAATTATGGAAATCGCTTCTAGACCCCAACATGGTGAGTAATAATCCAAGAAACGGGCCAGAATTGGCCAAAACTGAGAGTGTTGATGTCTGACACATAAACGCATCCCAGGGTTTGTTATTCGTGGAAATCACTCCGGGACCCCAAAACAGTGAGTAATAATCCATGAAACGAGCCAGAATCGGCCAAAACTGCCAGTGTTGATGACCGACAAGTAAACGCATTCCAGGGTTTGTTAATCGTGGAAATCACTCCGGGACCCCAAAACAGTGAGTAATAGTCCATGAAACGGGCCAGAATCGGCCAAAACTGGCAGTGTTGATGTCCGACACGTAGACGCATCCCAGGGTTTGTTAATCATGGAAATCACTCTGGGACCCCAAAACAGTGAGTAATAGTCCATGAAACGGGCCAGAATCGGCCAAAACTGCTAGTGTTGATGACCGACACGTAGACGCATCCCAGGGTTTGTTAATCGTGGAAATCACTCCGGGACCCCAAAACAATGAGTAATATTCCATGAAACGGGCCAGAATCGGCCAAAACTGCCAGTGTTGAGGACCGACATACAAGCGCACCCTGGGGTTCAATAATTATGGAAATCGCTTCTGGACCCCAACATGGTGAGTAATAATCCAAGAAACGGGCCAGAATTGGCCAAAACTGAGAGTGTTGATGTCTGACACATAAACGCATCCCAGGGTTTGTTATTCGTGGAAATCACTCCGGGACCCCAAAACAGTGAGTAATAATCCATGAAACGAGCCAGAATTGGCCAAAACTGCCAGTGTTGATGACCGACAAGTAAACGCATTCCAGGGTTTGTTAATCGTGGAAATCACTCCGGGACCCCAAAACAGTGAGTAATAGTCCATGAAACGGGCCAGAATCGGCCAAAACTGGCAGTGTTGATGTCCGACACGTAGACGCATCCCAGGGTTTGTTAATCATGGAAATCACTCCGGGACCCCAAAACAGTGAGTAATAGTCCATGGAACGGGCCAGAATTGGCCAAAACTGCCACTGTTGATGACCGACACGTCGACGCATCCACGCTTCGTTAATCGTGGTAATTACTCCGGGACCCCAAAACAGTGAGAAATAGTCCATGAGACGGGCCAGAATCGGCCAAAACTGCGAGTGTTGATGACCAACACGTAAATGCATCCCAGGGTTTGTTAATCGTGGAAATCACTCCGGGACCCCAAAACAGTGAGTAATAGTCCATGAAACGGGCCAGAATCGGCCAAAACTGCGAGTGTTGATGACAGACACGTAAACGCATCCCAGGGTATGTTAATCTTGGAAAATCACTCTCGGACCCCCAAACAGTGAGTAATAGTCCATGAAACGGGCCAGAATCGGCCAAAACTGCCAGTGTTGATGACCGCCACGTAAACGCATCCCATGGTTTGTTAATCGTGGAATTCACCTTGGGACCCCAAAACGGTGAGTAATAATCCAAGAAACGGGCCAGAATCGGCCAAAACTGCCACTGTTGATGACTGACATGTAAACGCATTCAAGGGTTTGTTAATCGTGGAAATCACTCCGGGACCCCAAAACAGTGAGTAATAGTCCATGAAACGGGCCAGAATCAGCCAAAAATGGCAGTGTTTATGACCGACACATATACGCATACCGGGGTTTGTTAATCGTGGAAATCACTCCGGGACCCCAAAACAGTGAGTAATAGTCCATGAAACGGGCCAGAATCGGCCAAAACTGCTAGTGTTGATGACCGACACGTAGACGCATCCCAGGGTTTGTTAATCGTGGAAATCACTCCGGGACCCCAAAACAATGAGTAATATTCCATGAAACGGGCCAGAATCGGCCAAAACTGCCAGTGTTGAGGACCGACATACAAGCGCCCCCTGGGGTTCAATAATTATGGAAATCGCTTCTAGACCCCAACATGGTGAGTAATAATCCAAGAAACGGGCCAGAATTGGCCAAAACTGAGAGTGTTGATGTCTGACACATAAACGCATCCCAGGGTTTGTTATTCGTGGAAATCACTCCGGGACCCCAAAACAGTGAGTAATAATCCATGAAACGAGCCAGAATCGGCCAAAACTGCCAGTGTTGATGACCGACAAGTAAACGCATTCCAGGGTTTGTTAATCGTGGAAATCACTCCGGGACCCCAAAACAGTGAGTAATAGTCCATGAAACGGGCCAGAATCGGCCAAAACTGGCAGTGTTGATGTCCGACACGTAGACGCATCCCAGGGTTTGTTAATCATGGAAATCACTCTGGGACCCCAAAACAGTGAGTAATAGTCCATGAAACGGGCCAGAATCGGCCAAAACTGCTAGTGTTGATGACCGACACGTAGACGCATCCCAGGGTTTGTTAATCGTGGAAATCACTCCGGGACCCCAAAACAATGAGTAATATTCCATGAAACGGGCCAGAATCGGCCAAAACTGCCAGTGTTGAGGACCGACATACAAGCGCACCCTGGGGTTCAATAATTATGGAAATCGCTTCTGGACCCCAACATGGTGAGTAATAATCCAAGAAACGGGCCAGAATTGGCCAAAACTGAGAGTGTTGATGTCTGACACATAAACGCATCCCAGGGTTTGTTATTCGTGGAAATCACTCCGGGACCCCAAAACAGTGAGTAATAATCCATGAAACGAGCCAGAATTGGCCAAAACTGCCAGTGTTGATGACCGACAAGTAAACGCATTCCAGGGTTTGTTAATCGTGGAAATCACTCCGGGACCCCAAAACAGTGAGTAATAGTCCATGAAACGGGCCAGAATCGGCCAAAACTGGCAGTGTTGATGTCCGACACGTAGACGCATCCCAGGGTTTGTTAATCATGGAAATCACTCCGGGACCCCAAAACAGTGAGTAATAGTCCATGGAACGGGCCAGAATTGGCCAAAACTGCCACTGTTGATGACCGACACGTCGACGCATCCACGCTTCGTTAATCGTGGTAATTACTCCGGGACCCCAAAACAGTGAGAAATAGTCCATGAGACGGGCCAGAATCGGCCAAAACTGCGAGTGTTGATGACCAACACGTAAATGCATCCCAGGGTTTGTTAATCGTGGAAATCACTCCGGGACCCCAAAACAGTGAGTAATAGTCCATGAAACGGGCCAGAATCGGCCAAAACTGCGAGTGTTGATGACAGACACGTAAACGCATCCCAGGGTATGTTAATCTTGGAAAATCACTCTCGGACCCCCAAACAGTGAGTAATAGTCCATGAAACGGGCCAGAATCGGCCAAAACTGCCAGTGTTGATGACCGCCACGTAAACGCATCCCATGGTTTGTTAATCGTGGAATTCACCTTGGGACCCCAAAACGGTGAGTAATAATCCAAGAAACGGGCCAGAATCGGCCAAAACTGCTAGTGTTGATGACTGACATGTAAACGCATTCAAGGGTTTGTTAATCGTGGAAATCACTCCGGGACCCCAAAACAGTGAGTAATAGTCCATGAAACGGGCCAGAATCAGCCAAAAATGGCAGTGTTTATGACCGACACATATACGCATACCGGGGTTTGTTAATCGTGGAAATCACTCCGGGACCCCAAAACAGTGAGTAATAGTCCATGAAACGGGCCAGAATCGGCCAAAACTGCTAGTGTTGATGACCGACACGTAGACGCATCCCAGGGTTTGTTAATCGTGGAAATCACTCCGGGACCCCAAAACAATGAGTAATATTCCATGAAACGGGCCAGAATCGGCCAAAACTGCCAGTGTTGAGGACCGACATACAAGCGCACCCTGGGGTTCAATAATTATGGAAATCGCTTCTGGACCCCAACATGGTGAGTAATAATCCAAGAAACGGGCCAGAATTGGCCAAAACTGAGAGTGTTGATGTCTGACACATAAACGCATCCCAGGGTTTGTTATTCGTGGAAATCACTCCGGGACCCCAAAACAGTGAGTAATAATCCATGAAACGAGCCAGAATCGGCCAAAACTGCCAGTGTTGATGACCGACAAGTAAACGCATTCCAGGGTTTGTTAATCGTGGAAATCACTCCGGGACCCCAAAACAGTGAGTAATAGTCCATGAAACGGGCCAGAATCGGCCAAAACTGGCAGTGTTGATGTCCGACACGTAGACGCATCCCAGGGTTTGTTAATCATGGAAATCACTCTGGGACCCCAAAACAGTGAGTAATAGTCCATGAAACGGGCCAGAATCGGCCAAAACTGCTAGTGTTGATGACCGACACGTAGACGCATCCCAGGGTTTGTTAATCGTGGAAATCACTCCGGGACCCCAAAACAATGAGTAATATTCCATGAAACGGGCCAGAATCGGCCAAAACTGCCAGTGTTGAGGACCGACATACAAGCGCACCCTGGGGTTCAATAATTATGGAAATCGCTTCTGGACCCCAACATGGTGAGTAATAATCCAAGAAACGGGCCAGAATTGGCCAAAACTGAGAGTGTTGATGTCTGACACATAAACGCATCCCAGGGTTTGTTATTCGTGGAAATCACTCCGGGACCCCAAAACAGTGAGTAATAATCCATGAAACGAGCCAGAATTGGCCAAAACTGCCAGTGTTGATGACCGACAAGTAAACGCATTCCAGGGTTTGTTAATCGTGGAAATCACTCCGGGACCCCAAAACAGTGAGTAATAGTCCATGAAACGGGCCAGAATCGGCCAAAACTGGCAGTGTTGATGTCCGACACGTAGACGCATCCCAGGGTTTGTTAATCATGGAAATCACTCCGGGACCCCAAAACAGTGAGTAATAGTCCATGGAACGGGCCAGAATTGGCCAAAACTGCCACTGTTGATGACCGACACGTCGACGCATCCACGCTTCGTTAATCGTGGTAATTACTCCGGGACCCCAAAACAGTGAGAAATAGTCCATGAGACGGGCCAGAATCGGCCAAAACTGCGAGTGTTGATGACCAACACGTAAATGCATCCCAGGGTTTGTTAATCGTGGAAATCACTCCGGGACCCCAAAACAGTGAGTAATAGTCCATGAAACGGGCCAGAATCGGCCAAAACTGCGAGTGTTGATGACAGACACGTAAACGCATCCCAGGGTATGTTAATCTTGGAAAATCACTCTCGGACCCCCAAACAGTGAGTAATAGTCCATGAAACGGGCCAGAATCGGCCAAAACTGCCAGTGTTGATGACCGCCACGTAAACGCATCCCATGGTTTGTTAATCGTGGAATTCACCTTGGGACCCCAAAACGGTGAGTAATAATCCAAGAAACGGGCCAGAATCGGCCAAAACTGCCAGTGTTGATGACTGACATGTAAACGCATTCAAGGGTTTGTTAATCGTGGAAATCACTCCGGGACCCCAAAACAGTGAGTAATAGTCCATGAAACGGGCCAGAATCAGCCAAAAATGGCAGTGTTTATGACCGACACATATACGCATACCGGGGTTTGTTAATCGTGGAAATCACTCCGGGACCCCAAAACAGTGAGTAATAGTCCATGAAACGGGCCAGAATCGGCCAAAACTGCTAGTGTTGATGACCGACACGTAGACGCATCCCAGGGTTTGTTAATCGTGGAAATCACTCCGGGACCCCAAAACAATGAGTAATATTCCATGAAACGGGCCAGAATCGGCCAAAACTGCCAGTGTTGAGGACCGACATACAAGCGCACCCTGGGGTTCAATAATTATGGAAATCGCTTCTGGACCCCAACATGGTGAGTAATAATCCAAGAAACGGGCCAGAATTGGCCAAAACTGAGAGTGTTGATGTCTGACACATAAACGCATCCCAGGGTTTGTTATTCGTGGAAATCACTCCGGGACCCCAAAACAGTGAGTAATAATCCATGAAACGAGCCAGAATCGGCCAAAACTGCCAGTGTTGATGACCGACAAGTAAACGCATTCCAGGGTTTGTTAATCGTGGAAATCACTCCGGGACCCCAAAACAGTGAGTAATAGTCCATGAAACGGGCCAGAATCGGCCAAAACTGGCAGTGTTGATGTCCGACACGTAGACGCATCCCAGGGTTTGTTAATCATGGAAATCACTCTGGGACCCCAAAACAGTGAGTAATAGTCCATGAAACGGGCCAGAATCGGCCAAAACTGCTAGTGTTGATGACCTACACGTAAACGCATACCAGGGTTTGTTAATCGTGGAAATCACTCCGGGACCCCAAAACACTGAGTAATAGTCCATGAAACGGGCCAGAATCGGCCAATACTGCCAGTGTTGATGACATACACGTAAGTGCATCCCAGGGTTTGTTAATCGTGGAAATCACTCCGGGACCCCAAAACAGTGAGTAATAGTCCATGGAACGGGCCAGAATTGGCCAAAACTGCCACTGTTGATGACCGACACGTCGACGCATCCACGCTTCGTTAATCGTGGTAATTACTCCGGGACCCCAAAACAGTGAGAAATAGTCCATGAGACGGGCCAGAATCGGCCAAAACTGCGAGTGTTGATGACCAACACGTAAATGCATCCCAGGGTTTGTTAATCGTGGAAATCACTCCGGGACCCCAAAACAGTGAGTAATAGTCCATGAAACGGGCCAGAATCGGCCAAAACTGCGAGTGTTGATGACAGACACGTAAACGCATCCCAGGGTATGTTAATCTTGGAAAATCACTCTCGGACCCCCAAACAGTGAGTAATAGTCCATGAAACGGGCCAGAATCGGCCAAAACTGCCAGTGTTGATGACCGCCACGTAAACGCATCCCATGGTTTGTTAATCGTGGAATTCACCTTGGGACCCCAAAACGGTGAGTAATAATCCAAGAAACGGGCCAGAATCGGCCAAAACTGCCACTGTTGATGACTGACATGTAAACGCATTCAAGGGTTTGTTAATCGTGGAAATCACTCCGGGACCCCAAAACAGTGAGTAATAGTCCATGAAACGGGCCAGAATCAGCCAAAAATGGCAGTGTTTATGACCGACACATATACGCATACCGGGGTTTGTTAATCGTGGAAATCACTCCGGGACCCCAAAACAGTGAGTAATAGTCCATGAAACGGGCCAGAATCGGCCAAAACTGCTAGTGTTGATGACCGACACGTAGACGCATCCCAGGGTTTGTTAATCGTGGAAATCACTCCGGGACCCCAAAACAATGAGTAATATTCCATGAAACGGGCCAGAATCGGCCAAAACTGCCAGTGTTGAGGACCGACATACAAGCGCACCCTGGGGTTCAATAATTATGGAAATCGCTTCTGGACCCCAACATGGTGAGTAATAATCCAAGAAACGGGCCAGAATTGGCCAAAACTGAGAGTGTTGATGTCTGACACATAAACGCATCCCAGGGTTTGTTATTCGTGGAAATCACTCCGGGACCCCAAAACAGTGAGTAATAATCCATGAAACGAGCCAGAATCGGCCAAAACTGCCAGTGTTGATGACCGACAAGTAAACGCATTCCAGGGTTTGTTAATCGTGGAAATCACTCCGGGACCCCAAAACAGTGAGTAATAGTCCATGAAACGGGCCAGAATCGGCCAAAACTGGCAGTGTTGATGTCCGACACGTAGACGCATCCCAGGGTTTGTTAATCATGGAAATCACTCTGGGACCCCAAAACAGTGAGTAATAGTCCATGAAACGGGCCAGAATCGGCCAAAACTGCTAGTGTTGATGACCGACACGTAGACGCATCCCAGGGTTTGTTAATCGTGGAAATCACTCCGGGACCCCAAAACAATGAGTAATATTCCATGAAACGGGCCAGAATCGGCCAAAACTGCCAGTGTTGAGGACCGACATACAAGCGCACCCTGGGGTTCAATAATTATGGAAATCGCTTCTGGACCCCAACATGGTGAGTAATAATCCAAGAAACGGGCCAGAATTGGCCAAAACTGAGAGTGTTGATGTCTGACACATAAACGCATCCCAGGGTTTGTTATTCGTGGAAATCACTCCGGGACCCCAAAACAGTGAGTAATAATCCATGAAACGAGCCAGAATCGGCCAAAACTGCCAGTGTTGATGACCGACAAGTAAACGCATTCCAGGGTTTGTTAATCGTGGAAATCACTCCGGGACCCCAAAACAGTGAGTAATAGTCCATGAAACGGGCCAGAATCGGCCAAAACTGGCAGTGTTGATGTCCGACACGTAGACGCATCCCAGGGTTTGTTAATCATGGAAATCACTCTGGGACCCCAAAACAGTGAGTAATAGTCCATGAAACGGGCCAGAATCGGCCAAAACTGCGAGTGTTGATGACCTACACGTAAACGCATCCCAGGGTTTGTTAATCGTGGAAATCACTCCGGGACCCCAAAACACTGAGTAATAGTCCATGAAACGGGCCAGAATCGGCCAATACTGCCAGTGTTGATGACATACACGTAAGTGCATCCCAGGGTTTGTTAATCGTGGAAATCACTCCGGGACCCCAAAACAGTGAGTAATAGTCCATGGAACGGGCCAGAATTGGCCAAAACTGCCAC
The DNA here is from genome assembly GCA_963921465.1 of Triticum timopheevii. Lineage (NCBI taxonomy): Eukaryota > Viridiplantae > Streptophyta > Magnoliopsida > Poales > Poaceae > Triticum > Triticum timopheevii. The sequence goes on from OY997270.1 coordinate 333,481,131, forward strand.
TGTTGATGACCGACACGTCGACGCATCCACGCTTCATTAATCATGGTAATTACTCCGGGACCCCAAAACAGTGAGAAATAGTCCATGAGACGGGCCAGAATCGGCCAAAACTGCGAGTGTTGATGACCAACACGTAAATGCATCCCAGGGTTTGTTAATCGTGGAAATCACTCCGGGACCCCAAAACAGTGAGTAATAGTCCATGAAACGGGCCAGAATCGGCCAAAACTGCGAGTGTTGATGACAGACACGTAAACGCATCCCAGGGTATGTTAATCTTGGAAAATCACTCTCGGACCCCCAAACAGTGAGTAATAGTCCATGAAACGGGCCAGAATCGGCCAAAACTGCCAGTGTTGATGACCGCCACGTAAACGCATCCCATGGTTTGTTAATCGTGGAATTCACCTTGGGACCCCAAAACGGTGAGTAATAATCCAAGAAACGGGCCAGAATCGGCCAAAACTGCCAGTGTTGATGACCGACATGTAAACGCATTCAAGGGTTTGTTAATCGTGGAAATCACTCCGGGACCCCAAAACAGTGAGTAATAGTCCATGAAACGGGCCAGAATCAGCCAAAAATGGCAGTGTTTATGACCGACACATATACGCATACCGGGGTTTGTTAATCGTGGAAATCACTCCGGGACCCCAAAACAGTGAGTAATAGTCCATGAAACGGGCCAGAATCGGCCAAAACTGCTAGTGTTGATGACCGACACGTAGACGCATCCCAGGGTTTGTTAATCGTGGAAATCACTCCGGGACCCCAAAACAATGAGTAATATTCCATGAAATGGGCCAGAATCGGCCAAAACTGCCAGTGTTGAGGACCGACACGCAAACGCATCCCAGGGTTTGTTATTCGTGGAAATCACTCAGGGACCCCAAAATAGTTGGTAATAATCCTTGAAACGGGCCAGAATCGGCCAAAACTGCTAGTGTTGATGACTCACATGTAAACGCATTCCATGGTTTGTTAATCGTGGAAATCACTCGGGGACCCCAAAACAGTGAGTAATAGTCCATGAAACGGGCCAGAATCGGCCAAAACTGGCAGCGTTGATGACCGACACGTAAACACATCCCATGGTTTGTTAATCGTGGAAATCGACCTTGGATCCCAAAACAGTGGGTAATAGTCCATGAAAAGGGCCAAAATCGGCCAAAGCTGCCAGTGTTGATCACCGAGACGTTAACGCATCCCAGGGTTTGTTAATCATGGAAATCACTCCGGGACCCCAAAACAGTGAGTAATAGTCCATGAAACGGGCCAGAATCGGCCAAAACTGGCAGTGTTGATGTCCGATACGTAGACGCATCCCAGGGTTTGTTAATCATGGAAATCACTCTGGGACCCCAAAACAGTGAGTAATAGTCCATGAAACGGGCCAGAATCGGTCAAAACTGCGAGTGTTGATGACCTACACGTAAACGCATCCCAGGGTTTGTTAATCGTGGAAATCACTCCGGGACCCCAAAACACTGAGTAATAGTCCATGAAACGGGCCAGAATCGGCCAATACTGCCAGTGTTGATGACATACACGTAAGTGCATCCCAGGGTTTGTTAATCGTGGAAATCACTCCGGGACCCCAAAACAGTGAGTAATAGTCCATGGAACGGGCCAGAATTGGCCAAAACTGCCACTGTTGATGACCGACACGTCGACGCATCCACGCTTCGTTAATCGTGGTAATTACTCCGGGACCCCAAAACAGTGAGAAATAGTCCATGAGACGGGCCAGAATCGGCCAAAACTGCGAGTGTTGATGACCAACACGTAAATGCATCCCAGGGTTTGTTAATCGTGGAAATCACTCCGGGACCCCAAAACAGTGAGTAATAGTCCATGAAACGGGCCAGAATCGGCCAAAACTGCGAGTGTTGATGACAGACACGTAAACGCATCCCAGGGTATGTTAATCTTGGAAAATCACTCTCGGACCCCCAAACAGTGAGTAATAGTCCATGAAACGGGCCAGAATCGGCCAAAACTGCCAGTGTTGATGACCGCCACGTAAACGCATCCCATGGTTTGTTAATCATGGAATTCACCTTGGGACCCCAAAACGGTGAGTAATAATCCAAGAAACGGGCCAGAATCGGCCAAAACTGCCAGTGTTGATGACCGACATGTAAACGCATTCAAGGGTTTGTTAATCGTGGAAATCACTCCGGGACCCCAAAACAGTGAGTAATAGTCCATGAAACGGGCCAGAATCAGCCAAAAATGGCAGTGTTTATGACCGACACATATACGCATACCGGGGTTTGTTAATCGTGGAAATCACTCCGGGACCCCAAAACAGTGAGTAATAGTCCATGAAACGGGCCAGAATCGGCCAAAACTGCTAGTGTTGATGACCGACACGTAGACGCATCCCAGGGTTTGTTAATCGTGGAAATCACTCCGGGACCCCAAAACAATGAGTAATATTCCATGAAACGGGCCAGAATCGGCCAAAACTGCCAGTGTTGAGGACCGACACGCAAACGCATCCCAGGGTTTGTTATTCGTGGAAATCACTCAGGGACCCCAAAACAGTTGGTAATAATCCTTGAAACGGGCCAGAATCGGCCAAAACTGCTAGTGTTGATGACTCACATGTAAACGCATTCCATGGTTTGTTAATTGTGGAAATCACTCGGGGACCCCAAAACAGTGAGTAATAGTCCATGAAACGGGCCAGAATCGGCCAAAACTGGCAGCGTTGATGACCAATACATAGACGCATCCCAGGGTTTGTTAATCGTGGAAATCACTCCGGGACCCCAAAATAGTGAGTAATAGTCCATGAAACGGGCCAGAATCGGCCAAAACTGCCAGTGTTGATGACCGACACGTAAACACATCCCATGGTTTGTTAATCGTGGAAATCGACCTTGGATCCCAAAACAGTGGGTAATAGTCCATGAAAAGGGCCAAAATCGGCCAAAGCTGCCAGTGTTGATCACCGAGACGTTAACGCATCCCAGGGTTTGTTAATCATGGAAATCACTCCGGGACCCCAAAACAGTGAGTAATAGTCCATGAAACGGGCCAGAATCGGCCAAAACTGCCAGTGTTGATGACCGACACGTAAACACATCCCACGGTTTGTTAATCGTGGAAATCGACCTTGGATCCCAAAACAGTGAGTAATAGTCCATGAAAAGGGCCAAAATCGGCAAAAGCTGCCAGTGTTGATGACCGACACGTAAACGCATTCTAGGGTTTGTTAATCGTGGTAATCACTCCGGGACCCCCAAACAGTGAGTAATAGTCCATGAAACGGGCCACAATCGGCCAAAACTGCCAGTGTTGATGACCGACATGCAAGCGCATTCCAGGGTTTGTTAATCGTGGAAATCACTCTGGGACCCCAAAACAGTGAGTAATAGTCCATGAAACTGGCCAGAATCGGACAAAACTGCCAGTGTTGATGACCGACACGTAGACGCATCCCAGGGTTTGTTAATCATGGAAATCACTCCGGGACCCCAAAACAGAGAGTAATAGTCCATGAAACGGGCTAGAATCGGCCAAAACTGCCAGTGTTGATGACCGACACGTAAATGCATCCCAGGGTTTGTTAATCATGGAAATCACTCCGGGACCCCAAAACAGTGAGTAATAGTCCATGAAACGGGCCAGAATCGGCCAAAACTGCCAGTGTTGATGACCGACACGTTAACGCATCCCAGGGTTTGTTAATCATGGAAATCACTCCGGGAGCCCAAAATAGTGAGTAATAGTCCATGAAACGGGCTAGAATCGTCCAAAACTGCCAGTGTTGATGACCGACACGTAAACGCATCCCAGGGTTTGTTAATCATGGAAATCACTCCGGGACCCCAAATCAGTGAGTAATAGTCCATGAAACGGGCTAAAACCGGCCAAAACTGCCAGTGTTGATGACCGGCACGTAAACGCATCCCAGGGTTTGTTAATCATGGAAATCACTCCGGGACCCCAAAACAATGAGTAATATTCCATGAAATGGGCCAGAATCGGCCAAAACTGCCAGTGTTGAGGACCGACACGCAAACGCATCCCAGGGTTTGTTATTCGTGGAAATCACTCAGGGACCCCAAAATAGTTGGTAATAATCCTTGAAACGGGCCAGAATCGGCCAAAACTGCTAGTGTTGATGACTCACATGTAAACGCATTCCATGGTTTGTTAATCGTGGAAATCACTCGGGGACCCCAAAACAGTGAGTAATAGTCCATGAAACGGGCCAGAATCGGCCAAAACTGGCAGCGTTGATGACCAATACATAGACGCATCCCAGGGTTTGTTAATCGTGGAAATCACTCCAGGACCCCAAAACAGTGAGTAATAGTCCATGAAACGGGCCAGAATCGGCCAAAACTGCCAGTGTTGATGACCGACACGTAAACACATCCCATGGTTTGTTAATCGTGGAAATCGACCTTGGATCCCAAAACAGTGGGTAATAGTCCATGAAAAGGGCCAAAATCGGCCAAAGCTGCCAGTGTTGATCACCGAGACGTTAACGCATCCCAGGGTTTGTTAATCATGGAAATCACTCCGGGACCCCAAAACAGTGAGTAATAGTCCATGAAACGGGCCAGAATCGGCCAAAACTGGCAGTGTTGATGTCCGACACGTAGACGCATCCCAGGGTTTGTTAATCATGGAAATCACTCTGGGACCCCAAAACAGTGAGTAATAGTCCATGAAACGGGCCAGAATCGGTCAAAACTGCGAGTGTTGATGACCTACACGTAAACGCATCCCAGGGTTTGTTAATCGTGGAAATCACTCCGGGACCCCAAAACACTGAGTAATAGTCCATGAAACGGGCCAGAATCGGCCAATACTGCCAGTGTTGATGACATACACGTAAGTGCATCCCAGGGTTTGTTAATCGTGGAAATCACTCCGGGACCCCAAAACAGTGAGTAATAGTCCATGGAACGGGCCAGAATTGGCCAAAACTGCCACTGTTGATGACCGACACGTCGACGCATCCACGCTTCGTTAATCGTGGTAATTACTCCGGGACCCCAAAACAGTGAGAAATAGTCCATGAGACGGGCCAGAATCGGCCAAAACTGCGAGTGTTGATGACCAACACGTAAATGCATCCCAGGGTTTGTTAATCGTGGAAATCACTCCGGGACCCCAAAACAGTGAGTAATAGTCCATGAAACGGGCCAGAATCGGCCAAAACTGCGAGTGTTGATGACAGACACGTAAACGCATCCCAGGGTATGTTAATCTTGGAAAATCACTCTCGGACCCCCAAACAGTGAGTAATAGTCCATGAAACGGGCCAGAATCGGCCAAAACTGCCAGTGTTGATGACCGCCACGTAAACGCATCCCATGGTTTGTTAATCATGGAATTCACCTTGGGACCCCAAAACGGTGAGTAATAATCCAAGAAACGGGCCAGAATCGGCCAAAACTGCCAGTGTTGATGACCGACATGTAAACGCATTCAAGGGTTTGTTAATCGTGGAAATCACTCCGGGACCCCAAAACAGTGAGTAATAGTCCATGAAACGGGCCAGAATCAGCCAAAAATGGCAGTGTTTATGACCGACACATATACGCATACCGGGGTTTGTTAATCGTGGAAATCACTCCGGGACCCCAAAACAGTGAGTAATAGTCCATGAAACGGGCCAGAATCGGCCAAAACTGCTAGTGTTGATGACCGACACGTAGACGCATCCCAGGGTTTGTTAATCGTGGAAATCACTCCGGGACCCCAAAACAATGAGTAATATTCCATGAAACGGGCCAGAATCGGCCAAAACTGCCAGTGTTGAGGACCGACACGCAAACGCATCCCAGGGTTTGTTATTCGTGGAAATCACTCAGGGACCCCAAAACAGTTGGTAATAATCCTTGAAACGGGCCAGAATCGGCCAAAACTGCTAGTGTTGATGACTCACATGTAAATGCATTCCATGGTTTGTTAATCGTGGAAATCACTCGGGGACCCCAAAACAGTGAGTAATAGTCCATGAAACGGGCCAGAATCGGCCAAAACTGGCAGCGTTGATGACCAATACATAGACGCATCCCAGGGTTTGTTAATCGTGGAAATCACTCCGGGACCCCAAAATAGTGAGTAATAGTCCATGAAACGGGCCAGAATCGGCCAAAACTGCCAGTGTTGATGACCGACACGTAAACACATCCCATGGTTTGTTAATCGTGGAAATCGACCTTGGATCCCAAAACAGTGGGTAATAGTCCATGAAAAGGGCCAAAATCGGCCAAAGCTGCCAGTGTTGATCACCGAGACGTTAACGCATCCCAGGGTTTGTTAATCATGGAAATCACTCCGGGACCCCAAAACAGTGAGTAATAGTCCATGAAACGGGCCAGAATCGGCCAAAACTGCCAGTGTTGATGACCGACACGTAAACACATCCCACGGTTTGTTAATCGTGGAAATCGACCTTGGATCCCAAATCGGCAAAAGCTGCCAGTGTTGATGACCGACACGTAAACGCATTCTAGGGTTTGTTAATCGTGGTAATCACTCCGGGACCCCCAAACAGTGAGTAATAGTCCATGAAACGGGCCACAATCGGCCAAAACTGCCAGTGTTGATGACCGACATGCAAGCGCATTCCAGGGTTTGTTAATCGTGGAAATCACTCTGGGACCCCAAAACAGTGAGTAATAGTCCATGAAACTGGCCAGAATCGGACAAAACTGCCAGTGTTGATGACCGACACGTAGACGCATCCCAGGGTTTGTTAATCATGGAAATCACTCCGGGACCCCAAAACAGAGAGTAATAGTCCATGAAACGGGCTAGAATCGGCCAAAACTGCCAGTGTTGATGACCGACACGTAAATGCATCCTAGGGTTTGTTAATCATGGAAATCACTCCGGGACCCCAAAACAGTGAGTAATAGTCCATGAAACGGGCCAGAATCGGCCAAAACTGCCAGTGTTGATGACCGACACGTTAACGCATCCCAGGGTTTGTTAATCACGGAAATCACTCCGGGAGCCCAAAATAGTGAGTAATAGTCCATGAAACGGGCTAGAATCGTCCAAAACTGCCAGTGTTGATGACAGACACGTAAACGCATCCCAGGGTATGTTAATCTTGGAAAATCACTCTCGGACCCCCAAACAGTGAGTAATAGTCCATGAAACGGGCCAGAATCGGCCAAAACTGCCAGTGTTGATGACCGCCACGTAAACGCATCCCATGGTTTGTTAATCATGGAATTCACCTTGGGACCCCAAAACGGTGAGTAATAATCCAAGAAACGGGCCAGAATCGGCCAAAACTGCCAGTGTTGATGACCGACATGTAAACGCATTCAAGGGTTTGTTAATCGTGGAAATCACTCCGGGACCCCAAAACAGTGAGTAATAGTCCATGAAACGGGCCAGAATCAGCCAAAAATGGCAGTGTTTATGACCGACACATATACGCATACCGGGGTTTGTTAATCGTGGAAATCACTCCGGGACCCCAAAACAGTGAGTAATAGTCCATGAAACGGGCCAGAATCGGCCAAAACTGCTAGTGTTGATGACCGACACGTAGACGCATCCCAGGGTTTGTTAATCGTGGAAATCACTCCGGGACCCCAAAACAATGAGTAATATTCCATGAAACGGGCCAGAATCGGCCAAAACTGCCAGTGTTGAGGACCGACACGCAAACGCATCCCAGGGTTTGTTATTCGTGGAAATCACTCAGGGACCCCAAAACAGTTGGTAATAATCCTTGAAACGGGCCAGAATCGGCCAAAACTGCTAGTGTTGATGACTCACATGTAAATGCATTCCATGGTTTGTTAATCGTGGAAATCACTCGGGGACCCCAAAACAGTGAGTAATAGTCCATGAAACGGGCCAGAATCGGCCAAAACTGGCAGCGTTGATGACCAATACATAGACGCATCCCAGGGTTTGTTAATCGTGGAAATCACTCCGGGACCCCAAAATAGTGAGTAATAGTCCATGAAACGGGCCAGAATCGGCCAAAACTGCCAGTGTTGATGACCGACACGTAAACACATCCCATGGTTTGTTAATCGTGGAAATCGACCTTGGATCCCAAAACAGTGGGTAATAGTCCATGAAAAGGGCCAAAATCGGCCAAAGCTGCCAGTGTTGATCACCGAGACGTTAACGCATCCCAGGGTTTGTTAATCATGGAAATCACTCCGGGACCCCAAAACAGTGAGTAATAGTCCATGAAACGGGCCAGAATCGGCCAAAACTGCCAGTGTTGATGACCGACACGTAAACACATCCCACGGTTTGTTAATCGTGGAAATCGACCTTGGATCCCAAATCGGCAAAAGCTGCCAGTGTTGATGACCGACACGTAAACGCATTCTAGGGTTTGTTAATCGTGGTAATCACTCCGGGACCCCCAAACAGTGAGTAATAGTCCATGAAACGGGCCACAATCGGCCAAAACTGCCAGTGTTGATGACCGACATGCAAGCGCATTCCAGGGTTTGTTAATCGTGGAAATCACTCTGGGACCCCAAAACAGTGAGTAATAGTCCATGAAACTGGCCAGAATCGGACAAAACTGCCAGTGTTGATGACCGACACGTAGACGCATCCCAGGGTTTGTTAATCATGGAAATCACTCCGGGACCCCAAAACAGAGAGTAATAGTCCATGAAACGGGCTAGAATCGGCCAAAACTGCCAGTGTTGATGACCGACACGTAAATGCATCCTAGGGTTTGTTAATCATGGAAATCACTCCGGGACCCCAAAACAGTGAGTAATAGTCCATGAAACGGGCCAGAATCGGCCAAAACTGCCAGTGTTGATGACCGACACGTTAACGCATCCCAGGGTTTGTTAATCACGGAAATCACTCCGGGAGCCCAAAATAGTGAGTAATAGTCCATGAAACGGGCTAGAATCGTCCAAAACTGCCAGTGTTGATGACAGACACGTAAACGCATCCCAGGGTATGTTAATCTTGGAAAATCACTCTCGGACCCCCAAACAGTGAGTAATAGTCCATGAAACGGGCCAGAATCGGCCAAAACTGCCAGTGTTGATGACCGCCACGTAAACGCATCCCATGGTTTGTTAATCATGGAATTCACCTTGGGACCCCAAAACGGTGAGTAATAATCCAAGAAACGGGCCAGAATCGGCCAAAACTGCCAGTGTTGATGACCGACATGTAAACGCATTCAAGGGTTTGTTAATCGTGGAAATCACTCCGGGACCCCAAAACAGTGAGTAATAGTCCATGAAACGGGCCAGAATCAGCCAAAAATGGCAGTGTTTATGACCGACACATATACGCATACCGGGGTTTGTTAATCGTGGAAATCACTCCGGGACCCCAAAACAGTGAGTAATAGTCCATGAAACGGGCCAGAATCGGCCAAAACTGCTAGTGTTGATGACCGACACGTAGACGCATCCCAGGGTTTGTTAATCGTGGAAATCACTCCGGGACCCCAAAACAATGAGTAATATTCCATGAAACGGGCCAGAATCGGTCAAAACTGCCAGTGTTGAGGACCGACACGCAAACGCATCCCAGGGTTTGTTATTCGTGGAAATCACTCAGGGACCCCAAAACAGTTGGTAATAATCCTTGAAACGGGCCAGAATCGGCCAAAACTGCTAGTGTTGATGACTCACATGTAAATGCATTCCATGGTTTGTTAATCGTGGAAATCACTCGGGGACCCCAAAACAGTGAGTAATAGTCCATGAAACGGGCCAGAATCGGCCAAAACTGGCAGCGTTGATGACCAATACATAGACGCATCCCAGGGTTTGTTAATCGTGGAAATCACTCCGGGACCCCAAAATAGTGAGTAATAGTCCATGAAACGGGCCAGAATCGGCCAAAACTGCCAGTGTTGATGACCGACACGTAAACACATCCCATGGTTTGTTAATCGTGGAAATCGACCTTGGATCCCAAAACAGTGGGTAATAGTCCATGAAAAGGGCCAAAATCGGCCAAAGCTGCCAGTGTTGATCACCGAGACGTTAACGCATCCCAGGGTTTGTTAATCATGGAAATCACTCCGGGACCCCAAAACAGTGAGTAATAGTCCATGAAACGGGCCAGAATCGGCCAAAACTGCCAGTGTTGATGACCGACACGTAAACACATCCCACGGTTTGTTAATCGTGGAAATCGACCTTGGATCCCAAATCGGCAAAAGCTGCCAGTGTTGATGACCGACACGTAAACGCATTCTAGGGTTTGTTAATCGTGGTAATCACTCCGGGACCCCCAAACAGTGAGTAATAGTCCATGAAACGGGCCACAATCGGCCAAAACTGCCAGTGTTGATGACCGACATGCAAGCGCATTCCAGGGTTTGTTAATCGTGGAAATCACTCTGGGACCCCAAAACAGTGAGTAATAGTCCATGAAACTGGCCAGAATCGGACAAAACTGCCAGTGTTGATGACCGACACGTAGACGCATCCCAGGGTTTGTTAATCATGGAAATCACTCCGGGACCCCAAAACAGAGAGTAATAGTCCATGAAACGGGCTAGAATCGGCCAAAACTGCCAGTGTTGATGACCGACACGTAAATGCATCCTAGGGTTTGTTAATCATGGAAATCACTCCGGGACCCCAAAACAGTGAGTAATAGTCCATGAAACGGGCCAGAATCGGCCAAAACTGCCAGTGTTGATGACCGACACGTTAACGCATCCCAGGGTTTGTTAATCACGGAAATCACTCCGGGAGCCCAAAATAGTGAGTAATAGTCCATGAAACGGGCTAGAATCGTCCAAAACTGCCAGTGTTGATGACCGACACGTAAACGCATCCCAGGGTTTGTTAATCATGGAAATCACTCCGGGACCCCAAATCAGTGAGTAATAGTCCATGAAACGGGCTAAAACCGGCCAAAACTGCCAGTGTTGATGACCGGCACGTAAACGCATCCCAGGGTTTGTTAATCATGGAAATCACTCCGGGACCCCAAAGCAATGAGTAATATTCCATGAAATGGGCCAGAATCGGCCAAAACTGCCAGTGTTGAGGACCGACACGCAAACGCATCCCAGGGTTTGTTATTCGTGGAAATCACTCAGGGACCCCAAAATAGTTGGTAATAATCCTTGAAACGGGCCAGAATCGGCCAAAACTGCTAGTGTTGATGACTCACATGTAAACGCATTCCATGGTTTGTTAATCGTGGAAATCACTCGGGGACCCCAAAACAGTGAGTAATAGTCCATGAAACGGGCCAGAATCGGCCAAAACTGGCAGCGTTGATGACCAATACATAGACGCATCCCAGGGTTTGTTAATCGTGGAAATCACTCCAGGACCCCAAAACAGTGAGTAATAGTCCATGAAACGGGCCAGAATCGGCCAAAACTGCCAGTGTTGATGACCGACACGTAAACACATCCCATGGTTTGTTAATCGTGGAAATCGACCTTGGATCCCAAAACAGTGGGTAATAGTCCATGAAAAGGGCCAAAATCGGCCAAAGCTGCCAGTGTTGATCACCGAGACGTTAACGCATCCCAGGGTTTGTTAATCATGGAAATCACTCCGGGACCCCAAAACAGTGAGTAATAGTCCATGAAACGGGCCAGAATCGGCCAAAACTGGCAGTGTTGATGTCCGACACGTAGACGCATCCCAGGGTTTGTTAATCATGGAAATCACTCTGGGACCCCAAAACAGTGAGTAATAGTCCATGAAACGGGCCAGAATCGGTCAAAACTGCGAGTGTTGATGACCTACACGTAAACGCATCCCAGGGTTTGTTAATCGTGGAAATCACTCCGGGTCCCCAAAACACTGAGTAATAGTCCATGAAACGGGCCAGAATCGGCCAATACTGCCAGTGTTGATGACATACACGTAAGTGCATCCCAGGGTTTGTTAATCGTGGAAATCACTCCGGGACCCCAAAACAGTGAGTAATAGTCCATGGAACGGGCCAGAATTGGCCAAAACTGCCACTGTTGATGACCGACACGTCGACGCATCCACGCTTCGTTAATCGTGGTAATTACTCCGGGACCCCAAAACAGTGAGAAATAGTCCATGAGACGGGCCAGAATCGGCCAAAACTGCGAGTGTTGATGACCAACACGTAAATGCATCCCAGGGTTTGTTAATCGTGGAAATCACTCCGGGACCCCAAAACAGTGAGTAATAGTCCATGAAACGGGCCAGAATCGGCCAAAACTGCGAGTGTTGATGACAGACACGTAAACGCATCCCAGGGTATGTTAATCTTGGAAAATCACTCTCGGACCCCCAAACAGTGAGTAATAGTCCATGAAACGGGCCAGAATCGGCCAAAACTGCCAGTGTTGATGACCGCCACGTAAACGCATCCCATGGTTTGTTAATCATGGAATTCACCTTGGGACCCCAAAACGGTGAGTAATAATCCAAGAAACGGGCCAGAATCGGCCAAAACTGCCAGTGTTGATGACCGACATGTAAACGCATTCAAGGGTTTGTTAATCGTGGAAATCACTCCGGGACCCCAAAACAGTGAGTAATAGTCCATGAAACGGGCCAGAATCAGCCAAAAATGGCAGTGTTTATGACCGACACATATACGCATACCGGGGTTTGTTAATCGTGGAAATCACTCCGGGACCCCAAAACAGTGAGTAATAGTCCATGAAACGGGCCAGAATCGGCCAAAACTGCTAGTGTTGATGACCGACACGAAGACGCATCCCAGGGTTTGTTAATCGTGGAAATCACTCCGGGACCCCAAAACAATGAGTAATATTCCATGAAACGGGCCAGAATCGGCCAAAACTGCCAGTGTTGAGGACCGACACGCAAACGCATCCCAGGGTTTGTTATTCGTGGAAATCACTCAGGGACCCCAAAACAGTTGGTAATAATCCTTGAAACGGGCCAGAATCGGCCAAAACTGCTAGTGTTGATGACTCACATGTAAACGCATTCCATGGTTTGTTAATCGTGGAAATCACTCGGGGACCCCAAAACAGTGAGTAATAGTCCATGAAACGGGCCAGAATCGGCCAAAACTGGCAGCGTTGATGACCAATACATAGACGCATCCCAGGGTTTGTTAAGCGTGGAAATCACTCCGGGACCCCAAAATAGTGAGTAATAGTCCATGAAACGGGCCAGAATCGGCCAAAACTGCCAGTGTTGATGACCGACACGTAAACACATCCCATGGTTTGTTAATCGTGGAAATCACTCAGGGACCCCAAAATAGTGAGTAATAATCCATTAAATAGGCCAGAATCGGCCAAAACTGCCAGTGTTGATGACCGACATCTAAACGCATTCCAGGGTTTGTTAATCGTGTAAATCACTCCGGTACCTCAAAACAGTGAGTAATAGTCCATGAAACGGGCCAGAATCGGCCAAAACTGCCAGTGTTGATGACCGACACGTAAACACATCCCACGGTTTGTTAATCGTGGAAATCGACCTTGGATCCCAAAACAGTGAGTAATAGTCCATGAAAAGGGCCAAAATCGGCAAAAGCTGCCAGTGTTGATGACCGACACGTAAACGCATTCTAGGGTTTGTTAATCGTGGTAATCACTCCGGGACCCCCAAACAGTGAGTAATAGTCCATGAAACGGGCCACAATCGGCCAAAACTGCCAGTGTTGATGACCGACATGCAAGCGCATTCCAGGGTTTGTTAATCGTGGAAATCACTCTGGGACCCCAAAACAGTGAGTAATAGTCCATGAAACTGGCCAGAATCGGACAAAACTGCCAGTGTTGATGACCGACACGTAGACGCATCCCAGGGTTTGTTAATCATGGAAATCACTCCGGGACCCCAAAACAGAGAGTAATAGTCCATGAAACGGGCTAGAATCGGCCAAAACTGCCAGTGTTGATGACCGACACGTAAATGCATCCCAGGGTTTGTTAATCATGGAAATCACTCCGGGACCCCAAAACAGTGAGTAATAGTCCATGAAACGGGCCAGAATCGGCCAAAACTGCCAGTGTTGATGACCGACACGTTAACGCATCCCAGGGTTTGTTAATCATGGAAATCACTCCGGGAGCCCAAAATAGTGAGTAATAGTCCATGAAACGGGCTAGAATCGTCCAAAACTGCCAGTGTTGATGACCGACACGTAAACGCATCCCAGGGTTTGTTAATCATGGAAATCACTCCGGGACCCCAAATCAGTGAGTAATAGTCCATGAAACGGGCTAAAACCGGCCAAAACTGCCAGTGTTGATGACCGGCACGTAAACGCATCCCAGGGTTTGTTAATCATGGAAATCACTCCGGGACCCCAAAACAGTGAGTAATAGTCCATTAAACGGGCCAGAATCGGCCAAAACTGCCAGTGCTAATGACCGACACGTTAACGCATCCCAGGGTTTGTTAATCGTGGAAATCACTCTGGGACCCCCAAACAGTGAGTAATAGTCCATGAAAAGGGCCAAAATCGGCCAAAGCTGCCAGTGTTGATGACTGACACGTAAACGCATTCCAGGGTTTTTTAATCATGGAAATCACTCCGGGACCCCAAAACAGTGAGTAATAGACCATGAAACGGGCCAGAATCGGCCAAAAATGGCAGTGTTGATGATCGACACATAAACGCATCCCAGGGTTTGTTAATCCTAGAAATCACTCCAGGACCCCAAAACAGTGAGTAATAGTCCATGAAACGGGCCAGAATCGGCCAAAACTGCCAGTGTTGATGACCGACACGTTAACGCATCCCAGGGTTTGTTAATCATGGAAATCACTCCGGGACCCCAAATCAGTGAGTAATAGTCCATGAAACGGGCTAGAATCGGCCAAAACTGCCAGTGTTGATGACCGACACGTAAACGCATCCCAGGGTTTGTTAATCATGGAAATCACTCCGGGACCCCAAAACAGTGAGTAATAGTCCATGAAACGGGCCAGAATCGGCCAAAACTGCCAGTGTTGATGACCGACACGTTAACGCATCCCAGGGTTTGTTAATCGTGGAAATCACTCTGGGACCCCCAAACAGTGAGTAATAGTCCATGAAAAGGGCCAAAATCGGCCAAAGCTGCTAGTGTTGATGACTGACAAGTAAACGCATTCCAGGGTTTTTTAATCATGGAAATCACTCCGGGACCCCAAAACAGTGAGTAATAGACCATGAAACGGGCCAGAATCGGCCAAAAATGGCAGTGTTGATGACCGACACATAAACGCATCCCAGGGTTTGTTAATCCTAGAAATCACTCCAGGACCCCAAAATAGTGAGTAATAGTGCATGAAAGGGGCCAGAATCGGCCAAAACTGCCAGTGTTGATGACCGACACGTAGACGCATCCTAGGGTTTGTTAATCGTGGAAATCACTCTGGGACCCCAAAACAGTGAGTAATAGTCAATGAAACGGGCTAGAATCGGCCAAAATTGCCTTTGTTGATGACCGACATGTAAATGCATCCCAGGGTTTGTTATTCGTGGAAATCACTCAGGGACCCCAAAACAGTGGGTAATAATCCATGAAACGGGCCAGAATTGGCCAAAACTGCCAGTGTTGATGACCGACATGTAGACGCATTCCAGGGTTTGTTAATCGTGGAAATCACTCCGGGACCCCAAAACAGTGAGTAATAGTCCATGAAACGGGCCAGAATCGGCCAAAACTGGCAGTGTTGATGACCGACACGTAGACGCATCCCAGGGTTTATTAATCGTGGAAATCACTCTGGGACCCCAAAACAGTGAGTAATAGTCCATGAAACGGGCCAGAATCGGCCAAAGCTGCCATTGTTGATGACCGACACGTAAACGCATTCCAGGGTTTGTTAATCGTGGTAATCACTCCGGGACCCCCAAACAGTGAGTAATAGTCCATGAATCGGGCCAGAATCGGCCAAAACTGCCAGTGTTGATGACCGACATGCAAGCGCACCCTGGGGTTCAATAATTATGGAAATCGCTTCTGGACCCGAACATGGTGAGAAATAATCCAAGAAACGGGCCAGAATTGGCCAAAACTGAGAGTTTTGATGACTGACACATAAACGCATCCCAGGGTTTGTTATTCGTGGAAATCACAACGGGACCCCAAAATAGTGAGTAAAAGTCCATGAAACGGGCCAGAATCGGCCAAAACTGCCAGTGTTGATGACCGACACATAGACGCATCCTAGGGTTTGTTAATCGTGGAAATCACTCCGGGACCCCAAAACAGTGAGTAATAGTCCATGAAACGGGCCAGAATCGGCCAAAACTGCCTGTGTTGTTGACCGACACGTAAACGCATCCCAGGGTTTGTTATTAGTGGAAATCACTCAGGGACCCCAAAATAGTGAGTAATAATCCATTAAATAGGCCAGAATCGGCCAAAACTGCCAGTGTTGATGACCGACATCTAAACGCATTCCAGGGTTTGTTAATCGTGTAAATCACTCCGGTACCTCAAAACAGTGAGTAATAGTCCATGAAACGGGCCAGAATCGGCCAAAACTGCCAGTGTTGATGACCGACACGTAGACGCATCCCAGGGTTTGTTAATCATGGAAATCTCTCCGGGACCCCAAAACAGAGAGTAATAGTCTATGAAACGGGCCAGAATCGGCCAAAACTGCTAGTGTTGATGACTGACATGTAAACGCATTCCATGGTTTGTTAATCGTGGAAATCACTCCTGGACCCCAAAAAACAGTGAGTAATAGTCCATGAAACGGGGCAGAATCGGCCAAAAATGGCAGTGTTGATGACCGACACATATACACATCCCAGGGTTTGTTAATCATGGAAATCACTCCGGGACCCCAAAATAGTGAGTAATAGTCCATGAAACGGGCCAGAATCGGCCAAAACTGCCAGTGTTGAGGACCGACACGTAAACGCATCCCAGGGTTAGTTATTCATGGAAATCACTCAGGGACCCCAAAACAGTTGGTAATAATCCATGAAATGGGCCAGAATCGGCCAAAACTGCTAGTGTTGATGACCGACATGTAAACGCATTCCATGGTTTGTTAATCGTGGAAATCACTCCGGGACCCCAAAACAGTGAGTAATAGTCCATGAAACGGGCCAGAATCGGCCAAAACTGGCTATGTTGATGACCGACACATAGACGCATCCCAGGCTTTGTTAATCGTGGAAATCACTCCGGGAGCCAAAAATAGTGAGTAATAGACCATGAAACGGGCCAAAATCGGCCAAAACTGCCGGTGTTGATGACCGACACGTAAACACATCCCATGGTTTGTTAATCTTGGAAATCGACCTGGGACCCCAAAACAGTGAGTAATAGTCCATGAAAAGGGCCAAAATCGGCCAAAGCTGCCAGTGTTGATGACCGACACGTAAACGCATTCCCGGGTTTGTTAATCGTGGTAATCACTCCGGGACCCCCAAACAGTGAGTAATAGTACATGAAACGGGCCAAAATCGGCCAAAACTGCCAGTGTTGATGACCGACATGCATGCGCACCCTGGGTTCAATAATTATGGAAATCACTTCTGGACCCCAACATGGTGAGTAATAGTCCAAGAAACGGGCCAGAATTGGCGAAAACTGAGAGTGTTGATGACTGACACGTAAACGCATCCCGAGGTTTGTTATTCGTGGAAATCACTTCGGGGCCCCAAAACAGTGAGTAATAGTCCATGAAACGGGCCAGAATCGGCCAAAACTGGCAGTGTTGATGACCGACACGTAAACACATCCCATGGTTTGTTAATCTTGGAAATCGACCTGGGACCCCAAAACAGTGAGTAATAGTCCATGAAAAGGGCCAGAATCGGCCAAAACTGCTAGTATTGATGACCGACACGTAAACACATTCCAGGGTTTGCTAATCGTGGTAATCACTCCGGGACCCCCAAACAGTGAGTAATAGTCCATGAAACGGGCCAGAATCGGCCAAAACTGCCAGTGTTGATGACCGACATGCAAGCGCACCCTGCGGTTCAATAATTATGGAAATCGCTTCTGGACCCCAACATGGTGAGTAATAATCCAAGAAACGGGCCAGAATTGGCCAAAACTGAGAGCGTTGATGTCTAACACATAAAAGCATCCTAGGGTTTGTTATTTGTCGAAATCACTCCGGGACCCCAAAACAGTGAGTAATAGTCCATGAAACGGGCCAGAATCGGCCAAAACTGCCAGTGTTGATGACCGACACGTAGACGCATCCCAGGGTTTGTTAATCGTGGAAATCACTTCGGGACCCCAAAATAGTGAGTAATAGTCCATGAAACGGGCCAGAATCGGCCAAATCTGCCAGTGTTGTTGACCGACACGTAAACGCATCACAGGGTTTGTTATTCGTGGAAATCACTCAGGGACCCCAAAACAGTGAGTAATAATCCATGAAACGGGCCAGAATCGGCCAAAACTGGCAGTGTTGATGACCGACATGTAGACGCATCCCAGAGTTTGTTAATCATGGAAATCACTCCGGGACCCCAAAACAGTGAGTAATAGTCCATGAAACGGGCCAGAATCGGCCAAAACTGCCAGTGTTGAGGACCGACACGTAAACGCATCCCAAGATTTGTTATTCGTGGAAATCACTCAGGGACCCCAAAACAGTTGGTAATAATCCATGAAACGGGCCAGAATCGGCCAAAACTGCTAGTGTTGATGACCGACATGTAAACGCATTCCATGGTTTGTTAATCGTGGGAATCACTCCGGGACCCCAAAATAGTGAGTAATAGTCCATGAAACGGGCCAGAATCGGCTAAAACTGGCTGTGTTGATGACCGACACATAGACGCATCCCAGCGTTTGTTAGTCGTGGAAATCACCCCGGGACCCCAAAACAGTGAGTAATAGTCCATGAAACGGGCCAGCATCGGCCAAAACTGGCAGTGTTGATGACCGACACATAGACGCATCCCAGGGTTTATTAATCGTGGAAATCACTCCGGGACCCTAAAACAGTGAGTAATAGTCCATGAAACGGGCCAGAATCGGCCAAAGCTGCCATTGTTGATGACCGACACGTAAACGCCGTCCAGGGTTTGTTAATCGTGGTAATCACTTCGGGACCCCCAAACAGTGAGTAATAGTCCATGAAACAGGCCAGAATCGGCCAAAACTGCCAGTGTTGATGGCCGACATGCAAGCGCACCCTGGGGTTCAGTAATTATGGAAATCGCTTCTGGACCCCAACATGGTGAGAAATAATCCAAGAAACGGGCCAGAATTGGCCAAAACTGAGAGTGTTGATGACTGACACATAAATGCATCCCAGGGTTTGTTAGTCGTGGAAATCACTACGGGACCCCAAAATAGTGTGTAATAGTCCCTGAAACGGGCCAGAATCGGCCAAAACTACCAGTGTTGATGACCGACACGTAGACGCATCCCAGGGTTTGTTAATCGTGGAAATCACTCCGGGACCCCAAAACAGTGAGTAATAGTCCATGAAACGGGCCAGAATCGGCCAAAACTGCCAGTGTTGTTGACCGACACGTAAACGCATCCCAGGGTTTGTTATTCGTGGAAATCACTCAGGGACCCCAAAACAGTGAGTAATAATCCATGAAATAGGCCAGAATCGGCCAAAACTGCTAGTGTTGATGACCGACATCTAAATGCATTCCAGGGTTTGTTAATCGTAGAAATCACTCCGGTACCCCAAAACAGTGAGTAATAGTCCATGAAACGGGCCAGAATCGGCCAAAACTGCCAGTGTTGATGACCGACACGTAGACGCATCCCAGGGTTTGTTAATCATGGAAATCTCTCCGGGACCCCAAAACAGAGAGTAATAGTCCATGAAACGGGCCAAAACCGGCCAAAACTGCGAGTGTTTATGACCGACACGTAAACGCATCCCAGGGTTTGTTAATCGTGGAAATCACTCTGGGACCCCCAAATAGTGAGTAATAGTCCATGAAACGGGACAGAATCGGCCAAAACTACCAGTGTTGATGACCGACATGTAAACACATTCCAGGGTTTGTTAATCGTGGAAATCACTCCTGGACCCCAAAAAACAGTGAGTAATAGTCCCTGAAACGGGACAGAATCGGCCAAAACTGCCAGTGTTGATGACCAACACGTAGACGCATCCCAGGGTTTGTTAATCGTGGAATCACTCCAGGACCCCAAAACAGTGAGTAATAGTCCATGAAACGGGGCAGAATCGGCCAAAAATGGCAGTGTTGATGACCGACACATATACGCATCCCAGGGTTTGTTAATCATGGAAATCACTCCGGGAGCCCAAAACAGTGAGTAATAGTCCATGAAACGGGCCAGAATCGGCCAAAACTGCCAGTGTTGAGGACCGACACGTAAACGCATCCCAGGGTTTGTTATTCATGGAAATCACTCAGGGACCCTAAAACAGTTGGTAATAATCCATGAAACGGGCCAGAATCGGCCAAAACTGCTAGTGTTGATGACCGACATGTAAACGCATTCCATGGTTTGTTAATCGTGGAAATCACTCCGGGACCCCTAAACAGTGAGTAATAGTCCATGAAACGGGCCAGAATCGGCCAAAACTGGCTGTGTTGATGACCGACACATAGACGCATCCCAGGGTTTGTTAATCGTGGAAATCACTCCGGGACCCAAAAACAGTGAGTAATAGTCGACGAAACGGGCCAGAATCGGCAAAAACTGCCAGTGTTGATGACCGACACGTAAACACATCCCATGGTTTGTTAATCTTGGAAATCGACCTGGGACCCCAAAACAGTGAGTAATAGTCCATGAAAAGGGCCAAAATCGGCCAAAGCTGCCAGTGTTGATGACCAACACGTAAACGCATTCCAGGGTTTGTTAATCGTGGTAATCACTCTGGGACCCCCAAACAGTGAGTAATAGTACATGAAACGGGCCAGAATCGGCCAAAACTGCCAGTGTTGATGACCGACATGCATGCGCACCCTGGGGTTCAATAATTATGGAAATCACTTCTGGACCCCAACATGGTGAGTATTAGTCCAAGAAACGGGCCAGAATTGGCAAAAACTGAGAGTGTTGATGACTGACACGTAAACGCATCCCGGGGTTTGTTATTCGTGGAAATCACTCCGGGACCCCAAAACAGTGAGTAATAGTCCATGAAACGGGCCAGAATCGGCCAAAACTGGCAGTGTTGATGACCGACACGTAAACACATCCCATGGTTTGTTAATCTTGGAAATCGACCTGGGACCCCAAAACAGTGAGTAATAGTCCAAGAAAAGGGCCAAAATCGGCCAAAGCTGCCAGTGTTGATGACCGACACGTAAACGCATTCCAGGGTTTGTTAATCGTGGTAATCACTCCGGGACCCCCAAACAGTGAGTAATAGTCCATGAAACGGGCCAGAATCGGCCAAAACTGCCAGTGTTGATGACCGACATGCAAGCGCACCCTGGGGTTCAATAATTATGGAAATCGCTTCTGGACCCCAACATGGTGAGTAATAATCCAAGAAACGGGCCAGAATTGGCCAAAACTGAGAGTGCTGATGTCTGACACATAAACGCATCCCAGGGTTTGTTATTCGTGGAAATCACTCCGGGACCCCAAAACAGTGAGTAATAATCCATGAAACGAGCCAGAATCGGCCAAAACTGCCAGTGTTGATGACCGACAAGTAAACGCATTCCAGGGTTTGTTAATCGTGGAAATCACTCCGGGACCCCAAAACAGTGAGTAATAGTCCATGAAACGGGCCAGAATCGGCCAAAACTGGCAGTGTTGATGTCCGACACGTAGACGCATCCCAGGGTTTGTTAATCATGGAAATCACTCTGGGACCCCAAAACAGTGAGTAATAGTCCATGAAACGGGCCAGAATCGGCCAAAACTGCGAGTGTTGATGACCTACACGTAAACGCGTCCCAGGGTTTGTTAATCGTGGAAATCACTCGGGGACCCCAAAACACTGAGTAATAGTCCATGAAACGGGCCAGAATCGGCCAATACTGCCAGTGTTGATGACTGACACGTAAGTGCATCCCAGGGTTTGTTAATCGTGGAAATCACTCCGGGACCCCAAAACAGTGAGTAATAGTCCATGGAACGGGCCAGAATTGGCCAAAACTGCCACTGTTGATGACCGACACGTAGACGCATCCACGCTTCGTTAATCGTGGTAATTACTCTGGGACCCCAAAGTAGTGAGAAATAGTCCATGAGACGGGCCAGAATCGGCCAAAACTGCGAGTGTTGATGACCAACACGTAAATGCATCCCAGGGTTTGTTAATCGTGGAAATCACTCCGGGACCCCAAAACAGTGAGTAATAGTCCATGAAACGGGCCAGAATCGGCCAAAACTGCGAGTGTTGATGACAGACACGTAAACGCATCCCAGGGTATGTTAATCTTGGAAAATCACTCTCGGACCCCCAAACAGTCAGTAATAGTCCATGAAACGGGCCAGAATCGGCCAAAACTGCCAGTGTTGATGACCGCCACTTAAACGCATCCCAAGGTTTGTTAATCGTGGAATTCACCTTGGGACCCCAAAACGGTGAGTAATAATCCAAGAAACGGGCCAGAATCGGCCAAAACTGCCAGTGTTGATGACTGACATGTAAACGCATTCAAGGGTTTGTTAATCGTGGAAATCACTCCGGGACCCCAAAACAGTGAGTAATAGTCCATGAAACGGGCCAGAATCAGCCAAAAATGGCAGTGTTTATGACCGACACATATACGCATACCGGGGTTTGTTAATCGTGGAAATCACTCCGGGACCCCAAAACAGTGAGTAATAGTCCATGAAACGGGCCAGAATCGGCCAAAACTGCTAGTGTTGATGACCGACACGTAGACGCATCCCAGGGTTTGTTAATCGTGGAAATCACTCCGGGACCCCAAAACAATGAGTAATATTCCATGAAACGGGCCAGAATCGGCCAAAACTGCCAGTGTTGAGGACCGACATACAAGCGCACCCTGGGGTTCAATAATTATGGAAATCGCTTCTGGACCCCAACATGGTGAGTAATAATCCAAGAAACGGGCCAGAATTGGCCAAAACTGAGAGTGTTGATGTCTGACACATAAACGCATCCCAGGGTTTGTTATTCGTGGAAATCACTCCGGGACCCCAAAACAGTGAGTAATAATCCATGAAACGAGCCAGAATCGGCCAAAACTGCCAGTGTTGATGACCGACAAGTAAACGCATTCCAGGGTTTGTTAATCGTGGAAATCACTCCGGGACCCCAAAACAGTGAGTAATAGTCCATGAAACGGGCCAGAATCGGCCAAAACTGGCAGTGTTGATGTCCGACACGTAGACGCATCCCAGGGTTTGTTAATCATGGAAATCACTCTGGGACCCCAAAACAGTGAGTAATAGTCCATGAAACGGGCCAGAATCGGCCAAAACTGCGAGTGTTGATGACCTACACGTAAACGCATCCCAGGGTTTGTTAATCGTGGAAATCACTCCGGGACCCCAAAACACTGAGTAATAGTCCATGAAACGGGCCAGAATCAGCCAATACTGCCAGTGTTGATGACATACACGTAAGTGCATCCCAGGGTTTGTTAATCGTGGAAATCACTCCGGGACCCCAAAACAGTGAGTAATAGTCCATGGAACGGGCCAGAATTGGCCAAAACTGCCACTGTTGATGACCGACACGTCGACGCATCCACGCTTCGTTAATCGTGGTAATTACTCCGGGACCCCAAAACAGTGAGAAATAGTCCATGAGACGGGCCAGAATCGGCCAAAACTGCGAGTGTTGATGACCAACACGTAAATGCATCCCAGGGTTTGTTAATCGTGGAAATCACTCCGGGACCCCAAAACAGTGAGTAATAGTCCATGAAACGGGCCAGAATCGGCCAAAACTGCGAGTGTTGATGACAGACACGTAAACGCATCCCAGGGTATGTTAATCTTGGAAAATCACTCTCGGACCCCCAAACAGTGAGTAATAGTCCATGAAACGGGCCAGAATCGGCCAAAACTGCCAGTGTTGATGACCGCCACGTAAACGCATCCCATGGTTTGTTAATCGTGGAATTCACCTTGGGACCCCAAAACGGTGAGTAATAATCCAAGAAACGGGCCAGAATCGGCCAAAACTGTCAGTGTTGATGACCGACATGTAAACGCATTCAAGGGTTTGTTAATCGTGGAAATCACTCCGGGACCCCAAAACAGTGAGTAATAGTCCATGAAACGGGCCAGAATCAGCCAAAAATGGCAGTGTTTATGACCGACACATATACGCATACCGGGGTTTGTTAATCGTGGAAATCACTCCGGGACCCCAAAACAGTGAGTAATAGTCCATGAAACGGGCCAGAATCGGCCAAAACTGCTAGTGTTGATGACCGACACGTAGACGCATCCCAGGGTTTGTTAATCGTGGAAATCACTCCGGGACCCCAAAACAATGAGTAATATTCCATGAAATGGGCCAGAATCGGCCAAAACTGCCAGTGTTGAGGACCGACACGCAAACGCATCCCAGGGTTTGTTATTCGTGGAAATCACTCAGGGACCCCAAAAAAGTTGGTAATAATCCTTGAAACGGGCCAGAATCGGCCAAAACTGCTAGTGTTGATGACTCACATGTAAACGCATTCCATGGTTTGTTAATCGTGGAAATCACTCGGGGACCCCAAAACAGTGAGTAATAGTCCATGAAACGGGCCAGAATCGGCCAAAACTGGCAGCGTTGATGACCAATACATAGACGCATCCCAGGGTTTGTTAATCGTGGAAATCACTCCAGGATCCCAAAACAGTGAGTAATAGTCCATGAAACGGGCCAGAATCGGCCAAAACTGCCAGTGTTGATGACCGACACGTAAACACATCCCATGGTTTGTTAATCGTGGAAATCGACCTTGGATCCCAAAACAGTGGGTAATAGTCCATGAAAAGGGCCAAAATCGGCCAAAGCTGCCAGTGTTGATCACCGAGACGTTAACGCATCCCAGGGTTTGTTAATCATGGAAATCACTCCGGGACCCCAAAACAGTGAGTAATAGTCCATGAAACGGGCCAGAATCGGCCAAAACTGGCAGTGTTGATGTCCGACACGTAGACGCATCCCAGGGTTTGTTAATCATGGAAATCACTCTGGGACCCCAAAACAGTGAGTAATAGTCCATGAAACGGGCCAGAATCGGTCAAAACTGCGAGTGTTGATGACCTACACGTAAACGCATCCCAGGGTTTGTTAATCGTGGAAATCACTCCGGGACCCCAAAACACTGAGTAATAGTCCATGAAACGGGCCAGAATCGGCCAATACTGCCAGTGTTGATGACATACACGTAAGTGCATCCCAGGGTTTGTTAATCGTGGAAATCACTCCGGGACCCCAAAACAGTGAGTAATAGTCCATGGAACGGGCCAGAATTGGCCAAAACTGCCACTGTTGATGACCGACACGTCGACGCATCCACGCTTCGTTAATCGTGGTAATTACTCTGGGACCCCAAAACAGTGAGAAATAGTCCATGAGACGGGCCAGAATCGGCCAAAACTGCGAGTGTTGATGACCAACACGTAAATGCATCCCAGGGTTTGTTAATCGTGGAAATCACTCCGGGACCCCAAAACAGTGAGTAATAGTCCATGAAACGGGCCAGAATCGGCCAAAACTGCGAGTGTTGATGACAGACACGTAAACGCATCCCAGGGTATGTTAATCTTGGAAAATCACTCTCGGACCCCCAAACAGTGAGTAATAGTCCATGAAACGGGCCAGAATCGGCCAAAACTGCCAGTGTTGATGACCGCCACGTAAACGCATCCCATGGTTTGTTAATCGTGGAATTCACCTTGGGACCCCAAAACGGTGAGTAATAATCCAAGAAACGGGCCAGAATCGGCCAAAACTGCCAGTGTTGATGACCGACATGTAAACGCATTCAAGGGTTTGTTAATCGTGGAAATCACTCCGGGACCCCAAAACAGTGAGTAATAGTCCATGAAACGGGCCAGAATCAGCCAAAAATGGCAGTGTTTATGACCGACACATATACGCATACCGGGGTTTGTTAATCGTGGAAATCACTCCGGGACCCCAAAACAGTGAGTAATAGTCCATGAAACGGGCCAGAATCGGCCAAAACTGCTAGTGTTGATGACCGACACGTAGACGTATCCCAGGGTTTGTTAATCGTGGAAATCACTCCGGGACCCCAAAACAATGAGTAATATTCCATGAAATGGGCCAGAATCGGCCAAAACTGCCAGTGTTGAGGACCGACACGCAAACGCATCCCAGGGTTTGTTATTCGTGGAAATCACTCAGGGACCCCAAAATAGTTGGTAATAATCCTTGAAACGGGCCAGAATCGGCCAAAACTGCTAGTGTTGATGACTCACATGTAAACGCATTCCATGGTTTGTTAATCGTGGAAATCACTCGGGGACCCCAAAACAGTGAGTAATAGTCCATGAAACGGGCCAGAATCGGCCAAAACTGGCAGCGTTGATGACCAATACATAGACGCATCCCAGGGTTTGTTAATCGTGGAAATCACTCCAGGACCCCAAAACAGTGAGTAATAGTCCATGAAACAGGCCAGAATCGGCCAAAACTGCCAGTGTTGATGACCGACACGTAAACACATCCCATGGTTTGTTAATCGTGGAAATCGACCTTGGATCCCAAAACAGTGGGTAATAGTCCATGAAAAGGGCCAAAATCGGCCAAAGCTGCCAGTGTTGATCACCGAGACGTTAACGCATCCCAGGGTTTGTTAATCATGGAAATCACTCCGGGACCCCAAAACAGTGAGTAATAGTCCATGAAACGGGCCAGAATCGGCCAAAACTGGCAGTGTTGATGTCCGACACGTAGACGCATCCCAGGGTTTGTTAATCATGGAAATCACTCTGGGACCCCAAAACAGTGAGTAATAGTCCATGAAACGGGCCAGAATCGGTCAAAACTGCGAGTGTTGATGACCTACACGTAAACGCATCCCAGGGTTTGTTAATCGTGGAAATCACTCCGGGACCCCAAAACACTGAGTAATAGTCCATGAAACGGGCCAGAATCGGCCAATACTGCCAGTGTTGATGACATACACGTAAGTGCATCCCAGGGTTTGTTAATCGTGGAAATCACTCCGGGACCCCAAAACAGTGAGTAATAGTCCATGGAACGGGCCAGAATTGGCCAAAACTGCCACTGTTGATGACCGACACGTCGACGCATCCACGCTTCGTTAATCGTGGTAATTACTCCGGGACCCCAAAACAGTGAGAAATAGTCCATGAGACGGGCCAGAATCGGCCAAAACTGCGAGTGTTGATGACCAACACGTAAATGCATCCCAGGGTTTGTTAATCGTGGAAATCACTCCGGGACCCCAAAACAGTGAGTAATAGTCCATGAAACGGGCCAGAATCGGCCAAAACTGCGAGTGTTGATGACAGACACGTAAACGCATCCCAGGGTATGTTAATCTTGGAAAATCACTCTCGGACCCCCAAACAGTGAGTAATAGTCCATGAAACGGGCCAGAATCGGCCAAAACTGCCAGTGTTGATGACCGCCACGTAAACGCATCCCATGGTTTGTTAATCGTGGAATTCACCTTGGGACCCCAAAACGGTGAGTAATAATCCAAGAAACGGGCCAGAATCGGCCAAAACTGCCAGTGTTGATGACCGACATGTAAACGCATTCAAGGGTTTGTTAATCGTGGAAATCACTCCGGGACCCCAAAACAGTGAGTAATAGTCCATGAAACGGGCCAGAATCAGCCAAAAATGGCAGTGTTTATGACCGACACATATACGCATACCGGGGTTTGTTAATCGTGGAAATCACTCCGGGACCCCAAAACAGTGAGTAATAGTCCATGAAACGGGCCAGAATCGGCCAAAACTGCTAGTGTTGATGACCGACACGTAGACGTATCCCAGGGTTTGTTAATCGTGGAAATCACTCCGGGACCCCAAAACAATGAGTAATATTCCATGAAATGGGCCAGAATCGGCCAAAACTGCCAGTGTTGAGGACCGACACGCAAACGCATCCCAGGGTTTGTTATTCGTGGAAATCACTCAGGGACCCCAAAATAGTTGGTAATAATCCTTGAAACGGGCCAGAATCGGCCAAAACTGCTAGTGTTGATGACTCACATGTAAACGCATTCCATGGTTTGTTAATCGTGGAAATCACTCGGGGACCCCAAAACAGTGAGTAATAGTCCATGAAACGGGCCAGAATCGGCCAAAACTGGCAGCGTTGATGACCAATACATAGACGCATCCCAGGGTTTGTTAATCGTGGAAATCACTCCAGGACCCCAAAACAGTGAGTAATAGTCCATGAAACGGGCCAGAATCGGCCAAAACTGCCAGTGTTGATGACCGACACGTAAACACATCCCATGGTTTGTTAATCGTGGAAATCGACCTTGGATCCCAAAACAGTGGGTAATAGTCCATGAAAAGGGCCAAAATCGGCCAAAGCTGCCAGTGTTGATCACCGAGACGTTAACGCATCCCAGGGTTTGTTAATCATGGAAATCACTCCGGGACCCCAAAACAGTGAGTAATAGTCCATGAAACGGGCCAGAATCGGCCAAAACTGGCAGTGTTGATGTCCGACACGTAGACGCATCCCAGGGTTTGTTAATCATGGAAATCACTCTGGGACCCCAAAACAGTGAGTAATAGTCCATGAAACGGGCCAGAATCGGTCAAAACTGCGAGTGTTGATGACCTACACGTAAACGCATCCCAGGGTTTGTTAATCGTGGAAATCACTCCGGGACCCCAAAACACTGAGTAATAGTCCATGAAACGGGCCAGAATCGGCCAATACTGCCAGTGTTGATGACATACACGTAAGTGCATCCCAGGGTTTGTTAATCGTGGAAATCACTCCGGGACCCCAAAACAGTGAGTAATAGTCCATGGAACGGGCCAGAATTGGCCAAAACTGCCACTGTTGATGACCGACACGTCGACGCATCCACGCTTCGTTAATCGTGGTAATTACTCCGGGACCCCAAAACAGTGAGAAATAGTCCATGAGACGGGCCAGAATCGGCCAAAACTGCGAGTGTTGATGACCAACACGTAAATGCATCCCAGGGTTTGTTAATCGTGGAAATCACTCCGGGACCCCAAAACAGTGAGTAATAGTCCATGAAACGGGCCAGAATCGGCCAAAACTGCGAGTGTTGATGACAGACACGTAAACGCATCCCAGGGTATGTTAATCTTGGAAAATCACTCTCGGACCCCCAAACAGTGAGTAATAGTCCATGAAACGGGCCAGAATCGGCCAAAACTGCCAGTGTTGATGACCGCCACGTAAACGCATCCCATGGTTTGTTAATCGTGGAATTCACCTTGGGACCCCAAAACGGTGAGTAATAATCCAAGAAACGGGCCAGAATCGGCCAAAACTGCCAGTGTTGATGACCGACATGTAAACGCATTCAAGGGTTTGTTAATCGTGGAAATCACTCCGGGACCCCAAAACAGTGAGTAATAGTCCATGAAACGGGCCAGAATCAGCCAAAAATGGCAGTGTTTATGACCGACACATATACGCATACCGGGGTTTGTTAATCGTGGAAATCACTCCGGGACCCCAAAACAGTGAGTAATAGTCCATGAAACGGGCCAGAATCGGCCAAAACTGCTAGTGTTGATGACCGACACGTAGACGTATCCCAGGGTTTGTTAATCGTGGAAATCACTCCGGGACCCCAAAACAATGAGTAATATTCCATGAAATGGGCCAGAATCGGCCAAAACTGCCAGTGTTGAGGACCGACACGCAAACGCATCCCAGGGTTTGTTATTCGTGGAAATCACTCAGGGACCCCAAAATAGTTGGTAATAATCCTTGAAACGGGCCAGAATCGGCCAAAACTGCTAGTGTTGATGACTCACATGTAAACGCATTCCATGGTTTGTCAATCGTGGAAATCACTCGGGGACCCCAAAACAGTGAGTAATAGTCCATGAAACGGGCCAGAATCGGCCAAAACTGGCAGCGTTGATGACCAATACATAGACGCATCCCAGGGTTTGTTAATCGTGGAAATCACTCCAGGACCCCAAAACAGTGAGTAATAGTCCATGAAACGGGCCAGAATCGGCCAAAACTGCCAGTGTTGATGACCGACACGTAAACACATCCCATGGTTTGTTAATCGTGGAAATCGACCTTGGATCCCAAAACAGTGGGTAATAGTCCATGAAAAGGGCCAAAATCGGCCAAAGCTGCCAGTGTTGATCACCGAGACGTTAACGCATCCCAGGGTTTGTTAATCATGGAAATCACTCCGGGACCCCAAAACAGTGAGTAATAGTCCATGAAACGGGCCAGAATCGGCCAAAACTGGCAGTGTTGATGTCCGACACGTAGACGCATCCCAGGGTTTGTTAATCATGGAAATCACTCTGGGACCCCAAAACAGTGAGTAATAGTCCATGAAACGGGCCAGAATCGGCCAATACTGCCAGTGTTGATGACATACACGTAAGTGCATCCCAGGGTTTGTTAATCGTGGAAATCACTCCGGGACCCCAAAACAGTGAGTAATAGTCCATGGAACGGGCCAGAATTGGCCAAAACTGCCACTGTTGATGACCGACACGTCGACGCATCCACGCTTCGTTAATCGTGGTAATTACTCCGGGACCCCAAAACAGTGAGAAATAGTCCATGAGACGGGCCAGAATCGGCCAAAACTGCGAGTGTTGATGACCAACACGTAAATGCATCCCAGGGTTTGTTAATCGTGGAAATCACTCCGGGACCCCAAAACAGTGAGTAATAGTCCATGAAACGGGCCAGAATCGGCCAAAACTGCGAGTGTTGATGACAGACACGTAAACGCATCCCAGGGTATGTTAATCTTGGAAAATCACTCTCGGACCCCCAAACAGTGAGTAATAGTCCATGAAACGGGCCAGAATCGGCCAAAACTGCCAGTGTTGATGACCGCCACGTAAACGCATCCCATGGTTTGTTAATCGTGGAATTCACCTTGGGACCCCAAAACGGTGAGTAATAATCCAAGAAACGGGCCAGAATCGGCCAAAACTGCCAGTGTTGATGACCGACATGTAAACGCATTCAAGGGTTTGTTAATCGTGGAAATCACTCCGGGACCCCAAAACAGTGAGTAATAGTCCATGAAACGGGCCAGAATCAGCCAAAAATGGCAGTGTTTATGACCGACACATATACGCATACCGGGGTTTGTTAATCGTGGAAATCACTCCGGGACCCCAAAACAGTGAGTAATAGTCCATGAAACGGGCCAGAATCGGCCAAAACTGCTAGTGTTGATGACCGACACGTAGACGTATCCCAGGGTTTGTTAATCGTGGAAATCACTCCGGGACCCCAAAACAATGAGTAATATTCCATGAAATGGGCCAGAATCGGCCAAAACTGCCAGTGTTGAGGACCGACACGCAAACGCATCCCAGGGTTTGTTATTCGTGGAAATCACTCAGGGACCCCAAAATAGTTGGTAATAATCCTTGAAACGGGCCAGAATCGGCCAAAACTGCTAGTGTTGATGACTCACATGTAAACGCATTCCATGGTTTGTTAATCGTGGAAATCACTCGGGGACCCCAAAACAGTGAGTAATAGTCCATGAAACGGGCCAGAATCGGCCAAAACTGGCAGCGTTGATGACCAATACATAGACGCATCCCAGGGTTTGTTAATCGTGGAAATCACTCCAGGACCCCAAAACAGTGAGTAATAGTCCATGAAACGGGCCAGAATCGGCCAAAACTGCCAGTGTTGATGACCGACACGTAAACACATCCCATGGTTTGTTAATCGTGGAAATCGACCTTGGATCCCAAAACAGTGGGTAATAGTCCATGAAAAGGGCCAAAATCGGCCAAAGCTGCCAGTGTTGATCACCGAGACGTTAACGCATCCCAGGGTTTGTTAATCATGGAAATCACTCCGGGACCCCAAAACAGTGAGTAATAGTCCATGAAACGGGCCAGAATCGGCCAAAACTGGCAGTGTTGATGTCCGACACGTAGACGCATCCCAGGGTTTGTTAATCATGGAAATCACTCTGGGACCCCAAAACAGTGAGTAATAGTCCATGAAACGGGCCAGAATCGGTCAAAACTGCGAGTGTTGATGACCTACACGTAAACGCATCCCAGGGTTTGTTAATCGTGGAAATCACTCCGGGACCCCAAAACACTGAGTAATAGTCCATGAAACGGGCCAGAATCGGCCAATACTGCCAGTGTTGATGACATACACGTAAGTGCATCCCAGGGTTTGTTAATCGTGGAAATCACTCCGGGACCCCAAAACAGTGAGTAATAGTCCATGGAACGGGCCAGAATTGGCCAAAACTGCCACTGTTGATGACCGACACGTCGACGCATCCACGCTTCGTTAATCGTGGTAATTACTCCGGGACCCCAAAACAGTGAGAAATAGTCCATGAGACGGGCCAGAATCGGCCAAAACTGCGAGTGTTGATGACCAACACGTAAATGCATCCCAGGGTTTGTTAATCGTGGAAATCACTCCGGGACCCCAAAACAGTGAGTAATAGTCCATGAAACGGGCCAGAATCGGCCAAAACTGCGAGTGTTGATGACAGACACGTAAACGCATCCCAGGGTATGTTAATCTTGGAAAATCACTCTCGGACCCCCAAACAGTGAGTAATAGTCCATGAAACGGGCCAGAATCGGCCAAAACTGCCAGTGTTGATGACCGCCACGTAAACGCATCCCATGGTTTGTTAATCGTGGAATTCACCTTGGGACCCCAAAACGGTGAGTAATAATCCAAGAAACGGGCCAGAATCGGCCAAAACTGCCAGTGTTGATGACCGACATGTAAATGCATTCAAGGGTTTGTTAATCGTGGAAATCACTCCGGGACCCCAAAACAGTGAGTAATAGTCCATGAAACGGGCCAGAATCAGCCAAAAATGGCAGTGTTTATGACCGACACATATACGCATACCGGGGTTTGTTAATCGTGGAAATCACTCCGGGACCCCAAAACAGTGAGTAATAGTCCATGAAACGGGCCAGAATCGGCCAAAACTGCTAGTGTTGATGACCGACACGTAGACGTATCCCAGGGTTTGTTAATCGTGGAAATCACTCCGGGACCCCAAAACAATGAGTAATATTCCATGAAATGGGCCAGAATCGGCCAAAACTGCCAGTGTTGAGGACCGACACGCAAACGCATCCCAGGGTTTGTTATTCGTGGAAATCACTCAGGGACCCCAAAATAGTTGGTAATAATCCTTGAAACGGGCCAGAATCGGCCAAAACTGCTAGTGTTGATGACTCACATGTAAACGCATTCCATGGTTTGTTAATCGTGGAAATCACTCGGGGACCCCAAAACAGTGAGTAATAGTCCATGAAACGGGCCAGAATCGGCCAAAACTGGCAGCGTTGA
The DNA here is from genome assembly GCA_963921465.1 of Triticum timopheevii. NCBI lineage: Eukaryota > Viridiplantae > Streptophyta > Magnoliopsida > Poales > Poaceae > Triticum > Triticum timopheevii. The sequence continues at coordinate 333,514,436 of OY997270.1, forward strand.
TGACCAATACATAGACGCATCCCAGGGTTTGTTAATCGTGGAAATCACTCCAGGACCCCAAAACAGTGAGTAATAGTCCATGAAACGGGCCAGAATCGGCCAAAACTGCCAGTGTTGATGACCGACACGTAAACACATCCCATGGTTTGTTAATCGTGGAAATCGACCTTGGATCCCAAAACAGTGGGTAATAGTCCATGAAAAGGGCCAAAATCGGCCAAAGCTGCCAGTGTTGATCACCGAGACGTTAACGCATCCCAGGGTTTGTTAATCATGGAAATCACTCCGGGACCCCAAAACAGTGAGTAATAGTCCATGAAACGGGCCAGAATCGGCCAAAACTGGCAGTGTTGATGTCCGACACGTAGACGCATCCCAGGGTTTGTTAATCATGGAAATCACTCTGGGACCCCAAAACAGTGAGTAATAGTCCATGAAACGGGCCAGAATCGGCCAATACTGCCAGTGTTGATGACATACACGTAAGTGCATCCCAGGGTTTGTTAATCGTGGAAATCACTCCGGGACCCCAAAACAGTGAGTAATAGTCCATGGAACGGGCCAGAATTGGCCAAAACTGCCACTGTTGATGACCGACACGTCGACGCATCCACGCTTCGTTAATCGTGGTAATTACTCCGGGACCCCAAAACAGTGAGAAATAGTCCATGAGACGGGCCAGAATCGGCCAAAACTGCGAGTGTTGATGACCAACACGTAAATGCATCCCAGGGTTTGTTAATCGTGGAAATCACTCCGGGACCCCAAAACAGTGAGTAATAGTCCATGAAACGGGCCAGAATCGGCCAAAACTGCGAGTGTTGATGACAGACACGTAAACGCATCCCAGGGTATGTTAATCTTGGAAAATCACTCTCGGACCCCCAAACAGTGAGTAATAGTCCATGAAACGGGCCAGAATCGGCCAAAACTGCCAGTGTTGATGACCGCCACGTAAACGCATCCCATGGTTTGTTAATCATGGAATTCACCTTGGGACCCCAAAACGGTGAGTAATAATCCAAGAAACGGGCCAGAATCGGCCAAAACTGCCAGTGTTGATGACCGACATGTAAACGCATTCAAGGGTTTGTTAATCGTGGAAATCACTCCGGGACCCCAAAACAGTGAGTAATAGTCCATGAAACGGGCCAGAATCAGCCAAAAATGGCAGTGTTTATGACCGACACATATACGCATACCGGGGTTTGTTAATCGTGGAAATCACTCCGGGACCCCAAAACAGTGAGTAATAGTCCATGAAACGGGCCAGAATCGGCCAAAACTGCTAGTGTTGATGACCGACACGTAGACGCATCCCAGGGTTTGTTAATCGTGGAAATCACTCCGGGACCCCAAAACAATGAGTAATATTCCATGAAACGGGCCAGAATCGGCCAAAACTGCCAGTGTTGAGGACCGACACGCAAACGCATCCCAGGGTTTGTTATTCGTGGAAATCACTCAGGGACCCCAAAACAGTTGGTAATAATCCTTGAAACGGGCCAGAATCGGCCAAAACTGCTAGTGTTGATGACTCACATGTAAACGCATTCCATGGTTTGTTAATCGTGGAAATCACTCGGGGACCCCAAAACAGTGAGTAATAGTCCATGAAACGGGCCAGAATCGGCCAAAACTGGCAGCGTTGATGACCAATACATAGACGCATCCCAGGGTTTGTTAATCGTGGAAATCACTCCGGGACCCCAAAATAGTGAGTAATAGTCCATGAAACGGGCCAGAATCGGCCAAAACTGCCAGTGTTGATGACCGACACGTAAACACATCCCATGGTTTGTTAATCGTGGAAATCGACCTTGGATCCCAAAACAGTGGGTAATAGTCCATGAAAAGGGCCAAAATCGGCCAAAGCTGCCAGTGTTGATCACCGAGACGTTAACGCATCCCAGGGTTTGTTAATCATGGAAATCACTCCGGGACCCCAAAACAGTGAGTAATAGTCCATGAAACGGGCCAGAATCGGCCAAAACTGCCAGTGTTGATGACCGACACGTAAACACATCCCACGGTTTGTTAATCGTGGAAATCGACCTTGGATCCCAAAACAGTGCGTAATAGTCCATGAAAAGGGCCAAAATCGGCAAAAGCTGCCAGTGTTGATGACCGACACGTAAACGCATTCTAGGGTTTGTTAATCGTGGTAATCACTCCGGGACCCCCAAACAGTGAGTAATAGTCCATGAAACGGGCCACAATCGGCCAAAACTGCCAGTGTTGATGACCGACATGCAAGCGCATTCCAGGGTTTGTTAATCGTGGAAATCACTCTGGGACCCCAAAACAGTGAGTAATAGTCCATGAAACTGGCCAGAATCGGACAAAACTGCCAGTGTTGATGACCGACACGTAGACGCATCCCAGGGTTTGTTAATCATGGAAATCACTCCGGGACCCCAAAACAGAGAGTAATAGTCCATGAAACGGGCTAGAATCGGCCAAAACTGCCAGTGTTGATGACCGACACGTAAATGCATCCCAGGGTTTGTTAATCATGGAAATCACTCCGGGACCCCAAAACAGTGAGTAATAGTCCATGAAACGGGCCAGAATCGGCCAAAACTGCCAGTGTTGATGACCGACACGTTAACGCATCCCAGGGTTTGTTAATCATGGAAATCACTCCGGGAGCCCAAAATAGTGAGTAATAGTCCATGAAACGGGCTAGAATCGTCCAAAACTGCCAGTGTTGATGACCGACACGTAAACGCATCCCAGGGTTTGTTAATCATGGAAATCACTCCGGGACCCCAAATCAGTGAGTAATAGTCCATGAAACGGGCTAAAACCGGCCAAAACTGCCAGTGTTGATGACCGGCACGTAAACGCATCCCAGGGTTTGTTAATCATGGAAATCACTCCGGGACCCCAAAACAGTGAGTAATAGTCCATTAAACGGGCCAGAATCGGCCAAAACTGCCAGTGCTAATGACCGACACGTTAACGCATCCCAGGGTTTGTTAATCGTGGAAATCACTCTGGGACCCCCAAACAGTGAGTAATAGTCCATGAAAAGGGCCAAAATCGGCCAAAGCTGCCAGTGTTGATGACTGACACGTAAACGCATTCCAGGGTTTTTTAATCATGGAAATCACTCCGGGACCCCAAAACAGTGAGTAATAGACCATGAAACGGGCCAGAATCGGCCAAAAATGGCAGTGTTGATGACCGACACATAAACGCATCCCAGGGTTTGTTAATCCTAGAAATCACTCCAGGACCCCAAAACAGAGAGTAATAGTCCATGAAACGGGCCAGAATCGGCCAAAACTGCCAGTGTTGATGACCGACACGTTAACGCATCCCAGGGTTTGTTAATCATGGAAATCACTCCGGGACCCCAAATCAGTGAGTAATAGTCCATGAAACGGGCTAGAATCGGCCAAAACTGCCAGTGTTGATGACCGACACGTAAACGCATCCCAGGGTTTGTTAATCATGGAAATCACTCCGGGACCCCAAAACAGTGAGTAATAGTCCATGAAACGGGCCAGAATCGGCCAAAACTGCCAGTGTTGATGACCGACACGTTAACGCATCCCAGGGTTTGTTAATCGTGGAAATCACTCTGGGACCCCCAAACAGTGAGTAATAGTCCATGAAAAGGGCCAAAATCGGCCAAAGCTGCCAGTGTTGATGACTGACACGTAAACGCATTCCAGGGTTTTTTAATCATGGAAATCACTCCGGGACCCCAAAATAGTGAGTAATAGACCATGAAACGGGCCAGAATCGGCCAAAAATGGCAGTGTTGATGACCGACACATAAACGCATCCCAGGGTTTGTTAATCCTAGAAATCACTCCAGGACCCCAAAATAGTGAGTAATAGTGCATGAAAGGGGCCAGAATCGGCCAAAACTGCCAGTGTTGATGACCGACACGTAGACGCATCCTAGGGTTTGTTAATCGTGGAAATCACTCTGGGACCCCAAAACAGTGAGTAATAGTCAATGAAACGCGCTAGAATCGGCCAAAATTGCCTTTGTTGATGACCGACATGTAAATGCATCCGAGGGTTTGTTATTCGTGGAAATCACTCAGGGACCCCAAAACAGTGGGTAATAATCCATGAAACGGGCCAGAATTGGCCAAAACTGCCAGTGTTGATGACCGACATGTAAACGCATTCCAGGGTTTGTTAATCGTGGAAATCACTCCGGGAGCCCAAAACAGTGAGTAATAGTCCATGAAACGGGCCAGAATCGGCCAAAACTGGCAGTGTTGATGACCGACACGTAGACGCATCCCAGGGTTTATTAATCGTGGAAATCACTCTGGGACCCCAAAACAGTGAGTAATAGTCCATGAAACGGGCCAGAATCGGCCAAAGCTGCCATTGTTGATGACCGACACGTAAACGCATTCCAGTGTTTGTTAATCGTGGTAATCACTCCGGGACCCCCAAACAGTGAGTAATAGTCCATGAATCGGGCCAGAATCGGCCAAAACTGCCAGTGTTGATGACCGACATGCAAGCGCACCCTGGGGTTCAATAATTATGGAAATCGCTTCTGGACCCGAACATGGTGAGAAATAATCCAAGAAACGGGCCAGAATTGGCCAAAACTGAGAGTTTTGATGACTGACACATAAACGCATCCCAGGGTTTGTTATTCGTGGAAATCACAACGGGACCCCAAAATAGTGAGTAAAAGTCCATGAAACGGGCCAGAATCGGCCAAAACTGCCAGTGTTGATGACAGACACGTAAACGCATCCCGGGGTATGTTAATCTTGGGAAATCACTCTCGGACCCCCAAACAGTGAGTAATAGTCCATGAAACGGGCCAGAATCGGCCAAAACTGCCAGTGTTGATGACCGCCACGTAAACGCATCCCATGGTTTGTTAATCATGGAATTCACCTTGGGACCCCAAAACGGTGAGTAATAATCCAAGAAACGGGCCAGAATCGGCCAAAACTGCCAGTGTTGATGACCGACATGTAAACGCATTCAAGGGTTTGTTAATCGTGGAAATCACTCCGGGACCCCAAAACAGTGAGTAATAGTCCATGAAACGGGCCAGAATCAGCCAAAAATGGCAGTGTTTATGACCGACACATATACGCATACCGGGGTTTGTTAATCGTGGAAATCACTCCGGGACCCCAAAACAGTGAGTAATAGTCCATGAAACGGGCCAGAATCGGCCAAAACTGCTAGTGTTGATGACCGACACGTAGACGCATCCCAGGGTTTGTTAATCGTGGAAATCACTCCGGGACCCCAAAACAATGAGTAATATTCCATGAAACGGGCCAGAATCGGCCAAAACTGCCAGTGTTGAGGACCGACACGCAAACGCATCCCAGGGTTTGTTATTCGTGGAAATCACTCAGGGACCCCAAAACAGTTGGTAATAATCCTTGAAACGGGCCAGAATCGGCCAAAACTGCTAGTGTTGATGACTCACATGTAAACGCATTCCATGGTTTGTTAATCGTGGAAATCACTCGGGGACCCCAAAACAGTGAGTAATAGTCCATGAAACGGGCCAGAATCGGCCAAAACTGGCAGCGTTGATGACCAATACATAGACGCATCCCAGGGTTTGTTAATCGTGGAAATCACTCCGGGACCCCAAAATAGTGAGTAATAGTCCATGAAACGGGCCAGAATCGGCCAAAACTGCCAGTGTTGATGACCGACACGTAAACACATCCCATGGTTTGTTAATCGTGGAAATCGACCTTGGATCCCAAAACAGTGGGTAATAGTCCATGAAAAGGGCCAAAATCGGCCAAAGCTGCCAGTGTTGATCACCGAGACGTTAACGCATCCCAGGGTTTGTTAATCATGGAAATCACTCCGGGACCCCAAAACAGTGAGTAATAGTCCATGAAACGGGCCAGAATCGGCCAAAACTGCCAGTGTTGATGACCGACACGTAAACACATCCCACGGTTTGTTAATCGTGGAAATCGACCTTGGATCCCAAAACAGTGCGTAATAGTCCATAAAAAGGGCCAAAATCGGCAAAAGCTGCCAGTGTTGATGACCGACACGTAAACGCATTCTAGGGTTTGTTAATCGTGGTAATCACTCCGGGACCCCCAAACAGTGAGTAATAGTCCATGAAACGGGCCACAATCGGCCAAAACTGCCAGTGTTGATGACCGACATGCAAGCGCATTCCAGGGTTTGTTAATCGTGGAAATCACTCTGGGACCCCAAAACAGTGAGTAATAGTCCATGAAACTGGCCAGAATCGGACAAAACTGCCAGTGTTGATGACCGACACGTAGACGCATCCCAGGGTTTGTTAATCATGGAAATCACTCCGGGACCCCAAAACAGAGAGTAATAGTCCATGAAACGGGCTAGAATCGGCCAAAACTGCCAGTGTTGATGACCGACACGTAAATGCATCCCAGGGTTTGTTAATCATGGAAATCACTCCGGGACCCCAAAACAGTGAGTAATAGTCCATGAAACGGGCCAGAATCGGCCAAAACTGCCAGTGTTGATGACCGACACGTTAACGCATCCCAGGGTTTGTTAATCATGGAAATCACTCCGGGAGCCCAAAATAGTGAGTAATAGTCCATGAAACGGGCTAGAATCGTCCAAAACTGCCAGTGTTGATGACCGACACGTAAACGCATCCCAGGGTTTGTTAATCATGGAAATCACTCCGGGACCCCAAATCAGTGAGTAATAGTCCATGAAACGGGCTAAAACCGGCCAAAACTGCCAGTGTTGATGACCGGCACGTAAACGCATCCCAGGGTTTGTTAATCATGGAAATCACTCCGGGACCCCAAAACAGTGAGTAATAGTCCATTAAACGGGCCAGAATCGGCCAAAACTGCCAGTGCTAATGACCGACACGTTAACGCATCCCAGGGTTTGTTAATCGTGGAAATCACTCTGGGACCCCCAAACAGTGAGTAATAGTCCATGAAAAGGGCCAAAATCGGCCAAAGCTGCCAGTGTTGATGACTGACACGTAAACGCATTCCAGGGTTTTTTAATCATGGAAATCACTCCGGGACCCCAAAACAGTGAGTAATAGACCATGAAACGGGCCAGAATCGGCCAAAAATGGCAGTGTTGATGACCGACACATAAACGCATCCCAGGGTTTGTTAATCCTAGAAATCACTCCAGGACCCCAAAACAGTGAGTAATAGTCCATGAAACGGGCCAGAATCGGCCAAAACTGCCAGTGTTGATGACCGACACGTTAACGCATCCCAGGGTTTGTTAATCATGGAAATCACTCCGGGACCCCAAATCAGTGAGTAATAGTCCATGAAACGGGCTAGAATCGGCCAAAACTGCCAGTGTTGATGACCGACACGTAAACGCATCCCAGGGTTTGTTAATCATGGAAATCACTCCGGGACCCCAAAACAGTGAGTAATAGTCCATGAAACGGGCCAGAATCGGCCAAAACTGCCAGTGTTGATGACCGACACGTTAACGCATCCCAGGGTTTGTTAATCGTGGAAATCACTCTGGGACCCCCAAACAGTGAGTAATAGTCCATGAAAAGGGCCAAAATCGGCCAAAGCTGCCAGTGTTGATGACTGACACGTAAACGCATTCCAGGGTTTTTTAATCATGGAAATCACTCCGGGACCCCAAAACAGTGAGTAATAGACCATGAAACGGGCCAGAATCGGCCAAAAATGGCAGTGTTGATGACCGACACATAAACGCATCCCAGGGTTTGTTAATCCTAGAAATCACTCCAGGACCCCAAAATAGTGAGTAATAGTGCATGAAAGGGGCCAGAATCGGCCAAAACTGCCAGTGTTGATGACCGACACGTAGACGCATCCTAGGGTTTGTTAATCGTGGAAATCACTCTGGGACCCCAAAACAGTGAGTAATAGTCAATGAAACGCGCTAGAATCGGCCAAAATTGCCTTTGTTGATGACCGACATGTAAATGCATCCCAGGGTTTGTTATTCGTGGAAATCACTCAGGGACCCCAAAACAGTGGGTAATAATCCATGAAACGGGCCAGAATTGGCCAAAACTGCCAGTGTTGATGACCGACATGTAAACGCATTCCAGGGTTTGTTAATCGTGGAAATCACTCCGGGAGCCCAAAACAGTGAGTAATAGTCCAAGAAACGGGCCAGAATCGGCCAAAACTGGCAGTGTTGATGACCGACACGTAGACGCATCCCAGGGTTTATTAATCGTGGAAATCACTCTGGGACCCCAAAACAGTGAGTAATAGTCCATGAAACGGGCCAGAATCGGCCAAAGCTGCCATTGTTGATGACCGACACGTAAACGCATTCCAGTGTTTGTTAATCGTGGTAATCACTCCGGGACCCCCAAACAGTGAGTAATAGTCCATGAATCGGGCCAGAATCGGCCAAAACTGCCAGTGTTGATGACCGACATGCAAGCGCACCCTGGGGTTCAATAATTATGGAAATCGCTTCTGGACCCGAACATGGTGAGAAATAATCCAAGAAACGGGCCAGAATTGGCCAAAACTGAGAGTTTTGATGACTGACACATAAACGCATCCCAGGGTTTGTTATTCGTGGAAATCACAACGGGACCCCAAAATAGTGAGTAAAAGTCCATGAAACGGGCCAGAATCGGCCAAAACTGCCAGTGTTGATGACCGACACATAGACGCATCCTAGGGTTTGTTAATCGTGGAAATCACTCCGGGACCCCAAAACAGTGAGTAATAGTCCATGAAACGGGCCAGAATCGGCCAAAACTGCCTGTGTTGTTGACCGACACGTAAACGCATCCCAGGGTTTGTTATTAGTGGAAATCACTCAGGGACCCCAAAATAGTGAGTAATAATCCATTAAATAGGCCAGAATCGGCCAAAACTGCCAGTGTTGATGACCGACATCTAAACGCATTCCAGGGTTTGTTAATCGTGTAAATCACTCCGGTACCCCAAAACAGTGAGTAATAGTCCATGAAACGGGCCAGAATCGGCCAAAACTGCCAGTGTTGATGACCGACACGTAGACGCATCCCAGGGTTTGTTAATCATGGAAATCTCTCCGGGACCCCAAAACAGAGAGTAATAGTCTATGAAACGGGCCAGAATCGGCCAAAACTGCTAGTGTTGATGACCGACATGTAAACGCATTCCATGGTTTGTTAATCGTGGAAATCACTCCTGGACCCCAAAAAACAGTGAGTAATAGTCCATGAAACGGGGCAGAATCGGCCAAAAATGGCAGTGTTGATGACCGACACATATACACATCCCAGGGTTTGTTAATCATGGAAATCACTCCGGGACCCCAAAATAGTGAGTAATAGTCCATGAAACGGGCCAGAATTGGCCAAAACTGCCAGTGTTAAGGACCGACACGTAAACGCATCCCAGGGTTAGTTATTCATGGAAATCACTCAGGGACCCCAAAACAGTTGGTAATAATCCATGAAATGGGCCAGAATCGGCCAAAACTGCTAGTGTTGATGACCGACATGTAAACGCATTCCATGGTTTGTTAATCGTGGAAATCACTCCGGGACCCCAAAACAGTGAGTAATAGTCCATGAAACGGGCCAGAATCGGCCAAAACTGGCTGTGTTGATGACCGACACATAGACGCATCCCAGGGTTTGTTAATCGTGGAAATCACTCCGGGACCCAAAAATAGTGAGTAATAGACCATGAAACGGGCCAAAATCGGCCAAAACTGCCGGTGTTGATGACCGACACGTAAACACATCCCATGGTTTGTTAATCTTGGAAATCGACCTGGGACCCCAAAACAGTGAGTAATAGTCCATGAAAAGGGCCAAAATCGGCCAAAGCTGCCAGTGTTGATGACCGACACGTAAACGCATTCCCGGGTTTGTTAATCGTGGTAATCACTCCGGGACCCCCAAACAGTGAGTAATAGTACATGAAACGGGCCAAAATCGGCAAAACTGCCAGTGTTGATGACCGACATGCATGCGCACCCTGGGTTCAATAATTATGGAAATCACTTCTGGACCCCAACATGGTGAGTAATAGTCCAAGAAACGGGCCAGAATTGGCGAAAACTGAGAGTGTTGATGACTGACACGTAAACGCATCCCGAGGTTTGTTATTCGTGGAAATCACTCCGGGGCCCCAAAACAGTGAGTAATAGTCCATGAAACGGGCCAGAATCGGCCAAAACTGGCAGTGTTGATGACCGACACGTAAACACATCCCATGGTTTGTTAATCTTGGAAATCGACCTGGGACCCCAAAACAGTGAGTAATAGTCCATGAAAAGGGCCAAAATCGGCCAAAGCTGCCAGTATTGATGACCGACACGTAAACGCATTCCAGGGTTTGCTAATCGTGGTAATCACTCCGGGACCCCCAAACAGTGAGTAATAGTCCATGAAACGGGCCAGAATCGGCCAAAACTGCCAGTGTTGATGACCGACATGCAAGCGCACCCTGCGGTTCAATAATTATGGAAATCGCTTCTGGACCCCAACATGGTGAGTAATAATCCAAGAAACGGGCCAGAATTGGCCAAAACTGAGAGCGTTGATGTCTAACACATAAAAGCATCCCAGGGTTTGTTATTTGTCGAAATCACTCCGGGACCCCAAAACAGTGAGTAATAGTCCATGAAACGGGCCAGAATCGGCCAAAACTGCCAGTGTTGATGACCGACACGTAGACGCATCCCAGGGTTTGTTAATCGTGGAAATCACTTCGGGACCCCAAAATAGTGAGTAATAGTCCATGAAACGGGCCAGAATCGGCCAAATCTGCCAGTGTTGTTGACCGACACGTAAACGCATCACAGGGTTTGTTATTCGTGGAAATCACTCAGGGACCCCAAAACAGTGAGTAATAATCCATGAAACGGGCCAGAATCGGCCAAAACTGGCAGTGTTGATGACCGACATGTAGACGCATCCCAGAGTTTGTTAATCATGGAAATCACTCCGGGACCCCAAAACAGTGAGTAATAGTCCATGAAACGGGCCAGAATCGGCCAAAACTGCCAGTGTTGAGGACCGACACGTAAACGCATCCCAAGATTTGTTATTCGTGGAAATCACTCAGGGACCCCAAAACAGTTGGTAATAATCCATGAAACGGGCCAGAATCGGCCAAAACTGCTAGTGTTGATGACCGACATGTAAACGCATTCCATGGTTTGTTAATCGTGGGAATCACTCCGGGACCCCAAAATAGTGAGTAATAGTCCATGAAACGGGCCAGAATCGGCTAAAACTGGCTGTGTTGATGACCGACACATAGACGCATCCCAGCGTTTGTTAGTCGTGGAAATCACTCCGGGACCCCAAAACAGTGAGTAATAGTCCATGAAACGGGCCAGAATCGGCCAAAACTGCCAGTGTTGATGACCGACACGTAAACACATCCCATGGTTTGTTAATCTTGGAAATCGACCTCGGACCCCAAAACAGTGAGTAATAGTCCATGAAAAGGGCCAAAATCGGCCAAAGCTGCCAGTGCTGATGACCAACACGTAAACGCATTCCAGGGTTTGTTAATCGTGGTAATCACTCCGGGACCCCCAAACAGTGAGTAATAGTCCATGAAACGGGCCAGAATCGGCCAAAACTGCCAGTGTTGATGACCGACAAGCAAGCGCACCCTGGGGTTCAATAATTATGGAAATCACTTCTGGACCCCAACATGGTGAGTAATAGTCCAAGAAACGGGCCAGAATTGGCGAAAACTGAGAGTGTTGATGACTGACACGTAAACGCATCCCGGGGTTTGTTATTCGTGGAAATCACTCCGGGACCCCAAAACAGTGAGTAATAGTCCATGAAACGGGCCAGAATTGGCCAAAACTGGCAGTGTTGATGACCGACACGTAGACGCATCCCAGGGTTTGTTAATCGTGGAAATCACTCCGGGACCCCAAAACAGTGAGTAATAGTCCATGAAACGGGCCAGAATCGGCCAAAGCTGCCATTGTTGATGACCGACACATAAACGCAATCCAGGGTTTGTTAATTGTGGTAATCACTCCGGGACCCCCAAACAGTGAGTAATAGTCCATGAAACGGGCCAGAATCGGCCAAAACTGCCAGTGTTGATGACCAACATGCAAGCGCACCCTGGGGTCCAATAATTATGGAAATCGCTTCTGGACCCCAACATGGTGAGTAATAATCCAAGAAACGGTCCAGAATTGGCCAAAACTAAGAGTGTTGATGACTGACACGTAAACGCATCCCAGGGTTTGTTATTCGTGGAAATCACTCCGGGACCCCAAAACAGTGAGTAATAGTCCATGAAACGGGCCAGAATCAGCCAAAATTGCCAGTGTTGATGACCGACACGTAGACGCATCCCAGGGTTTGTTAATCGTGGAAATCACTTCGGCACCCCAAAATAGTGAGTAATAGAACATGAAACGGGCCAGAATCGGCCAAAACTGCCAGTGTTGTTGACCGACACGTAAACGCATCACAGGGTTTGTTAATCGTGGAAATCACTCAGGGACCCCAAAACAGTGAGTAATAGTCCATGAAACGGACCAGAATCGGCCAAAACTGCCAGTGTTGATGACCGACACGTAAGCGCACCCTAGTGTTCTATAGCTATGGAAATCGCTTCGGGACCCCAAAACGATGAGTAATAATCCAAGAAACTGGCCAGAATTGGCCAAAACTGTCAGTGTTGATGACCGACACTTAAACGCACCCCAGGATTCGTTAATCGTGGAAATCACTCTGGGACCCCAAAACAGTGAGTAATAGTCCATGAAACGGGCCAGAATCGGCCAAAATTGCCAGTGTTGATGACTGACATGTAAACACATTCCTGGGTTTGTTAATCGTGGAAATCACTCCTGGACCCCAAAAAACAGTGAGTAATAGTCCATGAAACGGGCCAGAATCGGCCAAAACTGCCAGTGTTGATGACCAACACGTAGACGCATCCCAGGGTTTGTTAATCGTGGAATCACTCCGGGACCCTAAAACAGTGAGTAATAGTCCATGAAACGGGCCAGAATCGGCCAAAACTGCCAGTGTTGATGACCAACACGTAGACGCATCCCAGGGTTTGTTAATCGTGGAATCACTCCGGGACCCCAAAATAGTGAGTAATAGTCCATGAAACGGGGCAGAATCGGCCAAAAATGGCAGTGTTGATGACCGACACATATACGCATCCCAGGGTTTGATAATCATGGAAATCACTCCGGGTCCCCAAAACAGTGAGTAATAGTCCATGAAACGGGCCAGAATCGGCCAAAACTGCCAGTGTTGAGGACCGACACGTAAACGCATCCCAGGGTTAGTTATTCATGGAAATCACTCAGGGACCCCAAAACAGTTGGTAATAATCCATGAAATGGGCCAGAATCGGCCAAAACTGCTAGTGTTGATGACCGACATGTAAACGCATTCCATGGTTTGTTAATCGTGGAAATCACTCCGGGACCCCAAAACAGTGAGTAATAGTCCATGAAACGGGCCAGAATCGGCCAAAACTGGCTGTGTTGATGACCGACACATAGACGCATCCCAGGGTTTGTTAATCGTGGAAATCACTCCGGGACCCAAAAACAGTGAGTAATAGTCCATGAAACGGGCCAAAATCGGCCAAAACTGCCGGTGTTGATGACCGACACGTAAACACATCCCATGGTTTGTTAATCTTGGAAATCGACCTGGGACCCCAAAACAGTGAGTAATAGTCCATGAAAAGGGCCAAAATCGGCCAAAACTGCCAGTGTTGATGACCGACATGCAAGCGCACCCTGGGGTTCAATAATTATGGAAATCACTTCTGGACCCCAACATGGTGAGTAATAGTCCAAGAAACGGGCCAGAATTGGCGAAAACTAAGAGTGTTGATGACTGACACGTAAACGCATCCCGGGGTTTGTTATTCGTGGAAATCACTCCGGGACCCCGAAACAGTGAGTAATAGTCCATGAAACGGGCCAGAATTGGCCAAAACTGGCAGTGTTGATGACCGACACGTAGACGCATCCCAGGGTTTGTTAATCGTGGAAATCACTCCGGGACCCCAAAACAGTGAGTAACAGTCCATGAAACGGGCCAGAATCGGCCAAAGCTGCCATTGTTGATGACCGACACGTAAACGCAATCCAGGGTTTGTTAATTGTGGTAATCACTCCGGGACCCCCAAACAGTGAGTAATAGTCCATGAAACGGGCCAAAATCGGCCAAAACTGCCAGTGTTGATGACCAACATGCAAGCGCACCCTGGGGTCCAATAATTATGGAAATCGCTTCTGGACACCAACATGGTGAGTAATAATCCAAGAAACGGGCCAGAATTGGCCAAAACTAAGAGTGTTGATGACTGACACGTAAACGCATCCCAGGGTTTGTTATTCGTGGAAATCACTCCGGGACCACAAAACAGTGAGTAATAGTCAATGAAACGGGCCAGAATCGGCCAAAATTGCCAGTGTTGATGACCGACACGTAGACGCATCCCAGGGTTTGTTAATCGTGGAAATCACTTCGGCACCCCAAAATAGTGAGTAATAGTCCATGAAACGGGCCAGAATCGGCCAAAACTGCCATTGTTGTTGACCGACACGTAAACGCATCACAGGGTTTGTTAATCGTGGAAATCACTCAGGGACCCCAAAACAGTGAGTAATAGTCCATGAAACGGACCAGAATCGGCCAAAACTGCCAGTGTTGATGACCGACACGTAAGCGCACCCTAGTGTTCTATAACTATGGAAATCGCTTCGGGACCCCAAAACGATGAGTAATAATCCAAGAAACTGGCCAGAATCGGCCAAAACTGTCAGTGTTGATGACCGACACTTAAACGCACCCCAGGATTCGTTAATCGTGGAAATCACTCTGGGACCCCAAAACAGTGAGTAATAGTCCATGAAACGGGCCAGAATCGGCCAAAACTGCCAGTGTTGATGACCGACACGTAGACGCATCCCAGGGTTTTTTAATCATGGAAATCTCTCCGGGACCCCAAAACAGAGAGTAATAGTCCATGAAACGGGCCAGAATCGGCCAAAACTGCCAGTGTTGATGACTGACATGTAAACACATTCCAGGGTTTGTTAATCGTGGAAATCACTCCTGGACCCCAAAAAACAGTGAGTAATAGTCCATGAAACGGGCCAGAATCGGCCAAAACTGCCAGTGTTGATGACCAACACGTAGACGCATCCTAGGGTTTGTTAATCGTGGAATCACTCCGGGACCCCAAAACAGTGAGTAATAGTCCATGAAACGGGGCAGAATTGGCCAAAAATGGCAGTGTTGATGACCGACACATATACGCATCCCAGGGTTTGTTAATCATGGAAATCACTCCGGGACCCCAAAACAGTGAGTAATAGTCCATGAAACGGGCCAGAATCGGCCAAAACTGCCAGTGTTGAGGACCGACACGTAAACGCATCCCAGGGTTAGTTATTCATGGAAATCACTCAGGGACCCCAAAACAGTTGGTAATAATCCATGAAATGGGCCAGAATCGGCCAAAACTGCTAGTGTTGATGACCGACATGTAAACGCATTCCATGGTTTGTTAATCGTGGAAATCACTCCGGGACCCCAAAACAGTGAGTAATAGTCCATGAAACGGGCCAGAATCGGCCAAAACTGGCTGTGTTGATGACCGACACATAGACGCATCCCAGGGTTTGTTAATCGTGGAAATCACTCCGGGACCCAAAAACAGTGAGTAATAGTCCATGAAACGGGCCAAAATCGGCCAAAACTGCCGGTATTGATGACCGACACGTAAACACATCCCATGGTTTGTTAATCTTGGAAATCGACCTGGGACCCCAAAACAGTGAGTAATAGTCCATGAAAAGGGCCAAAATCGGCCAAAGCTGCCAGTGTTGATGACCGACACGTAAACGCATTCCAGGGTTTGTTAATCGTGGTAATCACTCCGGGACCCCCAAACAGTGAGTAATAGTACATGAAACGGGCCAGAATCGGCCAAAACTGCCAGTGTTGATGACCGACATGCATGCGCACCCTAGGTTCAATAATTATGGAAATCACTTCTGGACCCCAACATGGTGAGTAATAGTCCAAGAAACGGGCCAGAATTGGCGAAAACTGAGAGTGTTGATGACTGACACGTAAACGCATCCCGGGGTTTGTTATTCGTGGAAATCACTCCGGGACCCCAAAACAGTGAGTAATAGTCCATGAAACGGGCCAGAATCGGCCAAAACTGGCAGTGTTGATGACCGACACGTAAACACATCCCATGGTTTGCTAATCTTGGAAATCGACCTGGGACCCTAAAACAGTGAGTAATAGTCCATGAAAAGGGCCAAAATCGGCCAAAGCTGCCAGTATTGATGACTGACACGTAAACGCATTCCAGGGTTTGTTAATCGTGGTAATCACTCCGGGACCCCCAAACAGTGAGCAATAGTCCATGAAACGGGCCAGAATCGGCCAAAACTGCCAGTGTTGATGATCGACATGCAAGCGCACCCTGGGCTTCAATAATTATGGAAATCGCTTCTGGACCCCAACATGGTGAGTAATAATCCAAGAAACGGGCCAGAATTGGCCAAAACTGAGAGTGTTGATGTCTGACACATAAAAGCATCCCAGGGTTTGTTATTCGTGGAAATCACTCCGGGACCCCAAAACAGTGAGTAATAGTCCATGAAACGGGCTAGAATCGGCCAAAACTGACAGTGTTGATGACCGACGCGTAGACGCATCCCAGGGTTTGTTAATCATGGAAATCACTTCGGGGCCCCAAAATAGTGAGTAATAGTCCATGAAACGGGCCAGAATCGGCCAAAACTGCCAGTGTTGTTGACCGACACGTAAACGCATCACAGGGTTTGTTATTCGTGGAAATCACTCAGGGACCCCAAAACAGTGAGTAATAATCCATGAAACGGGCCAGAATCGGCCAAAACTGGCAGTGTTGATGACCGACATGTAGACGCATCCCAGAGTTTGTTAATCATGGAAATCACTCCGGGACCCCAAAACAGTGAGTAATAGTCCATGAAACGGGCCAGAATCGGCCAAAACTGCCAGTGTTGAGGACCGACACGTAAACGCATCCCAAGATTTGTTATTCGTGGAAATCACTCAGGGACCCCAAAACAGTTGGTAATAATCCATGAAACGGGCCAGAATCGGCCAAAACTGCTAGTGTTGATGACCGACATGTAAACGCATTCCATGGTTTGTTAATCGTGGGAATCACTCCGGGACCCCAAAATAGTGAGTAATAGTCCATGAAACGGGCCAGAATCGGCCAAAACTGGCTGTGTTGATGACCGACACATAGACGCATCCCAGGGTTTGTTAGTCGTCGAAATCACTCCGGGACCCCAAAACAGTGAGTGATAGTCCATGAAACGGGCCAGACTCGGCCAAAACTGCCAGTGTTGATGACCGACACGTAAACACATCCCATGGTTTGTTAATCTTGGAAATCGACCTGGGACCCCAAAACAGTGAGTAATAGTCCATGAAAAGGGCCAAAATCGGCCAAAGCTGCCAGTGTTGATGACCGACACGTAAACGCATTCCAGGGTTTGTTAATCGTGGTAATCACTCCGGGACCCCCAAACAGTGAGTAATAGTCCATGAAACGGGCCAGAATTGGCCAAAACTGGCAGTGTTGATGACCGACACGTAGACGCATCCCAGGGTTTGTTAATCGTGGAAATCACTCCGGGACCCCAAAACAGTGAGTAATAGTCCATGAAACGGGCCAGAATCGGCCAAAGCTGCCATTGTTGATGACCGACACGTAAACGCAATCCAGGGTTTGTTAATTGTGGTAATCACTCCGGGACCCCCAAACAGTGAGTAATAGTCCATGAAACGGGCCAGAATCGGCCAAAACTGCCAGTGTTGATGACCAACATGCAAGCGCACCCTGGGGTCCAATAATTATGGAAATCGCTTCTGGACCCCAACATGGTGAGTAATAATCCAAGAAACGGGCCAGAATTGGCCAAAACTAAGAGTGTTGATGACTGACACGTAAACGCATCCCAGGGTTTGTTATTCGTGGAAATCACTCCGGGACCCCAAAACAGTGAGTAATAGTCCATGAAACAGGCCAGAATCGGCCAAAATTGCCAGTGTTGATGACCGACACGTAGACGCATCCCAGGGTTTGTTAATCGTGGAAATCACTTCGGCACCCCAAAATAGTGAGTAATAGTCCATGAAACGGGCCAGAATCGGCCAAAACTGCCAGTGTTGTTGACCGACACGTAAACGCATCACAGGGTTTGTTAATCGTGGAAATCACTCAGGGACCCCAAAACAGTGAGTAGTAATCCAAGAAACTGGCCAGAATCGGCCAAAACTGTCAGTGTTGATGACCGACACTTAAACGCACCCTAGGATTCGCTAATCGTGGAAATCACTCTGGGACCCCAAAACAGTGAGTAATAGTCCATGAAACGGGCTAGAATCGGCCAAAACTGCCAGTGTTGATGACCGACATGTAAGCACACCCTGGGGTTCAATAACTATGGAAATCACTCCGGGACCCCAAAACAGTGAGTAATAGTCCATGAAACGGGCCAGAATCGGCCAAAACTGCCAGTGTTGATGACCGACACGTAAGCGCACCCTAGGGTTCAATAACTATGGAAATCGCTTCGAGACCCCAAAACGATGAGAAATAATCCAAGAAACTGGCCAGAATCGGCAAAAACTGTCAGTGTTGATGACCGACACTTAAACGCACCCCAAGATTCGTTAATGGTGGAAATCACTCCGGGACCCCAAAACAGCGAGTAATAGTCCATGAAACGGGCCAGGATCGGCCAAAACTGTCAGTGTTGATGACCGACATGTAAGCACACCCTGGGGTTCAATAACTATAGAAATCACTCCGGGACCCCAAAACAGTGAGTAATAGTCCATGAAACGGGCCAGAATCGGCCAAAACTACTAGTTTTGATGACCGACACGTAAGCGTACCCTGGGGTTCAATTACTATGGAAATCGCTTCGGGACCGCAAAACGGTGAGTAATAATCTAAGAAACTGGCTAGAATCGGCCGAAACTGCAAGTGTTGATGAACATAACGTAAACGCACCCAGGTTTCGTTAATCGTGGAAATCACTCTGGGACCCCAAAACAGTGAGTAATAGTCCATGAAACGGGCCAGAATCGGCCAAAACTGCCAGTGTTGATGACCGACATGTAAGCACACCCTGGGGTTCAATAACTATGGAAATCACTCCGGGACCCCAAAACATTGATTAATAGTCCATGAAACCGGCCAGAATCGGCCAAAACTGCCAGTGTTGATGACCGACACGTAAGCGCACCCTAGTGTTCTATAACTATGGAAATCGCTCCGGGACCCAAAAACGATGAGTAATAATCCAAGAAACTGGCCAGAATCGGCCAAAACTGTCAGTGTTGATGACCGACACTTAAACGCACCCCAGGATTCGTTAATCGTGGAAATCACTCTAGGACCCCAAAACAGTGAGTAATAGTCCATGAAACGGGCCAGAATCGGCCAAAACTGACAGTTTTGATGACCGACACGTAAGCGCACCCTAGGGTTCAATAACTATGGAAATCGCTTCGGGACCCCAAAACGATGGGTAATAATCCAAGAAACTGGCCAGAATCGGCCAAAACTGTCAGTGTTGATGACCGACACTTAAACGCACCGCAGGATTTGTTAATCGTGGAAATCACTCTGGGACACCAAAACATTGAGTAATAGTCCACGAAACGGGCCAGAATCGGCCAAAACTGACAGTTTTGATGACCGACACGTAAGCGCACCCTAGGGTTCAATAACTATGGAAATCGCTTCGGAACCCCAAAACGATGGGTAATAATCCAAGAAACTGGCCAGAATCGGCCAAAACTGTCAGTGTTGATGACCGACACTTAAACGCACCCCAGGATTCGTTAATCGTGGAAATCACTCTGGGACCCCAAAACAGTGAGTAATAGTCCATGAAACGGGCCAGAATCGGCCAAAACTACTAGTTTTGATGACCGACACGTAAGCGTACCATGGGGTTCAATTACTATGGAAATCGCTTCGGGACCCCAAAACGGTGAGTAATAATCCAAGAAACTGGCTAGAATCGGCCAAAACTGCGAGTGTTGATGACCGACAGTTAAACGCACCCCAGGGTTTGTTAATCGTGGAAATCACTCTTGGACCCCAAAACAGTGAGTAATAGTCCATGAAACGGACCAGAATCGGCGAAAACTGCCAGTGCTGATGACCGACACGTAAGCGCACACTAGGGTTCTATAACTATGGAAATCGCTTCGGGACCCCAAAACGTTGAGTAATAATCCAAGAAACTGGCCAGAATCAGCCAAAACTACGAGTGTTGATGAACATAACTTAAACGCACCCCAGGATTCGTTAATCGTGGAAATCACTCTGGGAACCCAAAACAGTGAGTAATAGTCCATGAAACGGGCCAGAATCGGCCAAAACTACTAGTTTTGATGACCGACACGTAAGCGTACCCTCGGGTTCAATTACTATGGAAATCGCTTCGGGACCGCAAAACGGTGAGTAATAATCCAAGAAACTGGCTAGAATCGGCCGAAACTGCAAGTGTTGATGAACATAACGTAAACGCACCCAGGGTTCGTTAATCGTGGAAATCACTCTGGGACCCCAAAACAGTGAGTAATAGTCCATGAAACGGGCCAGAATCGGCCAAAACTGCCAGTGTTGATGACCGACATGTAAGCACACCCTGGGGTTCAATAACTATGGAAATCACTCCGGGACCCCAAAACATTGATTAATAGTCCATGAAACGGGCCAGAATCGGCCAAAACTGCCAGTGTTGATGACCGACACGTAAGCGCACCCTAGTGTTCTATAACTATGGAAATCGCTCCGGGACCCCAAAACGATGAGTAATAATCCAAGAAACTGGCCAGAATCGGCCAAAACTGTCAGTGTTGATGACCGACACTTAAACGCACCCCAGGATTCGTTAATCGTGGAAATCACTCTGGGACCCCAAAACAGTGAGTAATAGTCCATGAAACGGGCCAGAATCGGCAAAAGCTGACAGTTTTGATGACCGACACGTAAGCGCACCCTAGGGTTCAATAACTATGGAAATCGCTTCGGGACCCCAAAACGATGGGTAATAATCCAAGAAAGTGGCCAGAATCGGCCAAAACTGTCAGTGTTGATGACCGACACTTAAACGCACCCCAGGATTCGTTAATCGTGGAAATCACTCTGGGACCCCAAAACAGTGAGTAATAGTCCATGAAACGGGCCAGAATCGGCCAAAACTACTAGTTTTGATGACCGACACGTAAGCGTACCCTGGGGTTCAATTACTATGGAAATCGCTTCGGGACCCCAAAACGGTGAGTAATAATCCAAGAAACTGGCTAGAATCGGCCAAAACTGCGAGTGTTGATGACCGACAGTTAAACGCACCCCAGGGTTTGTTAATCGTGGAAATCACTCTTGGACCCCAAAACAGTGAGTAATAGTCCATGAAACGGACCAGAATCGGCGAAAACTGCCAGTGCTGATGACCGACACGTAAGCGCACCCTAGGGTTCTATAACTATGGAAATCGCTTCGGGACCCCAAAACGTTGAGTAATAATCCAAGAAACTGGCCAGAATCAGCCAAAACTACGAGTGTTGATGAACATAACTTAAACGCACCCCAGGATTCGTTAATCGTGGAAATCACTCTGGGAACCCAAAACAGTGAGTAATAGTCCATGAAACGGGCCAGAATCGGCCAAAACTACTAGTTTTGATGACCGACACGTAAGCGTACCCTCGGGTTCAATTACTATGGAAATCGCTTCGGGACCGCAAAACGGTGAGTAATAATCCAAGAAACTGGCTAGAATCGACCGAAACTGCAAGTGTTGATGAACATAACGTAAACGCACCCAGGGTTCGTTAATCGTGAAAATCACTCTGGGACCCCAAAACAGTGAGTAATAGTCCATGAAACGGGCCAGAATCGGCCAAAACTGCCAGTGTTGATGACCGACATGTAAGCACACCCTGGGGTTCAATAACTATGGAAATCACTCCGGGACCCCAAAACATTGATTAATAGTCCATGAAACGGGCCAGAATCGGCCAAAACTGCCAGTGTTGATGACCGACACGTAAGCGCACCCTAGTGTTCTATAACTATGGAAATCGCTCCGGGACCCCAAAACGATGAGTAATAATCCAAGAAACTGGCCAGAATCGGCCAAAACTGTCAGTGTTGATGACCGACACTTAAAAGCACCCCAGGATTCGTTAATCGTGGAAATCACTCTGGGACCCCAAAACAGTGAGTAATAGTCCATGAAACGGGCCAGAATCGGCAAAAGCTGACAGTTTTGATGACCGACACGTAAGCGCACCCTAGGGTTCAATAACTATGGAAATCGCTTCGGGACCCCAAAACGATGGGTAATAATCCAAGAAACTGGCCAGAATCGGCCAAAACTGTCAGTGTTGATGACCGACACTTAAACGCACCCCAGGATTCGTTAATCGTGGAAATCACTCTGGGACCCCAAAACAGTGAGTAATAGTCCATGAAACGGGCCAGAATCGGCCAAAACTACTAGTTTTGATGACCGACACGTAAGCGTACCCTGGGGTTCAATTACTATGGAAATCGCTTCGGGACCCCAAAACGGTGAGTAATAATCCAAGAAACTGGCTAGAATCGGCCAAAACTGCGAGTGTTGATGACCGACAGTTAAACGCACCCCAGGGTTTGTTAATCGTGGAAATCACTCTGGGACCCCAAAACAGTGAGTAATAGTCCATGAAACGGACCAGAATCGGCGAAAACTGCCAGTGCTGATGACCGACACGTAAGCGCACCCTAGGGTTCTATAACTATGGAAATCGCTTCGGGACCCCAAAACGTTGAGTAATAATCCAAGAAACTGGCCAGAATCGGCCAAAACTACGAGTGTTGATGAACATAACTTAAACGCACCCCAGGATTCGTTAATCGTGGAAATCACTCTGGGAACCCAAAACAGTGAGTAATAGTCCATGAAACGGGCCAGAATCGGCCAAAACTACTAGTTTTGATGACCGACACGTAAGCGTACCCTGGGGTTCAATTACTATGGAAATCGCTTCGGGACCGCAAAACGGTGAGTAATAATCCAAGAAACTGGCTAGAATCGGCCGAAACTGCAAGTGTTGATGAACATAACGTAAACGCACCCAGGGTTCGTTAATCGTGGAAATCACTCTGGGACCCCAAAACAGTGAGTAATAGTCCATGAAACGGGCCAGAATTGGCCAAAACTGCCAGTGTTGATGACCGACATGTAAGCACACCCTGGGGTTCAATAACTATGGAAATCACTCCGGGACCCCAAAACATTGATTAATAGTCCATGAAACGGGCCAGAATCGGCCAAAACTGCCAGTGTTGATGACCGACACGTAAGCGCACCCTAGTGTTCTATAACCATGGAAATCGCTTCGGGACCCCAAAACGATGAGTAATAATCCAAGAAACTGGCCAGAATCGGCCAAAACTACGAGTGTTGATGAACATAACTTAAATGCACCCCAGGATTCGTTAATCGTGGAAATCACTCTGGGAACCCAAAACAGTGAGTAATAGTCCATGAAACCGGCCAGAATCGGCCAAAACTACTAGTTTTGATGACCGACACGTAAGCGTACCCTGGGGTTCAATTACTATGGAAATCGCTTCGGGACCGCAAAACGGTGAGTAATAATCCAAGAAACTGGCTAGAATCGGCCGAAACTGCAAGTGTTGATGAACATAACGTAAACGCACCCAGGGTTCGTTAATCGTGAAAATCACTCTGGGACCCCAAAACAGTGAGTAATAGTCCATGAAACGGGCCAGAATCGGCCAAAACTGCCAGTGTTGATGACCGACATGTAAGCACACCCTGGGGTTCAATAACTATGGAAATCACTCCGGGACCCCAAAACATTGATTAATAGTCCATGAAACGGGCCAGAATCGGCCAAAACTGCCAGTGTTGATGACCGACACGTAAGCGCACCCTAGTGTTCTATAACTATGGAAATCGCTCCGGGACCCCAAAACGATGAGTAATAATCCAAGAAACTGGCCAGAATCGGCCAAAACTGTCAGTGTTGATGACCGACACTTAAAAGCACCCCAGGATTCGTTAATCGTGGAAATCACTCTGGGACCCCAAAACAGTGAGTAATAGTCCATGAAACGGGCCAGAATCGGCAAAAGCTGACAGTTTTGATGACCGACACGTAAGCGCACCCTAGGGTTCAATAACTATGGAAATCGCTTCGGGACCCCAAAACGATGGGTAATAATCCAAGAAACTGGCCAGAATCGGCCAAAACTGTCAGTGTTGATGACCGACACTTAAACGCACCCCAGGATTCGTTAATCGTGGAAATCACTCTGGGACCCCAAAACAGTGAGTAATAGTCCATGAAACGGGCCAGAATCGGCCAAAACTACTAGTTTTGATGACCGACACGTAAGCGTACCCTGGGGTTCAATTACTATGGAAATCGCTTCGGGACCCCAAAACGGTGAGTAATAATCCAAGAAACTGGCTAGAATCGGCCAAAACTGCGAGTGTTGATGACCGACAGTTAAACGCACCCCAGGGTTTGTTAATCGTGGAAATCACTCTGGGACCCCAAAACAGTGAGTAATAGTCCATGAAACGGACCAGAATCGGCGAAAACTGCCAGTGCTGATGACCGACACGTAAGCGCACCCTAGGGTTCTATAACTATGGAAATCGCTTCGGGACCCCAAAACGTTGAGTAATAATCCAAGAAACTGGCCAGAATCGGCCAAAACTACGAGTGTTGATGAACATAACTTAAACGCACCCCAGGATTCGTTAATCGTGGAAATCACTCTGGGAACCCAAAACAGTGAGTAATAGTCCATGAAACGGGCCAGAATCGGCCAAAACTACTAGTTTTGATGACCGACACGTAAGCGTACCCTGGGGTTCAATTACTATGGAAATCGCTTCGGGACCGCAAAACGGTGAGTAATAATCCAAGAAACTGGCTAGAATCGGCCGAAACTGCAAGTGTTGATGAACATAACGTAAACGCACCCAGGGTTCGTTAATCGTGGAAATCACTCTGGGACCCCAAAACAGTGAGTAATAGTCCATGAAACGGGCCAGAATCGGCCAAAACTGCCAGTGTTGATGACCGACATGTAAGCACACCCTGGGGTTCAATAACTATGGAAATCACTCCGGGACCCCAAAACATTGATTAATAGTCCATGAAACGGGCCAGAATCGGCCAAAACTGCCAGTGTTGATGACCGACACGTAAGCGCACCCTAGTGTTCTATAACCATGGAAATCGCTTCGGGACCCCAAAACGATGAGTAATAATCCAAGAAACTGGCCAGAATCGGCCAAAACTACGAGTGTTGATGAACATAACTTAAATGCACCCCAGGATTCGTTAATCGTGGAAATCACTCTGGGAACCCAAAACAGTGAGTAATAGTCCATGAAACCGGCCAGAATCGGCCAAAACTACTAGTTTTGATGACCGACACGTAAGCGTACCCTGGGGTTCAATTACTATGGAAATCGCTTCGGGACCGCAAAACGGTGAGTAATAATCCAAGAAACTGGCTAGAATCGGCCGAAACTGCAAGTGTTGATGAACATAACGTAAACGCACCCAGGGTTCGTTAATCGTGAAAATCACTCTGGGACCCCAAAACAGTGAGTAATAGTCCATGAAACGGGCCAGAATCGGCCAAAACTGCCAGTGTTGATGACCGACATGTAAGCACACCCTGGGGTTCAATAACTATGGAAATCACTCCGGGACCCCAAAACATTGATTAATAGTCCATGAAACGGGCCAGAATCGGCCAAAACTGCCAGTGTTGATGACCGACACGTAAGCGCACCCTAGTGTTCTATAACTATGGAAATCGCTCCGGGACCCCAAAACGATGAGTAATAATCCAAGAAACTGGCCAGAATCGGCCAAAACTGTCAGTGTTGATGACCGACACTTAAAAGCACCCCAGGATTCGTTAATCGTGGAAATCACTCTGGGACCCCAAAACAGTGAGTAATAGTCCATGAAACGGGCCAGAATCGGCAAAAGCTGACAGTTTTGATGACCGACACGTAAGCGCACCCTAGGGTTCAATAACTATGGAAATCGCTTCGGGACCCCAAAACGATGGGTAATAATCCAAGAAACTGGCCAGAATCGGCCAAAACTGTCAGTGTTGATGACCGACACTTAAACGCACCCCAGGATTCGTTAATCGTGGAAATCACTCTGGGACCCCAAAACAGTGAGTAATAGTCCATGAAACGGGCCAGAATCGGCCAAAACTACTAGTTTTGATGACCGACACGTAAGCGTACCCTGGGGTTCAATTACTATGGAAATCGCTTCGGGACCCCAAAACGGTGAGTAATAATCCAAGAAACTGGCTAGAATCGGCCAAAACTGCGAGTGTTGATGACCGACAGTTAAACGCACCCCAGGGTTTGTTAATCGTGGAAATCACTCTGGGACCCCAAAACAGTGAGTAATAGTCCATGAAACGGACCAGAATCGGCGAAAACTGCCAGTGCTGATGACCGACACGTAAGCGCACCCTAGGGTTCTATAACTATGGAAATCGCTTCGGGACCCCAAAACGTTGAGTAATAATCCAAGAAACTGGCCAGAATCGGCCAAAACTACGAGTGTTGATGAACATAACTTAAACGCACCCCAGGATTCGTTAATCGTGGAAATCACTCTGGGAACCCAAAACAGTGAGTAATAGTCCATGAAACGGGCCAGAATCGGCCAAAACTACTAGTTTTGATGACCGACACGTAAGCGTACCCTGGGGTTCAATTACTATGGAAATCGCTTCGGGACCGCAAAACGGTGAGTAATAATCCAAGAAACTGGCTAGAATCGGCCGAAACTGCAAGTGTTGATGAACATAACGTAAACGCACCCAGGGTTCGTTAATCGTGGAAATCACTCTGGGACCCCAAAACAGTGAGTAATAGTCCATGAAACGGGCCAGAATCGGCCAAAACTGCCAGTGTTGATGACCGACATGTAAGCACACCCTGGGGTTCAATAACTATGGAAATCACTCCGGGACCCCAAAACATTGATTAATAGTCCATGAAACGGGCCAGAATCGGCCAAAACTGCCAGTGTTGATGACCGACACGTAAGCGCACCCTAGTGTTCTATAACCATGGAAATCGCTTCGGGACCCCAAAACGATGAGTAATAATCCAAGAAACTGGCCAGAATCGGCCAAAACTACGAGTGTTGATGAACATAACTTAAATGCACCCCAGGATTCGTTAATCGTGGAAATCACTCTGGGAACCCAAAACAGTGAGTAATAGTCCATGAAACCGGCCAGAATCGGCCAAAACTACTAGTTTTGATGACCGACACGTAAGCGTACCCTGGGGTTCAATTACTATGGAAATCGCTTCGGGACCGCAAAACGGTGAGTAATAATCCAAGAAACTGGCTAGAATCGGCCGAAACTGCAAGTGTTGATGAACATAACGTAAACGCACCCAGGGTTCGTTAATCGTGAAAATCACTCTGGGACCCCAAAACAGTGAGTAATAGTCCATGAAACGGGCCAGAATCGGCCAAAACTGCCAGTGTTGATGACCGACATGTAAGCACACCCTGGGGTTCAATAACTATGGAAATCACTCCGGGACCCCAAAACATTGATTAATAGTCCATGAAACGGGCCAGAATCGGCCAAAACTGCCAGTGTTGATGACCGACACGTAAGCGCACCCTAGTGTTCTATAACTATGGAAATCGCTCCGGGACCCCAAAACGATGAGTAATAATCCAAGAAACTGGCCAGAATCGGCCAAAACTGTCAGTGTTGATGACCGACACTTAAAAGCACCCCAGGATTCGTTAATCGTGGAAATCACTCTGGGACCCCAAAACAGTGAGTAATAGTCCATGAAACGGGCCAGAATCGGCAAAAGCTGACAGTTTTGATGACCGACACGTAAGCGCACCCTAGGGTTCAATAACTATGGAAATCGCTTCGGGACCCCAAAACGATGGGTAATAATCCAAGAAACTGGCCAGAATCGGCCAAAACTGTCAGTGTTGATGACCGACACTTAAACGCACCCCAGGATTCGTTAATCGTGGAAATCACTCTGGGACCCCAAAACAGTGAGTAATAGTCCATGAAACGGGCCAGAATCGGCCAAAACTACTAGTTTTGATGACCGACACGTAAGCGTACCCTGGGGTTCAATTACTATGGAAATCGCTTCGGGACCCCAAAACGGTGAGTAATAATCCAAGAAACTGGCTAGAATCGGCCAAAACTGCGAGTGTTGATGACCGACAGTTAAACGCACCCCAGGGTTTGTTAATCGTGGAAATCACTCTGGGACCCCAAAACAGTGAGTAATAGTCCATGAAACGGACCAGAATCGGCGAAAACTGCCAGTGCTGATGACCGACACGTAAGCGCACCCTAGGGTTCTATAACTATGGAAATCGCTTCGGGACCCCAAAACGTTGAGTAATAATCCAAGAAACTGGCCAGAATCGGCCAAAACTACGAGTGTTGATGAACATAACTTAAACGCACCCCAGGATTCGTTAATCGTGGAAATCACTCTGGGAACCCAAAACAGTGAGTAATAGTCCATGAAACGGGCCAGAATCGGCCAAAACTACTAGTTTTGATGACCGACACGTAAGCGTACCCTGGGGTTCAATTACTATGGAAATCGCTTCGGGACCGCAAAACGGTGAGTAATAATCCAAGAAACTGGCTAGAATCGGCCGAAACTGCAAGTGTTGATGAACATAACGTAAACGCACCCAGGGTTCGTTAATCGTGGAAATCACTCTGGGACCCCAAAACAGTGAGTAATAGTCCATGAAACGGGCCAGAATCGGCCAAAACTGCCAGTGTTGATGACCGACATGTAAGCACACCCTGGGGTTCAATAACTATGGAAATCACTCCGGGACCCCAAAACATTGATTAATAGTCCATGAAACGGGCCAGAATCGGCCAAAACTGCCAGTGTTGATGACCGACACGTAAGCGCACCCTAGTGTTCTATAACCATGGAAATCGCTTCGGGACCCCAAAACGATGAGTAATAATCCAAGAAACTGGCCAGAATCGGCCAAAACTACGAGTGTTGATGAACATAACTTAAATGCACCCCAGGATTCGTTAATCGTGGAAATCACTCTGGGAACCCAAAACAGTGAGTAATAGTCCATGAAACCGGCCAGAATCGGCCAAAACTACTAGTTTTGATGACCGACACGTAAGCGTACCCTGGGGTTCAATTACTATGGAAATCGCTTCGGGACCGCAAAACGGTGAGTAATAATCCAAGAAACTGGCTAGAATCGGCCGAAACTGCAAGTGTTGATGAACATAACGTAAACGCACCCAGGGTTCGTTAATCGTGAAAATCACTCTGGGACCCCAAAACAGTGAGTAATAGTCCATGAAACGGGCCAGAATCGGCCAAAACTGCCAGTGTTGATGACCGACATGTAAGCACACCCTGGGGTTCAATAACTATGGAAATCACTCCGGGACCCCAAAACATTGATTAATAGTCCATGAAACGGGCCAGAATCGGCCAAAACTGCCAGTGTTGATGACCGACACGTAAGCGCACCCTAGTGTTCTATAACTATGGAAATCGCTCCGGGACCCCAAAACGATGAGTAATAATCCAAGAAACTGGCCAGAATCGGCCAAAACTGTCAGTGTTGATGACCGACACTTAAAAGCACCCCAGGATTCGTTAATCGTGGAAATCACTCTGGGACCCCAAAACAGTGAGTAATAGTCCATGAAACGGGCCAGAATCGGCAAAAGCTGACAGTTTTGATGACCGACACGTAAGCGCACCCTAGGGTTCAATAACTATGGAAATCGCTTCGGGACCCCAAAACGATGGGTAATAATCCAAGAAACTGGCCAGAATCGGCCAAAACTGTCAGTGTTGATGACCGACACTTAAACGCACCCCAGGATTCGTTAATCGTGGAAATCACTCTGGGACCCCAAAACAGTGAGTAATAGTCCATGAAACGGGCCAGAATCGGCCAAAACTACTAGTTTTGATGACCGACACGTAAGCGTACCCTGGGGTTCAATTACTATGGAAATCGCTTCGGGACCCCAAAACGGTGAGTAATAATCCAAGAAACTGGCTAGAATCGGCCAAAACTGCGAGTGTTGATGACCGACAGTTAAACGCACCCCAGGGTTTGTTAATCGTGGAAATCACTCTGGGACCCCAAAACAGTGAGTAATAGTCCATGAAACGGACCAGAATCGGCGAAAACTGCCAGTGCTGATGACCGACACGTAAGCGCACCCTAGGGTTCTATAACTATGGAAATCGCTTCGGGACCCCAAAACGTTGAGTAATAATCCAAGAAACTGGCCAGAATCGGCCAAAACTACGAGTGTTGATGAACATAACTTAAACGCACCCCAGGATTCGTTAATCGTGGAAATCACTCTGGGAACCCAAAACAGTGAGTAATAGTCCATGAAACGGGCCAGAATCGGCCAAAACTACTAGTTTTGATGACCGACACGTAAGCGTACCCTGGGGTTCAATTACTATGGAAATCGCTTCGGGACCGCAAAACGGTGAGTAATAATCCAAGAAACTGGCTAGAATCGGCCGAAACTGCAAGTGTTGATGAACATAACGTAAACGCACCCAGGGTTCGTTAATCGTGGAAATCACTCTGGGACCCCAAAACAGTGAGTAATAGTCCATGAAACGGGCCAGAATCGGCCAAAACTGCCAGTGTTGATGACCGACATGTAAGCACACCCTGGGGTTCAATAACTATGGAAATCACTCCGGGACCCCAAAACATTGATTAATAGTCCATGAAACGGGCCAGAATCGGCCAAAACTGCCAGTGTTGATGACCGACACGTAAGCGCACCCTAGTGTTCTATAACCATGGAAATCGCTTCGGGACCCCAAAACGATGAGTAATAATCCAAGAAACTGGCCAGAATCGGCCAAAACTACGAGTGTTGATGAACATAACTTAAATGCACCCCAGGATTCGTTAATCGTGGAAATCACTCTGGGAACCCAAAACAGTGAGTAATAGTCCATGAAACCGGCCAGAATCGGCCAAAACTACTAGTTTTGATGACCGACACGTAAGCGTACCCTGGGGTTCAATTACTATGGAAATCGCTTCGGGACCGCAAAACGGTGAGTAATAATCCAAGAAACTGGCTAGAATCGGCCGAAACTACAAGTGTTGATGAACATAACGTAAACGCACCCAGGGTTCGTTAATCGTGGAAATCACTCTGGGACCCCAAAACAGTGAGTAATAGTCCATGAAACGGGCCAGAATCGGCCAAAACTGCCAGTGTTGATGACCGACATGTAAGCACACCCTGGGGTTCAATAACTATGGAAATCACTCCGGGACCCCAAAACATTGATTAATAGTCCATGAAACGGGCCAGAATCGGCCAAAACTGCCAGTGTTGATGACCGACACGTAAGCGCACCCTAGTGTTCTATAACTATGGAAATCGCTCCGGGACCCCAAAACGATGAGTAATAATCCAAGAAACTGGCCAGAATCGGCCAAAACTGTCAGTGTTGATGACCGACACTTAAACGCACCCCAGGATTCGTTAATCGTGGAAATCACTCTGGGACCCCAAAACAGTGAGTAATAGTCCATGAAACGGGCCAGAATCGGCAAAAGCTGACAGTTTTGATGACCGACACGTAAGCGCACCCTAGGGTTCAATAACTATGGAAATCGCTTCGGGACCCCAAAACGATGGGTAATAATCCAAGAAACTGGCCAGAATCGGCCAAAACTGTCAGTGTTGATGACCGACACTTAAACGCACCCCAGGATTCGTTAATCGTGGAAATCACTCTGGGACCCCAAAACAGTGAGTAATAGTCCATGAAACGGGCCAGAATCGGCCAAAACTACTAGTTTTGATGACCGACACGTAAGCGTACCCTGGGGTTCAATTACTATGGAAATCGCTTCGGGACCCCAAAACGGTGAGTAATAATCCAAGAAACTGGCTAGAATCGGCCAAAACTGCGAGTGTTGATGACCGACAGTTAAACGCACCCCAGGGTTTGTTAATCGTGGAAATCACTCTTGGACCCCAAAACAGTGAGTAATAGTCCATGAAACGGACCAGAATCGGCGAAAACTGCCAGTGCTGATGACCGACACGTAAGCGCACCCTAGGGTTCTATAACTATGGAAATCGCTTCGGGACCCCAAAACGTTGAGTAATAATCCAAGAAACTGGCCAGAATCAGCCAAAACTACGAGTGTTGATGAACATAACTTAAACGCACCCCAGGATTCGTTAATCGTGGAAATCACTCTGGGAACCCAAAACAGTGAGTAATAGTCCATGAAACGGGCCAGAATCGGCCAAAACTACTAGTTTTGATGACCGACACGTAAGCGTACCCTCGGGTTCAATTACTATGGAAATCGCTTCGGGACCGCAAAACGGTGAGTAATAATCCAAGAAACTGGCTAGAATCGGCCGAAACTGCAAGTGTTGATGAACATAACGTAAACGCACCCAGGGTTCGTTAATCGTGAAAATCACTCTGGGACCCCAAAACAGTGAGTAATAGTCCATGAAACGGGCCAGAATCGGCCAAAACTGCCAGTGTTGATGACCGACATGTAAGCACACCCTGGGGTTCAATAACTATGGAAATCACTCCGGGACCCCAAAACATTGATTAATAGTCCATGAAACGGGCCAGAATCGGCCAAAACTGCCAGTGTTGATGACCGACACGTAAGCGCACCCTAGTGTTCTATAACTATGGAAATCGCTCCGGGACCCCAAAACGATGAGTAATAATCCAAGAAACTGGCCAGAATCGGCCAAAACTGTCAGTGTTGATGACCGACACTTAAAAGCACCCCAGGATTCGTTAATCGTGGAAATCACTCTGGGACCCCAAAACAGTGAGTAATAGTCCATGAAACGGGCCAGAATCGGCAAAAGCTGACAGTTTTGATGACCGACACGTAAGCGCACCCTAGGGTTCAATAACTATGGAAATCGCTTCGGGACCCCAAAACGATGGGTAATAATCCAAGAAACTGGCCAGAATCGGCCAAAACTGTCAGTGTTGATGACCGACACTTAAACGCACCCCAGGATTCGTTAATCGTGGAAATCACTCTGGGACCCCAAAACAGTGAGTAATAGTCCATGAAACGGGCCAGAATCGGCCAAAACTACTAGTTTTGATGACCGACACGTAAGCGTACCCTGGGGTTCAATTACTATGGAAATCGCTTCGGGACCCCAAAACGGTGAGTAATAATCCAAGAAACTGGCTAGAATCGGCCAAAACTGCGAGTGTTGATGACCGACAGTTAAACGCACCCCAGGGTTTGTTAATCGTGGAAATCACTCTGGGACCCCAAAACAGTGAGTAATAGTCCATGAAACGGACCAGAATCGGCGAA
Source organism: Triticum timopheevii (assembly GCA_963921465.1). Taxonomy (NCBI): domain Eukaryota; kingdom Viridiplantae; phylum Streptophyta; class Magnoliopsida; order Poales; family Poaceae; genus Triticum; species Triticum timopheevii. Next base: position 333,547,920 of record OY997270.1, read on the forward strand.
AACTGCCAGTGCTGATGACCGACACGTAAGCGCACCCTAGGGTTCTATAACTATGGAAATCGCTTCGGGACCCCAAAACGTTGAGTAATAATCCAAGAAACTGGCCAGAATCGGCCAAAACTACGAGTGTTGATGAACATAACTTAAACGCACCCCAGGATTCGTTAATCGTGGAAATCACTCTGGGAACCCAAAACAGTGAGTAATAGTCCATGAAACGGGCCAGAATCGGCCAAAACTACTAGTTTTGATGACCGACACGTAAGCGTACCCTGGGGTTCAATTACTATGGAAATCGCTTCGGGACCGCAAAACGGTGAGTAATAATCCAAGAAACTGGCTAGAATCGGCCGAAACTGCAAGTGTTGATGAACATAACGTAAACGCACCCAGGGTTCGTTAATCGTGGAAATCACTCTGGGACCCCAAAACAGTGAGTAATAGTCCATGAAACGGGCCAGAATCGGCCAAAACTGCCAGTGTTGATGACCGACATGTAAGCACACCCTGGGGTTCAATAACTATGGAAATCACTCCGGGACCCCAAAACATTGATTAATAGTCCATGAAACGGGCCAGAATCGGCCAAAACTGCCAGTGTTGATGACCGACACGTAAGCGCACCCTAGTGTTCTATAACCATGGAAATCGCTTCGGGACCCCAAAACGATGAGTAATAATCCAAGAAACTGGCCAGAATCGGCCAAAACTACGAGTGTTGATGAACATAACTTAAACGCACCCCAGGATTCGTTAATCGTGGAAATCACTCTGGGAACCCAAAACAGTGAGTAATAGTCCATGAAACCGGCCAGAATCGGCCAAAACTACTAGTTTTGATGACCGACACGTAAGCGTACCCTGGGGTTCAATTACTATGGAAATCGCTTCGGGACCGCAAAACGGTGAGTAATAATCCAAGAAACTGGCTAGAATCGGCCGAAACTGCAAGTGTTGATGAACATAACGTAAACGCACCCAGGGTTCGTTAATCGTGGAAATCACTCTGGGACCCCAAAACAGTGAGTAATAGTCCATGAAACGGGCCAGAATCGGCCAAAACTGCCAGTGTTGATGACCGACATGTAAGCACACCCTGGGGTTCAATAACTATGGAAATCACTCCGGGACCCCAAAACATTGATTAATAGTCCATGAAACGGGCCAGAATCGGCCAAAACTGCCAGTGTTGATGACCGACACGTAAGCGCACCCTAGTGTTCTATAACTATGGAAATCGCTCCGGGACCCCAAAACGATGAGTAATAATCCAAGAAACTGGCCAGAATCGGCCAAAACTGTCAGTGTTGATGACCGACACTTAAACGCACCCCAGGATTCGTTAATCGTGGAAATCACTCTGGGACCCCAAAACAGTGAGTAATAGTCCATGAAACGGGCCAGAATCGGCCAAAACTGACAGTTTTGATGACCGACACGTAAGCGCACCCTAGGGTTCAATAACTATGGAAATCGCTTCGGGACCCAATAACGATGGGTAATAATCCAAGAAACTGGCCAGAATCGGCCAAAACTGTTAGTGTTGATGACCGACACTTAAACGCACCCCAGGATTCGTTAATCGTGGAAATCACTCTGGGACCCCAAAACAGTGAGTAATAGTCCATGAAACGGGCCAGAATCGGCCAAAACTGACAGTTTTGATGACCAACACGTAAGCGCACCCTAGGGTTCAATAACTATGGAAATCGCTTCGGGACCCCAAAACGATGGGTAATAATCCAAGAAACTGGCCAGAATCGGCCAAAACTGTCAGTGTTGATGACCGACACTTAAACGCACCCCAGGATTCGTTAATCGTGGAAATCACTCTGGGACCCCAAAACAGTGAGTAATAGTCCATGAAACGGGCCAGAATCGGCCAAAACTACTAGTTTTGATGACCGACACGTAAGCGTACCCTGGGGTTCAATTACTATGGAAATCGCTTCGGGACCCCAAAACGGTGAGTAATAATCCAAGAAACTGGCTAGAATCGGCCAAAACTGCGAGTGTTGATGACCGACAGTTAAACGCACCCCAGGGTTTGTTAATCGTGGAAATCACTCTTGGACCCCAAAACAGTGAGTAATAGTCCATGAAACGGACCAGAATCGGCGAAAACTGCCAGTGCTGATGACCGACACGTAAGCGCACCCTAGGGTTCTATAACTATGGAAATCGCTTCGGGACCCCAAAACGTTGAGTAATAATCCAAGAAACTGGCCAGAATCGGCCAAAACTACGAGTGTTGATGAACATAACTTAAACCCACCCCAGGATTCGTTAATCGTGGAAATCACTCTGGGAACCCAAAACAGTGAGTAATAGTCCATGAAACGGGCCAGAATCGGCCAAAACTACTAGTTTTGATGACCGACACGTAAGCGTACCCTGGGGTTCAATTACTATGGAAATCGCTTCGGGACCGCAAGACGGTGAGTAATAATCCAAGAAACTGGCTAGAATCGGCCGAAACTGCAAGTGTTGATGAACATAACGTAAACGCACCCAGGGTTCGTTAATCGTGGAAATCACTCTGGGACCCCAAAACAGTGAGTAATAGTCCATGAAACGGGCCAGAATCGGCCAAAACTGCCAGTGTTGATGACCGACATGTAAGCACACCCTGGGGTTCAATAACTATGGAAATCACTCCGGGACCCCAAAACATTGATTAATAGTCCATGAAACGGGCCAGAATCGGCCAAAACTGCCAGTGTTGATGACCGACACGTAAGCGCACCCTAGTGTTCTATAACTATGGAAATCGCTCCGGGACCCCAAAACGATGAGTAATAATCCAAGAAACTGGCCAGAATCGGCCAAAACTGTCAGTGTTGATGACCGACACTTAAACGCACCCCAGGATTCGTTAATCGTGGAAATCACTCTGGGACCCCAAAACAGTGAGTAATAGTCCATGAAACGGGCCAGAATCGGCGAAAACTTCCAGTTTTGATGACCGACACGTAAGCGCACCCTAGGGTTCAATAACTATGGAAATTGCTTCGGGACCCCAAAACGATGGGTAATAATCCAAGAAACTGGCCAGAATCGGCCAAAACTGTCAGTGTTGATGACCGACACTTAAACGCACCCCAGGATTCGTTAATCGTGGAAATCACTCTGGGACCCCAAAACAGTGAGTAATAGTCCATGAAACGGGCCAGAATCGGCCAAAACTACTAGTTTTGATGACCGACACGTAAGCGTATCCTGGGGTTCAATTACTATGGAAATCGCTTCGGGACCGCAAAACGGTGAGTAATAATCCAAGAAACTGGCTAGAATCGGCCGAAACTGCAAGTGTTGATGAACATAACGTAAACGCACCCAGGGTTCGTTAATCGTGGAAATCACTCTGGGACCCCAAAACAGTGAGTAATAGTCCATGAAACGGGCCAGAATCGGCCAAAACTGCCAGTGTTGATGACCGACATGTAAGCACACCCTGGGGTTCAATAACTATGGAAATCACTCCGGGACCCCAAAACATTGATTAATAGTCCATGAAACGGGCCAGAATCGGCCAAAACTGCCAGTGTTGATGACCGACACGTAAGCGCACCCTAGTGTTCTATAACTATGGAAATCGCTCCGGGACCCCAAAACGATGAGTAATAATCCAAGAAACTGGCCAGAATCGGCCAAAACTGTCAGTGTTGATGACCGACACTTAAACGCACCCCAGGATTCGTTAATCGTGGAAATCACTCTGGGACCCCAAAACAGTGAGTAATAGTCCATGAAACGGGCCAGAATCGGCCAAAACTGACAGTTTTGATGACCGACACGTAAGCGCACCCTAGGGTTCAATAACTATGGAAATCGCTTCGGGACCCCAAAACGATGGGTAATAATCCAAGAAACTGGCCAGAATCGGCCAAAACTGTCAGTGTTGATGACCGACACTTAAACGCACCCCAGGATTCGTTAATCGTGGAAATCACTCTGGGACCCCAAAATAGTGAGTAATAGTCCATGAAACGGGCCAGAATCGGCCAAAACTACTAGTTTTGATGACCGACACGTAAGCGTATCCTGGGGTTCAATTACTATGGAAATCGCTTCGGGACCGCAAAACGGTGAGTAATAATCCAAGAAACTGGCTAGAATCGGCCGAAACTGCAAGTGTTGATGAACATAACGTAAACGCACCCAGGGTTCGTTAATCGTGGAAATCACTCTGGGACCCCCAAAACAGTGAGTAATAGTCCATGAAACGGGCCAGAATCGGCCAAAACTGCCAGTGTTGATGACCGACATGTAAGCACACCCTGGGTTCAATAACTATGGAAATCGCTTCGGGACCCCAAAACGATGGGTAATAATCCAAGAAACTGGCCAGAATCGGCCAAAACTGTCAGTGTTGATGACCGACACTTAAACGCACCGCAGGATTTGTTAATCGTGGAAATCACTCTGGGACCCCAAAACATTGAGTAATAGTCCACGAAACGGGCCAGAATCGGCCAAAACTGACAGTTTTGATGACCGACACGTAAGCGCACCCTAGGGTTCAATAACTATGGAAATCGCTTCGGGACCCCAAAACGATGGGTAATAATCCAAGAAACTGGCCAGAATCGGCCAAAACTGTCAGTGTTGATGACCGACACTTAAACGCACCCCAGGATTCGTTAATCGTGGAAATCACTCTGGGACCCCAAAACAGTGAGTAATAGTCCATGAAACGGGCCAGAATCGGCCAAAACTACTAGTTTTGATGACCGACACGTAAGCGTACCCTGGGGTTCAATTACTATGGAAATCGCTTCGAGACCCCAAAACGGTGAGTAATAATCCAAGAAACTGGCTAGAATCGGCCAAAACTGCGAGTGTTGATGACCGACAGTTAAACGCACCCCAGGGTTTGTTAATCGTGGAAATCACTCTTGGACCCCAAAACAGTGAGTAATAGTCCATGAAACGGACCAGAATCGGCGAAAACTGCCAGTGCTGATGACCGACACGTAAGCGCACCCTAGGGTTCTATAATTATGGAAATCGCTTCGGGACCCCAAAACGTTGAGTAATAATCCAAGAAACTGGCCAGAATCGGCCAAAACTGTCAGTGTTGATGACCGACACTTAAACGCACCCCAGGATTCGTTAATCGTGGAAATCACTCTGGGACCCCAAAACAGTGAGTAATAGTCCATGAAACGGGCCAGAATCGGCCAAAACTGACAGTTTTGATGACCGACACGTAAGCGCACCCTAGGGTTCAATAACTATGGAAATCGCTTCGGGACCCCAAAACGATGGGTAATAATCCAAGAAACTGGCCAGAATCGGCCAAAACTGTCAGTGTTGATGACCGACACTTAAACGCACCCCAGGATTCGTTAATCGTGGAAATCACTCTGGGACCCCAAAACAGTGAGTAATAGTCCATGAAACGGGCCAGAATCGGCCAAAACTACTAGTTTTGATGACCGACACGTAAGCGTACCCTAGGGTTCAATTACTATGGTAATCGCTTCGGGACCCCAAAACAGTGAGTAATAATCCAAGAAACTGGCTAGAATCTGCCAAAACTGCGAGTGTTGATGACCGACACTTAAACGCACCCCAGGGTTTGTTAATCGTGGAAATCACTCTGGGAACCCAAAACAGTGAGTAATAGTCCATGAAACGGGCCAGAATCGGCCAAAACTACTAGTTTTGATGACCGACACGGAAGCGTACCCTGGGGTTCAATTACTATGGAAATCGCTTCGGGACCGCAAAACGGTGAGTAATAATCCAAGAAACTGGCTAGAATCGGCCGAAACTGTAAGTGTTGATGAACATAACGTAAACGCACCCAGGGTTCGTTAATCGTGGAAATCACTCTGCGACCCCAAAACAGTGAGTAATAGTCCATGAAACGGGCCAGAATCGGCCAAAACTGCCAGTGTTGATGACCGACATGTAAGCACACCCTGGGTTCAATAACTATGGAAATCACTCCGGGACCCCAAAACATTGATTAATAGTCCATGAAACGGGCCAGAATCGGCCAAAACTGCCAGTGTTGATGACCGACACGTAAGCGCACCCTAGTGTTCTATAACTATGGAAATCGCTCCGGGACCCCAAAACGATGAGTAATAATCCAAGAAACTGGCCAGAATCGGCCAAAACTGTCAGTGTTGATGACCGACACTTAAACGCACCCCAGGATTCGTTAATCGTGGAAATCACTCTGGGACCCCAAAACAGTGAGTAATAGTCCATGAAACGGGCCAGAATCGGCCAAAACTGACAGTTTTGATGACCGACACGTAAGCGCACCCTAGGGTTCAATAACTATGGAAATCGCTTCGGGACCCCAAAACGATGGGTAATAATCCAAGAAACTGGCCAGAATCGGCCAAAACTGTCAGTGTTGATGACCGACACTTAAACGCACCCCAGGATTCGTTAATCGTGGAAATCACTCTGGGACCCCAAAACAGTGAGTAATAGTCCATGAAACGGGCCAGAATCGGCCAAAACTACTAGTTTTGATGACCGACACGTAAGCGTACCCTAGGGTTCAATTACTATGGAAATCGCTTCGGGACCCCAAAACAGTGAGTAATAATCCAAGAAACTGGCTAGAATCTGCCAAAACTGCGAGTGTTGATGACCGACACTTAAACGCACCCCAGGGTTTGTTAATCGTGGAAATCACTCTTGGACCCCAAAACAGTGAGTAATTGTCCATGAAACGGACCAGAATCGGCCAAAACTGCCAGTGTTGATGACCGACACGTAAGCGCACCCTAGGGTTCTATAACTATGGAAATCGCTTCGGGACCCCAAAACGTTGAGTAATAATCCAAGAAACTGGCCAGAATCGGCCAAAACTACGAGTGTTGATGAACATAACTTAAACGCACCCAAGGATTCGTTAATCGTGGAAATCACTCTGGGACCCCAAAACAGTGAGTAATAGTCCATGAAACGGGCCAGAATCGGCCAAAACTACTAGTTTTGATGACCGACACGTAAGCGTACCCTGGGGTTCAATTACTATGGAAATCGCTTCGGGACCGCAAAACGGTGAGTAATAATCCAAGAAACTGGCTAGAATCGGCCGAAACTGTAAGTGTTGATGAACATAACGTAAACGCACCCAGGGTTTGTTAATCGTGGAAATCACTCTGGGACCCCAAAACAGGGAGTAATAGTCCATGAAACGGGCCAGAATCGGCCAAAACTGCCAGTGTTGATGACCGACATGTAAGCACACCCTAGGTTCAATAACTATGGAAATCACTCCGGGACCCCAAAACATTGATTAATAGTCCATGAAACGGGCCAGAATCGGCCAAAACTGCCAGTGTTGATGACCGACACGTAAGCGCACCCTAGTGTTCTATAACTATGGAAATCGCTCCGGGACCCCAAAACGATGAGTAATAATCCAAGAAACTGGCCAGAATCGGCCAAAACTGTCAGTGTTGATGACCGACACTTAAACGCACCCCAGGATTCGTTAATCGTGGAAATCACTCTGGGACCCAAAAACAGTGAGTAATAGTCCATGAAACGGGCCAGAATCGGCCAAAACTGACAGTTTTGATGACCGACACGTAAGCGCACCCTAGGGTTCAATAACTATGGAAATCGCTTCGGGACCCCAAAACGATGGGTAATAATCCAAGAAACTGGCCAGAATCGGCCAAAACTGTCAGTGTTGATGACCGACACTTAAACGCACCCCAGGATTCGTTAATCGTGGAAATCACTCTGGGACCCCAAAACAGTGAGTAATAGTCCATGAAACGGGCCAGAATCGGCCAAAACTACTAGTTTTGATGACCGACACGTAAGCGTACCCTGGGGTTCAATTACTATGGAAATCGCTTCGGGACCCCAAAACAGTGTGTAATAATCCAAGAAACTGGCTAGAATCTGCCAAAACTGCGAGTGTTGATGACCGACACTTAAACGCACCCCAGGGTTTGTTAATACTGGAAATCACTCTTGGACCCCAAAACAGTGAGTAATTGTCCATGAAACGGACCAGAATCGGCCAAAACTGCCAGTGTTGATGACCGACACGTAAGCGCACCCTAGGGTTCTATAACTATGGAAATCGCTTCGGGACCCCAAAATGTTGAGTAATAATCCAAGAAACTGGCCAGAATCGGCCAAAACTACGAGTGTTGATGAACATAACTTAAACGCACCCCAGGATTCGTTAATCGTGGAAATCACTCTGGGACCCCAAAACAGTGAGTAATAGTCCATGAAACGGGCCAGAATCGGCCAAAACTACTAGTTTTGATGACCGACACGTAAGCGTACCCTGGGGTTCAATTACTATGGAAATCGCTTCGGGACCGCAAAACGGTGAGTAATAATCCAAGAAACTGGCTAGAATCGGCCGAAACTGTAAGTGTTGATGAACATAACGTAAACGCACCCAGGGTTTGTTAATCGTGGAAATCACTCTGGGACCCCAAAACAGTGAGTAATAGTCCATGAAACGGGCCAGAATCGGCCAAAACTGCCAGTGTTGATGACCGACATGTAAGCACACCCTGGGTTCAATAACTATGGAAATCACTCCAGGACCCCAAAACATTGATTAATAGTCCATGAAACGGGCCAGAATCGGCCAAAACTGCCAGTGTTGATGACCGACACGTAAGCGCACCCTAGTGTTCTATAACTATGGAAATCGCTCCGGGACCCCAAAACGATGAGTAATAATCCAAGAAACTGGCCAGAATCGGCCAAAACTGTCAGTGTTGATGACCGACACTTAAACGCACCCCAGGATTCGTTAATCGTGGAAATCACTCTGGGACCCCAAAACAGTGAGTAATAGTCCATGAAACGGGCCAGAATCGGCCAAAACTGACAGTTTTGATGACCGACACGTAAGCGCACCCTAGGGTTCAATAACTATGGAAATCGCTTCGGGACCCCAACACGATGGGTAATAATCCAAGAAACTGGCCAGAATCGGCCAAAACTGTCAGTGTTGATGACCGACACTTAAACGCACCCCAGGGTTTGTTAATCGTGGAAATCACTCTAGGACCCCAAAACAGTGAGTAATTGTCCATGAAACGGGCCAGAATCGGCCAAAACTGCTAGTGTTGATGACCGACATGTAATCACACCCTGGGTTCAATAACTATGGAAATCACTCCGGGACCCCAAAACATTGATTAATAGTCCATGAAACGGGCCAGAATCGGCCAAAACTGCCAGTGTTGATGACCGACACGTAAGCGCACCCTAGTGTTCTATAACTATGGAAATCGCTCCGGGACCCCAAAACGATGAGTAATAATCCAAGAAACTGGCCAGAATCGGCCAAAACTGTCAGTGTTGATGACCGACACTTAAACGCACCCCAGGATTCGTTAATCGTGGAAATCACTCTGGGACCCCAAAACAGTGAGTAATAGTCCATGAAACGGGCCAAAACTACTAGTTTTGATGACCGACACGTAAGCGTACCCTGGGGTTCAATTACTATGGAAATCGCTTCGGGACCGCAAAACGGTGAGTAATAATCCCAGAAACTGGCTAGAATCGGCCGAAACTGCGAGTGTTGATGACTGACACTCAAACGCACCCCAGGGTTTGTTAATCGTGGAAATCACTCTTGGACCCCAAAACAGTGAGTAATAGTCCATGAAACGGACCAGAATCGGCCAAAACTGCCTGTGTTGATGACCGACACGTAACCGCACCCTAGGGTTCTATAACTATGGAAATCGCTTCGGGACCCCAAAACGTTGAGTAATAATCCAAGAAACTGGCCAGAATCGGCCAAAACTGCAAGTGTTGATGAACATAACGTAAACGCACCCAGGGTTCGTTAATCGTGGAAATCACTCTGGGACCCCAAAACAGTGAGTAATAGTCCATGAAACGGGCCAGAATCGGCCAAAACTGCCAGCGTTGATGACCGACATGTAAGCACACCCTGGGTTCAATAACTATGGAAATCACTCCGGGACCCCAAAACATTGATTAATAGTCCATGAAACGGGCCAGAATCGGCCAAAACTGCCAGTGTTGATGACCGACACGTAAGCGCACCCTAGTGTTCTATAACTATGGAAATCACTCCGGGACCCCAAAACGATGAGTAATAATCCAAGAAACTGGCCAGAATCGGCCAAAACTGTCAGTGTTGATGACCGACACTTAAACGCACCCCAGGATTCGTTAATCGTGGAAATCACTCTGGGACCCCAAAACAGTGAGTAATAGTCCATGAAACGGGCCAGAATCGGCCAAAACTGACAGTTTTGATGACCGACACGTAAGCGCACCCTAGGGTTCAATAACTATGGAAATCTCTTCGGGACCCCAAAACGATGGGTAATAATCCAAGAAACTGGTTAGAATCGGCAAAACTATCAGTGTTGATGACCGACACTTAAACGCACCCCAGGATTCGTTAATCGTGGAAATCACTCTGGGACCCCAAAACAGTGAGTAATAGTCCATGAAACGGGCCAGAATCGGCCAAAACTACTAGTTTTGATGACCGACACGTAAGCGTACCCTGGGGTTCAATTACTATGGAAATCGCTTCGGGACCCCAAAACGGTGAGTAATAATCCAAGAAACTGGCCAGAATCGGCCAAAACTGCGAGTGTTGATGACCGACAGTTAAACGCACCCCAGGGTTTGTTAATTGTGGAAATCACTCTTGGACCCCAAAACAGTGAGTAATAGTCCATGAAATGGACCAGAATCGGCGAAAACTGCCAGTGCTGATGACCGACACGTAAGCGCACCCTAGGGTTCTATAACTATGGAAATCGCTTCGGGACCCCAAAACGTTGAGTAATAATCCAAGAAACTGGCCAGAATCGGCCAAAACTACGAGTGTTGATGAACATAACTTAAACGCACCCCAGGATTCATTAATCGTGGAAATCACTCTGGGACCCCAAAACAGTGAGTAATAGTCCATGAAACGGGCCAGAATCGGCCAAAACTACTAGTTTTGATGACCGACACGTAAGCGTACCCTGGGGTTCAATTACTATGGAAATCGCTTCGGGACCGCAAAACGGTGAGTAATAATCCCAGAAACTGGCTAGAATCGGCCGAAACTGCGAGTGTTGATGACCGACACTTAAACGCACCCCAGGGTTTGTTAATCGTGGAAATCACTCTTGGACCCCAAAACAGTGAGTAATAGTCCATGAAACGGACCAGAATCGGCCAAAACTGCCAGTGTTGATGACCGACACGTAAGCGCACCCTAGGGTTCTATAACTATGGAAATCGCTTCGGGACCCCAAAACATTGAGTAATAATCCAAGAAACTGGCCAGAATCGGCCAAAACTGCAAGTGTTGATGAACATAACGTAAACGCACCCAGGGTTCGTTAATCGTGGAAATCACTCTGGGACCCCAAAACAGTGAGTAATAGTCCATGAAACGGGCCAGAATTGGCCAAAACTGCCAGTGTTGATGACCGACATGTAAGCACACCCTGGGGTTCAATAACTATGGAAATCACTCCGGGACCCCAAAACATTGATTAATAGTCCATGAAACGGGCCAGAATCGGCCAAAACTGCCAGTGTTGATGACCGACACGTAAGCGCACCCTAGTGTTCTATAACCATGGAAATCGCTTCGGGACCCCAAAACGATGAGTAATAATCCAAGAAACTGGCCAGAATCGGCCAAAACTGTCAGTGTTGATGACCGACACTTAAACGCACCCCAGGATTCGTTAATCGTGGAAATCACTCTGGGACCCCAAAACAGTGAGTAATAGTCCACGAAACGGGCCAGAATCGGCCAAAACTGACAGTTTTGATGACCGACACGTAAGCGCACCCTAGGGTTCAATAACTATGGAAATCGCTTCGGGACCCCAAAACGATGGGTAATAATCCAAGAAACTGGCCAGAATTGGCCAAAACTGTCAATGTTGATGACCGACACTTAAACGCACCCCAGGATTCGTTAATCGTGGAAATCACTCTGGGACCCCAAAACAGTGAGTAATAGTCCATGAAACGGGCCAGAATCGGCCAAAACTACTAGTTTTGATGACCGACACATAAGCGTACCCTGGGGTTCAATTACTATGGAAATCGCTTCGGGACCCCAAAACGGTGAGTAATAATCCAAGAAACTGGCTAGAATCGGCCAAAACTGCGAGTGTTGATGACCGACTCTTAAACGCACCCCAGGGTTTGTTAATCGTGGAAATCACTCTTGGACCCAAAACAGTGAGTAATAGTCCATGAAACGGACCAGAATCGGCCAAAACTGCCAGTGTTGATGACCGACACATAAGCGCACCCTAGGGTTCTATAACTATGGAAATCGCTTTGGGACCCCAAAACGTTGAGTAATAATCCAAGAAACTGGCCAGAATCGGCCAAAACTGCGAGTGTTGATGAACATAACGTAAACGCACCCAGGGTTCGTTAATCGTGGAAATCACTCTGGGACCCCAAAACAGTGAGTAATAGTCCATGAAACGGGCCAGAATCAGCCAAAACTACCAGTGTTGATAACCGACATGTAAGCACACCCTGGGGTTCAATAACTATGGAAATCACTCCGGGACCCCAAAACATTGATTAATAGTCCATGAAACGGGCCAGAATCGGCCAAAACTGCCAGTGTTGATGACCGACACGTAAGCGCACCCTAGTGTTCTATAACTATGGAAATCGCTTCGGGACCCCAAAACGATGAGTAATAATCCAAGAAACTGGCCAGAATCGGCCAAAACTACGAGTGTTGATGAACATAACTTAAACGCACCCCAGGATTCGTTAATCGTGGAAATCACTCTGGGACCCCAAAACAGTGAGTAATAGTCCATGAAACGGGCCAGAATCGGCCAAAACTACTAGTTTTGATGACCGACACGTAAGCGTACCCTGGGGTTCAATTACTATGGAAATCGCTTCGGGACCGCAAAACGGTGAGTAATAATCCCAGAAACTGGCTAGAATCGGCCGAAACTGCAAGTGTTGATGACCGACACTTAAACGCACCCCAGGGTTTGTTAATCGTGGAAATCACTCTTGGACCCCAAAACAGTGAGTAATAGTCCATGAAACGGACCAGAATCGGCCAAAACTGCCAGTGTTGATGACCGACACGTAAGCGCACCCTAGGGTTCTATAACTATGGAAATCGCTTCGGGACCCCAAAACGTTGAGTAATAATCCAAGAAACTGGCCAGAATCGGCCAAAACTTTCAGTGTTGATGACCGACACTTAAACGCACCCCAGGATTCGTTAATCGTGGAAATCACTCTGGGACCCCAAAACAGTGAGTAATAGTCCATGAAACGGGCCAGAATCGGCCAAAACTGACAGTTTTGATGACCGACACGTAAGCGCACCCTAGGGTTCAATAACTATGGAAATCTCTTCGGGACCCCAAAACGATGGGTAATAATCCAAGAAACTGGCCAGAATCGGCCAAAACTATCAGTGTTGATGACCGACACTTAAACGCACCCCAGGATTCGTTAATCGTGGAAATCACTCTGGGACCCCAAAACAGTGAGTAATAGTCCATGAAACGGGCCAGAATCGGCCAAAACTACTAGTTTTGATGACCGACACGTAAGTGTACCCTGGGGTTCAATTACTATGGAAATCGCTTCGGGACCCCAAAACGGTGAGTAATAATCCAAGAAACTGGCAAGAATCGGCCAAAACTATCAGTGTTGATGACCGACAGTTAAACGCACCCCAGGGTTTGTTAATCGTGGAAATCACTCTTGGACCCCAAAACAGTGAGTAATAGTCCATGAAATGGACCAGAATCGGCGAAAACTGCCAGTGCTGATGACCGACACGTAAGCGCACCCTAGGGTTCTATAACTATGGAAATCGCTTCGGGACCCCAAAACGTTGAGTAATAATCCAAGAAACTGGCCAGAATCGGCCAAAACTACGAGTGTTGATGAACATAACTTAAACGCACCCCAGGATTCGTTAATCGTGGAAATCACTCTGGGACCCCAAAACAGTGAGTAATAGTCCATGAAACGGGCCAGAATCGGCCAAAACTACTAGTTTTGATGACCGACACGTAAGCGTACCCTGGGGTTCAATTACTATGGAAATCGCTTCGGGACCGCAAAACGGTGAGTAATAATCCCAGAAACTGGCTAGAATCGGCCGAAACTGCGAGTGTTGATGACCGACACTTAAACGCACCCAGGGTTTGTTAATCGTGGAAATCACTCTTGGACCCCAAAACAGTGAGTAATAGTCCATGAAACGGACCAGAATCGGCCAAAACTGCCAGTGTTGATGACCGACACGTAAGCGCACCCTAGGGTTCTATAACTATGGAAATCGCTTCGGGACCCCAAAACATTGAGTAATAATCCAAGAAACTGGCCAGAATCGGCCAAAACTGCAAGTGTTGATGAACATAACGTAAACGCACCCAGGGTTCGTTAATCGTGGAAATCACTCTGGGACCCCAAAACAGTGAGTAATAGTCCATGAAACGGGCCAGAATCGGCCAAAACTGCTAGTTTTGATGACCGACATGTAAGCACACCCTGGGGTTCAATAACTATGGAAATCACTCCGGGACCCCAAAACGGTGAGTAATAATCCCAGAAACTGGCTAGAATCGGCCGAAACTGCGAGTGTTGATGACCGACACTTAAACGCACCCCAGGATTTGTTAATCGTGGAAATCACTCTTGGACCCCAAAACAGTGAGTAATAGTCCATGAAACGGACCAGAATCGGCCAAAACTGCCAGTGTTGATGACCGACACGTAAGCGCACCCTAGGGTTCTATAACTATGGAAATCGCTTCGGGACCCCAAAACATTGAGTAATTATCCAAGAAACTGGCCAGAATCGGCCAAAACTGCAAGTGTTGATGAACATAACGTAAACGCACCCAGGGTTCGCTAATCGTGGAAATCACTCTGGGACCCCAAAACAGTGAGTAATAGTCCATGAAACGGGCCAGAATCGGCCAAAACTGCCAGTGTTGATGACCGACATGTAAGCACACCCTGGGGTTCAATAACTATGGAAATCACTCCGGGACCCCAAAACATTGATTAATAGTCCATGAAACGGGCCAGAATCGGCCAAAACTGCCAGTGTTGATGACCGACACGTAAGCGCACCCTAGTGTTCTATAACCATGGAAATCGCTTCGGGACCCCAAAACGATGAGTAATAATCCAAGAAACTGGCCAGAATCGGCCAAAACTTTCAGTGTTGATGACCGACACTTAAACGCACCCCAGGATTCGTTAATCGTGGAAATCACTCTGGGACCCCAAAACAGTGAGTAATAGTCCATGAAACGGGCCAGAATCGGCCAAAACTGACAGTTTTGATGACCGACACGTAAGCGCACCCTAGGGTTCAATAACTATGGAAATCTCTTCGGGACCCCAAAACGATGGGTAATAATCCAAGAAACTGGCCAGAATCGGCCAAAACTATCAGTGTTGATGACCGACACTTAAACGCACCCCAGGATTTGTTAATCGTGGAAATCACTCTTGGACCCCAAAACAGTGAGTAATAGTCCATGAAACGGACCAGAATCGGCCAAAACTGCCAGTGTTGATGACCGACACGTAAGCGCACCCTAGGGTTCTATAACTATGGAAATCGCTTCGGGACCCCAAAACATTGAGTAATTATCCAAGAAACTGGCCAGAATCGGCCAAAACTGCAAGTGTTGATGAACATAACGTAAACGCACCCAGGGTTCGCTAATCGTGGAAATCACTCTGGGACCCCAAAACAGTGAGTAATAGTCCATGAAACGGGCCAGAATCGGCCAAAACTGCCAGTGTTGATGACCGACATGTAAGCACACCCTGGGGTTCAATAACTATGGAAATCACTCCGGGACCCCAAAACATTGATTAATAGTCCATGAAACGGGCCAGAATCGGCCAAAACTGCCAGTGTTGATGACCGACACGTAAGCGCACCCTAGTGTTCTATAACCATGGAAATCGCTTCGGGACCCCAAAACGATGAGTAATAATCCAAGAAACTGGCCAGAATCGGCCAAAACTTTCAGTGTTGATGACCGACACTTAAACGCACCCCAGGATTCGTTAATCGTGGAAATCACTCTGGGACCCCAAAACAGTGAGTAATAGTCCATGAAACGGGCCAGAATCGGCCAAAACTGACAGTTTTGATGACCGACACGTAAGCGCACCCTAGGGTTCAATAACTATGGAAATCTCTTCGGGACCCCAAAACGATGGGTAATAATCCAAGAAACTGGCCAGAATCGGCCAAAACTATCAGTGTTGATGACCGACACTTAAACGCACCCCAGGATTCGTTAATCGTGGAAATCACTCTGGGACCCCAAAACAGTGAGTAATAGTCCATGAAACGGGCCAGAATCGGCCAAAACTACTAGTTTTGATGACCGACACGTAAGCGTACCCTGGGGTTCAATTACTATGGAAATCGCTTCGGGACCCCAAAACGGTGAGTAATAATCCAAGAAACTGGCAAGAATCGGCCAAAACTATCAGTGTTGATGACCGACAGTTAAACGCACCCCAGGGTTTGTTAATCGTGGAAATCACTCTTGGACCCCAAAACAGTGAGTAATAGTCCATGAAATGGACCAGAATCGGCGAAAACTGCCAGTGCTGATGACCGACACGTAAGCGCACCCTAGGGTTCTATAACTATGGAAATCGCTTCGGGACCCCAAAACGTTGAGTAATAATCCAAGAAACTGGCCAGAATCGGCCAAAACTACGAGTGTTGATGAACATAACTTAAACGCACCCCAGGATTCGTTAATCGTCGAAATCACTCTGGGACCCCAAAACAGTGAGTAATAGTCCATGAAACGGGCCAGAATCGGCCAAAACTACTAGTTTTGATGACCGACACGTAAGCGTACCCTGGGGTTCAATTACTATGGAAATCGCTTCGGGACCGCAAAACGGTGAGTAATAATCCCAGAAACTGGCTAGAATCGGCCGAAACTGCGAGTGTTGATGACCGACACTTAAACGCACCCAGGGTTTGTTAATCGTGGAAATCACTCTTGCACCCCAAAACAGTGAGTAATAGTCCATGAAACGGACCAGAATCGGCCAAAACTGCCAGTGTTGATGACCGACACGTAAGCGCACCCTAGGGTTCTATAACTATGGAAATCGCTTCGGGACCCCAAAACATTGAGTAATAATCCAAGAAACTGGCCAGAATCGGCCAAAACTGCAAGTGTTGATGAACATAACGTAAACGCACCCAGGGTTCGTTAATCGTGGAAATCACTCTGGGACCCCAAAACAGTGAGTAATAGTCCATGAAACGGGCCAGAATCGGCCAAAACTGCTAGTTTTGATGACCGACATGTAAGCACACCCTGGGGTTCAATAACTATGGAAATCACTCCGGGACCCCAAAACGGTGAGTAATAATCCCAGAAACTGGCTAGAATCGGCCGAAACTGCGAGTGTTGATGACCGACACTTAAACGCACCCCAGGGTTTGTTAATCGTGGAAATCACTCTTGGACCCCAAAACAGTGAGTAATAGTCCATGAAACGGACCAGAATCGGCCAAAACTGCCAGTGTTGATGACCGACACGTAAGCGCACCCTAGGGTTCTATAACTATGGAAATCGCTTCGGGACCCCAAAACATTGAGTAATTATCCAAGAAACTGGCCAGAATCGGCCAAAACTGCAAGTGTTGATGAACATAACGTAAACGCACCCAGGGTTCGCTAATCGTGGAAATCACTCTGGGACCCCAAAACAGTGAGTAATAGTCCATGAAACGGGCCAGAATCGGCCAAAACTGCCAGTGTTGATGACCGACATGTAAGCACACCCTAGGGTTCAATAACTATGGAAATCACTCCGGGACCCCAAAACATTGATTAATAGTCCATGAAACGGGCCAGAATCGGCCAAAACTGCCAGTGTTGATGACCGACACGTAAGCGCACCCTAGTGTTCTATAACCATGGAAATCGCTTCGGGACCCCAAAACGATGAGTAATAATCCAAGAAACTGGCCAGAATCGGCCAAAACTTTCAGTGTTGATGACCGACACTTAAACGCACCCCAGGATTCGTTAATCGTGGAAATCACTCTGGGACCCCAAAACAGTGAGTAATAGTCCATGAAACGGGCCAGAATCGGCCAAAACTGACAGTTTTGATGACCGACACGTAAGCGCACCCTAGGGTTCAATAACTATGGAAATCTCTTCGGGACCCCAAAACGATGGGTAATAATCCAAGAAACTGGCCAGAATCGGCCAAAACTATCAGTGTTGATGACCGACACTTAAACGCACCCCAGGATTCGTTAATCGTGGAAATCACTCTGGGACCCCAAAACAGTGAGTAATAGTCCATGAAACGGGCCAGAATCGGCCAAAACTACTAGTTTTGATGACCGACACGTAAGCGTACCCTGGGGTTCAATTACTATGGAAATCGCTTCGGGACCCCAAAACGGTGAGTAATAATCCAAGAAACTGGCAAGAATCGGCCAAAACTATCAGTGTTGATGACCGACAGTTAAACGCACCCCAGGGTTTGTTAATCGTGGAAATCACTCTTGGACCCCAAAACAGTGAGTAATAGTCCATGAAATGGACCAGAATCGGCGAAAACTGCCAGTGCTGATGACCGACACGTAAGCGCACCCTAGGGTTCTATAACTATGGAAATCGCTTCGGGACCCCAAAACGTTGAGTAATAATCCAAGAAACTGGCCAGAATCGGCCAAAACTACGAGTGTTGATGAACATAACTTAAACGCACCCCAGGATTCGTTAATCGTGGAAATCACTCTGGGACCCCAAAACAGTGAGTAATAGTCCATGAAACGGGCCAGAATCGGCCAAAACTACTAGTTTTGATGACCGACACGTAAGCGTACCCTGGGGTTCAATTACTATGGAAATCGCTTCGGGACCGCAAAACGGTGAGTAATAATCCCAGAAACTGGCTAGAATCGGCCGAAACTGCGAGTGTTGATGACCGACACTTAAACGCACCCCAGGGTTTGTTAATCGTGGAAATCACTCTTGGACCCCAAAACAGTGAGTAATAGTCCATGAAACGGACCAGAATCGGCCAAAACTGCCAGTGTTGATGACCGACACGTAAGCGCACCCTAGGGTTCTATAACTATGGAAATCGCTTCGGGACCCCAAAACATTGAGTAATAATCCAAGAAACTGGCCAGAATCGGCCAAAACTGCAAGTGTTGATGAACATAACGTAAACGCACCCAGGGTTCGTTAATCGTGGAAATCACTCTGGGACCCCGAAACAGTGAGTAATAGTCCATGAAACGGGCCAGAATCGGCCAAAACTGCCAGTGTTGATGACCGACATGTAAGCACACCCTGGGGTTCAATAACTATGGAAATCACTCCGGGACCCCAAAACGGTGAGTAATAATCCCAGAAACTGGCTAGAATTGGCCGAAACTGCGAGTGTTGATGACCGACACTTAAACGCACCCCAGGGTTTGTTAATCGTGGAAATCACTCTTGGACCCCAAAACAGTGAGTAATAGTCCATGAAACGGACCAGAATCGGCCAAAACTGCCAGTGTTGATGACCGACACGTAAGCGCACCCTAGGGTTCTATAACTATGGAAATCGCTTCGGGACCCCAAAACATTGAGTAATTATCCAAGAAACTGGCCAGAATCGGCCAAAACTGCAAGTGTTGATGAACATAACGTAAACGCACCCAGGGTTCGCTAATCGTGGAAATCACTCTGGGACCCCAAAACAGTGAGTAATAGTCCATGAAACGGGCCAGAATCGGCCAAAACTGCCAGTGTTGATGACCGACATGTAAGCACACCCTAGGGTTCAATAACTATGGAAATCACTCCGGGACCCCAAAACATTGATTAATAGTCCATGAAACGGGCCAGAATCGGCCAAAACTGCCAGTGTTGATGACCGACACGTAAGCGCACCCTAGTGTTCTATAACCATGGAAATCGCTTCGGGACCCCAAAACGATGAGTAATAATCCAAGAAACTGGCCAGAATCGGCCAAAACTTTCAGTGTTGATGACCGACACTTAAACGCACCCCAGGATTCGTTAATCGTGGAAATCACTCTGGGACCCCAAAACAGTGAGTAATAGTCCATGAAACGGGCCAGAATCGGCCAAAACTGACAGTTTTGATGACCGACACGTAAGCGCACCCTAGGGTTCAATAACTATGGAAATCTCTTCGGGACCCCAAAACGATGGGTAATAATCCAAGAAACTGGCCAGAATCGGCCAAAACTATCAGTGTTGATGACCGACACTTAAACGCACCCCAGGATTCGTTAATCGTGGAAATCACTCTGGGACCCCAAAACAGTGAGTAATAGTCCATGAAACGGGCCAGAATCGGCCAAAACTACTAGTTTTGATGACCGACACGTAAGCGTACCCTGGGGTTCAATTACTATGGAAATCGCTTCGGGACCCCAAAACGGTGAGTAATAATCCAAGAAACTGGCAAGAATCGGCCAAAACTATCAGTGTTGATGACCGACAGTTAAACGCACCCCAGGGTTTGTTAATCGTGGAAATCACTCTTGGACCCCAAAACAGTGAGTAATAGTCCATGAAATGGACCAGAATCGGCGAAAACTGCCAGTGCTGATGACCGACACGTAAGCGCACCCTAGGGTTCTATAACTATGGAAATCGCTTCGGGACCCCAAAACGTTGAGTAATAATCCAAGAAACTGGCCAGAATCGGCCAAAACTACGAGTGTTGATGAACATAACTTAAACGCACCCCAGGATTCGTTAATCGTGGAAATCACTCTGGGACCCCAAAACAGTGAGTAATAGTCCATGAAACGGGCCAGAATCGGCCAAAACTACTAGTTTTGATGACCGACACGTAAGCGTACCCTGGGGTTCAATTACTATGGAAATCGCTTCGGGACCGCAAAACGGTGAGTAATAATCCCAGAAACTGGCTAGAATCGGCCGAAACTGCGAGTGTTGATGACCGACACTTAAACGCACCCCAGGGTTTGTTAATCGTGGAAATCACTCTTGGACCCCAAAACAGTGAGTAATAGTCCATGAAACGGACCAGAATCGGCCAAAACTGCCAGTGTTGATGACCGACACGTAAGCGCACCCTAGGGTTCTATAACTATGGAAATCGCTTCGGGACCCCAAAACATTGAGTAATAATCCAAGAAACTGGCCAGAATCGGCCAAAACTGCAAGTGTTGATGAACATAACGTAAACGCACCCAGGGTTCGTTAATCGTGGAAATCACTCTGGGACCCCGAAACAGTGAGTAATAGTCCATGAAACGGGCCAGAATCGGCCAAAACTGCCAGTGTTGATGACCGACATGTAAGCACACCCTGGGGTTCAATAACTATGGAAATCACTCCGGGACCCCAAAACGGTGAGTAATAATCCCAGAAACTGGCTAGAATCGGCCGAAACTGCGAGTGTTGATGACCGACACTTAAACGCACCCCAGGGTTTGTTAATCGTGGAAATCACTCTTGGACCCCAAAATAGTGAGTAATAGTCCATGAAACGGACCAGAATCGGCCAAAACTGCCAGTGTTGATGACCGACACGTAAGCGCACCCTAGGGTTCTATAACTATGGAAATCGCTTCGGGACCCCAAAACATTGAGTAATTATCCAAGAAACTGGCCAGAATCGGCCAAAACTGCAAGTGTTGATGAACATAACGTAAACGCACCCAGGGTTCGCTAATCGTGGAAATCACTCTGGGACCCCAAAACAGTGAGTAATAGTCCATGAAACGGGCCAGAATCGGCCAAAACTGCCAGTGTTGATGACCGACATGTAAGCACACCCTGGGGTTCAATAACTATGGAAATCACTCCGGGACCCCAAAACATTGATTAATAGTCCATGAAACGGGCCAGAATCGGCCGAAACTGCCAGTGTTGATGACCGACACGTAAGCGCACCCTAGTGTTCTATAACCATGGAAATCGCTTCGGGACCCCTAAACGATGAGTAATAATCCAAGAAACTGGCCAGAATCGGCCAAAACTGTCAGTGTTGATGACCGACACTTAAACGCACCCCAGGATTCGTTAATCGTGGAAATCACTCTGGGACCCCAAAACAGTGAGTAATAGTCCATGAAACGGGCCAGAATCGGCCAAAACTGACAGTTTTGATGACCGACACGTAAGCGCACCCTAGGGTTCAATAACTATGGAAATCTCTTCGGGACCCCAAAACGATGGGTAATAATCCAAGAAACTGGCCAGAATCGGCCAAAACTATCAGTGTTGATGACCGACACTTAAACGCACCCCAGGATTCGTTAATCGTGGAAATCACTCTGGGACCCCAAAACAGTGAGTAATAGTCCATGAAACGGGCCAGAATCGGCCAAAACTACTAGTTTTGATGACCGACACGTAAGCGTACCCTGGGGTTCAATTACTATGGAAATCGCTTCGGGACCCCAAAACGGTGAGTAATAATCCAAGAAACTGGCAAGAATCGGCCAAAACTATCAGTGTTGATGACCGACAGTTAAACGCACCCCAGGGTTTGTTAATCGTGGAAATCACTCTTGGACCCCAAAACAGTGAGTAATAGTCCATGAAATGGACCAGAATCGGCGAAAACTGCCAGTGCTGATGACCGACACGTAAGCGCACCCTAGGGTTCTATAACTATGGAAATCGCTTCGGGACCCCAAAACGTTGAGTAATAATCCAAGAAACTGGCCAGAATCGGCCAAAACTACGAGTGTTGATGAACATAACTTAAACGCACCCCAGGATTCGTTAATCGTGGAAATCACTCTGGGACCCCAAAACAGTGAGTAATAGTCCATGAAACGGGCCAGAATCGGCCAAAACTACTAGTTTTGATGACCGACACGTAAGCGTACCCTGGGGTTCAATTACTATGGAAATCGCTTCGGGACCGCAAAACGGTGAGTAATAATCCCAGAAACTGGCTAGAATCGGCCGAAACTGCGAGTGTTGATGACCGACACTTAAACGCACCCCAGGGTTTGTTAATCGTGGAAATCACTCTTGGACCCCAAAACAGTGAGTAATAGTCCATGAAACGGACCAGAATCGGCCAAAACTGCCAGTGTTGATGACCGACACGTAAGCGCACCCTAGGGTTCTATAACTATGGAAATCGCTTCGGGACCCCAAAACATTGAGTAATAATCCAAGAAACTGGCCAGAATCGGCCAAAACTGCAAGTGTTGATGAACATAACGTAAACGCACCCAGGGTTCGTTAATCGTGGAAATCACTCTGGGACCCCGAAACAGTGAGTAATAGTCCATGAAACGGGCCAGAATCGGCCAAAACTGCCAGTGTTGATGACCGACATGTAAGCACACCCTGGGGTTCAATAACTATGGAAATCACTCCGGGACCCCAAAACGGTGAGTAATAATCCCAGAAACTGGCTAGAATCGGCCGAAACTGCGAGTGTTGATGACCGACACTTAAACGCACCCCAGGGTTTGTTAATCGTGGAAATCACTCTTGGACCCCAAAATAGTGAGTAATAGTCCATGAAACGGACCAGAATCGGCCAAAACTGCCAGTGTTGATGACCGACACGTAAGCGCACCCTAGGGTTCTATAACTATGGAAATCGCTTCGGGACCCCAAAACATTGAGTAATTATCCAAGAAACTGGCCAGAATCGGCCAAAACTGCAAGTGTTGATGAACATAACGTAAACGCACCCAGGGTTCGCTAATCGTGGAAATCACTCTGGGACCCCAAAACAGTGAGTAATAGTCCATGAAACGGGCCAGAATCGGCCAAAACTGCCAGTGTTGATGACCGACATGTAAGCACACCCTGGGGTTCAATAACTATGGAAATCACTCCGGGACCCCAAAACATTGATTAATAGTCCATGAAACGGGCCAGAATCGGCCGAAACTGCCAGTGTTGATGACCGACACGTAAGCGCACCCTAGTGTTCTATAACCATGGAAATCGCTTCGGGACCCCAAAACGATGAGTAATAATCCAAGAAACTGGCCAGAATCGGCCAAAACTGTCAGTGTTGATGACCGACACTTAAACGCACCCCAGGATTCGTTAATCGTGGAAATCACTCTGGGACCCCAAAACAGTGAGTAATAGTCCATGAAACGGGCCAGAATCGGCCAAAACTGACAGTTTTGATGACCGACACGTAAGCGCACCCTAGGGTTCAATAACTATGGAAATCTCTTCGGGACCCCAAAACGATGGGTAATAATCCAAGAAACTGGCCAGAATCGGCCAAAACTATCAGTGTTGATGACCGACACTTAAACGCACCCCAGGATTCGTTAATCGTGGAAATCACTCTGGGACCCCAAAACAGTGAGTAATAGTCCATGAAACGGGCCAGAATCGGCCAAAACTACTAGTTTTGATGACCGACACGTAAGCGTACCCTGGGGTTCAATTACTATGGAAATCGCTTCGGGACCCCAAAACGGTGAGTAATAATCCAAGAAACTGGCAAGAATCGGCCAAAACTATCAGTGTTGATGACCGACAGTTAAACGCACCCCAGGGTTTGTTAATCGTGGAAATCACTCTTGGACCCCAAAACAGTGAGTAATAGTCCATGAAATGGACCAGAATCGGCGAAAACTGCCAGTGCTGATGACCGACACGTAAGCGCACCCTAGGGTTCTATAACTATGGAAATCGCTTCGGGACCCCAAAACGTTGAGTAATAATCCAAGAAACTGGCCAGAATCGGCCAAAACTACGAGTGTTGATGAACATAACTTAAACGCACCCCAGGATTCGTTAATCGTGGAAATCACTCTGGGACCCCAAAACAGTGAGTAATAGTCCATGAAACGGGCCAGAATCGGCCAAAACTACTAGTTTTGATGACCGACACGTAAGCGTACCCTGGGGTTCAATTACTATGGAAATCGCTTCGGGACCGCAAAACGGTGAGTAATAATCCCAGAAACTGGCTAGAATCGGCCGAAACTGCGAGTGTTGATGACCGACACTTAAACGCACCCCAGGGTTTGTTAATCGTGGAAATCACTCTGGGACCCCAAAACAGTGAGTAATAGTCCATGAAACGGGCCAGAATCGGCCAAAACTGACAGTTTTGATGACCGACACGTAAGCGCACCCTAGGGTTCAATAACTATGGAAATCTCTTCGGGACCCCAAAACGATGGGTAATAATCCAAGAAACTGGCCAGAATCGGCCAAAACTATCAGTGTTGATGACCGACACTTAAACGCACCCCAGGATTCGTTAATCGTGGAAATCACTCTGGGACCCCAAAACAGTGAGTAATAGTCCATGAAACGGGCCAGAATCGGCCAAAACTACTAGTTTTGATGACCGACACGTAAGCGTACCCTGGGGTTCAATTACTATGGAAATCGCTTCGGGACCCCAAAACGGTGAGTAATAATCCAAGAAACTGGCAAGAATCGGCCAAAACTATCAGTGTTGATGACCGACAGTTAAACGCACCCCAGGGTTTGTTAATCGTGGAAATCACTCTTGGACCCCAAAACAGTGAGTAATAGTCCATGAAATGGACCAGAATCGGCGAAAACTGCCAGTGCTGATGACCGACACGTAAGCGCACCCTAGGGTTCTATAACTATGGAAATCGCTTCGGGACCCCAAAACGTTGAGTAATAATCCAAGAAACTGGCCAGAATCGGCCAAAACTACGAGTGTTGATGAACATAACTTAAACGCACCCCAGGATTCGTTAATCGTGGAAATCACTCTGGGACCCCAAAACAGTGAGTAATAGTCCATGAAACGGGCCAGAATCGGCCAAAACTACTAGTTTTGATGACCGACACGTAAGCGTACCCTGGGGTTCAATTACTATGGAAATCGCTTCGGGACCGCAAAACGGTGAGTAATAATCCCAGAAACTGGCTAGAATCGGCCGAAACTGCGAGTGTTGATGACCGACACTTAAACGCACCCCAGGGTTTGTTAATCGTGGAAATCACTCTTGGACCCCAAAACAGTGAGTAATAGTCCATGAAACGGACCAGAATCGGCCAAAACTGCCAGTGTTGATGACCGACACGTAAGCGCACCCTAGGGTTCTATAACTATGGAAATCGCTTCGGGACCCCAAAACATTGAGTAATAATCCAAGAAACTGGCCAGAATCGGCCAAAACTGCAAGTGTTGATGAACATAACGTAAACGCACCCAGGGTTCGTTAATCGTGGAAATCACTCTGGGACCCCGAAACAGTGAGTAATAGTCCATGAAACGGGCCAGAATCGGCCAAAACTGCCAGTGTTGATGACCGACATGTAAGCACACCCTGGGGTTCAATAACTATGGAAATCACTCCGGGACCCCAAAACGGTGAGTAATAATCCCAGAAACTGGCTAGAATCGGCCGAAACTGCGAGTGTTGATGACCGACACTTAAACGCACCCCAGGGTTTGTTAATCGTGGAAATCACTCTTGGACCCCAAAATAGTGAGTAATAGTCCATGAAACGGACCAGAATCGGCCAAAACTGCCAGTGTTGATGACCGACACGTAAGCGCACCCTAGGGTTCTATAACTATGGAAATCGCTTCGGGACCCCAAAACATTGAGTAATTATCCAAGAAACTGGCCAGAATCGGCCAAAACTGCAAGTGTTGATGAACATAACGTAAACGCACCCAGGGTTCGCTAATCGTGGAAATCACTCTGGGACCCCAAAACAGTGAGTAATAGTCCATGAAACGGGCCAGAATCGGCCAAAACTGCCAGTGTTGATGACCGACATGTAAGCACACCCTGGGGTTCAATAACTATGGAAATCACTCCGGGACCCCAAAACATTGATTAATAGTCCATGAAACGGGCCAGAATCGGCCGAAACTGCCAGTGTTGATGACCGACACGTAAGCGCACCCTAGTGTTCTATAACCATGGAAATCGCTTCGGGACCCCAAAACGATGAGTAATAATCCAAGAAACTGGCCAGAATCGGCCAAAACTGTCAGTGTTGATGACCGACACTTAAACGCACCCCAGGATTCGTTAATCGTGGAAATCACTCTGGGACCCCAAAACAGTGAGTAATAGTCCATGAAACGGGCCAGAATCGGCCAAAACTGACAGTTTTGATGACCGACACGTAAGCGCACCCTAGGGTTCAATAACTATGGAAATCTCTTCGGGACCCCAAAACGATGGGTAATAATCCAAGAAACTGGCCAGAATCGGCCAAAACTATCAGTGTTGATGACCGACACTTAAACGCACCCCAGGATTCGTTAATCGTGGAAATCACTCTGGGACCCCAAAACAGTGAGTAATAGTCCATGAAACGGGCCAGAATCGGCCAAAACTACTAGTTTTGATGACCGACACGTAAGCGTACCCTGGGGTTCAATTACTATGGAAATCGCTTCGGGACCCCAAAACGGTGAGTAATAATCCAAGAAACTGGCAAGAATCGGCCAAAACTATCAGTGTTGATGACCGACAGTTAAACGCACCCCAGGGTTTGTTAATCGTGGAAATCACTCTTGGACCCCAAAACAGTGAGTAATAGTCCATGAAATGGACCAGAATCGGCGAAAACTGCCAGTGCTGATGACCGACACGTAAGCGCACCCTAGGGTTCTATAACTATGGAAATCGCTTCGGGACCCCAAAACGTTGAGTAATAATCCAAGAAACTGGCCAGAATCGGCCAAAACTACGAGTGTTGATGAACATAACTTAAACGCACCCCAGGATTCGTTAATCGTGGAAATCACTCTGGGACCCCAAAACAGTGAGTAATAGTCCATGAAACGGGCCAGAATCGGCCAAAACTACTAGTTTTGATGACCGACACGTAAGCGTACCCTGGGGTTCAATTACTATGGAAATCGCTTCGGGACCGCAAAACGGTGAGTAATAATCCCAGAAACTGGCTAGAATCGGCCGAAACTGCGAGTGTTGATGACCGACACTTAAACGCACCCCAGGGTTTGTTAATCGTGGAAATCACTCTGGGACCCCAAAACAGTGAGTAATAGTCCATGAAACGGGCCAGAATCGGCCAAAACTGACAGTTTTGATGACCGACACGTAAGCGCACCCTAGGGTTCAATAACTATGGAAATCTCTTCGGGACCCCAAAACGATGGGTAATAATCCAAGAAACTGGCCAGAATCGGCCAAAACTATCAGTGTTGATGACCGACACTTAAACGCACCCCAGGATTCGTTAATCGTGGAAATCACTCTGGGACCCCAAAACAGTGAGTAATAGTCCATGAAACGGGCCAGAATCGGCCAAAACTACTAGTTTTGATGACCGACACGTAAGCGTACCCTGGGGTTCAATTACTATGGAAATCGCTTCGGGACCCCAAAACGGTGAGTAATAATCCAAGAAACTGGCAAGAATCGGCCAAAACTATCAGTGTTGATGACCGACAGTTAAACGCACCCCAGGGTTTGTTAATCGTGGAAATCACTCTTGGACCCCAAAACAGTGAGTAATAGTCCATGAAATGGACCAGAATCGGCGAAAACTGCCAGTGCTGATGACCGACACGTAAGCGCACCCTAGGGTTCTATAACTATGGAAATCGCTTCGGGACCCCAAAACGTTGAGTAATAATCCAAGAAACTGGCCAGAATCGGCCAAAACTACGAGTGTTGATGAACATAACTTAAACGCACCCCAGGATTCGTTAATCGTGGAAATCACTCTGGGACCCCAAAACAGTGAGTAATAGTCCATGAAACGGGCCAGAATCGGCCAAAACTACTAGTTTTGATGACCGACACGTAAGCGTACCCTGGGGTTCAATTACTATGGAAATCGCTTCGGGACCGCAAAACGGTGAGTAATAATCCCAGAAACTGGCTAGAATCGGCCGAAACTGCGAGTGTTGATGACCGACACTTAAACGCACCCCAGGGTTTGTTAATCGTGGAAATCACTCTTGGACCCCAAAACAGTGAGTAATAGTCCATGAAACGGACCAGAATCGGCCAAAACTGCCAGTGTTGATGACCGACACGTAAGCGCACCCTAGGGTTCTATAACTATGGAAATCGCTTCGGGACCCCAAAACATTGAGTAATAATCCAAGAAACTGGCCAGAATCGGCCAAAACTGCAAGTGTTGATGAACATAACGTAAACGCACCCAGGGTTCGTTAATCGTGGAAATCACTCTGGGACCCCGAAACAGTGAGTAATAGTCCATGAAACGGGCCAGAATCGGCCAAAACTGCCAGTGTTGATGACCGACATGTAAGCACACCCTGGGGTTCAATAACTATGGAAATCACTCCGGGACCCCAAAACGGTGAGTAATAATCCCAGAAACTGGCTAGAATCGGCCGAAACTGCGAGTGTTGATGACCGACACTTAAACGCACCCCAGGGTTTGTTAATCGTGGAAATCACTCTTGGACCCCAAAATAGTGAGTAATAGTCCATGAAACGGACCAGAATCGGCCAAAACTGCCAGTGTTGATGACCGACACGTAAGCGCACCCTAGGGTTCTATAACTATGGAAATCGCTTCGGGACCCCAAAACATTGAGTAATTATCCAAGAAACTGGCCAGAATCGGCCAAAACTGCAAGTGTTGATGAACATAACGTAAACGCACCCAGGGTTCGCTAATCGTGGAAATCACTCTGGGACCCCAAAACAGTGAGTAATAGTCCATGAAACGGGCCAGAATCGGCCAAAACTGCCAGTGTTGATGACCGACATGTAAGCACACCCTGGGGTTCAATAACTATGGAAATCACTCCGGGACCCCAAAACATTGATTAATAGTCCATGAAACGGGCCAGAATCGGCCGAAACTGCCAGTGTTGATGACCGACACGTAAGCGCACCCTAGTGTTCTATAACCATGGAAATCGCTTCGGGACCCCAAAACGATGAGTAATAATCCAAGAAACTGGCCAGAATCGGCCAAAACTGTCAGTGTTGATGACCGACACTTAAACGCACCCCAGGATTCGTTAATCGTGGAAATCACTCTGGGACCCCAAAACAGTGAGTAATAGTCCATGAAACGGGCCAGAATCGGCCAAAACTGACAGTTTTGATGACCGACACGTAAGCGCACCCTAGGGTTCAATAACTATGGAAATCTCTTCGGGACCCCAAAACGATGGGTAATAATCCAAGAAACTGGCCAGAATCGGCCAAAACTATCAGTGTTGATGACCGACACTTAAACGCACCCCAGGATTCGTTAATCGTGGAAATCACTCTGGGACCCCAAAACAGTGAGTAATAGTCCATGAAACGGGCCAGAATCGGCCAAAACTACTAGTTTTGATGACCGACACGTAAGCGTACCCTGGGGTTCAATTACTATGGAAATCGCTTCGGGACCCCAAAACGGTGAGTAATAATCCAAGAAACTGGCAAGAATCGGCCAAAACTATCAGTGTTGATGACCGACAGTTAAACGCACCCCAGGGTTTGTTAATCGTGGAAATCACTCTTGGACCCCAAAACAGTGAGTAATAGTCCATGAAATGGACCAGAATCGGCGAAAACTGCCAGTGCTGATGACCGACACGTAAGCGCACCCTAGGGTTCTATAACTATGGAAATCGCTTCGGGACCCCAAAACGTTGAGTAATAATCCAAGAAACTGGCCAGAATCGGCCAAAACTACGAGTGTTGATGAACATAACTTAAACGCACCCCAGGATTCGTTAATCGTGGAAATCACTCTGGGACCCCAAAACAGTGAGTAATAGTCCATGAAACGGGCCAGAATCGGCCAAAACTACTAGTTTTGATGACCGACACGTAAGCGTACCCTGGGGTTCAATTACTATGGAAATCGCTTCGGGACCGCAAAACGGTGAGTAATAATCCCAGAAACTGGCTAGAATCGGCCGAAACTGCGAGTGTTGATGACCGACACTTAAACGCACCCCAGGGTTTGTTAATCGTGGAAATCACTCTTGGACCCCAAAACAGTGAGTAATAGTCCATGAAACGGACCAGAATCGGCCAAAACTGCCAGTGTTGATGACCGACACGTAAGCGCACCCTAGGGTTCTATAACTATGGAAATCGCTTCGGGACCCCAAAACATTGAGTAATAATCCAAGAAACTGGCCAGAATCGGCCAAAACTGCAAGTGTTGATGAACATAACGTAAACGCACCCAGGGTTCGTTAATCGTGGAAATCACTCTGGGACCCCAAAACAGTGAGTAATAGTCCATGAAACGGGCCAGAATCGGCCAAAACTGCCAGTGTTGATGACCGACATGTAAGCACACCCTGGGGTTCAATAACTATGGAAATCACTCCGGGACCCCAAAACATTGATTAATAGTCCATGAAACGGGCCAGAATCGGCCGAAACTGCCAGTGTTGATGACCGACACGTAAGCGCACCCTAGTGTTCTATAACCATGGAAATCGCTTCGGGACCCCAAAACGATGAGTAATAATCCAAGAAACTGGCCAGAATCGGCCAAAACTTTCAGTGTTGATGACCGACACTTAAACGCACCCCAGGATTCGTTAATCGTGGAAATCACTCTGGGACCCCAAAACAGTGAGTAATAGTCCATGAAACGGGCCAGAATCGGCCAAAACTGACAGTTTTGATGACCGACACGTAAGCGCACCCTAGGGTTCAATAACTATGGAAATCTCTTCGGGACCCCAAAACGATGGGTAATAATCCAAGAAACTGGCCAGAATCGGCCAAAACTATCAGTGTTGATGACCGACACTTAAACGCACCCCAGGATTCGTTAATCGTGGAAATCACTCTGGGACCCCAAAACAGTGAGTAATAGTCCATGAAACGGGCCAGAATCGGCCAAAACTACTAGTTTTGATGACCGACACGTAAGCGTACCCTGGGGTTCAATTACTATGGAAATCGCTTCGGGACCCCAAAACGGTGAGTAATAATCCAAGAAACTGGCAAGAATCGGCCAAAACTATCAGTGTTGATGACCGACAGTTAAACGCACCCCAGGGTTTGTTAATCGTGGAAATCACTCTTGGACCCCAAAACAGTGAGTAATAGTCCATGAAATGGACCAGAATCGGCGAAAACTGCCAGTGCTGATGACCGACACGTAAGCGCACCCTAGGGTTCTATAACTATGGAAATCGCTTCGGGACCCCAAAACGTTGAGTAATAATCCAAGAAACTGGCCAGAATCGGCCAAAACTACGAGTGTTGATGAACATAACTTAAACGCACCCCAGGATTCGTTAATCGTGGAAATCACTCTGGGACCCCAAAACAGTGAGTAATAGTCCATGAAACGGGCCAGAATCGGCCAAAACTACTAGTTTTGATGACCGACACGTAAGCGTACCCTGGGGTTCAATTACTATGGAAATCGCTTCGGGACCGCAAAACGGTGAGTAATAATCCCAGAAACTGGCTAGAATCGGCCGAAACTGCGAGTGTTGATGACCGACACTTAAACGCACCCCAGGGTTTGTTAATCGTGGAAATCACTCTTGGACCCCAAAACAGTGAGTAATAGTCCATGAAACGGACCAGAATCGGCCAAAACTGCCAGTGTTGATGACCGACACGTAAGCGCACCCTAGGGTTCTATAACTATGGAAATCGCTTCGGGACCCCAAAACATTGAGTAATAATCCAAGAAACTGGCCAGAATCGGCCAAAACTGCAAGTGTTGATGAACATAACGTAAACGCACCCAGGGTTCGTTAATCGTGGAAATCACTCTGGGACCCCGAAACAGTGAGTAATAGTCCATGAAACGGGCCAGAATCGGCCAAAACTGCCAGTGTTGATGACCGACATGTAAGCACACCCTGGGGTTCAATAACTATGGAAATCACTCCGGGACCCCAAAACGGTGAGTAATAATCCCAGAAACTGGCTAGAATCGGCCGAAACTGCGAGTGTTGATGACCGACACTTAAACGCACCCCAGGGTTTGTTAATCGTGGAAATCACTCTTGGACCCCAAAATAGTGAGTAATAGTCCATGAAACGGACCAGAATCGGCCAAAACTGCCAGTGTTGATGACCGACACGTAAGCGCACCCTAGGGTTCTATAACTATGGAAATCGCTTCGGGACCCCAAAACATTGAGTAATTATCCAAGAAACTGGCCAGAATCGGCCAAAACTGCAAGTGTTGATGAACATAACGTAAACGCACCCAGGGTTCGCTAATCGTGGAAATCACTCTGGGACCCCAAAACAGTGAGTAATAGTCCATGAAACGGGCCAGAATCGGCCAAAACTGCCAGTGTTGATGACCGACATGTAAGCACACCCTGGGGTTCAATAACTATGGAAATCACTCCGGGACCCCAAAACATTGATTAATAGTCCATGAAACGGGCCAGAATCGGCCGAAACTGCCAGTGTTGATGACCGACACGTAAGCGCACCCTAGTGTTCTATAACCATGGAAATCGCTTCGGGACCCCAAAACGATGAGTAATAATCCAAGAAACTGGCCAGAATTGGCCAAAACTGTCAGTGTTGATGACCGACACTTAAACGCACCCCAGGATTCGTTAATCGTGGAAATCACTCTGGGACCCCAAAACAGTGAGTAATAGTCCATGAAACGGGCCAGAATCGGCCAAAACTGACAGTTTTGATGACCGACACGTAAGCGCACCCTAGGGTTCAATAACTATGGAAATCTCTTCGGGACCCCAAAACGATGGGTAATAATCCAAGAAACTGGCCAGAATCGGCCAAAACTATCAGTGTTGATGACCGACACTTAAACGCACCCCAGGATTCGTTAATCGTGGAAATCACTCTGGGACCCCAAAACAGTGAGTAATAGTCCATGAAACGGGCCAGAATCGGCCAAAACTACTAGTTTTGATGACCGACACGTAAGCGTACCCTGGGGTTCAATTACTATGGAAATCGCTTCGGGACCCCAAAACGGTGAGTAATAATCCAAGAAACTGGCAAGAATCGGCCAAAACTATCAGTGTTGATGACCGACAGTTAAACGCACCCCAGGGTTTGTTAATCGTGGAAATCACTCTTGGACCCCAAAACAGTGAGTAATAGTCCATGAAATGGACCAGAATCGGCGAAAACTGCCAGTGCTGATGACCGACACGTAAGCGCACCCTAGGGTTCTATAACTATGGAAATCGCTTCGGGACCCCAAAACGTTGAGTAATAATCCAAGAAACTGGCCAGAATCGGCCAAAACTACGAGTGTTGATGAACATAACTTAAACGCACCCCAGGATTCGTTAATCGTGGAAATCACTCTGGGACCCCAAAACAGTGAGTAATAGTCCATGAAACGGGCCAGAATCGGCCAAAACTACTAGTTTTGATGACCGACACGTAAGCGTACCCTGGGGTTCAATTACTATGGAAATCGCTTCGGGACCGCAAAACGGTGAGTAATAATCCCAGAAACTGGCTAGAATCGGCCGAAACTGCGAGTGTTGATGACCGACACTTAAACGCACCCCAGGGTTTGTTAATCGTGGAAATCACTCTTGGACCCCAAAACAGTGAGTAATAGTCCATGAAACGGACCAGAATCGGCCAAAACTGCCAGTGTTGATGACCGACACGTAAGCGCACCCTAGGGTTCTATAACTATGGAAATCGCTTCGGGACCCCAAAACATTGAGTAATAATCCAAGAAACTGGCCAGAATCGGCAAACTGCAAGTGTTGATGAACATAACGTAAACGCACCCAGGGTTCGTTAATCGTGGAAATCACTCTGGGACCCCAAAACAGTGAGTAATAGTCCATGAAACGGGCCAGAATCGGCCAAAACTGCCAGTGTTGATGACCGACATGTAAGCACACCCTGGGGTTCAATAACTATGGAAATCACTCCGGGACCCCAAAACATTGATTAATAGTCCATGAAACGGGCCAGAATCGGCCGAAACTGCCAGTGTTGATGACCGACACGTAAGCGCACCCTAGTGTTCTATAACCATGGAAATCGCTTCGGGACCCCAAAACGATGAGTAATAATCCAAGAAACTGGCCAGAATCGGCCAAAACTTTCAGTGTTGATGACCGACACTTAAACGCACCCCAGGATTCGTTAATCGTGGAAATCACTCTGGGACCCCAAAACAGTGAGTAATAGTCCATGAAACGGGCCAGAATCGGCCAAAACTGACAGTTTTGATGACCGACACGTAAGCGCACCCTAGGGTTCAATAACTATGGAAATCTCTTCGGGACCCCAAAACGATGGTAATAATCCAAGAAACTGGCCAGAATCGGCCAAAACTATCAGTGTTGATGACCGACACTTAAACGCACCCCAGGATTCGTTAATCGTGGAAATCACTCTGGGACCCCAAAACAGTGAGTAATAGTCCATGAAACGGGCCAGAATCGGCCAAAACTACTAGTTTTGATGACCGACACGTAAGCGTACCCTGGGGTTCAATTACTATGGAAATCGCTTCGGGACCCCAAAACGGTGAGTAATAATCCAAGAAACTGGCAAGAATCGGCCAAAACTATCAGTGTTGATGACCGACAGTTAAACGCACCCCAGGGTTTGTTAATCGTGGAAATCACTCTTGGACCCCAAAACAGTGAGTAATAGTCCATGAAATGGACCAGAATCGGCGAAAACTGCCAGTGCTGATGACCGACACGTAAGCGCACCCTAGGGTTCTATAACTATGGAAATCGCTTCGGGACCCCAAAACGTTGAGTAATAATCCAAGAAACTGGCCAGAATCGGCCAAAACTACGAGTGTTGATGAACATAACTTAAACGCACCCCAGGATTCGTTAATCGTGGAAATCACTCTGGGACCCCAAAACAGTGAGTAATAGTCCATGAAACGGGCCAGAATCGGCCAAAACTACTAGTTTTGATGACCGACACGTAAGCGTACCCTGGGGTTCAATTACTATGGAAATCGCTTCGGGACCGCAAAACGGTGAGTAATAATCCCAGAAACTGGCTAGAATCGGCCGAAACTGCGAGTGTTGATGACCGACACTTAAACGCACCCAGGGTTTGTTAATCGTGGAAATCACTCTTGGACCCCAAAACAGTGAGTAATAGTCCATGAAACGGACCAGAATCGGCCAAAACTGCCAGTGTTGATGACCGACACGTAAGCGCACCCTAGGGTTCTATAACTATGGAAATCGCTTCGGGACCCCAAAACATTGAGTAATAATCCAAGAAACTGGCCAGAATCGGCCAAAACTGCAAGTGTTGATGAACATAACGTAAACGCACCCAGGGTT
Source organism: Triticum timopheevii (assembly GCA_963921465.1). Taxonomy (NCBI): domain Eukaryota; kingdom Viridiplantae; phylum Streptophyta; class Magnoliopsida; order Poales; family Poaceae; genus Triticum; species Triticum timopheevii. Next base: position 333,584,136 of record OY997270.1, read on the forward strand.
CGTTAATCGTGGAAATCACTCTGGGACCCCAAAACAGTGAGTAATAGTCCATGAAACGGGCCAGAATCGGCCAAAACTGCCAGTGTTGATGACCGACATGTAAGCACACCCTGGGGTTCAATAACTATGGAAATCACTCCGGGACCCCAAAACGGTGAGTAATAATCCCAGAAACTGGCTAGAATCGGCCGAAACTGCGAGTGTTGATGACCGACACTTAAACGCACCCCAGGTTTGTTAATCGTGGAAATCACTCTTGGACCCCAAAATAGTGAGTAATAGTCCATGAAACGGACCAGAATCGGCCAAAACTGCCAGTGTTGATGACCGACACGTAAGCGCACCCTAGGGTTCTATAACTATGGAAATCGCTTCGGGACCCCAAAACATTGAGTAATAATCCAAGAAACTGGCCAGAATCGGCTAAAACTGCAAGTGTTGATGAACATAACGTAAACGCACCCAGGGTTCGCTAATCGTGGAAATCACTCTGGGACCCCAAAACAGTGAGTAATAGTCCATGAAACGGGCCAGAATCGGCCAAAACTGCCAGTGTTGATGACCGACATGTAAGCACACCCTGGGGTTCAATAACTATGGAAATCACTCCGGGACCCAAAACATTGATTAATAGTCCATGAAACGGGCCAGAATCGGCCGAAACTGCCAGTGTTGATGACCGACACGTAAGCGCACCCTAGTGTTCTATAACCATGGAAATCGCTTCGGGACCCAAAACGATGAGTAATAATCCAAGAAACTGGCCAGAATCGGCCAAAACTGTCAGTGTTGATGACCGACACTTAAACGCACCCCAGGATTCGTTAATCGTGGAAATCACTCTGGGACCCCAAAACAGTGAGTAATAGTCCACGAAACGGGCCAGAATCGGCCAAAACTGACAGTTTTGATGACCGACACGTAAGCGCACCCTAGGGTTCAATAACTATGGAAATCGCTTCGGGACCCCAAAACGATGGGTAATAATCCAAGAAACTGGCCAGAATTGGCCAAAACTGTCAGTGTTGATGACCGACACTTAAACGCACCCCAGGATTCGTTAATCGTGGAAATCACTCTGGGACCCCAAAACAGTGAGTAATAGTCCATGAAACGGGCCAGAATCGGCCAAAACTACTAGTTTTGATGACCGACACGTAAGCGTACCCTGGGGTTCAATTACTATGGAAATCGCTTCGGGACCCCAAAACGGTGAGTAATAATCCAAGAAACTGGCTAGAATCGGCCAAAACTGCGAGTGTTGATGACCGACTCTTAAACGCACCCCAGGGTTTGTTAATCGTGGAAATCACTCTTGGACCCCAAAACAGTGAGTAATAGTCCATGAAACGGACCAGAATCGGCCAAAACTGCCAGTGTTGATGACCGACACGTAAGCGCACCCTAGGGTTCTATAACTATGGAAATCGCTTCGGGACCCCAAAACATTGAGTAATAATCCAAGAAACTGGCCAGAATCGGCTAAAACTGCAAGTGTTGATGAACATAACGTAAACGCACCCAGGGTTCGTTAATCGTGGAAATCACTCTGGGACCCCAAAACAGTGAGTAATAGTCCATGAAACGGGCCAGAATCGGCCAAAACTGCCAGTGTTGATGACCGACATGTAAGCACACCCTGGGGTTCAATAACTATGGAAATCACTCCGGGACCCCAAAACGGTGAGTAATAATCCCAGAACTGGCTAGAATCGGCCGAAACTGCGAGTGTTGATGACCGACACTTAAACGCACCCCAGGGTTTGTTAATCGTGAAATCACTCTTGGACCCCAAAATAGTGAGTAATAGTCCATGAAACGGACCAGAATCGGCCAAAACTGCCAGTGTTGATGACCGACACGTAAGCGCACCCTAGGGTTCTATAACTATGGAAATCGCTTCGGGACCCCAAAACGATGGGTAATAATCCAAGAAACTGGCCAGAATTGGCCAAAACTGTCAGTGTTGATGACCGACACTTAAACGCACCCCAGGATTCGTTAATCGTGGAAATCACTCTGGGACCCCAAAACAGTGAGTAATAGTCCATGAAACGGGCCAGAATCGGCCAAAACTACTAGTTTTGATGACCGACACGTAAGCGTACCCTGGGGTTCAATTACTATGGAAATCGCTTCGGGACCCAAAACGGTGAGTAATAATCCAAGAAACTGGCTAGAATCGGCCAAAACTGCGAGTGTTGATGACCGACTCTTAAACGCACCCCAGGGTTTGTTAATCGTGGAAATCACTCTTGGACCCCAAAACAGTGAGTAATAGTCCATGAAACGGACCAGAATCGGCCAAAACTGCCAGTGTTGATGACCGACACGTAAGCGCACCCTAGGGTTCTATAACTATGGAAATCGCTTCGGGACCCCAAAACATTGAGTAATAATCCAAGAAACTGGCCAGAATCGGCTAAAAACTGCAAGTGTTGATGAACATAACGTAAACGCACCCAGGGTTCGTTAATCGTGGAAATCACTCTGGGACCCCAAAACAGTGAGTAATAGTCCATGAAACGGGCCAGAATCGGCCAAAACTGCCAGTGTTGATGACCGACATGTAAGCACACCCTGGGGTTCAATAACTATGGAAATCACTCCGGGACCCCAAAACGGTGAGTAATAATCCCAGAACTGGCTAGAATCGGCCGAAACTGCGAGTGTTGATGACCGACACTTAAACGCACCCCAGGGTTTGTTAATCGTGGAAATCACTCTTGGACCCCAAAATAGTGAGTAATAGTCCATGAAACGGACCAGAATCGGCCAAAACTGCCAGTGTTGATGACCGACACGTAAGCGCACCCTAGGGTTCTATAACTATGGAAATCGCTTCGGGACCCCAAAACATTGAGTAATTATCCAAGAAACTGGCCAGAATCGGCCAAAACTGCAAGTGTTGATGAACATAACGTAAACGCACCCAGGGTTCGCTAATCGTGGAAATCACTCTGGGACCCCAAACAGTGAGTAATAGTCCATGAAACGGGCCAGAATCGGCCAAAACTGCCAGTGTTGATGACCGACATGTAAGCACACCCTGGGGTTCAATAACTATGGAAATCACTCCGGGACCCCAAAACATTGATTAATAGTCCATGAAACGGGCCAGAATCGGCCAAAACTGCCAGTGTTGATGACCGACACGTAAGCGCACCCTAGTGTTCTATAACCATGGAAATCGCTTCGGGACCCCAAAACGTTGAGTAATAATCCAAGAAACTGGCCAGAATCGGCCAAAACTACGAGTGTTGATGAACATAACTTAAACGCACCCCAGGATTCGTTAATCGTGGAAATCACTCTGGGACCCCAAAACAGTGAGTAATAGTCCATGAAACGGGCCAGAATCGGCCAAAACTACTAGTTTTGATGACCGACACGTAAGCGTACCCTGGGGTTCAATTACTATGGAAATCGCTTCGGGACCACAAAACGGTGAGTAATAATCCCATGTGCTGATGAACATAACGTAAACGCACCCAGGGTTCGTTAATCGTGGAAATCACTCTGGGACCCCAAAACAGTGAGTAATAGTCCATGAAACGGGCCAGAATCGGCCAAAACTGCCAGTGTTGATGACCGACATGTAAGCACACCCTGGGGTTCAATAACTATGGAAATCACTCCGGGACCCCAAAACGGTGAGTAATAATCCCAGAACTGGCTAGAATCGGCCGAAACTGCGAGTGTTGATGACCGACACTTAAACGCACCCCAGGGTTTGTTAATCGTGGAAATCACTCTTGGACCCCAAAATAGTGAGTAATAGTCCATGAAACGGACCAGAATCGGCCAAAACTGCCAGTGTTGATGACCGACACGTAGCGCACCCTAGGGTTCTATAACTATGGAAATCGCTTCGGGACCCAAAACATTGAGTAATTATCCAAGAAACTGGCCAGAATCGGCCAAAACTGCAAGTGTTGATGAACATAACGTAAACGCACCCAGGGTTCGCTAATCGTGGAAATCACTCTGGGACCCCAAACAGTGAGTAATAGTCCATGAAACGGGCCAGAATCGGCCAAAACTGCCAGTGTTGATGACCGACATGTAAGCACACCCTGGGTTCAATAACTATGGAAATCACTCCGGGACCCCAAAACATTGATTAATAGTCCATGAAACGGGCCAGAATCGGCCAAAACTGCCAGTGTTGATGACCGACACGTAAGCGCACCCTAGTGTTCTATAACCATGGAAATCGCTTCGGGACCCCAAAACGATGAGTAATAATCCAAGAAACTGGCCAGAATCGGCCAAAACTGTCAGTGTTGATGACCGACACTTAAACGCACCCCAGGATTCGTTAATCGTGGAAATCACTCTGGGACCCCAAAACAGTGAGTAATAGTCCACGAAACGGGCCAGAATCGGCCAAAACTGACAGTTTTGATGACCGACACGTAAGCGCACCCTAGGGTTCAATAACTATGGAAATCGCTTCGGGACCCCAAAACGATGGGTAATAATCCAAGAAACTGGCCAGAATTGGCCAAAACTGTCAGTGTTGATGACCGACTCTTAACGCACCCCAGGGTTTGTTAATCGTGGAAATCACTCTTGGACCCCAAAACAGTGAGTAATAGTCCATGAAACGGACCAGAATCGGCCAAAACTGCCAGTGTTTGATGACCGACACATAAGCGCACCCTAGGGTTCTATAACTATGGAAATCTCTTTGGGACCCAAAACGTTGAGTAATAATCCAAGAAACTGGCCAGAATCGGCCAAAACTGCGAGTGTTGATGAACATAACGTAAACGCACCCAGGGTTCGTTAATCGTGGAAATCACTCTGGGACCCCAAAACAGTGAGTAATAGTCCATGAAACGGGCCAGAATCAGCCAAAACTACCAGTGTTGATGACCGACATGTAAGCACACCCTGGGGTTCAATAACTATGGAAATCACTCCGGGACCCCAAAACATTGATTAATAGTCCATGAAACGGGCCAGAATCGGCCAAAACTGCCAGTGTTGATGACCGACACGTAAGCGCACCCTAGTGTTCTATAACTATGGAAATCGCTTCGGGACCCAAAACGTTGAGTAATAATCCAAGAAACTGGCCAGAATCGGCCAAAACTACGAGTGTTGATGAACATAACTTAAACGCACCCCAGGATTCGTTAATCATGGAAATCACTCTGGGACCCCAAAACAGTGAGTAATAGTCCATGAAACGGGCCAGAATCGGCCAAAACTACTAGTTTTGATGACCGACACGTAAGCGTACCCTGGGGTTCAATTACTATGGAAATCGCTTCGGACCACAAAACGGTGAGTAATAATCCCAGAAACTGGCTAGAATCGGCCGAAACTGCGAGTGTTGATGACCGACACTTAAACGCACCCCAGGGTTTGTTAATCATGGAAATCACTCTTGGACCCCAAAACAGTGAGTAATAGTCCATGAAACGGACCAGAATCGGCCAAAACTGCCAGTGTTGATGACCGACACGTAAGCGCACCCTAGGGTTCTATAACTATGGAAATCGCTTCGGGACCCCAAAACATTGAGTAATAATCCAAGAAACTGGCCAGAATCGGCTAAAACTGCAAGTGTTGATGAACATAACGTAAACGCACCCAGGGTTCGTTAATCGTGGAAATCACTCTGGGACCCCAAAACAGTGAGTAATAGTCCATGAAACGGGCCAGAATCGGCCAAAACTGCCAGTGTTGATGACCGACATGTAAGCACACCCTGGGGTTCAATAACTATGGAAATCACTCCGGGACCCCAAAACATTGATTAATAATCCCAGAAACTGGCTAGAATCGGCCGAAACTGCGAGTGTTGATGACCGACACGTAAACGCACCCCAGGGTTTGTTAATCGTGGAAATCACTCTTGGACCCCAAAATAGTGAGTAATAGTCCATGAAACGGACCAGAATCGGCCAAAACTGCCAGTGTTGATGACCGACACGTAAGCGCACCCTAGGGTTCTATAACTATGGAAATCGCTTCGGGACCCCAAAACATTGAGTAATTATCCAAGAAACTGGCCAGAATAGGCCAAAACTGCAAGTGTTGATGAACATAACGTAAACGCACCCAGGGTTCGCTAATCGTGGAAATCACTCTGGGACCCCAAAACAGTGAGTAATAGTCCATGAAACGGGCCAGAATCGGCCAAAACTGCCAGTGTTGATGACCGACATGTAAGCACACCCTGGGGTTCAATAACTATGGAAATCACTCCGGGACCCCAAAACATTGATTAATAGTCCATGAAACGGGCCAGAATCGGCCAAAACTGCCAGTGTTGATGACCGACACGTAAGCGCACCCTAGTGTTCTATAACCATGGAAATCGCTTCGGGACCCCAAAACGATGAGTAATAATCCAAGAAACTGGCCAGAATCGGCCAAAACTGTCAGTGTTGATGACCGACACTTAAACGCACCCCAGGATTCGTTAATCGTGGAAATCACTCTGGGACCCAAAACAGTGAGTAATAGTCCACGAAACGGGCCAGAATCGGCCAAAACTGACAGTTTTGATGACCGACACGTAAGCGCACCCTAGGGTTCAATAACTATGGAAATCGCTTCGGGACCCCAAAACGATGGGTAATAATCCAAGAAACTGGCCAGAATTGGCCAAAACTGTCAGTGTTGATGACCGACACTTAAACGCACCCCAGGATTCATTAATCGTGGAAATCACTCTGGGACCCCAAAACAGTGAGTAATAGTCCATGAAACGGGCCAGAATCGGCCAAAACTACTAGTTTTGATGACCGACACGTAAGCGTACCCTGGGTTCAATTACTATGGAAATCGCTTCGGGACCCCAAAACGGTGAGTAATAATCCAAGAAACTGGCTAGAATCGGCCAAAACTGCGAGTGTTGATGACCGACTCTTAAACGCACCCCAGGGTTTGTTAATCGTGGAAATCACTCTTGGACCCCAAAACAGTGAGTAATAGTCCATGAAACGGACCAGAATCGGCCAAAACTGCCAGTGTTGATGACCGACACATAAGCGCACCCTAGGGTTCTATAACTATGGAAATCTCTTTGGGACCCCAAAACGTTGAGTAATAATCCAAGAAACTGGCCAGAATCGGCCAAAACTGCGAGTGTTGATGAACATAACGTAAACGCACCCAGGGTTCGTTAATCGTGGAAATCACTCTGGGAGCCCAAAACAGTGAGTAATAGTCCATGAAACGGGCCAGAATCTGCCAAAACTACCAGTGTTGATGACCGACATGTAAGCACACCCTGGGGTTCAATAACTATGGAAATCACTCCGGGACCCCAAAACATTGATTAATAGTCCATGAAACGGGCCAGAATCGGCCAAAACTGCCAGTGTTGATGACCGACACGTAAGCGCACCCTAGTGTTCTATAACTATGGAAATCGCTTCGGGACCCCAAAACGTTGAGTAATAATCCAAGAAACTGGCCAGAATCGGCCAAAACTACGAGTGTTGATGAACATAACTTAAACGCACCCCAGGATTCGTTAATCGTGGAAATCACTCTGGGACCCCAAAACAGTGAGTAATAGTCCATGAAACGGGCCAGAATCGGCCAAAACTACTAGTTTTGATGACCGACACGTAAGCGTACCCTGGGGTTCAATTACTATGGAAATCGCTTCGGGACCACAAAACGGTGAGTAATAATCCCAGAAACTGGCTAGAATCGGCCGAAACTGCGAGTGTTGATGACCGACACTTAAACGCACCCCAGGGTTTGTTAATCGTGGAAATCACTCTTGGACCCCAAAACAGTGAGTAATAGTCCATGAAACGGACCAGAATCGGCCAAAACTGCCAGTGTTGATGACCGACACGTAAGCGCACCCTAGGGTTCTATAACTATGGAAATCGCTTCGGGACCCCAAAACATTGAGTAATAATCCAAGAAACTGGCCAGAATCGGCTAAAACTGCAAGTGTTGATGAACATAACGTAAACGCACCCAGGGTTCGTTAATCGTGGAAATCACTCTGGGACCCCAAAACAGTGAGTAATAGTCCATGAAACGGGCCAGAATCGGCCAAAACTGCCAGTGTTGATGACCGACATGTAAGCACACCCTGGGGTTCAATAACTATGGAAATCACTCCGGGACCCCAAAACGGTGAGTAATAATCCCAGAACTGGCTAGAATCGGCCGAAACTGCGAGTGCTGATGACCGACACTTAAACGCACCCCAGGGTTTGTTAATCGTGGAAATCACTCTTGGACCCCAAAATAGTGAGTAATAGTCCATGAAACGGACCAGAATCGGCCAAAACTGCCAGTGTTGATGACCGACACGTAAGCGCACCCTAGGGTTCTATAACTATGGAAATCGCTTCGGGACCCCAAAACATTGAGTAATTATCCAAGAAACTGGCCAGAATCGGCCAAAACTGCAAGTGTTGATGAACATAACGTAAACGCACCCAGGGTTCGCTAATCGTGGAAATCACTCTGGGACCCCAAAACAGTGAGTAATAGTCCATGAAACGGGCCAGAATCGGCCAAAACTGCCAGTGTTGATGACCGACATGTAAGCACACCCTGGGGTTCAATAACTATGGAAATCACTCCGGGACCCCAAAACATTGATTAATAGTCCATGAAACGGGCCAGAATCGGCCAAAACTGCCAGTGTTGATGACCGACACGTAAGCGGACCCTAGTGTTCTATAACCATGGAAATCGCTTCGGGACCCCAAAACGATGAGTAATAATCCAAGAAACTGGCCAGAATCGGCCAAAACTGTCAGTGTTGATGACCGACACTTAAACGCACCCCAGGATTCGTTAATCGTGGAAATCACTCTGGGACCCCAAAACAGTGAGTAATAGTCCACGAAACGGGCCAGAATCGGCCAAAACTGACAGTTTTGATGACCGACACGTAAGCGCACCCTAGGGTTCAATAACTATGGAAATCGCTTCGGGACCCCAAAACGATGGGTAATAATCCAAGAAACTGGCCAGAATTGGCCAAAACTGTCAGTGTTGATGACCGACTCTTAAACGCACCCCAGGGTTTGTTAATCGTGGAAATCACTCTTGGACCCCAAAACAGTGAGTAATAGTCCATGAAACGGACCAGAATCGGCCAAAACTGCCAGTGTTGATGACCGACACATAAGCGCACCCTAGGGTTCTATAACTATGGAAATCTCTTTGGGACCCCAGAACGTTGAGTAATAATCCAAGAAACTGGCCAGAATCGGCCAAAACTGCGAGTGTTGATGAACATAACGTAAACGCACCCAGGGTTCGTTAATCGTGGAAATCACTCTGGGACCCCAAAACAGTGAGTAATAGTCCATGAAACGGGCCAGAATCGGCCAAAACTGCCAGTGTTGATGACCGACATGTAAGCACACCCTGGGGTTCAATAACTATGGAAATCACTCCGGGACCCCAAAACGGTGAGTAATAATCCCAGAACTGGCTAGAATCGGCCGAAACTGCGAGTGCTGATGACCGACACTTAAACGCACCCCAGGGTTTGTTAATCGTGGAAATCACTCTTGGACCCCAAAATAGTGAGTAATAGTCCATGAAACGGACCAGAATCGGCCAAAACTGCCAGTGTTGATGACCGACACGTAAGCGCACCCTAGGGTTCTATAACTATGGAAATCGCTTCGGGACCCCAAAACATTGAGTAATTATCCAAGAAACTGGCCAGAATCGGCCAAAACTGCAAGTGTTGATGAACATAACGTAAACGCACCCAGGGTTCGCTAATCGTGGAAATCACTCTGGGACCCCAAAACAGTGAGTAATAGTCCATGAAACGGGCCAGAATCGGCCAAAACTGCCAGTGTTGATGACCGACATGTAAGCACACCCTGGGGTTCAATAACTATGGAAATCACTCCGGGACCCCAAAACATTGATTAATAGTCCATGAAACGGGCCAGAATCGGCCAAAACTGCCAGTGTTGATGACCGACACGTAAGCGGACCCTAGTGTTCTATAACCATGGAAATCGCTTCGGGACCCCAAAACGATGAGTAATAATCCAAGAAACTGGCCAGAATCGGCCAAAACTGTCAGTGTTGATGACCGACACTTAAACGCACCCCAGGATTCGTTAATCGTGGAAATCACTCTGGGACCCCAAAACAGTGAGTAATAGTCCACGAAACGGGCCAGAATCGGCCAAAACTGACAGTTTTGATGACCGACACGTAAGCGCACCCTAGGGTTCAATAACTATGGAAATCGCTTCGGGACCCCAAAACGATGGGTAATAATCCAAGAAACTGGCCAGAATTGGCCAAAACTGTCAGTGTTGATGACCGACTCTTAAACGCACCCCAGGGTTTGTTAATCGTGGAAATCACTCTTGGACCCCAAAACAGTGAGTAATAGTCCATGAAACGGACCAGAATCGGCCAAAACTGCCAGTGTTGATGACCGACACATAAGCGCACCCTAGGGTTCTATAACTATGGAAATCTCTTTGGGACCCCAGAACGTTGAGTAATAATCCAAGAAACTGGCCAGAATCGGCCAAAACTGCGAGTGTTGATGAACATAACGTAAACGCACCCAGGGTTCGTTAATCGTGGAAATCACTCTGGGACCCCAAAACAGTGAGTAATAGTCCATGAAACGGGCCAGAATCAGCCAAAACTACCAGTGTTGATGACCGACATGTAAGCACACCCTGGGGTTCAATAACTATGGAAATCACTCCGGGACCCCAAAACATTGATTAATAGTCCATGAAACGGGCCAGAATCGGCCAAAACTGCCAGTGTTGATGACCGACACGTAAGCGCACCCTAGTGTTCTATAACTATGGAAATCGCTTCGGGACCCCAAAACGTTGAGTAATAATCCAAGAAACTGGCCAGAATCGGCCAAAACTACGAGTGTTGATGAACATAACTTAAACGCACCCCAGGATTCGTTAATCGTGGAAATCACTCTGGGACCCCAAAACAGTGAGTAATAGTCCATGAAACGGGCCAGAATCGGCCAAAACTACTAGTTTTGATGACCGACACGTAAGCGTACCCTGGGGTTCAATTACTATGGAAATCGCTTCGGGACCACAAAACGGTGAGTAATAATCCCAGAAACTGGCTAGAATCGGCCGAAACTGCGAGTGTTGATGACCGACACTTAAACGCACCCCAGGGTTTGTTAATCATGGAAATCACTCTTGGACCCCAAAACAGTGAGTAATAGTCCATGAAACGGACCAGAATCGGCCAAAACTGCCAGTGTTGATGACCGACACGTAAGCGCACCCTAGCGTTCTATAACTATGGAAATCGCTTCGGGACCCCAAAACATTGAGTAATAATCCAAGAAACTGGCCAGAATCGGCTAAAACTGCAAGTGTTGATGAACATAACGTAAACGCACCCAGGGTTCGTTAATCGTGGAAATCACTCTGGGACCCCAAAACAGTGAGTAATAGTCCATGAAACGGGCCAGAATCGGCCAAAACTGCCAGTGTTGATGACCGACATGTAAGCACACCCTGGGGTTCAATAACTATGGAAATCACTCCGGGACCCCAAAACGGTGAGTAATAATCCCAGAACTGGCTAGAATCGGCCGAAACTGCGAGTGTTGATGACCGACACTTAAACGCACCCCAGGGTTTGTTAATCGTGGAAATCACTCTTGGACCCCAAAATAGTGAGTAATAGTCCATGAAACGGACCAGAATCGGCCAAAACTGCCAGTGTTGATGACCGACACGTAAGCGCACCCTAGGGTTCTATAACTATGGAAATCGCTTCGGGACCCCAAAACATTGAGTAATTATCCAAGAAACTGGCCAGAATCGGCCAAAACTGCAAGTGTTGATGAACATAACGTAAACGCACCCAGGGTTCGCTAATCGTGGAAATCACTCTGGGACCCCAAAACAGTGAGTAATAGTCCATGAAACGGGCCAGAATCGGCCAAAACTGCCAGTGTTGATGACCGACATGTAAGCACACCCTGGGGTTCAATAACTATGGAAATCACTCCGGGACCCCAAAACATTGATTAATAGTCCATGAAACGGGCCAGAATCGGCCAAAACTGCCAGTGTTGATGACCGACACGTAAGCGGACCCTAGTGTTCTATAACCATGGAAATCGCTTCGGGACCCCAAAACGATGAGTAATAATCCAAGAAACTGGCCAGAATCGGCCAAAACTGTCAGTGTTGATGACCGACACTTAAACGCACCCCAGGATTCGTTAATCGTGGAAATCACTCTGGGACCCCAAAACAGTGAGTAATAGTCCACGAAACGGGCCAGAATCGGCCAAAACTGACAGTTTTGATGACCGACACGTAAGCGCACCCTAGGGTTCAATAACTATGGAAATCGCTTCGGGACCCCAAAACGATGGGTAATAATCCAAGAAACTGGCCAGAATTGGCCAAAACTGTCAGTGTTGATGACCGACTCTTAAACGCACCCCAGGGTTTGTTAATCGTGGAAATCACTCTTGGACCCCAAAACAGTGAGTAATAGTCCATGAAACGGACCAGAATCGGCCAAAACTGCCAGTGTTGATGACCGACACATAAGCGCACCCTAGGGTTCTATAACTATGGAAATCTCTTTGGGACCCCAAAACGTTGAGTAATAATCCAAGAAACTGGCCAGAATCGGCCAAAACTGCGAGTGTTGATGAACATAACGTAAACGCACCCAGGGTTCGTTAATCGTGGAAATCACTCTGGGACCCCAAAACAGTGAGTAATAGTCCATGAAACGGGCCAGAATCAGCCAAAACTACCAGTGTTGATGACCGACATGTAAGCACACCCTGGGGTTCAATAACTATGGAAATCACTCCGGGACCCCAAAACATTGATTAATAGTCCATGAAACGGGCCAGAATCGGCCAAAACTGCCAGTGTTGATGACCGACACGTAAGCGCACCCTAGTGTTCTATAACTATGGAAATCGCTTCGGGACCCCAAAACGTTGAGTAATAATCCAAGAAACTGGCCAGAATCGGCCAAAACTACGAGTGCTGATGAACATAACTTAAACGCACCCCAGGATTCGTTAATCGTGGAAATCACTCTGGGACCCCAAAACAGTGAGTAATAGTCCATGAAACGGGCCAGAATCGGCCAAAACTACTAGTTTTGATGACCGACACGTAAGCGTACCCTGGGGTTCAATTACTATGGAAATCGCTTCGGGACCACAAAACAGTGAGTAATAATCCCAGAAACTGGCTAGAATCGGCCGAAACTGCGAGTGTTGATGACCGACACTTAAACGCACCCCAGGGTTTGTTAATCGTGGAAATCACTCTTGGACCCCAAAACAGTGAGTAATAGTCCATGAAACGGACCAGAATCGGCCAAAACTGCCAGTGTTGATGACCGACACGTAAGCGCACCCTAGGGTTCTATAACTATGGAAATCGCTTCGGGACCCCAAAACATTGAGTAATAATCCAAGAAACTGGCCAGAATCGGCTAAAACTGCAAGTGTTGATGAACATAACGTAAACGCACCCAGGGTTCGTTAATCGTGGAAATCACTCTGGGACCCCAAAACAGTGAGTAATAGTCCATGAAACGGGCCAGAATCGGCCAAAACTGCCAGTGTTGATGACCGACATGTAAGCACACCCTGGGGTTCAATAACTATGGAAATCACTCCGGGACCCCAAAACGGTGAGTAATAATCCCAGAACTGGCTAGAATCGGCCGAAACTGCGAGTGTTGATGACCGACACTTAAACGCACCCCAGGGTTTGTTAATCGTGGAAATCACTCTTGGACCCCAAAATAGTGAGTAATAGTCCATGAAACGGACCAGAATCGGCCAAAACTGCCAGTGTTGATGACCGACACGTAAGCGCACCCTAGGGTTCTATAACTATGGAAATCGCTTCGGGACCCCAAAACATTGAGTAATTATCCAAGAAACTGGCCAGAATCGGCCAAAACTGCAAGTGTTGATGAACATAACGTAAACGCACCCAGGGTTCGCTAATCGTGGAAATCACTCTGGGACCCCAAAACAGTGAGTAATAGTCCATGAAACGGGCCAGAATCGGCCAAAACTGCCAGTGTTGATGACCGACATGTAAGCACACCCTGGGTTCAATAACTATGGAAATCACTCCGGGACCCCAAAACATTGATTAATAGTCCATGAAACGGGCCAGAATCGGCCAAAACTGCCAGTGTTGATGACCGACACGTAAGCGGACCCTAGTGTTCTATAACCATGGAAATCGCTTCGGGACCCCAAAACGATGAGTAATAATCCAAGAAACTGGCCAGAATCGGCCAAAACTGTCAGTGTTGATGACCGACACTTAAACGCACCCCAGGATTCGTTAATCGTGGAAATCACTCTGGGACCCCAAAACAGTGAGTAATAGTCCACGAAACGGGCCAGAATCGGCCAAAACTGACAATTTTGATGACCGACACGTAAGCGCACCCTAGGGTTCAATAACTATGGAAATCGCTTCGGGACCCCAAAACGATGGGTAATAATCCAAGAAACTGGCCAGAATTGGCCAAAACTGTCAGTGTTTGATGACCGACTCTTAAACGCACCCCAGGGTTTGTTAATCGTGGAAATCACTCTTGGACCCCAAAACAGTGAGTAATAGTCCATGAAACGGACCAGAATCGGCCAAAACTGCCAGTGTTGATGACCGACACATAAGCGCACCCTAGGGTTCTATAACTATGGAAATCTCTTTGGGACCCCAAAACGTTGAGTAATAATCCAAGAAACTGGCCAGAATCGGCCAAAACTGCGAGTGTTGATGAACATAACGTAAACACACCCAGGGTTCGTTAATCGTGGAAATCACTCTGGGACCCCAAAACAGTGAGTAATAGTCCATGAAACGGGCCAGAATCAGCCAAAACTACCAGTGTTGATGACCGACATGTAAGCACACCCTGGGGTTCAATAACTATGGAAATCACTCCGGGACCCCAAAACATTGATTAATAGTCCATGAAACGGGCCAGAATCGGCCAAAACTGCCAGTGTTGATGACCGACACGTAAGCGCACCCTAGTGTTCTATAACTATGGAAATCGCTTCGGGACCCCAAAACGTTGAGTAATAATCCAAGAAACTGGCCAGAATCGGCCAAAACTACGAGTGTTGATGAACATAACTTAAACGCACCCCAGGATTCGTTAATCGTGGAAATCACTCTGGGACCCCAAAACAGTGAGTAATAGTCCATGAAATGGGCCAGAATCGGCCAAAACTACTAGTTTTGATGACCGACACGTAAGCGTACCCTGGGGTTCAATTACTATGGAAATCGCTTCGGGACCACAAAACGGTGAGTAATAATCCCAGAAACTGGCTAGAATCGGCCGAAACTGCGAGTGTTGATGACCGACACTTAAACGCACCCCAGGGTTTGTTAATCATGGAAATCACTCTTGGACCCCAAAACAGTGAGTAATAGTCCATGAAACGGACCAGAATCGGCCAAAACTGCCAGTGTTGATGACCGACACGTAAGCGCACCCTAGGGTTCTATAACTATGGAAATCGCTTCGGGACCCCAAAACATTGAGTAATAATCCAAGAAACTGGCCAGAATCGGCTAAAACTGCAAGTGTTGATGAACATAACGTAAACGCACCCAGGGTTCGTTAATCGTGGAAATCACTCTGGGACCCCAAAACAGTGAGTAATAGTCCATGAAACGGGCCAGAATCGGCCAAAACTGCCAGTGTTGATGACCGACATGTAAGCACACCCTGGGGTTCAATAACTATGGAAATCACTCCGGGACCCCAAAACATTGATTAATAATCCCAGAAACTGGCCAGAATCGGCCAAAACTGCCAGTGTTGATGACCGACACGTAAGCGCACCCTAGTGTTCTATAACCATGGAAATCGCTTCGGGACCCCAAAACGATGAGTAATAATCCAAGAAACTGGCCAGAATCGGCCAAAACTGTCAGTGTTGATGACCGACACTTAAACGCACCCCAGGATTCGTTAATCGTGGAAATCACTCTGGGACCCCAAAACAGTGAGTAATAGTCCACGAAACGGGCCAGAATCGGCCAAAACTGACAGTTTTGATGACCGACACGTAAGCGCACCCTAGGGTTCAATAACTATGGAAATCGCTTCGGGACCCCAAAACGATGGGTAATAATCCAAGAAACTGGCCAGAATTGGCCAAAACTGTCAGTGTTGATGACCGACACTTAAACGCACCCCAGGATTCGTTAATCGTGGAAATCACTCTGGGACCCCAAAACAGTGAGTAATAGTCCATGAAACGGGCCAGAATCGGCCAAAACTACTAGTTTTGATGACCGACACGTAAGCGTACCCTGGGGTTCAATTACTATGGAAATCGCTTCGGGACCCCAAAACGGTGAGTAATAATCCAAGAAACTGGCTAGAATCGGCCAAAACTGCGAGTGTTGATGACCGACTCTTAAACGCACCCCAGGGTTTGTTAATCGTGGAAATCACTCTTGGACCCCAAAACAGTGAGTAATAGTCCATGAAACGGACCAGAATCGGCCAAAACTGCCAGTGTTGATGACCGACACATAAGCGCACCCTAGGGTTCTATAACTATGGAAATCGCTTTGGGACCCCAAAACGTTGAGTAATAATCCAAGAAACTGGCCAGAATCGGCCAAAACTGCGAGTGTTGATGAACATAACGTAAACGCACCCAGGGTTCGTTAATCGTGGAAATCACTCTGGGACCCCAAAACAGTGAGTAATAGTCCATGAAACGGGCCAGAATCAGCCAAAACTACCAGTGTTGATGACCGACATGTAAGCACACCCTGGGGTTCAATAACTATGGAAATCACTCCGGGACCCCAAAACATTGATTAATAGTCCATGAAACGGGCCAGAATCGGCCAAAACTGCCAGTGTTGATGACCGACACGTAAGCGCACCCTAGTGTTCTATAACTATGGAAATCGCTTCGGGACCCCAAAACGTTGAGTAATAATCCAAGAAACTGGCCAGAATCGGCCAAAACTACGAGTGTTGATGAACATAACTTAAACGCACCCCAGGATTCGTTAATCGTGGAAATCACTCTGGGACCCCAAAACAGTGAGTAATAGTCCATGAAACGGGCCAGAATCGGCCAAAACTACTAGTTTTGATGACCGACACGTAAGCGTACCCTGGGGTTCAATTACTATGGAAATCGCTTCGGGACCACAAAACGGTGAGTAATAATCCCAGAAACTGGCTAGAATCGGCCGAAACTGCGAGTGTTGATGACCGACACTTAAACGCACCCCAGGGTTTGTTAATCATGGAAATCACTCTTGGACCCCAAAACAGTGAGTAATAGTCCATGAAACGGACCAGAATCGGCCAAAACTGCCAGTGTTGATGACCGACACGTAAGCGCACCCTAGCGTTCTATAACTATGGAAATCGCTTCGGGACCCAAAACATTGAGTAATAATCCAAGAAACTGGCCAGAATCGGCTAAAACTGCAAGTGTTGATGAACATAACGTAAACGCACCCAGGGTTCGTTAATCGTGGAAATCACTCTGGGACCCCAAAACAGTGAGTAATAGTCCATGAAACGGGCCAGAATCGGCCAAAACTGCCAGTGTTGATGACCGACATGTAAGCACACCCTGGGGTTCAATAACTATGGAAATCACTCCGGGACCCCAAAACGGTGAGTAATAATCCCAGAACTGGCTAGAATCGGCCGAAACTGCGAGTGTTGATGACCGACACTTAAACGCACCCCAGGGTTTGTTAATCGTGGAAATCACTCTTGGACCCCAAAATAGTGAGTAATAGTCCATGAAACGGACCAGAATCGGCCAAAACTGCCAGTGTTGATGACCGACACGTAAGCGCACCCTAGGGTTCTATAACTATGGAAATCGCTTCGGGACCCCAAAACATTGAGTAATTATCCAAGAAACTGGCCAGAATCGGCCAAAACTGCAAGTGTTGATGAACATAACGTAAACGCACCCAGGGTTCGCTAATCGTGGAAATCACTCTGGGACCCCAAAACAGTGAGTAATAGTCCATGAAACGGGCCAGAATCGGCCAAAACTGCCAGTGTTGATGACCGACATGTAAGCACACCCTGGGGTTCAATAACTATGGAAATCACTCCGGGACCCCAAAACATTGATTAATAGTCCATGAAACGGGCCAGAATCGGCCAAAACTGCCAGTGTTGATGACCGACACGTAAGCGGACCCTAGTGTTCTATAACCATGGAAATCGCTTCGGGACCCCAAAACGATGAGTAATAATCCAAGAAACTGGCCAGAATCGGCCAAAACTGTCAGTGTTGATGACCGACACTTAAACGCACCCCAGGATTCGTTAATCGTGGAAATCACTCTGGGACCCCAAAACAGTGAGTAATAGTCCACGAAACGGGCCAGAATCGGCCAAAACTGACAGTTTTGATGACCGACACGTAAGCGCACCCTAGGGTTCAATAACTATGGAAATCGCTTCGGGACCCCAAAACGATGGGTAATAATCCAAGAAACTGGCCAGAATTGGCCAAAACTGTCAGTGTTGATGACCGACTCTTAAACGCACCCCAGGGTTTGTTAATCGTGGAAATCACTCTTGGACCCCAAAACAGTGAGTAATAGTCCATGAAACGGACCAGAATCGGCCAAAACTGCCAGTGTTGATGACCGACACATAAGCGCACCCTAGGGTTCTATAACTATGGAAATCTCTTTGGGACCCCAAAACGTTGAGTAATAATCCAAGAAACTGGCCAGAATCGGCCAAAACTGCGAGTGTTGATGAACATAACGTAAACGCACCCAGGGTTCGTTAATCGTGGAAATCACTCTGGGACCCCAAAACAGTGAGTAATAGTCCATGAAACGGGCCAGAATCAGCCAAAACTACCAGTGTTGATGACCGACATGTAAGCACACCCTGGGGTTCAATAACTATGGAAATCACTCCGGGACCCCAAAACATTGATTAATAGTCCATGAAACGGGCCAGAATCGGCCAAAACTGCCAGTGTTGATGACCGACACGTAAGCGCACCCTAGTGTTCTATAACTATGGAAATCGCTTCGGGACCCCAAAACGTTGAGTAATAATCCAAGAAACTGGCCAGAATCGGCCAAAACTACGAGTGCTGATGAACATAACTTAAACGCACCCCAGGATTCGTTAATCGTGGAAATCACTCTGGGACCCCAAAACAGTGAGTAATAGTCCATGAAACGGGCCAGAATCGGCCAAAACTACTAGTTTTGATGACCGACACGTAAGCGTACCCTGGGGTTCAATTACTATGGAAATCGCTTCGGGACCACAAAACAGTGAGTAATAATCCCAGAAACTGGCTAGAATCGGCCGAAACTGCGAGTGTTGATGACCGACACTTAAACGCACCCCAGGGTTTGTTAATCGTGGAAATCACTCTTGGACCCCAAAACAGTGAGTAATAGTCCATGAAACGGACCAGAATCGGCCAAAACTGCCAGTGTTGATGACCGACACGTAAGCGCACCCTAGGGTTCTATAACTATGGAAATCGCTTCGGGACCCCAAAACATTGAGTAATAATCCAAGAAACTGGCCAGAATCGGCTAAAACTGCAAGTGTTGATGAACATAACGTAAACGCACCCAGGGTTCGTTAATCGTGGAAATCACTCTGGGACCCCAAAACAGTGAGTAATAGTCCATGAAACGGGCCAGAATCGGCCAAAACTGCCAGTGTTGATGACCGACATGTAAGCACACCCTGGGGTTCAATAACTATGGAAATCACTCCGGGACCCCAAAACGGTGAGTAATAATCCCAGAACTGGCTAGAATCGGCCGAAACTGCGAGTGTTGATGACCGACACTTAAACGCACCCCAGGGTTTGTTAATCGTGGAAATCACTCTTGGACCCCAAAATAGTGAGTAATAGTCCATGAAACGGACCAGAATCGGCCAAAACTGCCAGTGTTGATGACCGACACGTAAGCGCACCCTAGGGTTCTATAACTATGGAAATCGCTTCGGGACCCCAAAACATTGAGTAATTATCCAAGAAACTGGCCAGAATCGGCCAAAACTGCAAGTGTTGATGAACATAACGTAAACGCACCCAGGGTTCGCTAATCGTGGAAATCACTCTGGGACCCCAAAACAGTGAGTAATAGTCCATGAAACGGGCCAGAATCGGCCAAAACTGCCAGTGTTGATGACCGACATGTAAGCACACCCTGGGTTCAATAACTATGGAAATCACTCCGGGACCCCAAAACATTGATTAATAGTCCATGAAACGGGCCAGAATCGGCCAAAACTGCCAGTGTTGATGACCGACACGTAAGCGGACCCTAGTGTTCTATAACCATGGAAATCGCTTCGGGACCCCAAAACGATGAGTAATAATCCAAGAAACTGGCCAGAATCGGCCAAAACTGTCAGTGTTGATGACCGACACTTAAACGCACCCCAGGATTCGTTAATCGTGGAAATCACTCTGGGACCCCAAAACAGTGAGTAATAGTCCACGAAACGGGCCAGAATCGGCCAAAACTGACAATTTTGATGACCGACACGTAAGCGCACCCTAGGGTTCAATAACTATGGAAATCGCTTCGGGACCCCAAAACGATGGGTAATAATCCAAGAAACTGGCCAGAATTGGCCAAAACTGTCAGTGTTGATGACCGACTCTTAAACGCACCCCAGGGTTTGTTAATCGTGGAAATCACTCTTGGACCCCAAAACAGTGAGTAATAGTCCATGAAACGGACCAGAATCGGCCAAAACTGCCAGTGTTGATGACCGACACATAAGCGCACCCTAGGGTTCTATAACTATGGAAATCTCTTTGGGACCCCAAAACGTTGAGTAATAATCCAAGAAACTGGCCAGAATCGGCCAAAACTGCGAGTGTTGATGAACATAACGTAAACACACCCAGGGTTCGTTAATCGTGGAAATCACTCTGGGACCCCAAAACAGTGAGTAATAGTCCATGAAACGGGCCAGAATCAGCCAAAACTACCAGTGTTGATGACCGACATGTAAGCACACCCTGGGGTTCAATAACTATGGAAATCACTCCGGGACCCCAAAACATTGATTAATAGTCCATGAAACGGGCCAGAATCGGCCAAAACTGCCAGTGTTGATGACCGACACGTAAGCGCACCCTAGTGTTCTATAACTATGGAAATCGCTTCGGGACCCCAAAACGTTGAGTAATAATCCAAGAAACTGGCCAGAATCGGCCAAAACTACGAGTGTTGATGAACATAACTTAAACGCACCCCAGGATTCGTTAATCGTGGAAATCACTCTGGGACCCCAAAACAGTGAGTAATAGTCCATGAAATGGGCCAGAATCGGCCAAAACTACTAGTTTTGATGACCGACACGTAAGCGTACCCTGGGGTTCAATTACTATGGAAATCGCTTCGGGACCACAAAACGGTGAGTAATAATCCCAGAAACTGGCTAGAATCGGCCGAAACTGCGAGTGTTGATGACCGACACTTAAACGCACCCAGGGTTTGTTAATCATGGAAATCACTCTTGGACCCCAAAACAGTGAGTAATAGTCCATGAAACGGACCAGAATCGGCCAAAACTGCCAGTGTTGATGACCGACACGTAAGCGCACCCTAGGGTTCTATAACTATGGAAATCGCTTCGGGACCCCAAAACATTGAGTAATAATCCAAGAAACTGGCCAGAATCGGCTAAAACTGCAAGTGTTGATGAACATAACGTAAACGCACCCAGGGTTCGTTAATCGTGGAAATCACTCTGGGACCCCAAAACAGTGAGTAATAGTCCATGAAACGGGCCAGAATCGGCCAAAACTGCCAGTGTTGATGACCGACATGTAAGCACACCCTGGGGTTCAATAACTATGGAAATCACTCCGGGACCCCAAAACATTGATTAATAATCCCAGAAACTGGCCAGAATCGGCCAAAACTGCCAGTGTTGATGACCGACACGTAAGCGCACCCTAGTGTTCTATAACCATGGAAATCGCTTCGGGACCCCAAAACGATGAGTAATAATCCAAGAAACTGGCCAGAATCGGCCAAAACTGTCAGTGTTGATGACCGACACTTAAACGCACCCCAGGATTCGTTAATCGTGGAAATCACTCTGGGACCCCAAAACAGTGAGTAATAGTCCACGAAACGGGCCAGAATCGGCCAAAACTGACAGTTTTGATGACCGACACGTAAGCGCACCCTAGGGTTCAATAACTATGGAAATCGCTTCGGGACCCCAAAACGATGGGTAATAATCCAAGAAACTGGCCAGAATTGGCCAAAACTGTCAGTGTTGATGACCGACACTTAAACGCACCCCAGGATTCGTTAATCGTGGAAATCACTCTGGGACCCCAAAACAGTGAGTAATAGTCCATGAAACGGGCCAGAATCGGCCAAAACTACTAGTTTTGATGACCGACACGTAAGCGTACCCTGGGGTTCAATTACTATGGAAATCGCTTCGGGACCCCAAAACGGTGAGTAATAATCCAAGAAACTGGCTAGAATCGGCCAAAACTGCGAGTGTTGATGACCGACTCTTAAACGCACCCCAGGGTTTGTTAATCGTGGAAATCACTCTTGGACCCCAAAACAGTGAGTAATAGTCCATGAAACGGACCAGAATCGGCCAAAACTGCCAGTGTTGATGACCGACACATAAGCGCACCCTAGGGTTCTATAACTATGGAAATCGCTTTGGGACCCCAAAACGTTGAGTAATAATCCAAGAAACTGGCCAGAATCGGCCAAAACTGCGAGTGTTGATGAACATAACGTAAACGCACCCAGGGTTCGTTAATCGTGGAAATCACTCTGGGACCCCAAAACAGTGAGTAATAGTCCATGAAACGGGCCAGAATCAGCCAAAACTACCAGTGTTGATGACCGACATGTAAGCACACCCTGGGGTTCAATAACTATGGAAATCACTCCGGGACCCCAAAACATTGATTAATAGTCCATGAAACGGGCCAGAATCGGCCAAAACTGCCAGTGTTGATGACCGACACGTAAGCGCACCCTAGTGTTCTATAACTATGGAAATCGCTTCGGGACCCCAAAACGTTGAGTAATAATCCAAGAAACTGGCCAGAATCGGCCAAAACTACGAGTGTTGATGAACATAACTTAAACGCACCCCAGGATTCGTTAATCGTGGAAATCACTCTGGGACCCCAAAACAGTGAGTAATAGTCCATGAAACGGGCCAGAATCGGCCAAAACTACTAGTTTTGATGACCGACACGTAAGCGTACCCTGGGGTTCAATTACTATGGAAATCGCTTCGGGACCGCAAAACGGTGAGTAATAATCCCAGAAACTGGCTAGAATCGGCCGAAACTGCGAGTGTTGATGACCGACACTTAAACGCACCCCAGGGTTTGTTAATCGTGGAAATCACTCTTGGACCCCAAAACAGTGAGTAATAGTCCATGAAACGGACCAGAATCGGCCAAAACTTCCAGTGTTGATGACCGACACGTAAGCGCACGCTAGGGTTCTATAACTATGGAAATCGCTTCGGGACCCCAAAACATTGAGTAATAATCCAAGAAACTGGCCAGAATCGGCCAAAACTGCAAGTGTTGATGAACATAACGTAAACGCACCCAGGGTTCGTTAATCGTGGAAATCACTCTGGGACCCCAAAACAGTGAGTAATAGTCCATGAAACGGGCCAGAATCGGCCAAAACTGCCAGTGTTGATGACCGACATGTAAGCACACCCTGGGGTTCAATAACTATGGAAATCACTCCGGGACCCCAAAACGGTGAGTAATAATCCCAGAAACTGGCTAGAATCGGCCGAAACTGCCAGTGTTGATGACCGACACGTAAGCGCACCCTAGTGTTCTATAACTATGGAAATCGCTTCGGGACCCCAAAACGATGAGTAATAATCCAAGAAGCTGGCCAGAATCGGCCAAAACTGTCAGTGTTGATGACCGACACTTAAACGCACCCCAGGATTCGTTGATCGTGGAAATCACTCTGGGACCCCAAAACAGTGAGTAATAGTCCATGAAACGGGCCAGAATCGGCCAAAACTACTAGTTTTGATGACCGACACGTAAGCGTACCCTGGGGTTCAATTACTATGGAAATCGCTTCGGGACCCCAAAACGGTGAGTAATAATCCAAGAAACTGGCTAGAATCGGCCAAAACTGCGAGTGTTGATGACCGACTCTTAAACGCACCCCAGGGTTTGTTAATCGTGGAAATCACTCTTGGACCCCAAAACAGTGAGTAATAGTCCATGAAACGGACCAGAATCGGCCAAAACTGCCAGTGTTGATGACCGACACATAAGCGCACCCTAGGGTTCTATAACTATGGAAATCGCTTTGGGACCCCAAAACGTTGAGTAATAATCCAAGAAACTGGCCAGAATCGGCCAAAACTGCGAGTGTTGATGAACATAACGTAAACGCACCCAGGGTTCGTTAATCGTGGAAATCACTCTGGGACCCCAAAACAGTGAGTAATAGTCCATGAAACGGGCCAGAATCAGCCAAAACTACCAGTGTTGATGACCGACATGTAAGCACACCCTGGGGTTCAATAACTATGGAAATCACTCCGGGACCCCAAAACATTGATTAATAGTCCATGAAACGGGCCAGAATCGGCCAAAACTGCCAGTGTTGATGACCGACACGTAAGCGCACCCTAGTGTTCTATAACTATGGAAATCGCTTCGGGACCCCAAAACGTTGAGTAATAATCCAAGAAACTGGCCAGAATCGGCCAAAACTACGAGTGTTGATGAACATAACTTAAACGCACCCCAGGATTCGTTAATCGTGGAAATCACTCTGGGACCCCAAAACAGTGAGTAATAGTCCATGAAACGGGCCAGAATCGGCCAAAACTACTAGTTTTGATGACCGACACGTAAGCGTACCCTGGGGTTCAATTACTATGGAAATCGCTTCGGGACCGCAAAACGGTGAGTAATAATCCAGAAACTGGCTAGAATCGGCCGAAACTGCGATTGTTGATGACCGACACTTAAACGCACCCCAGGGTTTGTTAATCGTGGAAATCACTCTTGGACCCCAAAACAGTGAGTAATAGTCCATGAAACGGACCAGAATCGGCCAAAACTTCCAGTGTTGATGACCGACACGTAAGCGCACGCTAGGGTTCTATAACTATGGAAATCGCTTCGGGACCCCAAAACATTGAGTAATAATCCAAGAAACTGGCCAGAATCGGCCAAAACTGCAAGTGTTGATGAACATAACGTAAACGCACCCAGGGTTCGTTAATCGTGGAAATCACTCTGGGACCCCAAAACAGTGAGTAATAGTCCATGAAACGGGCCAGAATCGGCCAAAACTGCCAGTGTTGATGACCGACATGTAAGCACACCCTGGGGTTCAATAACTATGGAAATCACTCTGGGACCCCAAAACGGTGAGTAATAATACCAGAAACTGGCTAGAATCGGCCGAAACTGCCAGTGTTGATGACCGACACGTAAGCGCACCCTAGTGTTCTATAACTATGGAAATCGCTTCGGGACCCCAAAACGATGAGTAATAATCCAAGAAGCTGGCCAGAATCGGCCAAAACTGTCAGTGTTGATGACCGACACTTAAACGCACCCCAGGATTCGTTGATCGTGGAAATCACTCTGGGACCCCAAAACAGTGAGTAATAGTCCATGAAACGGGCCAGAATCGGCCAAAACTACTAGTTTTGATGACCGACACGTAAGCGTACCCTGGGGTTCAATTACTATGGAAATCGCTTCGGGACCCCAAAACGGTGAGTAATAATCCAAGAAACTGGCTAGAATCGGCCAAAACTGCGAGTGTTGATGACCGACTCTTAAACGCACCCCAGGGTTTGTTAATCGTGGAAATCACTCTTGGACCCCAAAACAGTGAGTAATAGTCCATGAAACGGACCAGAATCGGCCAAAACTGCCAGTGTTGATGACCGACACATAAGCGCACCCTAGGGTTCTATAACTATGGAAATCGCTTTGGGACCCCAAAACGTTGAGTAATAATCCAAGAAACTGGCCAGAATCGGCCAAAACTGCGAGTGTTGATGAACATAACGTAAACGCACCCAGGGTTCGTTAATCGTGGAAATCACTCTGGGACCCCAAAACAGTGAGTAATAGTCCATGAAACGGGCCAGAATCAGCCAAAACTACCAGTGTTGATGACCGACATGTAAGCACACCCTGGGGTTCAATAACTATGGAAATCACTCCGGGACCCCAAAACATTGATTAATAGTCCATGAAACGGGCCAGAATCGGCCAAAACTGCCAGTGTTGATGACCGACACGTAAGCGCACCCTAGTGTTCTATAACTATGGAAATCGCTTCGGGACCCCAAAACGTTGAGTAATAATCCAAGAAACTGGCCAGAATCGGCCAAAACTACGAGTGTTGATGAACATAACTTAAACGCACCCCAGGATTCGTTAATCGTGGAAATCACTCTGGGACCCCAAAACAGTGAGTAATAGTCCATGAAACGGTCCAGAATCGGCCAAAACTACTAGTTTTGATGACCGACACGTAAGCGTACCCTGGGGTTCAATTACTATGGAAATCGCTTCGGGACCGCAAAACGGTGAGTAATAATCCCAGAAACTGGCTAGAATCGGCCGAAACTGCGAGTGTTGATGACCGACACTTAAACGCACCCCAGGGTTTGTTAATCGTGGAAATCACTCTTGGACCCCAAAACAGTGAGTAATAGTCCATGAAACGGACCAGAATCGGCCAAAACTTCCAGTGTTGATGACCGACACGTAAGCGCACGCTAGGGTTCTATAACTATGGAAATCGCTTCGGGACCCCAAAACATTGAGTAATAATCCAAGAAACTGGCCAGAATCGGCCAAAACTGCAAGAGTTGATGAACATAACGTAAACGCACCCAGGGTTCGTTAATCGTGGAAATCACTCTGGGACCCCAAAACAGTGAGTAATAGTCCATGAAACGGGCCAGAATCGGCCAAAACTGCCAGTGTTGATGACCGACATGTAAGCACACCCTAGGGTTCAATAACTATGGAAATCACTCCGGGACCCCAAAACGGTGAGTAATAATCCCAGAAACTGGCTAGAATCGGCCGAAACTGCCAGTGTTGATGACCGACACGTAAGCGCACCCTAGTGTTCTATAACTATGGAAATCGCTTCGGGACCCCAAAACGATGAGTAATAATCCAAGAAGCTGGCCAGAATCGGCCAAAACTGTCAGTGTTGATGACCGACACTTAAACGCACCCCAGGATTCGTTGATCGTGGAAATCACTCTGGGACCCCAAAACAGTGAGTAATAGTCCATGAAACGGGCCAGAATCGGCCAAAACTACTAGTTTTGATGACCGACACGTAAGCGTACCCTGGGGTTCAATTACTATGGAAATCGCTTCGGGACCCCAAAACGGTGAGTAATAATCCAAGAAACTGGCTAGAATCGGCCAAAACTGCGAGTGTTGATGACCGACTCTTAAACGCACCCCAGGGTTTGTTAATCGTGGAAATCACTCTTGGACCCCAAAACAGTGAGTAATAGTCCATGAAACGGACCAGAATCGGCCAAAACTGCCAGTGTTGATGACCGACACATAAGCGCACCCTAGGGTTCTATAACTATGGAAATCGCTTTGGGACCCCAAAACGTTGAGTAATAATCCAAGAAACTGGCCAGAATCGGCCAAAACTGCGAGTGTTGATGAACATAACGTAAACGCACCCAGGGTTCGTTAATCGTGGAAATCACTCTGGGACCCCAAAACAGTGAGTAATAGTCCATGAAACGGGCCAGAATCAGCCAAAACTACCAGTGTTGATGACCGACATGTAAGCACACCCTGGGGTTCAATAACTATGGAAATCACTCCGGGACCCCAAAACATTGATTAATAGTCCATGAAACGGGCCAGAATCGGCCAAAACTGCCAGTGTTGATGACCGACACGTAAGCGCACCCTAGTGTTCTATAACTATGGAAATCGCTTCGGGACCCCAAAACGTTGAGTAATAATCCAAGAAACTGGCCAGAATCGGCCAAAACTACGAGTGTTGATGAACATAACTTAAACGCACCCCAGGATTCGTTAATCGTGGAAATCACTCTGGGACCCCAAAACAGTGAGTAATAGTCCATGAAACGGGCCAGAATCGGCCAAAACTACTAGTTTTGATGACCGACACGTAAGCGTACCCTGGGGTTCAATTACTATGGAAATCGCTTCGGGACCGCAAAACGGTGAGTAATAATCCCAGAAACTGGCTAGAATCGGCCGAAACTGCGAGTGTTGATGACCGACACTTAAACGCACCCCAGGGTTTGTTAATCGTGGAAATCACTCTTGGACCCCAAAACAGTGAGTAATAGTCCATGAAACGGACCAGAATCGGCCAAAACTTCCAGTGTTGATGACCGACACGTAAGCGCACGCTAGGGTTCTATAACTATGGAAATCGCTTCGGGACCCCAAAACATTGAGTAATAATCCAAGAAACTGGCCAGAATCGGCCCAAACTGCAAGTGTTGATGAACATAACGTAAACGCACCCAGGGTTCGTTAATCGTGGAAATCACTCTGGGACCCCAAAACAGTGAGTAATAGTCCATGAAACGGGCCAGAATCGGCCAAAACTGCCAGTGTTGATGACCGACATGTAAGCACACCCTGGGGTTCAATAACTATGGAAATCACTCTGGGACCCCAAAACGGTGAGTAATAATCCCAGAAACTGGCTAGAATCGGCCGAAACTGCCAGTGTTGATGACCGACACGTAAGCGCACCCTAGTGTTCTATAACTATGGAAATCGCTTCGGGACCCCAAAACGATGAGTAATAATCCAAGAAGCTGGCCAGAATCGGCCAAAACTGTCAGTGTTGATGACCGACACTTAAACGCACCCCAGGATTCGTTGATCGTGGAAATCACTCTGGGACCCCAAAACAGTGAGTAATAGTCCATGAAACGGGCCAGAATCGGCCAAAACTACTAGTTTTGATGACCGACACGTAAGCGTACCCTGGGGTTCAATTACTATGGAAATCGCTTCGTGACCCCAAAACGGTGAGTAATAATCCAAGAAACTGGCTAGAATCGGCCAAAACTGCGAGTGTTGATGACCGACTCTTAAACGCACCCCAGGGTTTGTTAATCGTGGAAATCACTCTTGGACCCCAAAACAGTGAGTAATAGTCCATGAAACGGACCAGAATCGGCCAAAACTGCCAGTGTTGATGACCGACACATAAGCGCACCCTAGGGTTCTATAACTATGGAAATCGCTTTGGGACCCCAAAACGTTGAGTAATAATCCAAGAAACTGGCCAGAATCGGCCAAAACTGCGAGTGTTGATGAACATAACGTAAACGCACCCAGGGTTCGTTAATCGTGGAAATCACTCTGGGACCCCAAAACAGTGAGTAATAGTCCATGAAACGGGCCAGAATCAGCCAAAACTACCAGTGTTGATGACCGACATGTAAGCACACCCTGGGGTTCAATAACTATGGAAATCACTCCGGGACCCCAAAACATTGATTAATAGTCCATGAAACGGGCCAGAATCGGCCAAAACTGCCAGTGTTGATGACCGACACGTAAGCGCACCCTAGTGTTCTATAACTATGGAAATCGCTTCGGGACCCCAAAACGTTGAGTAATAATCCAAGAAACTGGCCAGAATCGGCCAAAACTACGAGTGTTGATGAACATAACTTAAACGCACCCCAGGATTCGTTAATCGTGGAAATCACTCTGGGACCCCAAAACAGTGAGTAATAGTCCATGAAACGGGCCAGAATCGGCCAAAACTACTAGTTTTGATGACCGACACGTAAGCGTACCCTGGGGTTCAATTACTATGGAAATCGCTTCGGGACCGCAAAACGGTGAGTAATAATCCCAGAAACTGGCTAGAATCGGCCGAAACTGCGAGTGTTGATGACCGACACTTAAACGCACCCCAGGGTTTGTTAATCGTGGAAATCACTCTTGGACCCCAAAACAGTGAGTAATAGTCCATGAAACGGACCAGAATCGGCCAAAACTTCCAGTGTTGATGACCGACACGTAAGCGCACGCTAGGGTTCTATAACTATGGAAATCGCTTCGGGACCCCAAAACATTGAGTAATAATCCAAGAAACTGGCCAGAATCGGCCCAAACTGCAAGTGTTGATGAACATAACGTAAACGCACCCAGGGTTCGTTAATCGTGGAAATCACTCTGGGACCCCAAAACAGTGAGTAATAGTCCATGAAACGGGCCAGAATCGGCCAAAACTGCCAGTGTTGATGACCGACATGTAAGCACACCCTGGGGTTCAATAACTATGGAAATCACTCTGGGACCCCAAAACGGTGAGTAATAATCCCAGAAACTGGCTAGAATCGGCCGAAACTGCCAGTGTTGATGACCGACACGTAAGCGCACCCTAGTGTTCTATAACTATGGAAATCGCTTCGGGACCCCAAAACGATGAGTAATAATCCAAGAAGCTGGCCAGAATCGGCCAAAACTGTCAGTGTTGATGACCGACACTTAAACGCACCCCAGGATTCGTTGATCGTGGAAATCACTCTGGGACCCCAAAACAGTGAGTAATAGTCCATGAAACGGGCCAGAATCGGCCAAAACTACTAGTTTTGATGACCGACACGTAAGCGTACCCTGGGGTTCAATTACTATGGAAATCGCTTCGTGACCCCAAAACGGTGAGTAATAATCCAAGAAACTGGCTAGAATCGGCCAAAACTGCGAGTGTTGATGACCGACTCTTAAACGCACCCCAGGGTTTGTTAATCGTGGAAATCACTCTTGGACCCCAAAACAGTGAGTAATAGTCCATGAAACGGACCAGAATCGGCCAAAACTGCCAGTGTTGATGACCGACACATAAGCGCACCCTAGGGTTCTATAACTATGGAAATCGCTTTGGGACCCCAAAACGTTGAGTAATAATCCAAGAAACTGGCCAGAATCGGCCAAAACTGCGAGTGTTGATGAACATAACGTAAACGCACCCAGGGTTCGTTAATCGTGGAAATCACTCTGGGACCCCAAAACAGTGAGTAATAGTCCATGAAACGGGCCAGAATCAGCCAAAACTACCAGTGTTGATGACCGACATGTAAGCACACCCTGGGGTTCAATAACTATGGAAATCACTCCGGGACCCCAAAACATTGATTAATAGTCCATGAAACGGGCCAGAATCGGCCAAAACTGCCAGTGTTGATGACCGACACGTAAGCGCACCCTAGTGTTCTATAACTATGGAAATCGCTTCGGGACCCCAAAACGTTGAGTAATAATCCAAGAAACTGGCCAGAATCGGCCAAAACTACGAGTGTTGATGAACATAACTTAAACGCACCCCAGGATTCGTTAATCGTGGAAATCACTCTGGGACCCCAAAACAGTGAGTAATAGTCCATGAAACGGGCCAGAATCGGCCAAAACTACTAGTTTTGATGACCGACACGTAAGCGTACCCTGGGGTTCAATTACTATGGAAATCGCTTCGGGACCGCAAAACGGTGAGTAATAATCCCAGAAACTGGCTAGAATCGGCCGAAACTGCGAGTGTTGATGACCGACACTTAAACGCACCCTAGGGTTTGTTAATCGTGGAAATCACTCTTGGACCCCAAAACAGTGAGTAATAGTCCATGAAACGGACCAGAATCGGCCAAAACTTCCAGTGTTGATGACCGACACGTAAGCGCACGCTAGGGTTCTATAACTATGGAAATCGCTTCGGGACCCCAAAACATTGAGTAATAATCCAAGAAACTGGCCAGAATCGGCCAAAACTGCAAGTGTTGATGAACATAACGTAAACGCACCCAGGGTTCGTTAATCGTGGAAATCACTCTGGGACCCCAAAACAGTGAGTAATAGTCCATGAAACGGGCCAGAATCGGCCAAAACTGCCAGTGTTGATGACCGACATGTAAGCACACCCTGGGGTTCAATAACTATGGAAATCACTCCGGGACCCCAAAACGGTGAGTAATAATCCCAGAAACTGGCTAGAATCGGCCGAAACTGCCAGTGTTGATGACCGACACGTAAGCGCACCCTAGTGTTCTATAACTATGGAAATCGCTTCGGGACCCCAAAACGATGAGTAATAATCCAAGAAGCTGGCCAGAATCGGCCAAAACTGTCAGTGTTGATGACCGACACTTAAACGCACCCCAGGATTCGTTGTTCGTGGAAATCACTCTGGGACCCCAAAACAGTGAGTAATAGTCCATGAAACGGGCCAGAATCGGCCAAAACTACTAGTTTTGATGACCGACACGTAAGCGTACCCTGGGGTTCAATTACTATGGAAATCGCTTCGGGACCCCAAAACGGTGAGTAATAATCCAAGAAACTGGCTAGAATCGGCCAAAACTGCGAGTGTTGATGACCGACTCTTAAACGCACCCCAGGGTTTGTTAATCGTGGAAATCACTCTTGGACCCCAAAACAGTGAGTAATAGTCCATGAAACGGACCAGAATCGGCCAAAACTGCCAGTGTTGATGACCGACACATAAGCGCACCCTAGGGTTCTATAACTATGGAAATCGCTTTGGGACCCCAAAACGTTGAGTAATAATCCAAGAAACTGGCCAGAATCGGCCAAAACTGCGAGTGTTGATGAACATAACGTAAACGCACCCAGGGTTCGTTAATCGTGGAAATCACTCTGGGACCCCAAAACAGTGAGTAATAGTCCATGAAACGGGCCAGAATCAGCCAAAACTACCAGTGTTGATGACCGACATGTAAGCACACCCTGGGGTTCAATAACTATGGAAATCACTCCGGGACCCCAAAACATTGATTAATAGTCCATGAAACGGGCCAGAATCGGCCAAAACTGCCAGTGTTGATGACCGACACGTAAGCGCACCCTAGTGTTCTATAACTATGGAAATCGCTTCGGGACCCCAAAACGTTGAGTAATAATCCAAGAAACTGGCCAGAATCGGCCAAAACTATGAGTGTTGATGAACATAACTTAAACGCACCCCAGGATTCGTTAATCGTGGAAATCACTCTGGGACCCCAAAACAGTGAGTAATAGTCCATGAAACGGGCCAGAATCGGCCAAAACTACTAGTTTTGATGACCGACACGTAAGCGTACCCTGGGGTTCAATTACTATGGAAATCACTTCGGGACCGCAAAACGGTGAGTAATAATCCCAGAAACTGGCTAGAATCGGCCGAAACTGCGAGTGTTGATGACCGACACTTAAACGCACCCCAGGGTTTGTTAATCGTGGAAATCACTCTTGGACCCCAAAACAGTGAGTAATAGTCCATGAAACGGACCAGAATCGGCCAAAACTTCCAGTGTTGATGACCGACACGTAAGCGCACGCTAGGGTTCTATAACTATGGAAATCGCTTCGGGACCCCAAAACATTGAGTAATAATCCAAGAAACTGGCCAGAATCGGCCAAAACTGCAAGTGTTGATGAACATAACGTAAACGCACCCAGGGTTCGTTAATCGTGGAAATCACTCTGGGACCCCAAAACAGTGAGTAATAGTCCATGAAACGGGCCAGAATCGGCCAAAACTGCCAGTGTTGATGACCGACATGTAAGCACACCCTGGGGTTCAATAACTATGGAAATCACTCCGGGACCCCAAAACGGTGAGTAATAATCCCAGAAACTGGCTAGAATCGGCCGAAACTGCCAGTGTTGATGACCGACACGTAAGCGCACCCTAGTGTTCTATAACTATGGAAATCGCTTCGGGACCCCAAAACGATGAGTAATAATCCAAGAAGCTGGCCAGAATCGGCCAAAACTGTCAGTGTTGATGACCGACACTTAAACGCACCCCAGGATTCGTTGTTCGTGGAAATCACTCTGGGACCCCAAAACAGTGAGTAATAGTCCATGAAACGGGCCAGAATCGGCCAAAACTACTAGTTTTGATGACCGACACGTAAGCGTACCCTGGGGTTCAATTACTATGGAAATCGCTTCGGGACCCCAAAACGGTGAGTAATAATCCAAGAAACTGGCTAGAATCGGCCAAAACTGCGAGTGTTGATGACCGACTCTTAAACGCACCCCAGGGTTTGTTAATCGTGGAAATCACTCTTGGACCCCAAAACAGTGAGTAATAGTCCATGAAACGGACCAGAATCGGCCAAAACTGCCAGTGTTGATGACCGACACATAAGCGCACCCTAGGGTTCTATAACTATGGAAATCGCTTTGGGACCCCAAAACGTTGAGTAATAATCCAAGAAACTGGCCAGAATCGGCCAAAACTGCGAGTGTTGATGAACATAACGTAAACGCACCCAGGGTTCGTTAATCGTGGAAATCACTCTGGGACCCCAAAACAGTGAGTAATAGTCCATGAAACGGGCCAGAATCAGCCAAAACTACCAGTGTTGATGACCGACATGTAAGCACACCCTGGGGTTCAATAACTATGGAAATCACTCCGGGACCCCAAAACATTGATTAATAGTCCATGAAACGGGCCAGAATCGGCCAAAACTGCCAGTGTTGATGACCGACACGTAAGCGCACCCTAGTGTTCTATAACTATGGAAATCGCTTCGGGACCCCAAAACGTTGAGTAATAATCCAAGAAACTGGCCAGAATCGGCCAAAACTACGAGTGTTGATGAACATAACTTAAACGCACCCCAGGATTCGTTAATCGTGGAAATCACTCTGGGACCCCAAAACAGTGAGTAATAGTCCATGAAACGGGCCAGAATCGGCCAAAACTACTAGTTTTGATGACCGACACGTAAGCGTACCCTGGGGTTCAATTACTATGGAAATCACTTCGGGACCGCAAAACGGTGAGTAATAATCCCAGAAACTGGCTAGAATCGGCCGAAACTGCGAGTGTTGATGACCGACACTTAAACGCACCCCAGGGTTTGTTAATCGTGGAAATCACTCTTGGACCCCAAAACAGTGAGTAATAGTCCATGAAACGGACCAGAATCGGCCAAAACTTCCAGTGTTGATGACCGACACGTAAGCGCACGCTAGGGTTCTATAACTATGGAAATCGCTTCGGGACCCCAAAACATTGAGTAATAATCCAAGAAACTGGCCAGAATCGGCCAAAACTGCAAGTGTTGATGAACATAACGTAAACGCACCCAGGGTTCGTTAATCGTGGAAATCACTCTGGGACCCCAAAACAGTGAGTAATAGTCCATGAAACGGGCCAGAATCGGCCAAAACTGCCAGTGTTGATGACCGACATGTAAGCACACCCTGGGGTTCAATAACTATGGAAATCACTCCGGGACCCCAAAACGGTGAGTAATAATCCCAGAAACTGGCTAGAATCGGCCGAAACTGCCAGTGTTGATGACCGACACGTAAGCGCACCCTAGTGTTCTATAACTATGGAAATCGCTTCGGGACCCCAAAACGATGAGTAATAATCCAAGAAGCTGGCCAGAATCGGCCAAAACTGTCAGTGTTGATGACCGACACTTAAACGCACCCCAGGATTCGTTGTTCGTGGAAATCACTCTGGGACCCCAAAACAGTGAGTAATAGTCCATGAAACGGGCCAGAATCGGCCAAAACTACTAGTTTTGATGACCGACACGTAAGCGTACCCTGGGGTTCAATTACTATGGAAATCGCTTCGGGACCCCAAAACGGTGAGTAATAATCCAAGAAACTGGCTAGAATCGGCCAAAACTGCGAGTGTTGATGACCGACTCTTAAACGCACCCCAGGGTTTGTTAATCGTGGAAATCACTCTTGGACCCCAAAACAGTGAGTAATAGTCCATGAAACGGACCAGAATCGGCCAAAACTGCCAGTGTTGATGACCGACACATAAGCGCACCCTAGGGTTCTATAACTATGGAAATCGCTTTGGGACCCCAAAACGTTGAGTAATAATCCAAGAAACTGGCCAGAATCGGCCAAAACTGCGAGTGTTGATGAACATAACGTAAACGCACCCAGGGTTCGTTAATCGTGGAAATCACTCTGGGACCCCAAAACAGTGAGTAATAGTCCATGAAACGGGCCAGAATCAGCCAAAACTACCAGTGTTGATGACCGACATGTAAGCACACCCTGGGGTTCAATAACTATGGAAATCACTCCGGGACCCCAAAACATTGATTAATAGTCCATGAAACGGGCCAGAATCGGCCAAAACTGCCAGTGTTGATGACCGACACGTAAGCGCACCCTAGTGTTCTATAACTATGGAAATCGCTTCGGGACCCCAAAACGTTGAGTAATAATCCAAGAAACTGGCCAGAATCGGCCAAAACTACGAGTGTTGATGAACATAACTTAAACGCACCCCAGGATTCGTTAATCGTGGAAATCACTCTGGGACCCCAAAACAGTGAGTAATAGTCCATGAAACGGGCCAGAATCGGCCAAAACTACTAGTTTTGATGACCGACACGTAAGCGTACCCTGGGGTTCAATTACTATGGAAATCACTTCGGGACCGCAAAACGGTGAGTAATAATCCCAGAAACTGGCTAGAATCGGCCGAAACTGCGAGTGTTGATGACCGACACTTAAACGCACCCCAGGGTTTGTTAATCGTGGAAATCACTCTTGGACCCCAAAACAGTGAGTAATAGTCCATGAAACGGACCAGAATCGGCCAAAACTTCCAGTGTTGATGACCGACACGTAAGCGCACGCTAGGGTTCTATAACTATGGAAATCGCTTCGGGACCCCAAAACATTGAGTAATAATCCAAGAAACTGGCCAGAATCGGCCAAAACTGCAAGTGTTGATGAACATAACGTAAACGCACCCAGGGTTCGTTAATCGTGGAAATCACTCTGGGACCCCAAAACAGTGAGTAATAGTCCATGAAACGGGCCAGAATCGGCCAAAACTGCCAGTGTTGATGACCGACATGTAAGCACACCCTGGGGTTCAATAACTATGGAAATCACTCCGGGACCCCAAAACGGTGAGTAATAATCCCAGAAACTGGCTAGAATCGGCCGAAACTGCCAGTGTTGATGACCGACACGTAAGCGCACCCTAGTGTTCTATAACTATGGAAATCGCTTCGGGACCCCAAAACGATGAGTAATAATCCAAGAAGCTGGCCAGAATCGGCCAAAACTGTCAGTGTTGATGACCGACACTTAAACGCACCCCAGGATTCGTTGATCGTGGAAATCACTCTGGGACCCCAAAACAGTGAGTAATAGTCCATGAAACGGGCCAGAATCGGCCAAAACTACTAGTTTTGATGACCGACACGTAAGCGTACCCTGGGGTTCAATTACTATGGAAATCGCTTCGGGACCCCAAAACGGTGAGTAATAATCCAAGAAACTGGCTAGAATCGGCCAAAACTGCGAGTGTTGATGACCGACTCTTAAACGCACCCCAGGGTTTGTTAATCGTGGAAATCACTCTTGGACCCCAAAACAGTGAGTAATAGTCCATGAAACGGACCAGAATCGGCCAAAACTGCCAGTGTTGATGACCGACACATAAGCGCACCCTAGGGTTCTATAACTATGGAAATCGCTTTGGGACCCCAAAACGTTGAGTAATAATCCAAGAAACTGGCCAGAATCGGCCAAAACTGCGAGTGTTGATGAACATAACGTAAACGCACCCAGGGTTCGTTAATCGTGGAAATCACTCTGGGACCCCAAAACAGTGAGTAATAGTCCATGAAACGGGCCAGAATCAGCCAAAACTACCAGTGTTGATGACCGACATGTAAGCACACCCTGGGGTTCAATAACTATGGAAATCACTCCGGGACCCCAAAACATTGATTAATAGTCCATGAAACGGGCCAGAATCGGCCAAAACTGCCAGTGTTGATGACCGACACGTAAGCGCACCCTAGTGTTCTATAACTATGGAAATCGCTTCGGGACCCCAAAACGTTGAGTAATAATCCAAGAAACTGGCCAGAATCGGCCAAAACTACGAGTGTTGATGAACATAACTTAAACGCACCCCAGGATTCGTTAATCGTGGAAATCACTCTGGGACCCCAAAACAGTGAGTAATAGTCCATGAAACGGGCCAGAATCGGCCAAAACTACTAGTTTTGATGACCGACACGTAAGCGTACCCTGGGGTTCAATTACTATGGAAATCACTTCGGGACCGCAAAACGGTGAGTAATAATCCCAGAAACTGGCTAGAATCGGCCGAAACTGCGAGTGTTGATGACCGACACTTAAACGCACCCCAGGGTTTGTTAATCGTGGAAATCACTCTTGGACCCCAAAACAGTGAGTAATAGTCCATGAAACGGACCAGAATCGGCCAAAACTTCCAGTGTTGATGACCGACACGTAAGCGCACGCTAGGGTTCTATAACTATGGAAATCGCTTCGGGACCCCAAAACATTGAGTAATAATCCAAGAAACTGGCCAGAATCGGCCAAAACTGCAAGTGTTGATGAACATAACGTAAACGCACCCAGGGTTCGTTAATCGTGGAAATCACTCTGGGACCCCAAAACAGTGAGTAATAGTCCATGAAACGGGCCAGAATCGGCCAAAACTGCCAGTGTTGATGACCGACATGTAAGCACACCCTGGGGTTCAATAACTATGGAAATCACTCCGGGACCCCAAAACGGTGAGTAATAATCCCAGAAACTGGCTAGAATCGGCCGAAACTGCCAGTGTTGATGACCGACACGTAAGCGCACCCTAGTGTTCTATAACTATGGAAATCGCTTCGGGACCCCAAAACGATGAGTAATAATCCAAGAAGCTGGCCAGAATCGGCCAAAACTGTCAGTGTTGATGACCGACACTTAAACGCACCCCAGGATTCGTTGATCGTGGAAATCACTCTGGGACCCCAAAACAGTGAGTAATAGTCCATGAAACGGGCCAGAATCGGCCAAAACTACTAGTTTTGATGACCGACACGTAAGCGTACCCTGGGGTTCAATTACTATGGAAATCGCTTCGGGACCCCAAAACGGTGAGTAATAATCCAAGAAACTGGCTAGAATCGGCCAAAACTGCGAGTGTTGATGACCGACTCTTAAACGCACCCCAGGGTTTGTTAATCGTGGAAATCACTCTTGGACCCCAAAACAGTGAGTAATAGTCCATGAAACGGACCAGAATCGGCCAAAACTGCCAGTGTTGATGACCGACACATAAGCGCACCCTAGGGTTCTATAACTATGGAAATCGCTTTGGGACCCCAAAACGTTGAGTAATAATCCAAGAAACTGGCCAGAATCGGCCAAAACTGCGAGTGTTGATGAACATAACGTAAACGCACCCAGGGTTCGTTAATCGTGGAAATCACTCTGGGACCCCAAAACAGTGAGTAATAGTCCATGAAACGGGCCAGAATCAGCCAAAACTACCAGTGTTGATGACCGACATGTAAGCACACCCTGGGGTTCAATAACTATGGAAATCACTCCGGGACCCCAAAACATTGATTAATAGTCCATGAAACGGGCCAGAATCGGCCAAAACTGCCAGTGTTGATGACCGACACGTAAGCGCACCCTAGTGTTCTATAACTATGGAAATCGCTTCGGGACCCCAAAACATTGAGTAATAATCCAAGAAACTGGCCAGAATCGGCCAAAACTACGAGTGTTGATGAACATAACTTAAACGCACCCCAGGATTCGTTAATCGTGGAAATCACTCTGGGACCCCAAAACAGTGAGTAATAGTCCATGAAACGGGCCAGAATCGGCCAAAACTACTAGTTTTGATGACCGACACGTAAGCGTACCCTGGGGTTCAATTACTATGGAAATCGCTTCGGGACCGCAAAACGGTGAGTAATAATCCCAGAAACTGGCTAGAATCGGCCGAAACTGCGAGTGTTGATGACCGACACTTAAACGCACCCCAGGGTTTGTTAATCGTGGAAATCACTCTTGGACCCCAAAACAGTGAGTAATAGTCCATGAAACGGACCAGAATCGGCCAAAACTTCCAGTGTTGATGACCGACACGTAAGCGCACGCTAGGGTTCTATAACTATGGAAATCGCTTCGGGACCCCAAAACATTGAGTAATAATCCAAGAAACTGGCCAGAATCGGCCAAAACTGCAAGTGTTGATGAACATAACGTAAACGCACCCAGGGTTCGTTAATCGTGGAAATCACTCTGGGACCCCAAAACAGTGAGTAATAGTCCATGAAACGGGCCAGAATCGGCCAAGACTGCTAGTGTTGATGACCGACATGTAAGCACACCCTGGGGTTCAATAACTATGGAAATCACTCTGGGACCCCAAAACGGTGAGTAATAATCCCAGAAACTGGCTAGAATCGGCCGAAACTGCCAGTGTTGATGACCGACACGTAAGCGCACCCTAGTGTTCTATAACTATGGAAATCGCTTCGGGACCCCAAAACGATGAGTAATAATCCAAGAAGCTGGCCAGAATCGGCCAAAACTGTCAGTGTTGATGACCGACACTTAAACGCACCCCAGGATTCGTTGATCGTGGAAATCACTCTGGGACCCCAAAACAGTGAGTAATAGTCCATGAAACGGGCCAGAATCGGCCAAAACTACTAGTTTTGATGACCGACACGTAAGCGTACCCTGGGGTTCAATTACTATGGAAATCGCTTCGGGACCCCAAAACGGTGAGTAATAATCCAAGAAACTGGCTAGAATCGGCCAAAACTGCGAGTGTTGATGACCGACACTTAAACGCACCCCAGGGTTTGTTAATCGTGGAAATCACTCTTGGACCCCAAAACAGTGAGTAATAGTCCATGAAACGGACCAGAATCGGCCAAAACTTCCAGTGTTGATGACCGACACGTAAGCGCACGCTAGGGTTCTATAACTATGGAAATCGCTTCGGGACCCCAAAACATTGAGTAATAATCCAAGAAACTGGCCAGAATCGGCCAAAACTGCAAGTGTTGATGAACATAACGTAAACGCACCCAGGGTTCGTTAATCGTGGAAATCACTCTGGGACCCCAAAACAGTGAGTAATAGTCCATGAAACGGGCCAGAATCGGCCAAAACTGCCAGTGTTGATGACCGACATGTAAGCACACCCTGGGGTTCAATAACTATGGAAATCACTCCGGGACCCCAAAACGGTGAGTAATAATCCCAGAAACTGGCTAGAATCGGCCGAAACTGCCAGTGTTGATGACCGACACGTAAGCGCACCCTAGTGTTCTATAACTATGGAAATCGCTTCGGGACCCCAAAATGATGAGTAATAATCCAAGAAGCTGGCCAGAATCGGCCAAAACTGTCAGTGTTGATGACCGACACTTAAACGCACCCCAGGATTCGTTGATCGTGGAAATCACTCTGGGACCCCAAAACAGTGAGTAATAGTCCATGAAACGGGCCAGAATCGGCCAAAACTACTAGTTTTGATGACCGACACGTAAGCGTACCCTGGGGTTCAATTACTATGGAAATCGCTTCGGGACCCCAAAACGGTGAGTAATAATCCAAGAAACTGGCTAGAATCGGCCAAAACTGCGAGTGTTGATGACCGACTCTTGAACGCACCCCAGGGTTTGTTAATCGTGGAAATCACTCTTGGACCCCAAAACAGTGAGTAATAGTCCATGAAACGGACCAGAATCGGCCAAAACTGCCAGTGTTGATGACCGACACATAAGCGCACCCTAGGGTTCTATAACTATGGAAATCGCTTTGGGACCCCAAAACGTTGAGTAATAATCCAAGAAACTGGCCAGAATCGGCCAAAACTGCGAGTGTTGATGAACATAACGTAAACGCACCCAGGGTTCGTTAATCGTGGAAATCACTCTGGGACCCCAAAACAGTGAGTAATAGTCCATGAAACGGGCAAGAATCAGCCAAAACTACCAGTGTTGATGACCGACATGTAAGCACACCCTGGGGTTCAATAACTATGGAAATCACTCCGGGACCCCAAAACATTGATTAATAGTCCATGAAACGGGCCAGAATCGGCCAAAACTGCCAGTGTTGATGACCGACACGTAAGCGCACCCTAGTGTTCTATAACTATGGAAATCGCTTCGGGACCCCAAAACGTTGAGTAATAATCCAAGAAACTGGCCAGAATCGGCCAAAACTACGAGTGTTGATGAACATAACTTAAACGCACCCCAGGATTCGTTAATCGTGGAAATCACTCTGGGACCCCAAAACAGTGAGTAATAGTCCATGAAACGGGCCAGAATCGGCCAAAACTACTAGTTTTGATGACCGACACGTAAGCGTACCCTGGGGTTCAATTACTATGGAAATCGCTTCGGGACCGCAAAACGGTGAGTAATAATCCCAGAAACTGGCTAGAATCGGCCGAAACTGCGAGTGTTGATGACCGACACTTAAACGCACCCCAGGGTTTGTTAATCGTGGAAATCACTCTTGGACCCCAAAACAGAGAGTAATAGTCCATGAAACGGACCAGAATCGGCCAAAACTTCCAGTGTTGATGACCGACACGTAAGCGCACGCTAGGGTTCTATAACTATGGAAATCGCTTCGGGACCCCAAAACATTGAGTAATAATCCAAGAAACTGGCCAGAATCGGCCAAAACTGCAAGTGTTGATGAACATAACGTAAACGCACCCAGGGTTCGTTAATCGTGGAAATCACTCTGGGACCCCAAAACAGTGAGTAATAGTCCATGAAACGGGCCAGAATCGGCCAAAACTGCTAGTGTTGATGACCGACATGTAAGCACACCCTGGGGTTCAATAACTATGGAAATCACTCTGGGACCCCAAAACGGTGAGTAATAATCCCAGAAACTGGCTAGAATCGGCCGAAACTGCCAGTGTTGATGACCGACACGTAAGCGCACCCTAGTGTTCTATAACTATGGAAATCGCTTCGGGACCCCAAAACGATGAGTAATAATCCAAGAAGCTGGCCAGAATCGGCCAAAACTGTCAGTGTTGATGACCGACACTTAAACGCACCCCAGGATTCGTTGATCGTGGAAATCACTCTGGGACCCCAAAACAGTGAGTAATAGTCCATGAAACGGGCCAGAATCGGCCAAAACTACTAGTTTTGATGACCGACACGTAAGCGTACCCTGGGGTTCAATTACTATGGAAATCGCTTCGGGACCCCAAAACGGTGAGTAATAATCCAAGAAACTGGCTAGAATCGGCCAAAACTGCGAGTGTTGATGACCGACTCTTAAACGCACCCCAGGGTTTGTTAATCGTGGAAATCACTCTTGGACCCCAAAACAGTGAGTAATAGTCCATGAAACGGACCAGAATCGGCCAAAACTGCCAGTGTTGATGACCGACACATAAGCGCACCCTAGGGTTCTATAACTATGGAAATCGCTTTGGGACCCCAAAACGTTGAGTAATAATCCAAGAAACTGGCCAGAATCGGCCAAAACTGCGAGTGTTGATGAACATAACGTAAACGCACCCAGGGTTCGTTAATCGTGGAAATCACTCTGGGACCCCAAAACAGTGAGTAATAGTCCATGAAACGGGCCAGAATTAGCCAAAACTACCAGTGTTGATGACCGACATGTAAGCACACCCTGGGGTTCAATAACTATGGAAATCACTCCGGGACCCCAAAACATTGATTAATAGTCCATGAAACGGGCCAGAATCGGCCAAAACTGCCAGTGTTGATGACCGACACGTAAGCGCACCCTAGTGTTCTA
The DNA here is from genome assembly GCA_963921465.1 of Triticum timopheevii. Classification (NCBI taxonomy): domain Eukaryota; kingdom Viridiplantae; phylum Streptophyta; class Magnoliopsida; order Poales; family Poaceae; genus Triticum; species Triticum timopheevii. Next base: position 333,627,805 of record OY997270.1, read on the forward strand.
TAACTATGGAAATCGCTTCGGGACCCCAAAACGTTGAGTAATAATCCAAGAAACTGGCCAGAATCGGCCAAAACTACGAGTGTTGATGAACATAACTTAAACGCACCCCAGGATTCGTTAATCGTGGAAATCACTCTGGGACCCCAAAACAGTGAGTAATAGTCCATGAAACGGGCCAGAATCGGCCAAAACTACTAGTTTTGATGACCGACACGTAAGCGTACCCTGGGGTTCAATTACTATGGAAATCGCTTCGGGACCGCAAAACGGTGAGTAATAATCCCAGAAACTGGCTAGAATCGGCCGAAACTGCGAGTGTTGATGACCGACACTTAAACGCACCCCAGGGTTTGTTAATCGTGGAAATCACTCTTGGACCCCAAAACAGTGAGTAATAGTCCATGAAACGGACCAGAATCGGCCAAAACTTCCAGTGTTGATGACCGACACGTAAGCGCACGCTAGGGTTCTATAACTATGAAAATCGCTTCGGGACCCCAAAACATTGAGTAATAATCCAAGAAACTGGCCAGAATCGGCCAAAACTGCAAGTGTTGAAGAACATAACGTAAACGCACCCAGGGTTCGTTAATCGTGGAAATCACTCTGGGACCCCAAAACAGTGAGTAATAGTCCATGAAACGGGCCAGAATCGGCCAAAACTGCCAGTGTTGATGACCGACATGTAAGCACACCCTGGGGTTCAATAACTATGGAAATCACTCCGGGACCCCAAAACGGTGAGTAATAATCCCAGAAACTGGCTAGAATCGGCCGAAACTGCCAGTGTTGATGACCGACACGTAAGCGCACCCTAGTGTTCTATAACTATGGAAATCGCTTCGGGACCCCAAAACGATGAGTAATAATCCAAGAAGCTGGCCAGAATCGGCCAAAACTGTCAGTGTTGATGACCGACACTTAAACGCACCCCAGGATTCGTTGATCGTGGAAATCACTCTGGGACCCCAAAACAGTGAGTAATAGACCATGAAACGGGCCAGAATCGGCCAAAACTACTAGTTTTGATGACCGACACGTAAGCGTACCCTGGGGTTCAATTACTATGGAAATCGCTTCGGGACCCCAAAACGGTGAGTAATAATCCAAGAAACTGGCTAGAATGGGCCAAAACTGCGAGTGTTGATGACCGACTCTTAAACGCACCCCAGGGTTTGTTAATCGTGGAAATCACTCTTGGACCCCAAAACAGTGAGTAATAGTCCATGAAACGGACCAGAATCGGCCAAAACTGCCAGTGTTGATGACCGACACATAAGCGCACCCTAGGGTTCTATAACTATGGAAATCGCTTTGGGACCCCAAAACGTTGAGTAATAATCCAAGAAACTGGCCAGAATCGGCCAAAACTGCGAGTGTTGATGAACATAACGTAAACGCACCCAGGGTTCGTTAATCGTGGAAATCACTCTGGGACCCCAAAACAGTGAGTAATAGTCCATGAAACGGGCCAGAATCAGCCAAAACTACCAGTGTTGATGACCGACATGTAAGCACACCCTGGGGTTCAATAACTATGGAAATCACTCCGGGACCCCAAAACATTGATTAATAGTCCATGAAACGGGCCAGAATCGGCCAAAACTGCCAGTGTTGATGACCGACACGTAAGCGCACCCTAGTGTTCTATAACTATGGAAATCGCTTCGGGACCCCAAAACGTTGAGTAATAATCCAAGAAACTGGCCAGAATCGGCCAAAACTACGAGTGTTGATGAACATAACTTAAACGCACCCCAGGATTCGTTAATCGTGGAAATCACTCTGGGACCCCAAAACAGTGAGTAATAGTCCATGAAACGGGCCAGAATCGGCCAAAACTACTAGTTTTGATGACCGACACGTAAGCGTACCCTGGGGTTCAATTACTATGGAAATCGCTTCGGGACCGCAAAACGGTGAGTAATAATCCCAGAAACAGGCTAGAATCGGCCGAAACTGCGAGTGTTGATGACCGACACTTAAACGCACCCCAGGGTTTGTTAATCGTGGAAATCACTCTTGGACCCCAAAACAGTGAGTAATAGTCCATGAAACGGACCAGAATCGGCCAAAACTTCCAGTGTTGATGACCGACACGTAAGCGCACGCTAGGGTTCTATAACTATGGAAATCGCTTCGGGACCCCAAAACATTGAGTAATAATCCAAGAAACTGGCCAGAATCGGCCAAAACTGCAAGTGTTGATGAACATAACGTAAACGCACCCAGGGTTCGTTAATCGTGGAAATCACTCTGGGACCCCAAAACAGTGAGTAATAGTCCATGAAACGGGCCAGAATCGGCCAAAACTGCCAGTGTTGATGACCGACATGTAAGCACACCCTGGGGTTCAATAACTATGGAAATCACTCCGGGACCCCAAAACGGTGAGTAATAATCCCAGAAACTGGCTAGAATCGGCCGAAACTGCCAGTGTTGATGACCGACACGTAAGCGCACTCTAGTGTTCTATAACTATGGAAATCGCTTCGGGACCCCAAAACGATGAGTAATAATCCAAGAAGCTGGCCAGAATCGGCCAAAACTGTCAGTGTTGATGACCGACACTTAAACGCACCCCAGGATTCGTTGATCGTGGAAATCACTCTGGGACCCCAAAACAGTGAGTAATAGTCCATGAAACGGGCCAGAATCGGCCAAAACTACTAGTTTTGATGACCGACACGTAAGCGTACCCTGGGGTTCAATTACTATGGAAATCGCTTCGGGACCCCAAAACGGTGAGTAATAATCCAAGAAACTGGCTAGAATCGGCCAAAACTGTCAGTGTTGATGACCGACTCTTAAACGCACCCCAGGGTTTGTTAATCGTGGAAATCACTCTTGGACCCCAAAACAGTGAGTAATAGTCCATGAAACGGACCAGAATCGGCCAAAACTGCCAGTGTTGATGACCGACACATAAGCGCACCCTAGGGTTCTATAACTATGGAAATCGCTTTGGGACCCCAAAACGTTGAGTAATAATCCAAGAAACTGGCCAGAATCGGCCAAAACTACGAGTGTTGATGAACATAACTTAAACGCACCCCAGGATTCGTTAATCGTGGAAATCACTCTGGGACCCCAAAACAGTGAGTAATAGTCCATGAAACGGGCCAGAATCGGCCAAAACTACTAGTTTTGATGACCGACACGTAAGCGTAGCCTGGGGTTCAATTACTATGGAAATCGCTTCGGGACCGCAAAACGGTGAGTAATAATCCCAGAAACTGGCTAGAATCGGCCGAAACTGCGAGTGTTGATGACCGACAGTTAAACGCACCCCAGGGTTTGTTAATCGTGGAAATCACTCTTGGACCCCAAAACAGTGAGTAATAGTCCATGAAACGGACCAGAATCGGCCAAAACTGCCAGTGTTGATGACCGACACGTAAGCGCACCCTAGGGTTCTATAACTATGGAAATCGCTTCGGGACCCCAAAACGTTGAGTAATAATCCAAGAAACTGGCCAGAATCGGCCAAAACTGCAAGTGTTGATGAACATAACGTAAACGCACCCAGGGTTCGTTAATCGTGGAAATCACTCTGGGACCCCAAAACAGTGAGTAATAGTCCATGAAACGGGCCAGAATCGGCCAAAACTGCCAGTGTTGATGACCGACATGTAAGCACACCCTGGGGTTCAATAACTATGGAAATCACTCCGGGACCCCAAAACGGTGAGTAATAATCCCAGAAACTGGCTAGAATCGGCCGAAACTGCCAGTGTTGATGACCGACACGTAAGCGCACCCTAGTGTTCTATAACTATGGAAATCGCTTCGGGACCCCAAAACGATGAGTAATAATCCAAGAAGCTGGCCAGAATCGGCCAAAACTGTCAGTGTTGATGACCGACACTTAAACGCACCCCAGGATTCGTTGATCGTGGAAATCACTCTGGGACCCCAAAACAGTGAGTAATAGTCCATGAAACGGGCCAGAATCGGCCAAAACTACTAGTTTTGATGACCGACACGTAAGCGTACCCTGGGGTTCAATTACTATGGAAATCGCTTCGGGACCCCAAAACGGTGAGTAATAATCCAAGAAACTGGCTAGAATCGGCCAAAACTGCGAGTGTTGATGACCGACTCTTAAACGCACCCCAGGGTTTGTTAATCGTGGAAATCACTCTTGGACCCCAAAACAGTGAGTAATAGTCCATGAAACGGACCAGAATCGGCCAAAACTGCCAGTGTTGATGACCGACACATAAGCGCACCCTAGGGTTCTATAACTATGGAAATCGCTTTGGGACCCCAAAATGTTGAGTAATAATCCAAGAAACTGGCCAGAATCGGCCAAAACTGCGAGTGTTGATGAACATAACGTAAACGCACCCAGGGTTCGTTAATCGTGGAAATCACTCTGGGACCCCAAAACAGTGAGTAATAGTCCATGAAACGGGCCAGAATCAGCCAAAACTACCAGTGTTGATGACCGACATGTAAGCACACCCTGGGGTTCAATAACTATGGAAATCACTCCGGGACCCCAAAACATTGATTAATAGTCCATGAAACGGGCCAGAATCGGCCAAAACTGCCAGTGTTGATGACCGACACGTAAGCGCACCCTAGTGTTCTATAACTATGGAAATCGCTTCGGGACCCCAAAACGTTGAGTAATAATCCAAGAAACTGGCCAGAATCGGCCAAAACTACGAGTGTTGATGAACATAACTTAAACGCACCCCAGGATTCGTTAATCGTGGAAATCACTGTGGGACCCCAAAACAGTGAGTAATAGTCCATGAAACGGGCCAGAATCGGCCAAAACTACTAGTTTTGATGACCGACACGTAAGCGTACCCTGGGGTTCAATTACTATGGAAATCGCTTCGGGACCGCAAAACGGTGAGTAATAATCCCAGAAACTGGCTAGAATCGGCCGAAACTGCCAGTGTTGATGACCGACACGTAAGCGCACCCTAGTGTTCTATAACTATGGAAATCGCTTCGGGACCCCAAAACGATGAGTAATAATCCAAGAAGCTGGCCAGAATCGGCCAAAACTGTCAGTGTTGATGACCGACACTTAAACGCACCCCAGGATTCGTTGATCGTGGAAATCACTCTGGGACCTCAAAACAGTGAGTAATAGTCCATGAAACGGGCCAGAATCGGCCAAAACTACTAGTTTTGATGACCGACACGTAAGCGTACCCTGGGGTTCAATTACTATGGAAATCGCTTCGGGACCCCAAAACGGTGAGTAATAATCCAAGAAACTGGCTAGAATCGGCCAAAACTGCGAGTGTTGATGACCGACACTTAAACGCACCCCAGGGTTTGTTAATCGTGGAAATCACTCTTGGACCCCAAAACAGTGAGTAATAGTCCATGAAACGGACCAGAATCGGCCAAAACTTCCAGTGTTGTTGACCGACACGTAAGCGCACGCTAGGGTTCTATAACTATGGAAATCGCTTCGGGACCCCAAAACATTGAGTAATAATCCAAGAAACTGGCCAGAATCGGCCAAAACTGCAAGTGTTGATGAACATAACGTAAACGCACCCAGGGTTCGTTAATCGTGGAAATCACTCTGGGACCCCAAAACAGTGAGTAATAGTCCATGAAACGGGCCAGAATCGGCCAAAACTGCCAGTGTTGATGACCGACATGTAAGCACACCCTGGGGTTCAATAACTATGGAAATCACTCCGGGACCCCAAAACGGTGAGTAATAATCCCAGAAACTGGCTAGAATCGGCCGAAAGTGCCAGTGTTGATGACCGACACGTAAGCGCACCCTAGTGTTCTATAACTATGGAAATCGCTTCGGGACCCCAAAACGATGAGTAATAATCCAAGAAGCTGGCCAGAATCGGCCAAAACTGTCAGTGTTGATGACCGACACTTAAACGCACCCCAGGATTCGTTGATCGTGGAAATCACTCTGGGACCCCAAAACAGTGAGTAATAGTCCATGAAACGGGCCAGAATCGGCCAAAACTACTAGTTTTGATGACCGACACGTAAGCGTACCCTGGGGTTCAATTACTATGGAAATCGCTTCGGGACCCCAAAACGGTGAGTAATAATCCAAGAAACTGGCTAGAATCGGCCAAAACTGCGAGTGTTGATGACCGACTCTTAAACGCACCCCAGGGTTTGTTAATCGTGGAAATCACTCTTGGACCCCAAAACAGTGAGTAATAGTCCATGAAACGGACCAGAATCGGCCAAAACTGCCAGTGTTGATGACCGACACATAAGCGCACCCTAGGGTTCTATAACTATGGAAATCGCTTTGGGACCCCAAAACGTTGAGTAATAATCCATGAAACTGGCCAGAATCGGCCAAAACTGCGAGTGTTGATGAACATAACGTAAACGCACCCAGGGTTCGTTAATCGTGGAAATCACTCTGGGACCCCAAAACAGTGAGTAATAGTCCATGAAACGGGCCAGAATCGGCCAAAACTGCCAGTGTTGATGACCGACATGTAAGCACACCCTGGGGTTCAATAACTATGGAAATCACTCCGGGACCCCAAAACATTGATTAATAGTCCATGAAACGGGCCAGAATCGGCCAAAACTGCCAGTGTTGATGACCGACACGTAAGCGCACCCTAGTGTTCTATAACTATGGAAATCGCTTCGGGACCCCAAAACGATGAGTAATAATCCAAGAAACTGGCCAGAATCGGCCAAAACTACGAGTGTTGATGAACATAACTTAAACGCACCCCAGGGTTTGTTAATCGTGGAAATCACTCTTGGACCCCAAAACAGTGAGTAATAGTCCATGAAACGGACCAGAATCGGCCAAAACTGCCAGTGTTGATGACCGACACGTAAGCGCACCCTAGGGTTCTATAACTATGGAAATCGCTTCGGGACCCCAAAACGTTGAGTAATAATCCAAGAAACTGGCCAGAATCGGCCAAAACTGCAAGTGTTGATGAACATAACGTAAACGCACCCAGGGTTCGTTAATCGTGGAAATCACTCTGGGACCCCAAAACAGTGAGTAATAGTCCATGAAACGGGCCAGAATCGGCCAAAACTGCCAGTGTTGATGACCGACATGTAAGCACACCCTGGGGTTCAATAACTATGGAAATCACTCCGGGACCCCAAAACATTGATTAATAGTCCATGAAACGGGCCAGAATCGGCCAAAACTGCCAGTGTTGATGACCGACACGTAAGCGCACCCTAGTGTTCTATAACCATGGAAATCGCTTCGGGACCCCAAAACGATGAGTAATAATCCAAGAAACTGGCCAGAATCGGCCAAAACTGTCAGTGTTGATGACCGACACTTAAACGCACCCCAGGATTCGTTAATCGTGGAAATCACTCTGGGACCCCAAAACAGTGAGTAATAGTCCATGAAACGGGCCAGAATCGGCCAAAACTGACAGTTTTGATGACCGACACGTAAGCGCACCCTAGTGTTCTATAACCATGGAAATCGCTTCGGGACCCCAAAACGATGAGTAATAATCCAAGAAACTGGCCAGAATTGGCCAAAACTATCAGTGTTGATGACCGACACTTAAACGCACCCCAGGATTCGTTAATCGTGGAAATCACTCTGGGACCCCAAAACAGTGAGTAATAGTCCATGAAACGGGCCAGAATCGGCCAAAACTACTAGTTTTGATGACCGACACGTAAGCGTACCCTGGGGTTCAATTACTATGGAAATCGCTTCGGGACCCCAAAACGGTGAGTAATAATCCAAGAAACTGGCTAGAATCGGCCAAAACTGCGAGTGTTGATGACCGACAGTTAAACGCACCCCAGGGTTTGTTAATCGTGGAAATCACTCTTGGACCCGAAAACAGTGAGTAATAGTCCATGAAACGGACCAGAATCGGCCAAAACTGCCAGTGTTGATGACCGACACGTAAGCGCACCCTAGGGTTCTATAACTATGGAAATCGCTTCGGGACCCCAAAACGTTGAGTAATAATCCAAGAAACTGGCCAGAATCGGCCAAAACTGCAAGTGTTGATGAACATAACGTAAACGCACCCAGGGTTCGTTAATCGTGGAAATCACTCTGGGACCCCAAAACAGTGAGTAATAGTCCATGAAACGGGCCAGAATCGGCCAAAACTGCCAGTGTTGATGACTGACATGTAAGCACACCCTGGGGTTCAATAACTATGGAAATCACTCCGGGACCCCAAAACATTGATTAATAGTCCATGAAACGGGCCAGAATCGGCCAAAACTGCCAGTGTTGATGACCGACACGTAAGCGCACCCTAGTGTTCTATAACCATGGAAATCGCTTCGGGACCCCAAAACGATGAGTAATAATCCAAGAAACTGGCCAGAATCGGCCAAAACTGTCAGTGTTGATGACCGACACTTAAACGCACCCCAGGATTCGTTAATCGTGGAAATCACTCTGGGACCCCAAAACAGTGAGTAATAGTCCATGAAACGGGCCAGAATCGGCCAAAACTGACAGTTTTGATGACCGACACGTAAGCGCACCCTAGTGTTCTATAACCATGGAAATCGCTTCGGGACCCCAAAACGATGAGTAATAATCCAAGAAACTGGCCAGAATTGGCCAAAACTATCAGTGTTGATGACCGACACTTAAACGCACCCCAGGATTCGTTAATCGTGGAAATCACTCTGGGACCCCAAAACAGTGAGTAATAGTCCATGAAACGGGCCAGAATCGGCCAAAACTACTAGTTTTGATGACCGACACGTAAGCGTACCCTGGGGTTCAATTACTATGGAAATCGCTTCGGGACCCCAAAACGGTGAGTAATAATCCAAGAAACTGGCTAGAATCGGCCAAAACTGCGAGTGTTGATGACCGACAGTTAAACGCACCCCAGGGTTTGTTAATCGTGGAAATCACTCTTGGACCCCAAAACAGTGAGTAATAGTCCATGAAACGGACCAGAATCGGCCAAAACTGCCAGTGTTGATGACCGACACGTAAGCGCACCCTAGGGTTCTATAACTATGGAAATCGCTTCGGGACCCCAAAACGTTGAGTAATAATCCAAGAAACTGGCCAGAATCGGCCAAAACTGCAAGTGTTGATGAACATAACGTAAACGCACCCAGGGTTCGTTAATCGTGGAAATCACTCTGGGACCCCAAAACAGTGAGTAATAGTCCATGAAACGGGCCAGAATCGGCCAAAACTGCCAGTGTTGATGACCGACATGTAAGCACACCCTGGGGTTCAATAACTATGGAAATCACTCCGGGACCCCAAAACATTGATTAATAGTCCATGAAACGGGCCAGAATCGGCCAAAACTGCCAGTGTTGATGACCGACACGTAAGCGCACCCTAGTGTTCTATAACCATGGAAATCGCTTCGGGACCCCAAAACGATGAGTAATAATCCAAGAAACTGGCCAGAATCGGCCAAAACTGTCAGTGTTGATGACCGACACTTAAACGCACCCCAGGATTCGTTAATCGTGGAAATCACTCTGGGACCCCAAAACAGTGAGTAATAGTCCATGAAACGGGCCAGAATCGGCCAAAACTGACAGTTTTGATGACCGACACGTAAGCGCACCCTAGTGTTCTATAACCATGGAAATCGCTTCGGGACCCCAAAACGATGAGTAATAATCCAAGAAACTGGCCAGAATTGGCCAAAACTATCAGTGTTGATGACCGACACTTAAACGCACCCCAGGATTCGTTAATCGTGGAAATCACTCTGGGACCCCAAAACAGTGAGTAATAGTCCATGAAACGGGCCAGAATCGGCCAAAACTACTAGTTTTGATGACCGACACGTAAGCGTACCCTGGGGTTCAATTACTATGGAAATCGCTTCGGGACCCCAAAACGGTGAGTAATAATCCAAGAAACTGGCTAGAATCGGCCAAAACTGCGAGTGTTGATGACCGACAGTTAAACGCACCCCAGGGTTTGTTAATCGTGGAAATCACTCTTGGACCCGAAAACAGTGAGTAATAGTCCATGAAACGGACCAGAATCGGCCAAAACTGCCAGTGTTGATGACCGACACGTAAGCGCACCCTAGGGTTCTATAACTATGGAAATCGCTTCGGGACCCCAAAACGTTGAGTAATAATCCAAGAAACTGGCCAGAATCGGCCAAAACTGCAAGTGTTGATGAACATAACGTAAACGCACCCAGGGTTCGTTAATCGTGGAAATCACTCTGGGACCCCAAAACAGTGAGTAATAGTCCATGAAACGGGCCAGAATCGGCCAAAACTGCCAGTGTTGATGACTGACATGTAAGCACACCCTGGGGTTCAATAACTATGGAAATCACTCCGGGACCCCAAAACATTGATTAATAGTCCATGAAACGGGCCAGAATCGGCCAAAACTGCCAGTGTTGATGACCGACACGTAAGCGCACCCTAGTGTTCTATAACCATGGAAATCGCTTCGGGACCCCAAAACGATGAGTAATAATCCAAGAAACTGGCCAGAATCGGCCAAAACTGTCAGTGTTGATGACCGACACTTAAACGCACCCCAGGATTCGTTAATCGTGGAAATCACTCTGGGACCCCAAAACAGTGAGTAATAGTCCATGAAACGGGCCAGAATCGGCCAAAACTGACAGTTTTGATGACCGACACGTAAGCGCACCCTAGTGTTCTATAACCATGGAAATCGCTTCGGGACCCCAAAACGATGAGTAATAATCCAAGAAACTGGCCAGAATTGGCCAAAACTATCAGTGTTGATGACCGACACTTAAACGCACCCCAGGATTCGTTAATCGTGGAAATCACTCTGGGACCCCAAAACAGTGAGTAATAGTCCATGAAACGGGCCAGAATCGGCCAAAACTACTAGTTTTGATGACCGACACGTAAGCGTACCCTGGGGTTCAATTACTATGGAAATCGCTTCGGGACCCCAAAACGGTGAGTAATAATCCAAGAAACTGGCTAGAATCGGCCAAAACTGCGAGTGTTGATGACCGACAGTTAAACGCACCCCAGGGTTTGTTAATCGTGGAAATCACTCTTGGACCCCAAAACAGTGAGTAATAGTCCATGAAACGGACCAGAATCGGCCAAAACTGCCAGTGTTGATGACCGACACGTAAGCGCACCCTAGGGTTCTATAACTATGGAAATCGCTTCGGGACCCCAAAACGTTGAGTAATAATCCAAGAAACTGGCCAGAATCGGCCAAAACTGCAAGTGTTGATGAACATAACGTAAACGCACCCAGGGTTCGTTAATCGTGGAAATCACTCTGGGACCCCAAAACAGTGAGTAATAGTCCATGAAACGGGCCAGAATCGGCCAAAACTGCCAGTGTTGATGACCGACATGTAAGCACACCCTGGGGTTCAATAACTATGGAAATCACTCCGGGACCCCAAAACGGTGAGTAATAATCCCAGAAACTGGCTAGAATCGGCCGAAACTGCCAGTGTTGATGACCGACACGTAAGCGCACCCTAGTGTTCTATAACTATGGAAATCGCTTCGGGACCCCAAAACGATGAGTAATAATCCAAGAAGCTGGCCAGAATCGGCCAAAACTGTCAGTGTTGATGACCGACACTTAAACGCACCCCAGGATTCGTTGATCGTGGAAATCACTCTGGGACCCCAAAACAGTGAGTAATAGTCCATGAAACGGGCCAGAATCGGCCAAAACTACTAGTTTTGATGACCGACACGTAAGCGTACCCTGGGGTTCAATTACTATGGAAATCGCTTCGGGACCCCAAAACGGTGAGTAATAATCCAAGAAACTGGCTAGAATCGGCCAAAACTGCGAGTGTTGATGACCGACTCTTAAACGCACCCCAGGGTTTGTTAATCGTGGAAATCACTCTTGGACCCCAAAACAGTGAGTAATAGTCCATGAAACGGACCAGAATCGGCCAAAACTGCCAGTGTTGATGACCGACACATAAGCGCACCCTAGGGTTCTATAACTATGGAAATCGCTTTGGGACCCCAAAATGTTGAGTAATAATCCAAGAAACTGGCCAGAATCGGCCAAAACTGCGAGTGTTGATGAACATAACGTAAACGCACCCAGGGTTCGTTAATCGTGGAAATCACTCTGGGACCCCAAAATAGTGAGTAATAGTCCATGAAACGGGCCAGAATCAGCCAAAACTACCAGTGTTGATGACCGACATGTAAGCACACCCTGGGGTTCAATAACTATGGAAATCACTCCGGGACCCCAAAACATTGATTAATAGTCCATGAAACGGGCCAGAATCGGCCAAAACTGCCAGTGTTGATGACCGACACGTAAGCGCACCCTAGTGTTCTATAACTATGGAAATCGCTTCGGGACCCCAAAACGTTGAGTAATAATCCAAGAAACTGGCCAGAATCGGCCAAAACTACGAGTGTTGATGAACATAACTTAAACGCACCCCAGGATTCGTTAATCGTGGAAATCACTGTGGGACCCCAAAACAGTGAGTAATAGTCCATGAAACGGGCCAGAATCGGCCAAAACTACTAGTTTTGATGACCGACACGTAAGCGTACCCTGGGGTTCAATTACTATGGAAATCGCTTCGGGACCGCAAAACGGTGAGTAATAATCCCAGAAACTGGCTAGAATCGGCCGAAACTGCGAGTGTTGATGACCGACACTTAAACGCACCCCAGGGTTTGTTAATCGTGGAAATCACTCTTGGACCCCAAAACAGTGAGTAATAGTCCATGAAACGGACCAGAATCGGGCAAAACTTCCAGTGTTGATGACCGACACGTAAGCGCACGCTAGGGTTCTATAACTATGGAAATCGCTTCGGGACCCCAAAACATTGAGTAATAATCCAAGAAACTGGCCAGAATCGGCCAAAACTGCAAGTGTTGATGAACATAACGTAAACGCACCCAGGGTTCGTTAATCGTGGAAATCACTCTAGGACCCCAAAACAATGAGTAATAGTCCATGAAACGGGCCAGAATCGGCCAAAACTGCCAGTGTTGATGACCGACATGTAAGCACACCCTGGGGTTCAATAACTATGGAAATCACTCTGGGACCCCAAAACGGTGAGTAATAATCCCAGAAACTGGCTAGAATCGGCCGAAACTGCCAGTGTTGATGACCGACACGTAAGCGCACCCTAGTGTTCTATAACTATGGAAATCGCTTCGGGACCCCAAAACGATGAGTAATAATCCAAGAAGCTGGCCAGAATCGGCCAAAACTGTCAGTGTTGATGACCGACACTTAAACGCACCCCAGGATTCGTTGATCGTGGAAATCACTCTGGGACCTCAAAACAGTGAGTAATAGTCCATGAAACGGGCCAGAATCGGCCAAAACTACTAGTTTTGATGACCGACACGTAAGCGTACCCTGGGGTTCAATTACTATGGAAATCGCTTCGGGACCCCAAAACGGTGAGTAATAATCCAAGAAACTGGCTAGAATCGGCCAAAACTGCGAGTGTTGATGACCGACAGTTAAACGCACCCCAGGGTTTGTTAATCGTGGAAATCACTCTTGGACCCCAAAACAGTGAGTAATAGTCCATGAAACGGACCAGAATCGGCCAAAACTGCCAGTGTTGATGACCGACACGTAAGCGCACCCTAGGGTTCTATAACTATGGAAATCGCTTCGGGACCCCAAAACGTTGAGTAATAATCCAAGAAACTGGCCAGAATCGGCCAAAACTGCAAGTGTTGATGAACATAACGTAAACGCACCCAGGGTTCGTTAATCGTGGAAATCACTCTGGGACCCCAAAACAGTGAGTAATAGTCCATGAAACGGGCCAGAATCGGCCAAAACTGCCAGTGTTGATGACCGACATGTAAGCACACCCTGGGGTTCAATAACTATGGAAATCACTCCGGGACCCCAAAACGGTGAGTAATAATCCCAGAAACTGGCTAGAATCGGCCGAAACTGCCAGTGTTGATGACCGACACGTAAGCGCACCCTAGTGTTCTATAACTATGGAAATCGCTTCGGGACCCCAAAACGATGAGTAATAATCCAAGAAGCTGGCCAGAATCGGCCAAAACTGTCAGTGTTGATGACCGACACTTAAACGCACCCCAGGATTCGTTGATCGTGGAAATCACTCTGGGACCCCAAAACAGTGAGTAATAGTCCATGAAACGGGCCAGAATCGGCCAAAACTACTAGTTTTGATGACCGACACGTAAGCGTACCCTGGGGTTCAATTACTATGGAAATCGCTTCGGGACCCCAAAACGGTGAGTAATAATCCAAGAAACTGGCTAGAATCGGCCAAAACTGCGAGTGTTGATGACCGACTCTTAAACGCACCCCAGGGTTTGTTAATCGTGGAAATCACTCTTGGACCCCAAAACAGTGAGTAATAGTCCATGAAACGGACCAGAATCGGCCAAAACTGCCAGTGTTGATGACCGACACATAAGCGCACCCTAGGGTTCTATAACTATGGAAATCGCTTTGGGACCCCAAAATGTTGAGTAATAATCCAAGAAACTGGCCAGAATCGGCCAAAACTGCGAGTGTTGATGAACATAACGTAAACGCACCCAGGGTTCGTTAATCGTGGAAATCACTCTGGGACCCCAAAACAGTGAGTAATAGTCCATGAAACGGGCCAGAATCAGCCAAAACTACCAGTGTTGATGACCGACATGTAAGCACACCCTGGGGTTCAATAACTATGGAAATCACTCCGGGACCCCAAAACATTGATTAATAGTCCATGAAACGGGCCAGAATCGGCCAAAACTGCCAGTGTTGATGACCGACACGTAAGCGCACCCTAGTGTTCTATAACTATGGAAATCGCTTCGGGACCCCAAAACGTTGAGTAATAATCCAAGAAACTGGCCAGAATCGGCCAAAACTACGAGTGTTGATGAACATAACTTAAACGCACCCCAGGATTCGTTAATCGTGGAAATCACTGTGGGACCCCAAAACAGTGAGTAATAGTCCATGAAACGGGCCAGAATCGGCCAAAACTACTAGTTTTGATGACCGACACGTAAGCGTACCCTGGGGTTCAATTACTATGGAAATCGCTTCGGGACCGCAAAACGGTGAGTAATAATCCCAGAAACTGGCTAGAATCGGCCGAAACTGCGAGTGTTGATGACCGACACTTAAACGCACCCCAGGGTTTGTTAATCGTGGAAATCACTCTTGGACCCCAAAACAGTGAGTAATAGTCCATGAAACGGACCAGAATCGGGCAAAACTTCCAGTGTTGATGACCGACACGTAAGCGCACGCTAGGGTTCTATAACTATGGAAATCGCTTCGGGACCCCAAAACATTGAGTAATAATCCAAGAAACTGGCCAGAATCGGCCAAAACTGCAAGTGTTGATGAACATAACGTAAACGCACCCAGGGTTCGTTAATCGTGGAAATCACTCTAGGACCCCAAAACAATGAGTAATAGTCCATGAAACGGGCCAGAATCGGCCAAAACTGCCAGTGTTGATGACCGACATGTAAGCACACCCTGGGGTTCAATAACTATGGAAATCACTCTGGGACCCCAAAACGGTGAGTAATAATCCCAGAAACTGGCTAGAATCGGCCGAAACTGCCAGTGTTGATGACCGACACGTAAGCGCACCCTAGTGTTCTATAACTATGGAAATCGCTTCGGGACCCCAAAACGATGAGTAATAATCCAAGAAGCTGGCCAGAATCGGCCAAAACTGTCAGTGTTGATGACCGACACTTAAACGCACCCCAGGATTCGTTGATCGTGGAAATCACTCTGGGACCTCAAAACAGTGAGTAATAGTCCATGAAACGGGCCAGAATCGGCCAAAACTACTAGTTTTGATGACCGACACGTAAGCGTACCCTGGGGTTCAATTACTATGGAAATCGCTTCGGGACCCCAAAACGGTGAGTAATAATCCAAGAAACTGGCTAGAATCGGCCAAAACTGCGAGTGTTGATGACCGACACTTAAACGCACCCCAGGGTTTGTTAATCGTGGAAATCACTCTTGGACCCCAAAACAGTGAGTAATAGTCCATGAAACGGACCAGAATCGGCCAAAACTTCCAGTGTTGTTGACCGACACGTAAGCGCACGCTAGGGTTCTATAACTATGGAAATCGCTTCGGGACCCCAAAACATTGAGTAATAATCCAAGAAACTGGCCAGAATCGGCCAAAACTGCAAGTGTTGATGAACATAACGTAAACGCACCCAGGGTTCGTTAATCGTGGAAATCACTCTGGGACCCCAAAACAGTGAGTAATAGTCCATGAAACGGGCCAGAATCGGCCAAAACTGCCAGTGTTGATGACCGACATGTAAGCACACCCTGGGGTTCAATAACTATGGAAATCACTCCGGGACCCCAAAACGGTGAGTAATAATCCCAGAAACTGGCTAGAATCGGCCGAAAGTGCCAGTGTTGATGACCGACACGTAAGCGCACCCTAGTGTTCTATAACTATGGAAATCGCTTCGGGACCCCAAAACGATGAGTAATAATCCAAGAAGCTGGCCAGAATCGGCCAAAACTGTCAGTGTTGATGACCGACACTTAAACGCACCCCAGGATTCGTTGATCGTGGAAATCACTCTGGGACCCCAAAACAGTGAGTAATAGTCCATGAAACGGGCCAGAATCGGCCAAAACTACTAGTTTTGATGACCGACACGTAAGCGTACCCTGGGGTTCAATTACTATGGAAATCGCTTCGGGACCCCAAAACGGTGAGTAATAATCCAAGAAACTGGCTAGAATCGGCCAAAACTGCGAGTGTTGATGACCGACTCTTAAACGCACCCCAGGGTTTGTTAATCGTGGAAATCACTCTTGGACCCCAAAACAGTGAGTAATAGTCCATGAAACGGACCAGAATCGGCCAAAACTGCCAGTGTTGATGACCGACACATAAGCGCACCCTAGGGTTCTATAACTATGGAAATCGCTTTGGGACCCCAAAACGTTGAGTAATAATCCATGAAACTGGCCAGAATCGGCCAAAACTGCGAGTGTTGATGAACATAACGTAAACGCACCCAGGGTTCGTTAATCGTGGAAATCACTCTGGGACCCCAAAACAGTGAGTAATAGTCCATGAAACGGGCCAGAATCGGCCAAAACTGCCAGTGTTGATGACCGACATGTAAGCACACCCTGGGGTTCAATAACTATGGAAATCACTCCGGGACCCCAAAACATTGATTAATAGTCCATGAAACGGGCCAGAATCGGCCAAAACTGCCAGTGTTGATGACCGACACGTAAGCGCACCCTAGTGTTCTATAACTATGGAAATCGCTTCGGGACCCCAAAACGATGAGTAATAATCCAAGAAGCTGGCCAGAATCGGCCAAAACTGTCAGTGTTGATGACCGACACTTAAACGCACCCCAGGATTCGTTGATCGTGGAAATCACTCTGGGACCTCAAAACAGTGAGTAATAGTCCATGAAACGGGCCAGAATCGGCCAAAACTACTAGTTTTGATGACCGACACGTAAGCGTACCCTGGGGTTCAATTACTATGGAAATCGCTTCGGGACCCCAAAACGGTGAGTAATAATCCAAGAAACTGGCTAGAATCGGCCAAAACTGCGAGTGTTGATGACCGACACTTAAACGCACCCCAGGGTTTGTTAATCGTGGAAATCACTCTTGGACCCCAAAACAGTGAGTAATAGTCCATGAAACGGACCAGAATCGGCCAAAACTTCCAGTGTTGTTGACCGACACGTAAGCGCACGCTAGGGTTCTATAACTATGGAAATCGCTTCGGGACCCCAAAACATTGAGTAATAATCCAAGAAACTGGCCAGAATCGGCCAAAACTGCAAGTGTTGATGAACATAACGTAAACGCACCCAGGGTTCGTTAATCGTGGAAATCACTCTGGGACCCCAAAACAGTGAGTAATAGTCCATGAAACGGGCCAGAATCGGCCAAAACTGCCAGTGTTGATGACCGACATGTAAGCACACCCTGGGGTTCAATAACTATGGAAATCACTCCGGGACCCCAAAACGGTGAGTAATAATCCCAGAAACTGGCTAGAATCGGCCGAAAGTGCCAGTGTTGATGACCGACACGTAAGCGCACCCTAGTGTTCTATAACTATGGAAATCGCTTCGGGACCCCAAAACGATGAGTAATAATCCAAGAAGCTGGCCAGAATCGGCCAAAACTGTCAGTGTTGATGACCGACACTTAAACGCACCCCAGGATTCGTTGATCGTGGAAATCACTCTGGGACCCCAAAACAGTGAGTAATAGTCCATGAAACGGGCCAGAATCGGCCAAAACTACTAGTTTTGATGACCGACACGTAAGCGTACCCTGGGGTTCAATTACTATGGAAATCGCTTCGGGACCCCAAAACGGTGAGTAATAATCCAAGAAACTGGCTAGAATCGGCCAAAACTGCGAGTGTTGATGACCGACTCTTAAACGCACCCCAGGGTTTGTTAATCGTGGAAATCACTCTTGGACCCCAAAACAGTGAGTAATAGTCCATGAAACGGACCAGAATCGGCCAAAACTGCCAGTGTTGATGACCGACACATAAGCGCACCCTAGGGTTCTATAACTATGGAAATCGCTTTGGGACCCCAAAACGTTGAGTAATAATCCATGAAACTGGCCAGAATCGGCCAAAACTGCGAGTGTTGATGAACATAACGTAAACGCACCCAGGGTTCGTTAATCGTGGAAATCACTCTGGGACCCCAAAACAGTGAGTAATAGTCCATGAAACGGGCCAGAATCGGCCAAAACTGCCAGTGTTGATGACCGACATGTAAGCACACCCTGGGGTTCAATAACTATGGAAATCACTCCGGGACCCCAAAACATTGATTAATAGTCCATGAAACGGGCCAGAATCGGCCAAAACTGCCAGTGTTGATGACCGACACGTAAGCGCACCCTAGTGTTCTATAACTATGGAAATCGCTTCGGGACCCCAAAACGATGAGTAATAATCCAAGAAACTGGCCAGAATCGGCCAAAACTACGAGTGTTGATGAACATAACTTAAACGCACCCCAGGGTTTGTTAATCGTGGAAATCACTCTTGGACCCCAAAACAGTGAGTAATAGTCCATGAAACGGACCAGAATCGGCCAAAACTGCCAGTGTTGATGACCGACACGTAAGCGCACCCTAGGGTTCTATAACTATGGAAATCGCTTCGGGACCCCAAAACGTTGAGTAATAATCCAAGAAACTGGCCAGAATCGGCCAAAACTGCAAGTGTTGATGAACATAACGTAAACGCACCCAGGGTTCGTTAATCGTGGAAATCACTCTGGGACCCCAAAACAGTGAGTAATAGTCCATGAAACGGGCCAGAATCGGCCAAAACTGCCAGTGTTGATGACCGACATGTAAGCACACCCTGGGGTTCAATAACTATGGAAATCACTCCGGGACCCCAAAACATTGATTAATAGTCCATGAAACGGGCCAGAATCGGCCAAAACTGCCAGTGTTGATGACCGACACGTAAGCGCACCCTAGTGTTCTATAACCATGGAAATCGCTTCGGGACCCCAAAACGATGAGTAATAATCCAAGAAACTGGCCAGAATCGGCCAAAACTGTCAGTGTTGATGACCGACACTTAAACGCACCCCAGGATTCGTTAATCGTGGAAATCACTCTGGGACCCCAAAACAGTGAGTAATAGTCCATGAAACGGGCCAGAATCGGCCAAAACTGACAGTTTTGATGACCGACACGTAAGCGCACCCTAGTGTTCTATAACCATGGAAATCGCTTCGGGACCCCAAAACGATGAGTAATAATCCAAGAAACTGGCCAGAATTGGCCAAAACTATCAGTGTTGATGACCGACACTTAAACGCACCCCAGGATTCGTTAATCGTGGAAATCACTCTGGGACCCCAAAACAGTGAGTAATAGTCCATGAAACGGGCCAGAATCGGCCAAAACTACTAGTTTTGATGACCGACACGTAAGCGTACCCTGGGGTTCAATTACTATGGAAATCGCTTCGGGACCCCAAAACGGTGAGTAATAATCCAAGAAACTGGCTAGAATCGGCCAAAACTGCGAGTGTTGATGACCGACAGTTAAACGCACCCCAGGGTTTGTTAATCGTGGAAATCACTCTTGGACCCGAAAACAGTGAGTAATAGTCCATGAAACGGACCAGAATCGGCCAAAACTGCCAGTGTTGATGACCGACACGTAAGCGCACCCTAGGGTTCTATAACTATGGAAATCGCTTCGGGACCCCAAAACGTTGAGTAATAATCCAAGAAACTGGCCAGAATCGGCCAAAACTGCAAGTGTTGATGAACATAACGTAAACGCACCCAGGGTTCGTTAATCGTGGAAATCACTCTGGGACCCCAAAACAGTGAGTAATAGTCCATGAAACGGGCCAGAATCGGCCAAAACTGCCAGTGTTGATGACTGACATGTAAGCACACCCTGGGGTTCAATAACTATGGAAATCACTCCGGGACCCCAAAACATTGATTAATAGTCCATGAAACGGGCCAGAATCGGCCAAAACTGCCAGTGTTGATGACCGACACGTAAGCGCACCCTAGTGTTCTATAACCATGGAAATCGCTTCGGGACCCCAAAACGATGAGTAATAATCCAAGAAACTGGCCAGAATCGGCCAAAACTGTCAGTGTTGATGACCGACACTTAAACGCACCCCAGGATTCGTTAATCGTGGAAATCACTCTGGGACCCCAAAACAGTGAGTAATAGTCCATGAAACGGGCCAGAATCGGCCAAAACTGACAGTTTTGATGACCGACACGTAAGCGCACCCTAGTGTTCTATAACCATGGAAATCGCTTCGGGACCCCAAAACGATGAGTAATAATCCAAGAAACTGGCCAGAATTGGCCAAAACTATCAGTGTTGATGACCGACACTTAAACGCACCCCAGGATTCGTTAATCGTGGAAATCACTCTGGGACCCCAAAACAGTGAGTAATAGTCCATGAAACGGGCCAGAATCGGCCAAAACTACTAGTTTTGATGACCGACACGTAAGCGGACCCTGGGGTTCAATTACTATGGAAATCGCTTCGGGACCCCAAAACGGTGAGTAATAATCCAAGAAACTGGCTAGAATCGGCCAAAACTGCGAGTGTTGATGACCGACAGTTAAACGCACCCCAGGGTTTGTTAATCGTGGAAATCACTCTTGGACCCCAAAACAGTGAGTAATAGTCCATGAAACGGACCAGAATCGGCCAAAACTGCCAGTGTTGATGACCGACACGTAAGCGCACCCTAGGGTTCTATAACTATGGAAATCGCTTCGGGACCCCAAAACGTTGAGTAATAATCCAAGAAACTGGCCAGAATCGGCCAAAACTGCAAGTGTTGATGAACATAACGTAAACGCACCCAGGGTTCGTTAATCGTGGAAATCACTCTGGGACCCCAAAACAGTGAGTAATAGTCCATGAAACGGGCCAGAATCGGCCAAAACTGCCAGTGTTGATGACTGACATGTAAGCACACCCTGGGGTTCAATAACTATGGAAATCACTCCGGGACCCCAAAACATTGATTAATAGTCCATGAAACGGGCCAGAATCGGCCAAAACTGCCAGTGTTGATGACCGACACGTAAGCGCACCCTAGTGTTCTATAACCATGGAAATCGCTTCGGGACCCCAAAACGATGAGTAATAATCCAAGAAACTGGCCAGAATCGGCCAAAACTGTCAGTGTTGATGACCGACACTTAAACGCACCCCAGGATTCGTTAATCGTGGAAATCACTCTGGGACCCCAAAACAGTGAGTAATAGTCCATGAAACGGGCCAGAATCGGCCAAAACTGACAGTTTTGATGACCGACACGTAAGCGCACCCTAGTGTTCTATAACCATGGAAATCGCTTCGGGACCCCAAAACGATGA
This sequence comes from Triticum timopheevii, assembly GCA_963921465.1. NCBI lineage: Eukaryota > Viridiplantae > Streptophyta > Magnoliopsida > Poales > Poaceae > Triticum > Triticum timopheevii. The sequence goes on from OY997270.1 coordinate 333,649,648, forward strand.
GTAATAATCCAAGAAACTGGCCAGAATTGGCCAAAACTATCAGTGTTGATGACCGACACTTAAACGCACCCCAGGATTCGTTAATCGTGGAAATCACTCTGGGACCCCAAAACAGTGAGTAATAGTCCATGAAACGGGCCAGAATCGGCCAAAACTACTAGTTTTGATGACCGACACGTAAGCGTACCCTGGGGTTCAATTACTATGGAAATCGCTTCGGGACCCCAAAACGGTGAGTAATAATCCAAGAAACTGGCTAGAATCGGCCAAAACTGCGAGTGTTGATGACCGACAGTTAAACGCACCCCAGGGTTTGTTAATCGTGGAAATCACTCTTGGACCCCAAAACAGTGAGTAATAGTCCATGAAATGGACCAGAATCGGCGAAAACTGCCAGTGCTGATGACCGACACGTAAGCGCACCCTAGGGTTCTATAACTATGGAAATCGCTTCGGGACCCCAAAACGTTGAGTAATAATCCAAGAAACTGGCCAGAATCGGCCAAAACTACGAGTGTTGATGAACATAACTTAAACGCACCCCAGGATTCGTTAATCGTGGAAATCACTCTGGGACCCCAAAACAGTGAGTAATAGTCCATGAAACGGGCCAGAATCGGCCAAAACTACTAGTTTTGATGACCGACACGTAAGCGTACCCTGGGGTTCAATTACTATGGAAATCGCTTCGGGACCGCAAAACGGTGAGTAATAATCCCAGAAACTGGCTAGAATCGGCCGAAACTGCGAGTGTTGATGACCGACACTTAAACGCACACCAGGGTTTGTTAATCGTGGAAATCACTCTTGGACCCCAAAACAGTGAGTAATAGTCCATGAAACGGACCAGAATCGGCCAAAACTGCCAGTGTTGATGACCGACACGTAAGCGCACCCTAGGGTTCTATAACTATGGAAATCGCTTCGGGACCCCAAAACATTGAGTAATAATCCAAGAAACTGGCCAGAATCGGCCAAAACTGCAAGTGTTGATGAACATAACGTAAACGCACCCAGGGTTCGTTAATCGTGGAAATCACTCTGGGACCCCAAAACAGTGAGTAATAGTCCATGAAACGGGCCAGAATCGGCCAAAACTGCCAGTGTTGATGACCGACATGTAAGCACACCCTGGGGTTCAATAACTATGGAAATCACTCCGGGACCCCAAAACATTGATTAATAGTCCATGAAACGGGCCAGAATCGGCCAAAACTGCCAGTGTTGATGACCGACACGTAAGCGCACCCTAGTGTTCTATAACCATGGAAATCGCTTCGGGACCCCAAAACGATGAGTAATAATCCAAGAAACTGGCCAGAATCGGCCAAAACTGTCAGTGTTGATGACCGACACTTAAACGCACCCCAGGATTCGTTAATCGTGGAAATCACTCTGGGACCCCAAAACAGTGAGTAATAGTCCATGAAACGGGCCAGAATCGGCCAAAACTGACAGTTTTGATGACCGACACGTAAGCGCACCCTAGGGTTCAATAACTATGGAAATCGCTTCGGGACCCCAAAACGATGGGTAATAATTCAAGAAACTGGCCAGAATTGGCCAAAACTGTCAGTGTTGATGACCGACACTTAAACGCACCCCAGGATTCGTTAATCGTGGAAATCACTCTGGGACCCCAAAACAGTGAGTAATAGTCCATGAAACGGGCCAGAATCGGCCAAAACTACTAGTTTTGATGACCGACACGTAAGCGTACCCTGGGGTTCAATTACTATGGAAATCGCTTCGGGACCCCAAAACGGTGAGTAATAATCCAAGAAACTCGCTAGAATCGGCCAAAACTGCGAGTGTTGATGACCGACAGTTAAACGCACCCTGGGGTTCAATAACTATGGAAATCACTCCGGGACCCCAAAACATTGATTAATAGTCCATGAAACGGACCAGAATCGGCGAAAACTGCCAGTGCTGATGACCGACACGTAAGCGCACCCTAGGGTTCTATAACTATGGAAATCGCTTCGGGACCCCAAAACGTTGAGTAATAATCCAAGAAACTGGCCAGAATCGGCCAAAACTACGAGTGTTGATGAACATAACTTAAACGCACCCCAGGATTCGTTAATCGTGGAAATCACTCTGGGACCCCAAAACAGTGAGTAATAGTCCATGAAACGGGCCAGAATCGGCCAAAACTACTAGTTTTGATGACCGACACGTAAGCGTACCCTGGGGTTCAATTACTATGGAAATCGCTTCGGGACCGCAAAACGGTGAGTAATAATCCCAGAAACTGGCTAGAATCGGCCGAAACTGCGAGTGTTGATGACCGACACTTAAACGCACACCAAGGTTTGTTAATCGTGGAAATCACTCTTGGACCCCAAAACAGTAAGTAATAGTCCATGAAACGGACCAGAATCGGCCAAAACTGCCAGTGTTGATGACCGACACGTAAGCGCACCCTAGGGTTCTATAACTATGGAAATCGCTTCGGGACCCCAAAATGTTGAGTAATAATCCAAGAAACTGGCCAGTATCGGCCAAAACTGCAAGTGTTGATGAACATAACGCAAACGCACCCAGGGTTCGTTAATCGTGGAAATCACTCCGGGACCCCAAAACAGTGAGTAATAGTCCATGAAACGGGCCAGAATCGGCCAAAACTGCCAGTGTTGATGACCGACACGTAAGCGCACCCTAGTGTTCTATAACCATGGAAATCGCTTCGGGACCCCAAAACGATGAGTAATAATCCAAGAAACTGGCCAGAATCGGCCAAAACTGTCAGTGTTGATGACCGACACTTAAACGCACCCCAGGATTCGTTAATCGTGGAAATCACTCTGGGACCCCAAAACAGTGAGTAATAGTCCATGAAACGGGCCAGAATCGGCCAAAACTGACAGTTTTGATGACCGACACGTAAGCGCACCCTAGGGTTCAATAACTATGGAAATCGCTTCGGGACCCCAAAACGATGGGTAATAATCCAAGAAACTGGCCAGAATTGGCCAAAACTGTCAGTGTTGATGACCGACACTTAAACGCACCCCAGGATTCGTTAATCGTGGAAATCACTCTGGGACCCCAAAACAGTGAGTAATAGTCCATGAAACGGGCCAGAATCGGCCAAAACTACTAGTTTTGATGACCGACACGTAAGCGTACCCTGGGGTTCAATTACTATGGAAATCGCTTCGGGACCCCAAAACGGTGAGTAATAATCCAAGAAACTGGCTAGAATCGGCCAAAACTGCGAGTGTTGATGACCGACAGTTAAACGCACCCCAGGGTTTGTTAATCGTGGAAATCACTCTTGGACCCCAAAACAGTGAGTAATAGTCCATGAAATGGACCAGAATCGGCGAAAACTGCCAGTGCTGATGACCGACACGTAAGCGCACCCTAGGGTTCTATAACTATGGAAATCGCTTCGGGACCCCAAAACGTTGAGTAATAATCCAAGAAACTGGCCAGAATCGGCCAAAACTACGAGTGTTGATGAACATAACTTAAACGCACCCCAGGATTCGTTAATCGTGGAAATCACTCTGGGACCCCAAAACAGTGAGTAATAGTCCATGAAACGGGCCAGAATCGGCCAAAACTACTAGTTTTGATGACCGACACGTAAGCGTACCCTGGGGTTCAATTACTATGGAAATCGCTTCGGGACCGCAAAACGGTGAGTAATAATCCCAGAAACTGGCTAGAATCGGCCGAAACTGCGAGTGTTGATGACCGACACTTAAACGCACACCAGGGTTTGTTAATCGTGGAAATCACTCTTGGACCCCAAAACAGTGAGTAATAGTCCATGAAACGGACCAGAATCGGCCAAAACTGCCAGTGTTGATGACCGACACGTAAGCGCACCCTAGGGTTCTATAACTATGGAAATCGCTTCGGGACCCCAAAACATTGAGTAATAATCCAAGAAACTGGCCAGAATCGGCCAAAACTGCAAGTGTTGATGAACATAACGTAAACGCACCCAGGGTTCGTTAATCGTGGAAATCACTCTGGGACCCCAAAACAGTGAGTAATAGTCCATGAAACGGGCCAGAATCGGCCAAAACTGCCAGTGTTGATGACCGACATGTAAGCACACCCTGGGGTTCAATAACTATGGAAATCACTCCGGGACCCCAAAACATTGATTAATAGTCCATGAAACGGGCCAGAATCGGCCAAAACTGCCAGTGTTGATGACCGACACGTAAGCGCACCCTAGTGTTCTATAACCATGGAAATCGCTTCGGGACCCCAAAACGATGAGTAATAATCCAAGAAACTGGCCAGAATCGGCCAAAACTGTCAGTGTTGATGACCGACACTTAAACGCACCCCAGGATTCGTTAATCGTGGAAATCACTCTGGGACCCCAAAACAGTGAGTAATAGTCCATGAAACGGGCCAGAATCGGCCAAAACTAACAGTTTTGATGACCGACACGTAAGCGCACCCTGGGGTTCAATTACTATGGAAATCGCTTCGGGACCGCAAAACGGTGAGTAATAATCCCAGAAACTGGCTAGAATCGGCCGAAACTGTCAGTGTTGATGACCGACACTTAAACGCACCCCAGGATTCGTTAATCGTGGAAATCACTCTGGGACCCCAAAACAGTGAGTAATAGTCCATGAAACGGGCCAGAATCGGCCAAAACTACTAGTTTTGATGACCGACACGTAAGCGTACCCTGGGGTTCAATTACTATGGAAATCGCTTCGGGACCCCAAAACGGTGAGTAATAATCCAAGAAACTGGCTAGAATCGGCCAAAACTGCGAGTGTTGATGACCGACAGTTAAACGCACCCCAGGGTTTGTTAATCGTGGAAATCACTCTTGGACCCCAAAACAGTGAGTAATAGTCCATGAAATGGACCAGAATCGGCGAAAACTGCCAGTGCTGATGACCGACACGTAAGCGCACCCTAGGGTTCTATAACTATGGAAATCGCTTCGGGACCCCAAAACGTTGAGTAATAATCCAAGAAACTGGCCAGAATCGGCCAAAACTACGAGTGTTGATGAACATAACTTAAACGCACCCCAGGATTCGTTAATCGTGGAAATCACTCTGGGACCCCAAAACAGTGAGTAATAGTCCATGAAACGGGCCAGAATCGGCCAAAACTACTAGTTTTGATGACCGACACGTAAGCGTACCCTGGGGTTCAATTACTATGGAAATCGCTTCGGGACCGCAAAACGGTGAGTAATAATCCCAGAAACTGGCTAGAATCGGCCGAAACTGCGAGTGTTGATGACCGACACTTAAACGCACACCAGGGTTTGTTAATCGTGGAAATCACTCTTGGACCCCAAAACAGTGAGTAATAGTCCATGAAACGGACCAGAATCGGCCAAAACTGCCAGTGTTGATGACCGACACGTAAGCGCACCCTAGGGTTCTATAACTATGGAAATCGCTTCGGGACCCCAAAACATTGAGTAATAATCCAAGAAACTGGCCAGAATCGGCCAAAACTGCAAGTGTTGATGAACATAACGTAAACGCACCCAGGGTTCGTTAATCGTGGAAATCACTCTGGGACCCCAAAACAGTGAGTAATAGTCCATGAAACGGGCCAGAATCGGCCAAAACTGCCAGTGTTGATGACCGACATGTAAGCACACCCTGGGGTTGAATAACTATGGAAATCACTCCGGGACCCCAAAACATTGATTAATAGTCCATGAAACGGGCCAGAATCGGCCAAAACTGCCAGTGTTGATGACCGACACGTAAGCGCACCCTAGTGTTCTATAACCATGGAAATCGCTTCGGGACCCCAAAACGATGAGTAATAATCCAAGAAACTGGCCAGAATCGGCCAAAACTGTCAGTGTTGATGACCGACACTTAAACGCACCCCAGGATTCGTTAATCGTGGAAATCACTCTGGGACCCCAAAACAGTGAGTAATAGTCCATGAAACGGGCCAGAATCGGCCAAAACTGACAGTTTTGATGACCGACACATAAGCGCACCCTAGGGTTCAATAAATATGGAAATCGCTTCGGGACCCCAAAACGATGGGTAATAATCCAAGAAACTGGCCAGAATTGGCCAAAACTGTCAGTGTTGATGACCGACACTTAAACGCACGCCAGGATTCGTTAATCGTGGAAATCACTCTGGGACCCCAAAACAGTGAGTAATAGTCCATGAAACGGGCCAGAATCGGCCAAAACTACTAGTTTTGATGACCGACACGTAAGCGTACCCTGGGGTTCAATTACTATGGAAATCGCTTCGGGACCCCAAACGGTGAGTAATAATCCAAGAAACTGGCTAGAATCGGCCAAAACTGCGAGTGTTGACGACCGACTCTTAAACGCACCCCAGGGTTTGTTAATCGTGGAAATCACTCTTGGACCCCAAAACAGTGAGTAATAGTCCATGAAACGGACCAGAATCGGCCAAAACTGCCAGTGTTGATGACCGACACATAAGCGCACCCTAGGGTTCTATAACTATGGAAATCGCTTTGGGACCCCAAAACGTTGAGTAATAATCCAAGAAACTGGCCAGAATCGGCCAAAACTGCGAGTGTTGATGAACATAACGTAAACGCACCCAGGGTTCGTTAATCGTGGAAATCACTCTGGGACCCCAAAACAGTGAGTAATAGTCCATGAAACGGGCCAGAATCAGCCAAAACTACCAGTGTTGATGACCGACATGTAATTACACCCTGGGGTTCAATAACTATGGAAATCACTCCGGGACCCCAAAACATTGATTAATAGTCCATGAAACGGGCCAGAATCGGCCAAAACTGCCAGTGTTGATAACCGACACGTAAGCGCACCCTAGTGTTCTATAACTATGGAAATCGCTTCGGGACCCCAAAACGATGAGTAATAATCCAAGAAACTGGCCAGAATCGGCCAAAACTACGAGTGTTGATGAACATAACTTAAACGCACCCCAGGATTCGTTAATCGTGGAAATCACTCTGGGACCCCAAAACAGTGAGTAATAGTCCATGAAACGGGCCAGAATCGGCCAAAACTACTAGTTTTGATGACCGACACGTAAGCGTACCCTGGGGTTCAATTACTATGGAAATCGCTTCGGGACCGCAAAACGGTGAGTAATAATCCCAGAAACTGGCTAGAATCGGCCGAAACTGCGAGTGTTGATGACCGACACTTAAACGCACACCAGGGTTTGTTAATCGTGGAAATCACTCTTGGACCCCAAAACAGTGAGTAATAGTCCATGAAACGGACCAGAATCGGCCAAAACTGCCAGTGTTGATGACCGACACGTAAGCGCACCCTAGGGTTCTATAACTATGGAAATCGCTTCGGGACCCCAAAACATTGAGTAATAATCCAAGAAACTGGCCAGAATCGGCCAAAACTGCAAGTGTTGATGAACATAACGTAAACGCACCCAGGGTTCGTTAATCGTGGAAATCACTCTGGGACCCCAAAACAGTGAGTAATAGTCCATGAAACGGGCCAGAATCGGCCAAAACTGCCAGTGTTGATGACCGACATGTAAGCACACCCTGGGGTTGAATAACTATGGAAATCACTCCGGGACCCCAAAACATTGATTAATAGTCCATGAAACGGGCCAGAATCGGCCAAAACTGCCAGTGTTGATGACCGACACGTAAGCGCACCCTAGTGTTCTATAACCATGGAAATCGCTTCGGGACCCCAAAACGATGAGTAATAATCCAAGAAACTGGCCAGAATCGGCCAAAACTGTCAGTGTTGATGACCGACACTTAAACGCACCCCAGGATTCGTTAATCGTGGAAATCACTCTGGGACCCCAAAACAGTGAGTAATAGTCCATGAAACGGGCCAGAATCGGCCAAAACTGACAGTTTTGATGACCGACACATAAGCGCACCCTAGGGTTCAATAAATATGGAAATCGCTTCGGGACCCCAAAACGATGGGTAATAATCCAAGAAACTGGCCAGAATTGGCCAAAACTGTCAGTGTTGATGACCGACACTTAAACGCACGCCAGGATTCGTTAATCGTGGAAATCACTCTGGGACCCCAAAACAGTGAGTAATAGTCCATGAAACGGGCCAGAATCGGCCAAAACTACTAGTTTTGATGACCGACACGTAAGCGTACCCTGGGGTTCAATTACTATGGAAATCGCTTCGGGACCCCAAACGGTGAGTAATAATCCAAGAAACTGGCTAGAATCGGCCAAAACTGCGAGTGTTGACGACCGACTCTTAAACGCACCCCAGGGTTTGTTAATCGTGGAAATCACTCTTGGACCCCAAAACAGTGAGTAATAGTCCATGAAACGGACCAGAATCGGCCAAAACTGCCAGTGTTGATGACCGACACATAAGCGCACCCTAGGGTTCTATAACTATGGAAATCGCTTTGGGACCCCAAAACGTTGAGTAATAATCCAAGAAACTGGCCAGAATCGGCCAAAACTGCGAGTGTTGATGAACATAACGTAAACGCACCCAGGGTTCGTTAATCGTGGAAATCACTCTGGGACCCCAAAACAGTGAGTAATAGTCCATGAAACGGGCCAGAATCAGCCAAAACTACCAGTGTTGATGACCGACATGTAATTACACCCTGGGGTTCAATAACTATGGAAATCACTCCGGGACCCCAAAACATTGATTAATAGTCCATGAAACGGGCCAGAATCGGCCAAAACTGCCAGTGTTGATAACCGACACGTAAGCGCACCCTAGTGTTCTATAACTATGGAAATCGCTTCGGGACCCCAAAACGATGAGTAATAATCCAAGAAACTGGCCAGAATCGGCCAAAACTACGAGTGTTGATGAACATAACTTAAACGCACCCCAGGATTCGTTAATCGTGGAAATCACTCTGGGACCCCAAAACAGTGAGTAATAGTCCATGAAACGGGCCAGAATCGGCCAAAACTACTAGTTTTGATGACCGACACGTAAGCGTACCCTGGGGTTCAATTACTATGGAAATCGCTTCGGGACCCCAAAACGGTGAGTAATAATCCAAGAAACTGGCTAGAATCGGCCAAAACTGCGAGTGTTGATGACCGACTCTTAAACGCACCCCAGGGTTTGTTAATCGTGGAAATCACTCTTGGACCCCAAAACAGTGAGTAATAGTCCATGAAACGGACCAGAATCGGCCAAAACTGCCAGTGTTGATGACCGACACATAAGCGCACCCTAGGGTTCTATAACTATGGAAATCGCTTTGGGACCCCAAAACGTTGAGTAATAATCCAAGAAACTGGCCAGAATCGGCCAAAACTGCGAGTGTTGATGAACATAACGTAAACGCACCCAGGGTTCGTTAATCGTGGAAATCACTCTGGGACCCCAAAACAGTGAGTAATAGTCCATGAAACGGGCCAGAATCAGCCAAAACTACCAGTGTTGATGACCGACATGTAATTACACCCTGGGGTTCAATAACTATGGAAATCACTCCGGGACCCCAAAACATTGATTAATAGTCCATGAAACGGGCCAGAATCGGCCAAAACTGCCAGTGTTGATGACCGACACGTAAGCGCACCCTAGTGTTCTATAACTATGGAAATCGCTTCGGGACCCCAAAACGATGAGTAATAATCCAAGAAACTGGCCAGAATCGGCCAAAACTGTCAGTGTTGATGACCGACACTTAAACGCACGCCAGGATTCGTTAATCGTGGAAATCACTCTGGGACCCCAAAACAGTGAGTAATAGTCCATGAAACGGGCCAGAATCGGCCAAAACTACTAGTTTTGATGACCGACACGTAAGCGTACCCTGGGGTTCAATTACTATGGAAATCGCTTCGGGACCCCAAACGGTGAGTAATAATCCAAGAAACTGGCTAGAATCGGCCAAAACTGCGAGTGTTGACGACCGACTCTTAAACGCACCCCAGGGTTTGTTAATCGTGGAAATCACTCTTGGACCCCAAAACAGTGAGTAATAGTCCATGAAACGGACCAGAATCGGCCAAAACTGCCAGTGTTGATGACCGACACATAAGCGCACCCTAGGGTTCTATAACTATGGAAATCGCTTTGGGACCCCAAAACGTTGAGTAATAATCCAAGAAACTGGCCAGAATCGGCCAAAACTGCGAGTGTTGATGAACATAACGTAAACGCACCCAGGGTTCGTTAATCGTGGAAATCACTCTGGGACCCCAAAACAGTGAGTAATAGTCCATGAAACGGGCCAGAATCAGCCAAAACTACCAGTGTTGATGACCGACATGTAATTACACCCTGGGGTTCAATAACTATGGAAATCACTCCGGGACCCCAAAACATTGATTAATAGTCCATGAAACGGGCCAGAATCGGCCAAAACTGCCAGTGTTGATAACCGACACGTAAGCGCACCCTAGTGTTCTATAACTATGGAAATCGCTACGGGACCCCAAAACGATGAGTAATAATCCAAGAAACTGGCCAGAATCGGCCAAAACTACGAGTGTTGATGAACATAACTTAAACGCACCCCAGGATTCGTTAATCGTGGAAATCACTCTGGGACCCCAAAACAGTGAGTAATAGTCCATGAAACGGGCCAGAATCGGCCAAAACTACTAGTTTTGATGACCGACACGTAAGCGTACCCTGGGGTTCAATTACTATGGAAATCGCTTCGGGACCCCAAAACGGTGAGTAATAATCCAAGAAACTGGCTAGAATCGGCCAAAACTGCGAGTGTTGATGACCGACTCTTAAACGCACCCCAGGGTTTGTTAATCGTGGAAATCACTCTTGGACCCCAAAACAGTGAGTAATAGTCCATGAAACGGACCAGAATCGGCCAAACCTGCCAGTGTTGATGACCGACACATAAGCGCACCCTAGGGTTCTATAACTATGGAAATCGCTTTGGAACCCCAAAACGTTGAGTAATAATCCAAGAAACTGGCCAGAATCGGCCAAAACTGCGAGTGTTGATGAACATAACGTAAACGCACCCAGGGTTCGTTAATCGTGGAAATCACTCTGGGACCCCAAAACAGTGAGTAATAGTCCATGAAACGGGCCAGAATCAGCCAAAACTACCAGTGTTGATGACCGACATGTAATTACACCCTGGGGTTCAATAACTATGGAAATCACTCCGGGACCCCAAAACATTGATTAATAGTCCATGAAACGGGCCAGAATCGGCCAAAACTGCCAGTGTTGATGACCGACACGTAAGCGCACCCTAGTGTTCTATAACTATGGAAATCGCTTCGGGACCCCAAAACGATGAGTAATAATCCAAGAAACTGGCCAGAATCGGCCAAAACTGTCAGTGTTGATGACCGACACTTAAACGCACGCCAGGATTCGTTAATCGTGGAAATCACTCTGGGACCCCAAAACAGTGAGTAATAGTCCATGAAACGGGCCAGAATCGGCCAAAACTACTAGTTTTGATGACCGACACGTAAGCGTACCCTGGGGTTCAATTACTATGGAAATCGCTTCGGGACCCCAAACGGTGAGTAATAATCCAAGAAACTGGCTAGAATCGGCCAAAACTGCGAGTGTTGACGACCGACTCTTAAACGCACCCCAGGGTTTGTTAATCGTGGAAATCACTCTTGGACCCCAAAACAGTGAGTAATAGTCCATGAAACGGACCAGAATCGGCCAAAACTGCCAGTGTTGATGACCGACACATAAGCGCACCCTAGGGTTCTATAACTATGGAAATCGCTTTGGGACCCCAAAACGTTGAGTAATAATCCAAGAAACTGGCCAGAATCGGCCAAAACTGCGAGTGTTGATGAACATAACGTAAACGCACCCAGGGTTCGTTAATCGTGGAAATCACTCTGGGACCCCAAAACAGTGAGTAATAGTCCATGAAACGGGCCAGAATCAGCCAAAACTACCAGTGTTGATGACCGACATGTAATTACACCCTGGGGTTCAATAACTATGGAAATCACTCCGGGACCCCAAAACATTGATTAATAGTCCATGAAACGGGCCAGAATCGGCCAAAACTGCCAGTGTTGATAACCGACACGTAAGCGCACCCTAGTGTTCTATAACTATGGAAATCGCTTCGGGACCCCAAAACGATGAGTAATAATCCAAGAAACTGGCCAGAATCGGCCAAAACTACGAGTGTTGATGAACATAACTTAAACGCACCCCAGGATTCGTTAATCGTGGAAATCACTCTGGGACCCCAAAACAGTGAGTAATAGTCCATGAAACGGGCCAGAATCGGCCAAAACTACTAGTTTTGATGACCGACACGTAAGCGTACCCTGGGGTTCAATTACTATGGAAATCGCTTCGGGACCCCAAAACGGTGAGTAATAATCCAAGAAACTGGCTAGAATCGGCCAAAACTGCGAGTGTTGATGACCGACTCTTAAACGCACCCCAGGGTTTGTTAATCGTGGAAATCACTCTTGGACCCCAAAACAGTGAGTAATAGTCCATGAAACGGACCAGAATCGGCCAAACCTGCCAGTGTTGATGACCGACACATAAGCGCACCCTAGGGTTCTATAACTATGGAAATCGCTTTGGAACCCCAAAACGTTGAGTAATAATCCAAGAAACTGGCCAGAATCGGCCAAAACTGCGAGTGTTGATGAACATAACGTAAACGCACCCAGGGTTCGTTAATCGTGGAAATCACTCTGGGACCCCAAAACAGTGAGTAATAGTCCATGAAACGGGCCAGAATCAGCCAAAACTACCAGTGTTGATGACCGACATGTAATTACACCCTGGGGTTCAATAACTATGGAAATCACTCCGGGACCCCAAAACATTGATTAATAGTCCATGAAACGGGCCAGAATCGGCCAAAACTGCCAGTGTTGATGACCGACACGTAAGCGCACCCTAGTGTTCTATAACTATGGAAATCGCTTCGGGACCCCAAAACGATGAGTAATAATCCAAGAAACTGGCCAGAATCGGCCAAAACTACGAGTGTTGATGAACATAACTTAAACGCACCCCAGGATTCGTTAATCGTGGAAATCACTCTGGGACCCCAAAACAGTGAGTAATAGTCCATGAAACGGGCCAGAATCGGCCAAAACTACTAGTTTTGATGACCGACACGTAAGCGTACCCTGGGGTTCAATTACTATGGAAATCGCTTCGGGACCCCAAAACGGTGAGTAATAATCCAAGAAACTGGCTAGAATCGGCCAAAACTGCGAGTGTTGATGACCGACTCTTAAACGCACCCCAGGGTTTGTTAATCGTGGAAATCACTCTTGGACCCCAAAATAGTGAGTAATAGTCCATGAAACGGACCAGAATCGGCCAAAACTGCCAGTGTTGATGACCGACACATAAGCGCACCCTAGGGTTCTATAACTATGGAAATCGCTTTGGGACCCCAAAACGTTGAGTAATAATCCAAGAAACTGGCCAGAATCGGCCAAAACTGCGAGTGTTGATGAACATAACGTAAACGCACCCAGGGTTCGTTAATCGTGGAAATCACTCTGGGACCCCAAAACAGTGAGTAATAGTCCATGAAACGGGCCAGAATCAGCCAAAACTACCAGTGTTGATGACCGACATGTAATTACACCCTGGGGTTCAATAACTATGGAAATCACTCCGGGACCCCAAAACATTGATTAATAGTCCATGAAACGGGCCAGAATCGGCCAAAACTGCCAGTGTTGATGACCGACACGTAAGCGCACCCTAGTGTTCTATAACTATGGAAATCGCTTCGGGACCCCAAAACGATGAGTAATAATCCAAGAAACTGGCCAGAATCGGCCAAAACTACGAGTGTTGATGAACATAACTTAAACGCACCCCAGGATTCGTTAATCGTGGAAATCACTCTGGGACCCCAAAACAGTGAGTAATAGTCCATGAAACGGGCCAGAATCGGCCAAAACTACTAGTTTTGATGACCGACACGTAAGCGTACCCTGGGGTTCAATTACTATGGAAATCGCTTCGGGACCCCAAAACGGTGAGTAATAATCCAAGAAACTGGCTAGAATCGGCCAAAACTGCGAGTGTTGATGACCGACACTTAAACGCACCCCAGGGTTTGTTAATCGTGGAAATCACTCTTGGACCCCAAAATAGTGAGTAATAGTCCATGAAACGGACCAGAATCGGCCAAAACTGCCAGTGTTGATGACCGACACATAAGCGCACCCTAGGGTTCTATAACTATGGAAATCGCTTTGGGACCCCAAAACGTTGAGTAATAATCCAAGAAACTGGCCAGAATCGGCCAAAACTGCGAGTGTTGATGAACATAACGTAAACGCACCCAGGGTTCGTTAATCGTGGAAATCACTCTGGGACCCCAAAACAGTGAGTAATAGTCCATGAAACGGGCCAGAATCAGCCAAAACTACCAGTGTTGATGACCGACATGTAATTACACCCTGGGGTTCAATAACTATGGAAATCACTCCGGGACCCCAAAACATTGATTAATAGTCCATGAAACGGGCAAGAATCGGCCAAAACTGCCAGTGTTGATGACCGACACGTAAGCGCACCCTAGTGTTCTATAACTATGGAAATCGCTTCGGGACCCCAAAACGATGAGTAATAATCCAAGAAACTGGCCAGAATCGGCCAAAACTACGAGTGTTGATGAACATAACTTAAACGCACCCCAGGATTCGTTAATCGTGGAAATCACTCTGGGACCCCAAAACAGTGAGTAATAGTCCATGAAACGGGCCAGAATCGGCCAAAACTACTAGTTTTGATGACCGACACGTAAGCGTACCCTGGGGTTCAATTACTATGGAAATCGCTTCGGGACCGCAAAACGGTGAGTAATAATCCCAGAAACTGGCTAGAATCGGCCGAAACTGCGAGTGTTGATGACCGACACTTAAACGCACCCCAGGGTTTGTTAATCGTGGAAATCACTCTTGGACCCCAAAACAGTGAGTAATAGTCCATGAAACGGACCAGAATCGGCCAAAACTGCCAGTGTTGATGACCGACACGTAAGCGCACCCTAGGGTTCTATAACTATGGAAATCGCTTCGGGACCCCAAAACGTTGAGTAATAATCCAAGAAACTGGCCAGAATCGGCCAAAACTGCAAGTGTTGATGAACATAACGTAAACGCACCCAGGGTTCGTTAATCGTGGAAATCACTCTGGGACCCCAAAACAGTGAGTAATAGTCCATGAAACGGGCCAGAATCAGCCAAAACTGCCAGTGTTGATGACCGACATGTAAGCACACCCTGGGGTTCAATAACTATGGAAATCACTCCGGGACCCCAAAACATTGATTAATAGTCCATGAAACGGGCCAGAATCGGCCAAAACTGCCAGTGTTGATGACCGACACGTAAGCGCACCCTAGTGTTCTATAACTATGGAAATCGCTTCGGGACCCCAAAACGATGAGTAATAATCCAAGAAACTGGCCAGAATCGGCCAAAACTACGAGTGTTGATGAACATAACTTAAACGCACCCCAGGATTCGTTAATCGTGGAAATCACTCTGGGACCCCAAAACAGTGAGTAATAGTCCATGAAACGGGCCAGAATCGGCCAAAACTACTAGTTTTGATGACCGACACGTAAGCGTACCCTGGGGTTCAATTACTATGGAAATCGCTTCGGGACCCCAAAACGGTGAGTAATAATCCAAGAAACTGGCTAGAATCGGCCAAAACTGCGAGTGTTGATGACCGACACTTAAACGCACCCCAGGGTTTGTTAATCGTGGAAATCACTCTTGGACCCCAAAATAGTGAGTAATAGTCCATGAAACGGACCAGAATCGGCCAAAACTGCCAGTGTTGATGACCGACACATAAGCGCACCCTAGGGTTCTATAACTATGGAAATCGCTTTGGGACCCCAAAACGTTGAGTAATAATCCAAGAAACTGGCCAGAATCGGCCAAAACTGCGAGTGTTGATGAACATAACGTAAACGCACCCAGGGTTCGTTAATCGTGGAAATCACTCTGGGACCCCAAAACAGTGAGTAATAGTCCATGAAACGGGCCAGAATCAGCCAAAACTACCAGTGTTGATCTGTAATTACACCCTGGGGTTCAATAACTATGGAAATCACTCCGGGACCCCAAAACATTGATTAATAGTCCATGAAACGGGCCAGAATCGGCCAAAACTGCCAGTGTTGATGACCGACACGTAAGCGCACCCTAGTGTTCTATAACTATGGAAATCGCTTCGGGACCCCAAAACGATGAGTAATAATCCAAGAAACTGGCCAGAATCGGCCAAAACTACGAGTGTTGATGAACATAACTTAAACGCACCCCAGGATTCGTTAATCGTGGAAATCACTCTGGGACCCCAAAACAGTGAGTAATAGTCCATGAAACGGGCCAGAATCGGCCAAAACTACTAGTTTTGATGACCGACACGTAAGCGTACCCTGGGGTTCAATTACTATGGAAATCGCTTCGGGACCGCAAAACGGTGAGTAATAATCCCAGAAACTGGCTAGAATCGGCCGAAACTGCGAGTGTTGATGACCGACACTTAAACGCACCCCAGGGTTTGTTAATCGTGGAAATCACTCTTGGACCCCAAAACAGTGAGTAATAGTCCATGAAACGGACCAGAATCGGCCAAAACTGCCAGTGTTGATGACCGACACGTAAGCGCACCCTAGGGTTCTATAACTATGGAAATCGCTTCGGGACCCCAAAACGTTGAGTAATAATCCAAGAAACTGGCCAGAATCGGCCAAAACTGCAAGTGTTGATGAACATAACGTAAACGCACCCAGGGTTCGTTAATCGTGGAAATCACTCTGGGACCCCAAAACAGTGAGTAATAGTCCATGAAACGGGCCAGAATCAGCCAAAACTGCCAGTGTTGATGACCGACATGTAAGCACACCCTGGGGTTCAATAACTATGGAAATCACTCCGGGACCCCAAAACATTGATTAATAGTCCATGAAACGGGCCAGAATCGGCCAAAACTGCCAGTGTTGATGACCGACACGTAAGCGCACCCTAGTGTTCTATAACTATGGAAATCGCTTCGGGACCCCAAAACGATGAGTAATAATCCAAGAAACTGGCCAGAATCGGCCAAAACTACGAGTGTTGATGAACATAACTTAAACGCACCCCAGGATTCGTTAATCGTGGAAATCACTCTGGGACCCCAAAACAGTGAGTAATAGTCCATGAAACGGGCCAGAATCGGCCAAAACTACTAGTTTTGATGACCGACACGTAAGCGTACCCTGGGGTTCAATTACTATGGAAATCGCTTCGGGACCCCAAAACGGTGAGTAATAATCCAAGAAACTGGCTAGAATCGGCCAAAACTGCGAGTGTTGATGACCGACACTTAAACGCACCCCAGGGTTTGTTAATCGTGGAAATCACTCTTGGACCCCAAAATAGTGAGTAATAGTCCATGAAACGGACCAGAATCGGCCAAAACTGCCAGTGTTGATGACCGACACATAAGCGCACCCTAGGGTTCTATAACTATGGAAATCGCTTTGGGACCCCAAAACGTTGAGTAATAATCCAAGAAACTGGCCAGAATCGGCCAAAACTGCGAGTGTTGATGAACATAACGTAAACGCACCCAGGGTTCGTTAATCGTGGAAATCACTCTGGGACCCCAAAACAGTGAGTAATAGTCCATGAAACGGGCCAGAATCAGCCAAAACTACCAGTGTTGATGACCGACATGTAATTACACCCTGGGGTTCAATAACTATGGAAATCACTCCGGGACCCCAAAACATTGATTAATAGTCCATGAAACGGGCCAGAATCGGCCAAAACTGCCAGTGTTGATGACCGACACGTAAGCGCACCCTAGTGTTCTATAACTATGGAAATCGCTTCGGGACCCCAAAACGATGAGTAATAATCCAAGAAACTGGCCAGAATCGGCCAAAACTACGAGTGTTGATGAACATAACTTAAACGCACCCCAGGATTCGTTAATCGTGGAAATCACTCTGGGACCCCAAAACAGTGAGTAATAGTCCATGAAACGGGCCAGAATCGGCCAAAACTACTAGTTTTGATGACCGACACGTAAGCGTACCCTGGGGTTCAATTACTATGGAAATCGCTTCGGGACCGCAAAACGGTGAGTAATAATCCCAGAAACTGGCTAGAATCGGCCGAAACTGCGAGTGTTGATGACCGACACTTAAACGCACCCCAGGGTTTGTTAATCGTGGAAATCACTCTTGGACCCCAAAACAGTGAGTAATAGTCCATGAAACGGACCAGAATCGGCCAAAACTGCCAGTGTTGATGACCGACACGTAAGCGCACCCTAGGGTTCTATAACTATGGAAATCGCTTCGGGACCCCAAAACGTTGAGTAATAATCCAAGAAACTGGCCAGAATCGGCCAAAACTGCAAGTGTTGATGAACATAACGTAAACGCACCCAGGGTTCGTTAATCGTGGAAATCACTCTGGGACCCCAAAACAGTGAGTAATAGTCCATGAAACGGGCCAGAATCAGCCAAAACTGCCAGTGTTGATGACCGACATGTAAGCACACCCTGGGGTTCAATAACTATGGAAATCACTCCGGGACCCCAAAACATTGATTAATAGTCCATGAAACGGGCCAGAATCGGCCAAAACTGCCAGTGTTGATGACCGACACGTAAGCGCACCCTAGTGTTCTATAACTATGGAAATCGCTTCGGGACCCCAAAACGATGAGTAATAATCCAAGAAACTGGCCAGAATCGGCCAAAACTACGAGTGTTGATGAACATAACTTAAACGCACCCCAGGATTCGTTAATCGTGGAAATCACTCTGGGACCCCAAAACAGTGAGTAATAGTCCATGAAACGGGCCAGAATCGGCCAAAACTACTAGTTTTGATGACCGACACGTAAACGTACCCTGGGGTTCAATTACTATGGAAATCGCTTCGGGACCGCAAAACGGTGAGTAATAATCCAAGAAACTGGCCAGAATTGGCCGAAACTGCGAGTGTTGATGACCGACACTTAAACGCACCCCAGGGTTTGTTAATCGTGGAAATCACTCTTGGACCCCAAAACAGTGAGTAATAGTCCATGAAACGGACCAGAATCGGCCAAAACTGCCAGTGTTGATGACCGACACGTAAGCGCACCCTAGGGTTCTATAACTATGGAAATCGCTTCGGGACCCCAAAACGTTGAGTAATAATCCAAGAAACTGGCCAGAATCGGCCAAAACTGCAAGTGTTGATGAACATAACGTAAACGCACCCAGGGTTCGTTAATCGTGGAAATCATTCTGGGACCCCAAAACAGTGAGTAATAGTCCATGAAACGGGCCAGAATCGGCCAAAACTGCCAGTGTTGATGACCGACATGTAAGCACACCCTGGGGTTCAATAACTATGGAAATCACTCCGGGACCCCAAAACATTGATTAATAGTCCATGAAACGGGCCAGAATCGGCCAAAACTGCCAGTGTTGATGACCGACACGTAAGCGCACCCTAGTGTTCTATAACTATGGAAATCGCTTCGGGACCCCAAAACGATGAGTAATAATCCAAGAAACTGGCCAGAATCGGCCAAAACTACGAGTGTTGATGAACATAACTTAAACGCACCCCAGGATTCGTTAATCGTGGAAATCACTCTGGGACCCCAAAACAGTGAGTAATAGTCCATGAAACGGGCCAGAATCGGCCAAAACTACTAGTTTTGATGACCGACACGTAAGCGTACCCTGGGGTTCAATTACTATGGAAATCGCTTCGGGACCGCAAAACGGTGAGTAATAATCCCAGAAACTGGCTAGAATCGGCCGAAACTGCGAGTGTTGATGACCGACACTTAAACGCACCCCAGGGTTTGTTAATCGTGGAAATCACTCTTGGACCCCAAAACAGTGAGTAATAGTCCATGAAACGGACCAGAATCGGCCAAAACTGCCAGTGTTGATGACCGACACGTAAGCGCACCCTAGGGTTCTATAACTATGGAAATCGCTTCGGGACCCCAAAACGTTGAGTAATAATCCAAGAAACTGGCCAGAATCGGCCAAAACTGCAAGTGTTGATGAACATAACGTAAACGCACCCAGGGTTCGTTAATCGTGGAAATCACTCTGGGACCCCAAAACAGTGAGTAATAGTCCATGAAACGGGCCAGAATCAGCCAAAACTGCCAGTGTTGATGACCGACATGTAAGCACACCCTGGGGTTCAATAACTATGGAAATCACTCCGGGACCCCAAAACATTGATTAATAGTCCATGAAACGGGCCAGAATCGGCCAAAACTGCCAGTGTTGATGACCGACACGTAAGCGCACCCTAGTGTTCTATAACTATGGAAATCGCTTCGGGACCCCAAAACGATGAGTAATAATCCAAGAAACTGGCCAGAATCGGCCAAAACTACGAGTGTTGATGAACATAACTTAAACGCACCCCAGGATTCGTTAATCGTGGAAATCACTCTGGGACCCCAAAACAGTGAGTAATAGTCCATGAAACGGGCCAGAATCGGCCAAAACTACTAGTTTTGATGACCGACACGTAAGCGTACCCTGGGGTTCAATTACTATGGAAATCGCTTCGGGACCCCAAAACGGTGAGTAATAATCCAAGAAACTGGCTAGAATCGGCCAAAACTGCGAGTGTTGATGACCGACACTTAAACGCACCCCAGGGTTTGTTAATCGTGGAAATCACTCTTGGACCCCAAAATAGTGAGTAATAGTCCATGAAACGGACCAGAATCGGCCAAAACTGCCAGTGTTGATGACCGACACATAAGCGCACCCTAGGGTTCTATAACTATGGAAATCGCTTTGGGACCCCAAAACGTTGAGTAATAATCCAAGAAACTGGCCAGAATCGGCCAAAACTGCGAGTGTTGATGAACATAACGTAAACGCACCCAGGGTTCGTTAATCGTGGAAATCACTCTGGGACCCCAAAACAGTGAGTAATAGTCCATGAAACGGGCCAGAATCAGCCAAAACTACCAGTGTTGATGACCGACATGTAATTACACCCTGGGGTTCAATAACTATGGAAATCACTCCGGGACCCCAAAACATTGATTAATAGTCCATGAAACGGGCCAGAATCGGCCAAAACTGCCAGTGTTGATGACCGACACGTAAGCGCACCCTAGTGTTCTATAACTATGGAAATCGCTTCGGGACCCCAAAACGATGAGTAATAATCCAAGAAACTGGCCAGAATCGGCCAAAACTACGAGTGTTGATGAACATAACTTAAACGCACCCCAGGATTCGTTAATCGTGGAAATCACTCTGGGACCCCAAAACAGTGAGTAATAGTCCATGAAACGGGCCAGAATCGGCCAAAACTACTAGTTTTGATGACCGACACGTAAGCGTACCCTGGGGTTCAATTACTATGGAAATCGCTTCGGGACCGCAAAACGGTGAGTAATAATCCCAGAAACTGGCTAGAATCGGCCGAAACTGCGAGTGTTGATGACCGACACTTAAACGCACCCCAGGGTTTGTTAATCGTGGAAATCACTCTTGGACCCCAAAACAGTGAGTAATAGTCCATGAAACGGACCAGAATCGGCCAAAACTGCCAGTGTTGATGACCGACACGTAAGCGCACCCTAGGGTTCTATAACTATGGAAATCGCTTCGGGACCCCAAAACGTTGAGTAATAATCCAAGAAACTGGCCAGAATCGGCCAAAACTGCAAGTGTTGATGAACATAACGTAAACGCACCCAGGGTTCGTTAATCGTGGAAATCACTCTGGGACCCCAAAACAGTGAGTAATAGTCCATGAAACGGGCCAGAATCAGCCAAAACTGCCAGTGTTGATGACCGACATGTAAGCACACCCTGGGGTTCAATAACTATGGAAATCACTCCGGGACCCCAAAACATTGATTAATAGTCCATGAAACGGGCCAGAATCGGCCAAAACTGCCAGTGTTGATGACCGACACGTAAGCGCACCCTAGTGTTCTATAACTATGGAAATCGCTTCGGGACCCCAAAACGATGAGTAATAATCCAAGAAACTGGCCAGAATCGGCCAAAACTACGAGTGTTGATGAACATAACTTAAACGCACCCCAGGATTCGTTAATCGTGGAAATCACTCTGGGACCCCAAAACAGTGAGTAATAGTCCATGAAACGGGCCAGAATCGGCCAAAACTACTAGTTTTGATGACCGACACGTAAGCGTACCCTGGGGTTCAATTACTATGGAAATCGCTTCGGGACCGCAAAACGGTGAGTAATAATCCAAGAAACTGGCCAGAATTGGCCGAAACTGCGAGTGTTGATGACCGACACTTAAACGCACCCCAGGGTTTGTTAATCGTGGAAATCACTCTTGGACCCCAAAACAGTGAGTAATAGTCCATGAAACGGACCAGAATCGGCCAAAACTGCCAGTGTTGATGACCGACACGTAAGCGCACCCTAGGGTTCTATAACTATGGAAATCGCTTCGGGACCCCAAAACGTTGAGTAATAATCCAAGAAACTGGCCAGAATCGGCCAAAACTGCAAGTGTTGATGAACATAACGTAAACGCACCCAGGGTTCGTTAATCGTGGAAATCATTCTGGGACCCCAAAACAGTGAGTAATAGTCCATGAAACGGGCCAGAATCGGCCAAAACTGCCAGTGTTGATGACCGACATGTAAGCACACCCTGGGGTTCAATAACTATGGAAATCACTCCGGGACCCCAAAACATTGATTAATAGTCCATGAAACGGGCCAGAATCGGCCAAAACTGCCAGTGTTGATGACCGACACGTAAGCGCACCCTAGTGTTCTATAACTATGGAAATCGCTTTGGGACCCCAAAACGATGAGTAATAATCCAAGAAACTGGCCAGAATCGGCCAAAACTGTCAGTGTTGATGACCGACACGTAAGCGCACCCTAGGGTTCTATAACTATGGAAATCGCTTCGGGACCCCAAAACGGTGAGTAATAATCCAAGAAACTGGCTAGAATCGGCCAAAACTGCGAGTGTTGATGACCGACACTTAAACGCACCCCAGGGTTTGTTAATCGTGGAAATCACTCTTGGACCCCAAAACAGTGAGTAATAGTCCATGAAACGGACCAGAATCGGCCAAAACTGCCAGTGTTGATGACCGACACGTACACCCTAGGGTTCTATAACTATGGAAATCGCTTCGGGACCCCAAAACGTTGAGTAATAATCCAAGAAATTGGCCAGTATCGGCCAAAACTGCGAGTGTTGATGAACATAACATAAACGCACCCAGGGTTCGTTAATCGTGGAAATCACTCTGGGACCCCAAAACAGTGAGTAATAGTCCATGAAACGGGCCAGAATCGGCCAAAACTGCCAGTGTTGATGACCGACATGTAAGCACACCCTGGGGTTCAATAACTATGGAGATCACTCCGGGACCCCAAAACATTGATTAATAGTCCATGAAACGGGCCAGAATCGGCCAAAACTGCCAGTGTTGGTGACCGACACGTAAGCGCACCCTAGGGTTCTATAACTATGGAAATCGCTTCGGGACCCCAAAACGTTGAGTAATAATCCAAGAAACTGGCCAGAATCGGCCAAAACTGCAAGTGTTGATGAACATAACGTAAACGCACCCAGGGTTCGTTAATCATGGAAATCACTCTGGGACCGCAAAACAGTGAGTAATAGTCCATGAAACGGGCCAGAATCGGCCAAAACTGCCAGTGTTGATGACCGACACGTAAGCGTACCCTGGGGTTCAATTACTATGGAAATCGCTTCGGGACCGCAAAACGGTGAGTAATAATCCCAGAAACTGGCTAGAATCGGCCGAAACTGCGAGTGTTGATGACCGACACTTAAACGCACCCCAGGGTTTGTTAATCGTGGAAATCACTCTTGGACCCCAAAACAGTGAGTAATAGTCCATGAAACGGACCAGAATCGGCCAAAACTGCCAGTGTTCATGACCGACACGTAAGCGCACCCTAGGGTTCTATAACTATGGAAATCGCTTCGGGACCCCAAAACGTTGAGTAATAATCCAAGAAACTGGCCAGAATCGGCCAAAACTGCAAGTGTTGATGAACATAACGTAAACGCACCCAGGGTTCGTTAATCGTGGAAATCATTCTGGGACCCCAAAACAGTGAGTAATAGTCCATGAAACGGGCCAGAATCGGCCAAAACTGCCAGTGTTGATGACCGACATGTAAGCACACCCTGGGTTCAATAACTATGGAAATCACTCCGGGACCCCAAAACATTGATTAATAGTCCATGAAACGGGCCAGAATCGGCCAAAACTGCCAGTGTTGATGACCGACACGTAAGCGCACCCTAGTGTTCTATAACCATGGAAATCGCTTCGGGACCCCAAAACGATGAGTAATAATCCAAGAAACTGGCCAGAATCGGCCAAAACTGTCAGTGTTGATGACCGACACTTAAACGCACCCCAGGATTCGTTAATCGTGGAAATCACTCTTGGACCCCAAAACAGTGAGTAATAGTCCATGAAACGGACCAGAATCGGCCAAAACTGCCAGTGTTGATGACCGACACGTATGCGCACCCTAGGGTTCTATAACTATGGAAATCGCTTCGGGACCCCAAAACGTTTAGTAATAATCCAAGAAACTGGCCAGAATCGGCCAAAACTGCGAGTGTTGATGAACATAACGTAAACGCACCCAGGGTTCGTTAATCGTGGAAATCACTCTGGGACCCCAAAACAGTGAGTAATAGTCCATGAAACGGGCCAGAATCGGCCAAAACTGCCAGTGTTGATGACCGACATGTAGGCACACCCTGGGGTTCAATAACCATGGAAATCACTTCGGGACCCCAAAACAATGAGTAATAGTCCATGAAACGGGCCAGAATCTGCCAAAACTGCCAGTGTTGATGACCGACACGTAAGCGCACCCTAGTGTTCTATAACTATGGAAATCGCTTTGGGACCCCAAAACAATGAGTAATAGTCCATGAAACCGGCCAGAATCGGCAAAAACTGCCAGTGTTGATGACCGACACGTAAGCACACCCTGGGGTTCAATAACTATGGAAATCACTCCGGGACCCCAAAACATTGATTAATAGTCCATGAAACGGGCCAGAATCGGCCAAAACTGCCAGTGTTGATGACCGACACGTAAGCGCACCCTAGTGTTCTATAACTATGGAAATCGCTTCGGGACCCCAAAACGGTGAGTAATAATCCAAGAAACTGGCTAGAATCGGCCAAACTGCGAGTGTTGATGACCGACACTTAAACGCACCCCAGGGTTTGTTAATCGTGGAAATCACTCTTGGACCCCAAAACACTGAGTAATAGTCCATGAAACGGACCCGAATCGGCCAAAACTGCGAGTGTTGATGACCGACACGTAAGCGCGCCCTAGGGTTCTATAACTATGGAAATCGCTTCGGGACCCCAAAACGTTGAGTAATAATCCAAGAAACTGGCCAGAATCGGCCAAAACTGCGAGTGTTGATGAACATAACGTAAACGCACCCAGGGTTCGTTTATCATGGAAATCACTCTGGGACCCCAAAACAGTGAGTAATAGTCCATGAAACGGGCCAGAATCGGCCAAAACTGCTAGTGTTGATGACCGACATGTAAGCACACCCTGGGGTTCAATAACTATGGAAATCACTCCGGGACCCCAAAACATTGATTAATAGTCCATGAAACGGGCCAGAATCGGCCAAAACTGCCAGTGTTGATGACCGACACGTAAGCGCACCCTAGTGTTCTATAACTATGGAAATCGCTTTGGGACCCCAAAACAATGAGTAATAGTCCATGAAACCGGCCAGAATCGGCAAAAACTGCCAGTGTTGATGACCGACACGTAAGCACACCCTGGGGTTCAATAACTATGGAAATCACTCCGGGACCCCAAAACATTGATTAATAGTCCATGAAACGGGCCAGAATCGGCCAAAACTGCCAGTGTTGATGACCGACACGTAAGCGCACCCTAGTGTTCTATAACTATGGAAATCGCTTCGGGACCCCAAAACGATGAGTAATAATCCAAGAAACTGGCCAGAATCGGCCAAAACTGTCAGTGTTGATGACCGACACGTAAGCGCACCCTAGGGTTCTATAACTATGGAAATCGCTTCGGGACCCCAAAACGGTGAGTAATAATCCAAGAAACTAGCTAGAATCGGCCAAAACTGCGAGTGTTGATGACCGACACTTAAACGCACCCCAGGGTTTGTTAATCGTGGAAATCACTCTTGGACCCCAAAACAGTGAGTAATAGTCCATGAAACGGACCAGAATCGGCCAAAACTGCCAGTGTTGATGACCGACACGTACACCCTAGGGTTCTATAACTATGGAAATCGCTTCGGGACCCCAAAACGTTGAGTAATAATCCAAGAAATTGGCCAGTATCGGCCAAAACTGCGAGTGTTGATGAACATAGCGTAAACGCACCCAGGGTTCGTTAATCGTGGAAATCACTCTGGGACCCCAAAACAGTGAGTAATAGTCCATGAAACGGGCCAGAATCGGCCAAAACTGCCAGTGTTGATGACCGACATGTAAGCACACCCTGGGGTTCAATAACTATGGAGATCACTCCGGGACCCCAAAACATTGATTAATAGTCCATGAAACGGGCCAGAATCGGCCAAAACTGCCAGTGTTGGTGACCGACACGTAAGCGCACCCTAGGGTTCTATAACTATGGAAATCGCTTCGGGACCCCAAAACGTTGAGTAATAATCCAAGAAACTGGCCAGAATCGGCCAAAACTGCAAGTGTTGATGAACATAACGTAAACGCACCCAGGGTTCGTTAATCGTGGAAATCACTCTGGGACCCCAAAACAGTGAATAATAGTCCATGAAACGGGCCAGAATCGGCCAAAACTGCCAGTGTTGATGACCGACACGTAAGCGTACCCTGGGGTTCAATTACTATGGAAATCGCTTCGGGACCGCAAAACGGTGAGTAATAATCCCAGAAACTGGCTAGAATCGGCCGAAACTGCGAGTGTTGATGACCGACACTTAAACGCACCCCAGGGTTTGTTAATCGTGGAAATCACTCTTGGACCCCAAAACAGTGAGTAATAGTCCATGAAACGGACCAGAATCGGCCAAAACTGCCAGTGTTGATGACCGACACGTAAGCGCACCCTAGGGTTCTATAACTATGGAAATCGCTTCGGGACCCCAAAACGTTGAGTAATAATCCAAGAAACTGGCCAGAATCGGCCAAAACTGCAAGTGTTGATGAACATAACGTAAACGCACCCAGGGTTCGTTAATCGTGGAAATCATTCTGGGACCCCAAAACAGTGAGTAATAGTCCATGAAACGGGCCAGAATCGGCCAAAACTGCCAGTGTTGATGACCGACATGTAAGCACACCCTGGGGTTCAATAACTATGGAAATCACTCCGGGACCCCAAAACATTGATTAATAGTCCATGAAACGGGCCAGAATCGGCCAAAACTGCCAGTGTTGATGACCGACACGTAAGCGCACCCTAGTGTTCTATAACCATGGAAATCGCTTCGGGACCCCAAAACGATGAGTAATAATCCAAGAAACTGGCCAGAATCGGCCAAAACTGTCAGTGTTGATGACCGACACTTAAACGCACCCCAGGATTCGTTAATCGTGGAAATCACTCTGGGACCCCAAAACAGTGAGTAATAGTCCATGAAACGGGCCAGAATCGGCCAAAACTGACAGTTTTGATGACCGACACGTAAGCGCACCCTAGGGTTCAATAACTATGGAAATCGCTTCGGGACCCCAAAACGATGGGTAATAATCCAAGAAACTGGCCAGAATTGGCCAAAACTTTCAGTGTTGATGACCGACACTTAAACGCACCCCAGGATTCGTTAATCGTGGAAATCAATCTGGGACCCCAAAACAGTGAGTAATAGTCCATGAAACGGGCCAGAATCGGCCAAAACTACTAGTTTTGATGACCGACACGTAAGCGTACCCTGGGGTTCAATTACTATGGAAATCGCTTCGGGACCCCAAAACGGTGAGTAATAATCCAAGAAACTGGCTAGAATCGGCCAAAACTGCGAGTGTTGATGACCGACTCTTAAACGCACCCCAGGGTTTGTTAATCGTGGAAATCACTCTTGGACCCCAAAACAGTGAGTAATAGTCCATGAAACGGACCAGAATCGGCCAAAACTGCCAGTGTTGATGACCGACACATAAGCGCACCCTAGGGTTCTATAACTATGGAAATCGCTTTGGGACCCCAAAACGTTGAGTAATAATCCAAGAAACTGGCCAGAATCGGCCAAAACTGCAAGTGTTGATGAACATAACGTAAACGCACCCAGGGTTCGTTAATCGTGGAAATCACTCTGGGACCCCAAAACAGTGAGTAATAGTCCATGAAACGGGCCAGAATCGGCCAAAACTGCCAGTGTTGATGACCGACACGTAAGCGTACCCTGGGGTTCAATTACTATGGAAATCGCTTCGGGACCGCAAAACGGTGAGTAATAATCCCAGAAACTGGCTAGAATCGGCCGAAACTGCGAGTGTTGATGACCGACACTTAAACGCACCCCAGGATTCGTTAATCGTGGAAATCACTCTGGGACCCCAAAACAGTGAGTAATAGTCCATGAAACGGGCCAGAATCGGCCAAAACTGACAGTTTTGATGACCGACACGTAAGCGCACCCTAGGGTTCAATAACTATGGAAATCGCTTTGGGACCCCAAAACGATGGGTAATAATCCAAGAAACTGGCCAGAATTGGCCAAAACTTTCAGTGTTGATGACCGACACTTAAACGCACCCCAGGATTCGTTAATCGTGGAAATCAATCTGGGACCCCAAAACAGTGAGTAATAGTCCATGAAACGGGCCAGAATCGGCCAAAACTACTAGTTTTGATGACCGACACGTAAGCGTACCCTGGGGTTCAATTACTATGGAAATCGCTTCGGGACCCCAAAACGGTGAGTAATAATCCAAGAAACTGGCTAGAATCGGCCAAAACTGCGAGTGTTGATGACCGACTCTTAAACGCACCCCAGGGTTTGTTAATCGTGGAAATCACTCTTGGACCCCAAAACAGTGAGTAATAGTCCATGAAACGGACCAGAATCGGCCAAAACTGCCAGTGTTGATGACCGACACATAAGCGCACCCTAGGGTTCTATAACTATGGAAATCGCTTTGGGACCCCAAAACGTTGAGTAATAATCCAAGAAACTGGCCAGAATCGGCCAAAACTGCAAGTGTTGATGAACATAACGTAAACGCACCCAGGGTTCGTTAATCGTGGAAATCACTCTGGGACCCCAAAACAGTGAGTAATAGTCCATGAAACGGGCCAGAATCGGCCAAAACTGCCAGTGTTGATGACCGACACGTAAGCGTACCCTGGGGTTCAATTACTATGGAAATCGCTTCGGGACCGCAAAACGGTGAGTAATAATCCCAGAAACTGGCTAGAATCGGCCGAAACTGCGAGTGTTGATGACCGACACTTAAACGCACCCCAGGGTTTGTTAATCGTGGAAATCACTCTTGGACCCCAAAACAGTGAGTAATAGTCCATGAAACGGACCAGAATCGGCCAAAACTGCCAGTGTTGATGACCGACACGTAAGCGCACCCTAGGGTTCTATAACTATGGAAATCGCTTCGGGACCCCAAAACGTTGAGTAATAATCCAAGAAACTGGCCAGAATCGGCCAAAACTGCAAGTGTTGATGAACATAACGTAAACGCACCCAGGGTTCGTTAATCGTGGAAATCATTCTGGGACCCCAAAACAGTGAGTAATAGTCCATGAAACGGGCCAGAATCGGCCAAAACTGCCAGTGTTGATGACCGACATGTAAGCACACCCTGGGGTTCAATAACTATGGAAATCACTCCGGGACCCCAAAACATTGATTAATAGTCCATGAAACGGGCCAGAATCGGCCAAAACTGCCAGTGTTGATGACCGACACGTAAGCGCACCCTAGTGTTCTATAACCATGGAAATCGCTTCGGGACCCCAAAACGATGAGTAATAATCCAAGAAACTGGCCAGAATCGGCCAAAACTGTCAGTGTTGATGACCGACACTTAAACGCACCCCAGGATTCGTTAATCGTGGAAATCACTCTGGGACCCCAAAACAGTGAGTAATAGTCCATGAAACGGGCCAGAATCGGCCAAAACTGACAGTTTTGATGACCGACACGTAAGCGCACCCTAGGGTTCAATAACTATGGAAATCGCTTCGGGACCCCAAAACGATGGGTAATAATCCAAGAAACTGGCCAGAATTGGCCAAAACTTTCAGTGTTGATGACCGACACTTAAACGCACCCCAGGATTCGTTAATCGTGGAAATCACTCTGGGACCCCAAAACAGTGAGTAATAGTCCATGAAACGGGCCAGAATCGGCCAAAACTACTAGTTTTGATGACCGACACGTAAGCGTACCCTGGGGTTCAATTACTATGGAAATCGCTTCGGGACCCCAAAACGGTGAGTAATAATCCAAGAAACTGGCTAGAATCGGCCAAAACTGCGAGTGTTGATGACCGACTCTTAAACGCACCCCAGGGTTTGTTAATCGTGGAAATCACTCTTGGACCCCAAAACAGTGAGTAATAGTCCATGAAACGGACCAGAATCGGCCAAAACTGCCAGTGTTGATGACCGACACATAAGCGCACCCTAGGGTTCTATAACTATGGAAATCGCTTTGGGACCCCAAAACGTTGAGTAATAATCCAAGAAACTGGCCAGAATCGGCCAAAACTGCGAGTGTTGATGAACATAACGTAAACGCACCCAGGGTTCGTTAATCGTGGAAATCACTCTGGGACCCCAAAACAGTGAGTAATAGTCCATGAAACGGGCCAGAATCAGCCAAAACTACCAGTGTTGATGACCGACATGTAAGCACACCCTGGGGTTCAATAACTATGGAAATCACTCCGGGACCCCAAAACATTGATTAATAGTCCATGAAACGGGCCAGAATCGGCCAAAACTGCCAGTGTTGATGACCGACACGTAAGCGCACCCTAGTGTTCTATAACTATGGAAATCGCTTCGGGACCCCAAAACGATGAGTAATAATCCAAGAAACTGGCCAGAATCGGCCAAAACTGTCAGTGTTGATGACCGACACGTAAGCGCACCGTAGGGTTCTATAACTATGGAAATCGCTTAGGGACCCCAAAACGGTGAGTAATAATCCAAGAAACTGGCTAGAATCGGCCAAAACTGCGAGTGTTGATGACCGACACTTAAACGCACCCCAGGGTTTGTTAATCGTGGAAATCACTCTTGGACCCCAAAACAGTGAGTAATAGTCCATGAAACGGACCAGAATCGGCCAAAACTGCCAGTGTTGATGACCGACACGTACACCCTAGGGTTCTATAACTATGGAAATCGCTTCGGGACCCCAAAACGTTGAGTAATAATCCAAGAAATTGGCCAGTATCGGCCAAAACTGCGAGTGTTGATGAACATAACGTAAACGCACCCAGGTTTCGTTAATCGTGGAAATCACTCTGGGACCCCAAAACAGTGAGTAATAGTCCATGAAACGGGCCAGAATCGGCCAAAACTGCCAGTGTTGATGACCGACATGTAAGCACACCCTGGGGTTCAATAACTATGGAGATCACTCCGGGACCCCAAAACATTGATTAATAGTCCATGAAACGGGCCAGAATCGGCCAAAACTGCCAGTGTTGGTCACCGACACGTAAGCGCACCCTAGGGTTCTATAACTATGGAAATCGCTTCGGGACCCCAAAACGTTGAGTAATAATCCAAGAAACTGGCCAGAATCGGCCAAAACTGCAAGTGTTGATGAACATAACGTAAACGCACCCAGGGTTCGTTAATCGTGGAAATCACTCTGGGACCCCAAAACAGTGAGTAATAGTCCATGAAACGGGCCAGAATCGGCAAAAACTGCCAGTGTTGATGACCGACACATAAGCGCACCCTAGGGTTCTATAACTATGGAAATCGCTTCGGGACCCCAAAACGTTGAGTAATAATCCAAGAAACTGGCCAGAATCGGCCAAAACTGCAAGTGTTGATGAACATAACGTAAACGCACCCAGGGTTCGTTAATCGTGGAAATCACTCTGGGACCCCAAAACAGTGAGTAATAGTCCATGAAACGGGCCAGAATCGGCCAAAACTGCCAGTGTTGATGACCGACATGTAAGCACACCCTGGGGTTCAATAACTATGGAAATCACTCCGGGACCCCAAAACATTGATTAATAGTCCATGAAACGGGCCAGAATCGGCCAAAACTGCCAGTGTTGATGACCGACACGTAAGCGTACCCTGGGGTTCAATTACTATGGAAATCGCTTCGGGACCGCAAAACGGTGAGTAATAATCCCAGAAACTGGCTAGAATCGGCCGAAACTGCGAGTGTTGATGACCGACACTTAAACGCACCCCAGGGTTTGTTAATCGTGGAAATCACTCTTGGACCCCAAAACAGTGAGTAATAGTCCATGAAACGGACCAGAATCGGCCAAAACTGCCAGTGTTGATGACCGACACATAAGCGCACCCTAGGGTTCTATAACTATGGAAATCGCTTTGGGACCCCAAAACGTTGAGTAATAATCCAAGAAACTGGCCAGAATCGGCCAAAACTGCGAGTGTTGATGAACATAACGTAAACGCACCCAGGGTTCGTTAATCGTGGAAATCACTCTGGGACCCCAAAACAGTGAGTAATAGTCCATGAAACGGGCCAGAATCAGCCAAAACTACCAGTGTTGATGACCGACATGTAAGCACACCCTGGGGTTCAATAACTATGGAAATCACTCCGGGACCCCAAAACATTGATTAATAGTCCATGAAACGGGCCAGAATCGGCCAAAACTGCCAGTGTTGATGACCGACACGTAAGCGCACCCTAGTGTTCTATAACTATGGAAATCGCTTCGGGACCCCAAAACGATGAGTAATAATCCAAGAAACTGGCCAGAATCGGCCAAAACTGTCAGTGTTGATGACCGACACGTAAGCGCACCCTAGGGTTCTATAACTATGGAAATCGCTTAGGGACCCCAAAACGGTGAGTAATAATCCAAGAAACTGGCTAGAATCGGCCAAAACTGCGAGTGTTGATGACCGACACTTAAACGCACCCCAGGGTTTGTTAATCGTGGAAATCACTCTTGGACCCCAAAACAGTGAGTAATAGTCCATGAAACGGACCAGAATCGGCCAAAACTGCCAGTGTTGATGACCGACACGTAAGCGCACCCTAGGGTTCTATAACTATGGAAATCGCTTCGGGACCCCAAAACGTTGAGTAATAATCCAAGAAACTGGCCAGAATCGGCCAAAACTGCAAGTGTTGATGAACATAACGTAAACGCACCCAGGGTTCGTTAATCGTGGAAATCATTCTGGGACCCCAAAACAGTGAGTAATAGTCCATGAAACGGGCCAGAATCGGCCAAAACTGCCAGTGTTGATGACCGACATGTAAGCACACCCTGGGGTTCAATAACTATGGAGATCACTCCGGGACCCCAAAACATTGATTAATAGTCCATGAAACGGGCCAGAATCGGCCAAAACTGCCAGTGTTGGTGACCGACACGTAAGCGCACCCTAGGGTTCTATAACTATGGAAATCGCTTCGGGACCCCAAAACGTTGAGTAATAATCCAAGAAACTGGCCAGAATCGGCCAAAACTGCAAGTGTTGATGAACATAACGTAAACGCACCCAGGGTTCGTTAATCGTGGAAATCATTCTGGGACCCCAAAACAGTGAGTAATAGTCCATGAAACGGGCCAGAATCGGCCAAAACTGCCAGTGTTGATGACCGACATGTAAGCACACCCTGGGGTTCAATAACTATGGAGATCACTCCGGGACCCCAAAACATTGATTAATAGTCCATGAAACGGGCCAGAATCGGCCAAAACTGCCAGTGTTGGTGACCGACACGTAAGCGCACCCTAGGGTTCTATAACTATGGAAATCGCTTCGGGACCCCAAAACGTTGAGTAATAATCCAAGAAACTGGCCAGAATCGGCCAAAACTGCAAGTGTTGATGAACATAACGTAAACGCACCCAGGGTTCGTTAATCGTGGAAATCACTCTGGGA
Organism: Triticum timopheevii; assembly: GCA_963921465.1. Taxonomy (NCBI): domain Eukaryota; kingdom Viridiplantae; phylum Streptophyta; class Magnoliopsida; order Poales; family Poaceae; genus Triticum; species Triticum timopheevii. The sequence goes on from OY997270.1 coordinate 333,683,668, forward strand.
CCCCAAAACAGTGAGTAATAGTCCATGAAACGGGCCAGAATCGGCCAAAACTGCCAGTGTTGATGACCGACACGTAAGCGTACCCTGGGGTTCAATTACTATGGAAATCGCTTCGGGACCGCAAAACGGTGAGTAATAATCCCAGAAACTGGCTAGAATCGGCCGAAACTGCGAGTGTTGATGACCGACACTTAAACGCACCCCAGGGTTTGTTAATCGTGGAAATCACTCTTGGACCCCAAAACAGTGAGTAATAGTCCATGAAACGGACCAGAATCGGCCAAAACTGCCAGTGTTGATGACCGACACGTAAGCGCACCCTAGGGTTCTATAACTATGGAAATCGCTTCGGGACCCCAAAACGTTGAGTAATAATCCAAGAAACTGGCCAGAATCGGCCAAAACTGCAAGTGTTGATGAACATAACGTAAACGCACCCAGGGTTCGTTAATCGTGGAAATCATTCTGGGACCCCAAAACAGTGAGTAATAGTCCATGAAACGGGCCAGAATCGGCCAAAACTGCCAGTGTTGATGACCGACATGTAAGCACACCCTGGGGTTCAATAACTATGGAAATCACTCCGGGACCCCAAAACATTGATTAATAGTCCATGAAACGGGCCAGAATCGGCCAAAACTGCCAGTGTTGATGACCGACACGTAAGCGCACCCTAGTGTTCTATAACCATGGAAATCGCTTCGGGACCCCAAAACGATGAGTAATAATCCAAGAAACTGGCCAGAATCGGCCAAAACTGTCAGTGTTGATGACCGACACTTAAACGCACCCCAGGATTCGTTAATCGTGGAAATCACTCTGGGACCCCAAAACAGTGAGTAATAGTCCATGAAACGGGCCAGAATCGGCCAAAACTGACAGTTTTGATGACCGACACGTAAGCGCACCCTAGGGTTCAATAACTATGGAAATCGCTTCGGGACCCCAAAACGATGGGTAATAATCCAAGAAACTGGCCAGAATTGGCCAAAACTTTCAGTGTTGATGACCGACACTTAAACGCACCCCAGGATTCGTTAATCGTGGAAATCACTCTGGGACCCCAAAACAGTGAGTAATAGTCCATGAAACGGGCCAGAATCGGCCAAAACTACTAGTTTTGATGACCGACACGTAAGCGTACCCTGGGGTTCAATTACTATGGAAATCGCTTCGGGACCCCAAAACGGTGAGTAATAATCCAAGAAACTGGCTAGAATCGGCCAAAACTGCGAGTGTTGATGACCGACTCTTAAACGCACCCCAGGGTTTGTTAATCGTGGAAATCACTCTTGGACCCCAAAATAGTGAGTAATAGTCCATGAAACGGACCAGAATCGGCCAAAACTGCCAGTGTTGATGACCGACACATAAGCGCACCCTAGGGTTCTATAACTATGGAAATCGCTTTGGGACCCCAAAACGTTGAGTAATAATCCAAGAAACTGGCCAGAATCGGCCAAAACTGTCAGTGTTGATGACCGACACTTAAACGCACCCCAGGATTCGTTAATCGTGGAAATCACTCTGGGACCCCAAAACAGTGAGTAATAGTCCATGAAACGGGCCAGAATCGGCCAAAACTGACAGTTTTGATGACCGACACGTAAGCGCACCCTAGGGTTCAATAACTATGGAAATCGCTTCGGGACCCCAAAACGATGGGTAATAATCCAAGAAACTGGCCAGAATTGGCCAAAACTTTCAGTGTTGATGACCGACACTTAAACGCACCCCAGGATTCGTTAATCGTGGAAATCACTCTGGGACCCCAAAACAGTGAGTAATAGTCCATGAAACGGGCCAGAATCGGCCAAAACTACTAGTTTTGATGACCGACACGTAAGCGTACCCTGGGGTTCAATTACTATGGAAATCGCTTCGGGACCCCAAAACGGTGAGTAATAATCCAAGAAACTGGCTAGAATCGGCCAAAACTGCGAGTGTTGATGACCGACTCTTAAACGCACCCCAGGGTTTGTTAATCGTGGAAATCACTCTTGGACCCCAAAACAGTGAGTAATAGTCCATGAAACGGACCAGAATCGGCCAAAACTGCCAGTGTTGATGACCGACACATAAGCGCACCCTAGGGTTCTATAACTATGGAAATCGCTTTGGGACCCCAAAACGTTGAGTAATAATCCAAGAAACTGGCCAGAATCGGCCAAAACTGCGAGTGTTGATGAACATAACGTAAACGCACCCAGGGTTCGTTAATCGTGGAAATCACTCTGGGACCCCAAAACAGTGAGTAATAGTCCATGAAACGGGCCAGAATCAGCCAAAACTACCAGTGTTGATGACCGACATGTAAGCACACCCTGGGGTTCAATAACTATGGAAATCACTCCGGGACCCCAAAACATTGATTAATAGTCCATGAAACGGGCCAGAATCGGCCAAAACTGCCAGTGTTGATGACGGACACGTAAGCGCACCCTAGTGTTCTATAACTATGGAAATCGCTTCGGGACCCCAAAACGATGAGTAATAATCCAAGAAACTGGCCAGAATCGGCCAAAACTGTCAGTGTTGATGACCGACACGTAAGCGCACCCTAGGGTTCTATAACTATGGAAATCGCTTAGGGACCCCAAAACGGTGAGTAATAATCCAAGAAACTGGCTAGAATCGGCCAAAACTGCGAGTGTTGATGACCGACACTTAAACGCACCCCAGGGTTTGTTAATCGTGGAAATCACTCTTGGACCCCAAAACAGTGAGTAATAGTCCATGAAACGGACCAGAATCGGCCAAAACTGCCAGTGTTGATGACCGACACGTACACCCTAGGGTTCTATAACTATGGAAATCGCTTCGGGACCCCAAAACGTTGAGTAATAATCCAAGAAATTGGCCAGTATCGGCCAAAACTGCGAGTGTTGATGAACATAACGTAAACGCACCCAGGTTTCGTTAATCGTGGAAATCACTCTGGGACCCCAAAACAGTGAGTAATAGTCCATGAAACGGGCCAGAATCGGCCAAAACTGCCAGTGTTGATGACCGACATGTAAGCACACCCTGGGGTTCAATAACTATGGAGATCACTCCGGGACCCCAAAACATTGATTAATAGTCCATGAAACGGGCCAGAATCGGCCAAAACTGCCAGTGTTGGTCACCGACACGTAAGCGCACCCTAGGGTTCTATAACTATGGAAATCGCTTCGGGACCCCAAAACGTTGAGTAATAATCCAAGAAACTGGCCAGAATCGGCCAAAACTGCAAGTGTTGATGAACATAACGTAAACGCACCCAGGGTTCGTTAATCGTGGAAATCACTCTGGGACCCCAAAACAGTGAGTAATAGTCCATGAAACGGGCCAGAATCGGCCAAAACTGCCAGTGTTGATGACCGACACATAAGCGCACCCTAGGGTTCTATAACTATGGAAATCGCTTCGGGACCCCAAAACGTTGAGTAATAATCCAAGAAACTGGCCAGAATCGGCCAAAACTGCAAGTGTTGATGAACATAACGTAAACGCACCCAGGGTTCGTTAATCGTGGAAATCACTCTGGGACCCCAAAATAGTGAGTAATAGTCCATGAAACGGGCCAGAATCGGCCAAAACTGCCAGTGTTGATGACCGACATGTAAGCACACCCTGGGGTTCAATAACTATGGAAATCACTCCGGGACCCCAAAACATTGATTAATAGTCCATGAAACGGGCCAGAATCGGCCAAAACTGCCAGTGTTGATGACCGACACGTAAGCGCACCCTAGTGTTCTATAACCATGGAAATCGCTTCGGGACCCCAAAACGATGAGTAATAATCCAAGAAACTAGCCAGAATCGGCCAAAACTGTCAGTGTTGATGACCGACACTTAAACGCACCCCAGGATTCGTTAATCGTGGAAATCACTCTGGGACCCCAAAACAGTGAGTAATAGTCCATGAAACGGGCCAGAATCGGCCAAAACTGCCAGTGTTGATGACCGACATGTAAGCACACCCTGGGGTTCAATAACTATGGAGATCACTCCGGGACCCCAAAACATTGATTAATAGTCCATGAAACGGGCCAGAATCGGCCAAAACTGCCAGTGTTGGTGACCGACACGTAAGCGCACCCTAGGGTTCTATAACTATGGAAATCGCTTCGGGACCCCAAAACGTTGAGTAATAATCCAAGAAACTGGCCAGAATCGGCCAAAACTGCAAGTGTTGATGAACATAACGTAAACGCACCCAGGGTTCGTTAATCGTGGAAATCACTCTGGGACCCCAAAACAGTGAGTAATAGTCCATGAAACGGGCCAGAATCGGCCAAAACTGCCAGTGTTGATGACCGACACGTAAGCGTACCCTGGGGTTCAATTACTATGGAAATCGCTTCGGGACCGCAAAACGGTGAGTAATAATCCCAGAAACTGGCTAGAATCGGCCGAAACTACGAGTGTTGATGACCGACACTTAAACGCACCCCAGGGTTTGTTAATCGTGGAAATCACTCTTGGACCCCAAAACAGTGAGTAATAGTCCATGAAACGGACCAGAATCGGCCAAAACTGCCAGTGTTGATGACCGACACGTAAGCGCACCCTAGGGTTCTATAACTATGGAAATCGCTTCGGGACCCCAAAACGTTGAGTAATAATCCAAGAAACTGGCCAGAATCGGCCAAAACTGCAAGTGTTGATGAACATAACGTAAACGCACCCAGGGTTCGTTAATCGTGGAAATCATTCTGGGACCCCAAAACAGTGAGTAATAGTCCATGAAACGGGCCAGAATCGGCCAAAACTGCCAGTGTTGATGACCGACATGTAAGCACACCCTGGGGTTCAATAACTATGGAAATCACTCCGGGACCGCAAAACATTGATTAATAGTCCATGAAACGGGCCAGAATCGGCCAAAACTGCCAGTGTTGATGACCGACACGTAAGCGCACCCTAGTGTTCTATAACCATGGAAATCGCTTCGGGACCCCAAAACGATGAGTAATAATCCAAGAAACTGGCCAGAATCGGCCAAAACTGTCAGTGTTGATGACCGACACTTAAACGCACCCCAGGATTCGTTAATCGTGGAAATCACTCTGGGACCCCAAAACAGTGAGTAATAGTCCATGAAACGGGCCAGAATCGGCCAAAACTGACAGTTTTGATGACCGACACGTAAGCGCACCCTAGGGTTCAATAACTATGGAAATCGCTTCGGGACCCCAAAACGATGGGTAATAATCCAAGAAACTGGCCAGAATTGGCCAAAACTTTCAGTGTTGATGACCGACACTTAAACGCACCCCAGGATTCGTTAATCGTGGAAATCACTCTGGGACCCCAAAACAGTGAGTAATAGTCCATGAAACGGGCCAGAATCGGCCAAAACTACTAGTTTTGATGACCGACACGTAAGCGTACCCTGGGGTTCAATTACTATGGAAATCGCTTCGGGACCCCAAAACGGTGAGTAATAATCCAAGAAACTGCCTAGAATCGGCCAAAACTGCGAGTGTTGATGACCGACTCTTAAACGCACCCCAGGGTTTGTTAATCGTGGAAATCACTCTTGGACCCCAAAACAGTGAGTAATAGTCCATGAAACGGACCAGAATCGGCCAAAACTGCCAGTGTTGATGACCGACACATAAGCGCACCCTAGGGTTCTATAACTATGGAAATCGCTTTGGGACCCCAAAACGTTGAGTAATAATCCAAGAAACTGGCCAGAATCGGCCAAAACTACGAGTGTTGATGAACATAACGTAAACGCACCCAGGGTTCGTTAATCGTGGAAATCACTCTGGGACCCCAAAACAGTGAGTAATAGTCCATGAAACGGGCCAGAATCAGCCAAAACTACCAGTGTTGATAACCGACATGTAAGCACACCCTGGGGTTCAATAACTATGGAAATCACTCCGGGACCCCAAAACATTGATTAATAGTCCATGAAACGGGCCAGAATCGGCCAAAACTGCCAGCGTTGATGACCGACACGTAAGCGCACCCTAGTGTTCTATAACTATGGAAATCGCTTCGGGACCCCAAAACGATGAGTAATAATCCAAGAAACTGGCCAGAATCGGCCAAAACTGTCAGTGTTGATGACCGACACGTAAGCGCACCCTAGGGTTCTATAACTATGGAAATCGCTTCGGGACCCCAAAACGGTGAGTAATAATCCAAGAAACTGGCTAGAATCGGCCAAAACTGCGAGTGTTGATGACCGACACTTAAACGCACCCCAGGGTTTGTTAATCGTGGAAATCACTCTTGGACCCCAAAACAGTGAGTAATAGTCCATGAAACGGACCAGAATCGGCCAAAACTGCCAGTGTTGATGACCGACACGTACACCCTAGGGTTCTATAACTATGGAAATCGCTTCGGGACCCCAAAACGTTGAGTAATAATCCAAGAAATTGGCCAGTATCGGCCAAAACTGCGAGTGTTGATGAACATAACGTAAACGCACCCAGGTTTCGTTAATCGTGGAAATCACTCTGGGACCCCAAAACAGTGAGTAATAGTCCATGAAACGGGCCAGAATCGGCCAAAACTGCCAGTGTTGATGACCGACATGTAAGCACACCCTGGGGTTCAATAACTATGGAGATCACTCCGGGACCCCAAAACATTGATTAATAGTCCATGAAACGGGCCAGAATCGGCCAAAACTGCCAGTGTTGGTGACCGACACGTAAGCGCACCCTAGGGTTCTATAACTATGGAAATCGCTTCGGGACCCCAAAACGTTGAGTAATAATCCAAGAAACTGGCCAGAATCGGCCAAAACTGCAAGTGTTGATGAACATAACGTAAACGCACCCAGGGTTCGTTAATCGTGGAAATCACTCTGGGACCCCAAAACAGTGAGTAATAGTCCATGAAACGGGCCAGAATCGGCCAAAACTGCCAGTGTTGATGACCGACACATAAGCGCACCCTAGGGTTCTATAACTATGGAAATCGCTTCGGGACCCCAAAACGTTGAGTAATAATCCAAGAAACTGGCCAGAATCGGCCAAAACTGCAAGTGTTGATGAACATAACGTAAACGCACCCAGGGTTCGTTAATCGTGGAAATCACTCTGGGACCCCAAAACAGTGAGTAATAGTCCATGAAACGGGCCAGAATCGGCCAAAACTGCCAGTGTTGATGACCGACATGTAAGCACACCCTAGGGTTCAATAACTATGGAAATCACTCCGGGACCCCAAAACATTGATTAATAGTCCATGAAATGGGCCAGAATCGGCCAAAACTGCCAGTGTTGATGACCGACACGTAAGCGCACCCTAGTGTTCTATAACCATGGAAATCGCTTCGGGACCCCAAAACGATGAGTAATAATCCAAGAAACTGGCCAGAATCGGCCAAAACTGTCAGTGTTGATGACCGACACTTAAACGCACCCCAGGATTCGTTAATCATGGAAATCACTCTGGGACCCCAAAACAGTGAGTAATAGTCCATGAAACGGGCCAGAATCAGCCAAAACTGACAGTTTTGATAACCGACACGTAAGCGCACCCTAGGGTTCAATAACTATGGAAATCGCTTCGGGACCCCAAAACGATGGGTAATAATCCAAGAAACTGGCCAGAATTGGCCAAAACTGTCAGTGTTGATGACCGACACTTAAACGCACCCCAGGATTCGTTAATCGTGGAAATCACTCTGGGACCCCAAAACAGTGAGTAATAGTCCATGAAACGGGCCAGAATCGGCCAAAACTACTAGTTTTGATGACCGACACGTAAGCGTACCCTGGGGTTCAATTACTATGGAAATCGCTTCGGGACCCCAAAACGGTGAGTAATAATCCAAGAAACTGGCTAGAATCGGCCAAAACTGCGAGTGTTGATGACCGACACTTAAACGCACCCCAGGGTTTGTTAATCGTGGAAATCACTCTTGGACCCCAAAACAGTGAGTAATAGTCCATGAAACGGACCAGAATCGGCCAAAACTGCCAGTGTTGATGACCGACACGTACACCCTAGGGTTCTATAACTATGGAAATCGCTTCGGGGCCCCAAAACGTTGAGTAATAATCCAAGAAATTGGCCAGTATCGGCCAAAACTGCGAGTGTTGATGAACATAACGTAAACGCACCCAGGGTTCGTTAATCGTGGAAATCACTCTGGGACCCCAAAACAGTGAGTAATAGTCCATGAAACGGGCCAGAATCGGCCAAAACTGCCAGTGTTGATGACCGACACATAAGCGCACCCTAGGGTTCTATAACTATGGAAATCGCTTCGGGACCCCAAAACGTTGAGTAATAATCCAAGAAACTGGCCAGAATCGGCCAAAACTGCAAGTGTTGATGAACATAACGTAAACGCACCCAGGGTTCGTTAATCGTGGAAATCATTCTGGGACCCCAAAACAGTGAGTAATAGTCCATGAAACGGGCCAGAATCGGCCAAAACTGCCAGTGTTGATGACCGACATGTAAGCACACCCTGGGGTTCAATAACTATGGAAATCACTCCGGGACCGCAAAACATTGATTAATAGTCCATGAAACGGGCCAGAATCGGCCAAAACTGCCAGTGTTGATGACCGACACGTAAGCGCACCCTAGTGTTCTATAACCATGGAAATCGCTTCGGGACCCCAAAACGATGAGTAATAATCCAAGAAACTGGCCAGAATCGGCCAAAACTGTCAGTGTTGATGACCGACACTTAAACGCACCCCAGGATTCGTTAATCGTGGAAATCACTCTGGGACCCCAAAACAGTGAGTAATAGTCCATGAAACGGGCCAGAATCGGCCAAAACTGACAGTTTTGATGACCGACACGTAAGCGCACCCTAGGGTTCAATAACTATGGAAATCGCTTCGGGACCCCAAAACGATGGGTAATAATCCAAGAAACTGGCCAGAATTGGCCAAAACTTTCAGTGTTGATGACCGACACTTAAACGCACCCCAGGATTCGTTAATCGTGGAAATCACTCTGGGACCCCAAAACAGTGAGTAATAGTCCATGAAACGGGCCAGAATCGGCCAAAACTACTAGTTTTGATGACCGACACGTAAGCGTACCCTGGGGTTCAATTACTATGGAAATCGCTTCGGGACCCCAAAACGGTGAGTAATAATCCAAGAAACTGCCTAGAATCGGCCAAAACTGCGAGTGTTGATGACCGACTCTTAAACGCACCCCAGGGTTTGTTAATCGTGGAAATCACTCTTGGACCCCAAAACAGTGAGTAATAGTCCATGAAACGGACCAGAATCGGCCAAAACTGCCAGTGTTGATGACCGACACATAAGCGCACCCTAGGGTTCTATAACTATGGAAATCGCTTTGGGACCCCAAAACGTTGAGTAATAATCCAAGAAACTGGCCAGAATCGGCCAAAACTACGAGTGTTGATGAACATAACGTAAACGCACCCAGGGTTCGTTAATCGTGGAAATCACTCTGGGACCCCAAAACAGTGAGTAATAGTCCATGAAACGGGCCAGAATCAGCCAAAACTACCAGTGTTGATAACCGACATGTAAGCACACCCTGGGGTTCAATAACTATGGAAATCACTCCGGGACCCCAAAACATTGATTAATAGTCCATGAAACGGGCCAGAATCGGCCAAAACTGCCAGCGTTGATGACCGACACGTAAGCGCACCCTAGTGTTCTATAACTATGGAAATCGCTTCGGGACCCCAAAATGATGAGTAATAATCCAAGAAACTGGCCAGAATCGGCCAAAACTGTCAGTGTTGATGACCGACACGTAAGCGCACCCTAGGGTTCTATAACTATGGAAATCGCTTCGGGACCCCAAAACGGTGAGTAATAATCCAAGAAACTGGCTAGAATCGGCCAAAACTGCGAGTGTTGATGACCGACACTTAAACGCACCCCAGGGTTTGTTAATCGTGGAAATCACTCTTGGACCCCAAAACAGTGAGTAATAGTCCATGAAACGGACCAGAATCGGCCAAAACTGCCAGTGTTGATGACCGACACGTACACCCTAGGGTTCTATAACTATGGAAATCGCTTCGGGACCCCAAAACGTTGAGTAATAATCCAAGAAATTGGCCAGTATCGGCCAAAACTGCGAGTGTTGATGAACATAACGTAAACGCACCCAGGGTTCGTTAATCGTGGAAATCACTCTGGGACCCCAAAACAGTGAGTAATAGTCCATGAAACGGGCCAGAATCGGCCAAAACTGCCAGTGTTGATGACCGACATGTAAGCACACCCTGGGGTTCAATAACTATGGAGATCACTCCGGGACCCCAAAACGTTGAGTAATAGTCCATGAAACGGGCCAGAATCGGCCAAAACTGCCAGTGTTGGTGACCGACACGTAAGCGCACCCTAGGGTTCTATAACTATGGAAATCGCTTCGGGACCCCAAAACGTTGAGTAATAATCCAAGAAACTGGCCAGAATCGGCCAAAACTGCAAGTGTTGATGAACATAACGTAAACGCACCCAGGGTTCGTTAATCGTGGAAATCACTCTGGGACCCCAAAACAGTGAGTAATAGTCCATGAAACGGGCCAGAATCGGCCAAAACTGCCAGTGTTGATGACCGACACATAAGCGCACCCTAGGGTTCTATAACTATGGAAATCGCTTCGGGACCCCAAAACGTTGAGTAATAATCCAAGAAACTGGCCAGAATCGGCCAAAACTGCAAGTGTTGATGAACATAACGTAAACGCACCCAGGGTTCGTTAATCGTGGAAATCACTCTGGGACCCCAAAACAGTGAGTAATAGTCCATGAAACGGGCCAGAAACGGCCAAAACTGCCAGTGTTGATGACCGACATGTAAGCACACCCTAGGGTTCAATAACTATGGAAATCACTCCGGGACCCCAAAACATTGATTAATAGTCCATGAAATGGGCCAGAATCGGCCAAAACTGCCAGTGTTGATGACCGACACGTAAGCGCACCCTAGTGTTCTATAACCATGGAAATCGCTTCGGGACCCCAAAACGATGAGTAATAATCCAAGAAACTGGCCAGAATCGGCCAAAACTGTCAGTGTTGATGACCGACACTTAAACGCACCCCAGGATTCGTTAATCATGGAAATCACTCTGGGACCCCAAAACAGTGAGTAATAGTCCATGAAACGGGCCAGAATCAGCCAAAACTGACAGTTTTGATAACCGACACGTAAGCGCACCCTAGGGTTCAATAACTATGGAAATCGCTTCGGGACCCCAAAACGATGGGTAATAATCCAAGAAACTGGCCAGAATTGGCCAAAACTGTCAGTGTTGATGACCGACACTTAAACGCACCCCAGGATTCGTTAATCGTGGAAATCACTCTGGGACCCCAAAACAGTGAGTAATAGTCCATGAAACGGGCCAGAATCGGCCAAAACTACTAGTTTTGATGACCGACACGTAAGCGTACCCTGGGGTTCAATTACTATGGAAATCGCTTCGGGACCCCAAAACGGTGAGTAATAATCCAAGAAACTGGCTAGAATCGGCCAAAACTGCGAGTGTTGATGACCGACACTTAAACGCACCCCAGGGTTTGTTAATCGTGGAAATCACTCTTGGACCCCAAAACAGTGAGTAATAGTCCATGAAACGGACCAGAATCGGCCAAAACTGCCAGTGTTGATGACCGACACGTACACCCTAGGGTTCTATAACTATGGAAATCGCTTCGGGGCCCCAAAACGTTGAGTAATAATCCAAGAAATTGGCCAGTATCGGCCAAAACTGCGAGTGTTGATGAACATAACGTAAACGCACCCAGGGTTCGTTAATCGTGGAAATCACTCTGGGACCCCAAAACAGTGAGTAATAGTCCATGAAACGGGCCAGAATCGGCCAAAACTGCCAGTGTTGATGACCGACACATAAGCGCACCCTAGGGTTCTATAACTATGGAAATCGCTTCGGGACCCCAAAACGTTGAGTAATAATCCAAGAAACTGGCCAGAATCGGCCAAAACTGCAAGTGTTGATGAACATAACGTAAACGCACCCAGGGTTCGTTAATCGTGGAAATCACTCTGGGACCCCAAAACAGTGAGTAATAGTCCATGAAACGGGCCAGAATCGGCCAAAACTGCCAGTGTTGATGACCGACATGTAAGCACACCCTGGGGTTCAATAACTATGGAAATCACTCCGGGACCCCAAAACATTGATTAATAGTCCATGAAACGGGCCAGAATCGGCCAAAACTGCCAGCGTTGATGACCGACACGTAAGCGCACCCTAGTGTTCTATAACTATGGAAATCGCTTCGGGACCCCAAAACGATGAGTAATAATCCAAGAAACTGGCCAGAATCGGCCAAAACTGTCAGTGTTGATGACCGACACGTAAGCGCACCCTAGGGTTCTATAACTATGGAAATCGCTTCGGGACCCCAAAACGGTGAGTAATAATCCAAGAAACTGGCTAGAATCGGCCAAAACTGCGAGTGTTGATGACCGACACTTAAACGCACCCCAGGGTTTGTTAATCGTGGAAATCACTCTTGGACCCCAAAACAGTGAGTAATAGTCCATGAAACGGACCAGAATCGGCCAAAACTGCCAGTGTTGATGACCGACACGTACACCCTAGGGTTCTATAACTATGGAAATCGCTTCGGGACCCCAAAACGTTGAGTAATAATCCAAGAAATTGGCCAGTATCGGCCAAAACTGCGAGTGTTGATGAACATAACGTAAACGCACCCAGGTTTCGTTAATCGTGGAAATCACTCTGGGACCCCAAAACAGTGAGTAATAGTCCATGAAACGGGCCAGAATCGGCCAAAACTGCCAGTGTTGATGACCGACATGTAAGCACACCCTGGGGTTCAATAACTATGGAGATCACTCCGGGACCCCAAAACATTGATTAATAGTCCATGAAACGGGCCAGAATCGGCCAAAACTGCCAGTGTTGGTGACCGACACGTAAGCGCACCCTAGGGTTCTATAACTATGGAAATCGCTTCGGGACCCCAAAACGTTGAGTAATAATCCAAGAAACTGGCCAGAATCGGCCAAAACTGCAAGTGTTGATGAACATAACGTAAACGCACCCAGGGTTCGTTAATCGTGGAAATCACTCTGGGACCCCAAAACAGTGAGTAATAGTCCATGAAACGGGCCAGAATCGGCCAAAACTGCCAGTGTTGATGACCGACACATAAGCGCACCCTAGGGTTCTATAACTATGGAAATCGCTTCGGGACCCCAAAACGTTGAGTAATAATCCAAGAAACTGGCCAGAATCGGCCAAAACTGCAAGTGTTGATGAACATAACGTAAACGCACCCAGGGTTCGTTAATCGTGGAAATCACTCTGGGACCCCAAAACAGTGAGTAATAGTCCATGAAACGGGCCAGAATCGGCCAAAACTGCCAGTGTTGATGACCGACATGTAAGCACACCCTGGGGTTCAATAACTATGGAAATCACTCCGGGACCCCAAAACATTGATTAATAGTCCATGAAACGGGCCAGAATCGGCCAAAACTGCCAGCGTTGATGACCGACACGTAAGCGCACCCTAGTGTTCTATAACTATGGAAATCGCTTCGGGACCCCAAAACGATGAGTAATAATCCAAGAAACTGGCCAGAATCGGCCAAAACTGTCAGTGTTGATGACCGACACGTAAGCGCACCCTAGGGTTCTATAACTATGGAAATCGCTTCGGGACCCCAAAACGGTGAGTAATAATCCAAGAAACTGGCTAGAATCGGCCAAAACTGCGAGTGTTGATGACCGACACTTAAACGCACCCCAGGGTTTGTTAATCGTGGAAATCACTCTTGGACCCCAAAACAGTGAGTAATAGTCCATGAAACGGACCAGAATCGGCCAAAACTGCCAGTGTTGATGACCGACACGTACACCCTAGGGTTCTATAACTATGGAAATCGCTTCGGGACCCCAAAACGTTGAGTAATAATCCAAGAAATTGGCCAGTATCGGCCAAAACTGCGAGTGTTGATGAACATAACGTAAACGCACCCAGGTTTCGTTAATCGTGGAAATCACTCTGGGACCCCAAAACAGTGAGTAATAGTCCATGAAACGGGCCAGAATCGGCCAAAACTGCCAGTGTTGATGACCGACATGTAAGCACACCCTGGGGTTCAATAACTATGGAGATCACTCCGGGACCCCAAAACATTGATTAATAGTCCATGAAACGGGCCAGAATCGGCCAAAACTGCCAGTGTTGGTGACCGACACGTAAGCGCACCCTAGGGTTCTATAACTATGGAAATCGCTTCGGGACCCCAAAACGTTGAGTAATAATCCAAGAAACTGGCCAGAATCGGCCAAAACTGCAAGTGTTGATGAACATAACGTAAACGCACCCAGGGTTCGTTAATCGTGGAAATCACTCTGGGACCCCAAAACAGTGAGTAATAGTCCATGAAACGGGCCAGAATCGGCCAAAACTGCCAGTGTTGATGACCGACACATAAGCGCACCCTAGGGTTCTATAACTATGGAAATCGCTTCGGGACCCCAAAACGTTGAGTAATAATCCAAGAAACTGGCCAGAATCGGCCAAAACTGCAAGTGTTGATGAACATAACGTAAACGCACCCAGGGTTCGTTAATCGTGGAAATCACTCTGGGACCCCAAAACAGTGAGTAATAGTCCATGAAACGGGCCAGAATCGGCCAAAACTGCCAGTGTTGATGACCGACATGTAAGCACACCCTAGGGTTCAATAACTATGGAAATCACTCCGGGACCCCAAAACATTGATTAATAGTCCATGAAATGGGCCAGAATCGGCCAAAACTGCCAGTGTTGATGACCGACACGTAAGCGCACCCTAGTGTTCTATAACCATGGAAATCGCTTCGGGACCCCAAAACGATGAGTAATAATCCAAGAAACTGGCCAGAATCGGCCAAAACTGTCAGTGTTGATGACCGACACTTAAACGCACCCCAGGATTCGTTAATCATGGAAATCACTCTGGGACCCCAAAACAGTGAGTAATAGTCCATGAAACGGGCCAGAATCAGCCAAAACTGACAGTTTTGATAACCGACACGTAAGCGCACCCTAGGGTTCAATAACTATGGAAATCGCTTCGGGACCCCAAAACGATGGGTAATAATCCAAGAAACTGGCCAGAATTGGCCAAAACTGTCAGTGTTGATGACCGACACTTAAACGCACCCCAGGATTCGTTAATCGTGGAAATCACTCTGGGACCCCAAAACAGTGAGTAATAGTCCATGAAACGGGCCAGAATCGGCCAAAACTACTAGTTTTGATGACCGACACGTAAGCGTACCCTGGGGTTCAATTACTATGGAAATCGCTTCGGGACCCCAAAACGGTGAGTAATAATCCAAGAAACTGGCTAGAATCGGCCAAAACTGCGAGTGTTGATGACCGACACTTAAACGCACCCCAGGGTTTGTTAATCGTGGAAATCACTCTTGGACCCCAAAACAGTGAGTAATAGTCCATGAAACGGACCAGAATCGGCCAAAACTGCCAGTGTTGATGACCGACACGTACACCCTAGGGTTCTATAACTATGGAAATCGCTTCGGGGCCCCAAAACGTTGAGTAATAATCCAAGAAATTGGCCAGTATCGGCCAAAACTGCGAGTGTTGATGAACATAACGTAAACGCACCCAGGGTTCGTTAATCGTGGAAATCACTCTGGGACCCCAAAACAGTGAGTAATAGTCCATGAAACGGGCCAGAATCGGCCAAAACTGCCAGTGTTGATGACCGACACATAAGCGCACCCTAGGGTTCTATAACTATGGAAATCGCTTCGGGACCCCAAAACGTTGAGTAATAATCCAAGAAACTGGCCAGAATCGGCCAAAACTGCAAGTGTTGATGAACATAACGTAAACACACCCAGGGTTCGTTAATCGTGGAAATCACTCTGGGACCCCAAAACAGTGAGTAATAGTCCATGAAACGGGCCAGAATCGGCCAAAACTGCCAGTGTTGATGACCGACATGTAAGCACACCCTGGGGTTCAATAACTATGGAAATCACTCCGGGACCCCAAAACATTGATTAATAGTCCATGAAACGGGCCAGAATCGGCCAAAACTGCCAGTGTTGATGACCGACACGTAAGCGCACCCTAGTGTTCTATAACCATGGAAATCGCTTCGGGACCCCAAAACGATGAGTAATAATCCAAGAAACTGGCCAGAATCGGCCAAAACTGTCAGTGTTGATGACCGACACTTAAACGCACCCCAGGATTCGTTAATCGTGGAAATCACTCTGGGACCCCAAAACAGTGAGTAATAGTCCATGAAACGGGCCAGAATCGGCCAAAACTGACAGTTTTGATGACCGACACGTAAGCGCACCGTAGGGTTCAATAACTATGGAAATCGCTTCGGGACCCCAAAACGATGGGTAATAATCCAAGAAACTGGCCAGAATTGGCCAAAACTGTCAGTGTTGATGACCGACACTTAAACGCACCCCAGGGTTTGTTAATCGTGGAAATCACTCTTGGACCCGAAAACAGTGAGTAATAGTCCATGAAACGGACCAGAATCGGCCAAAACTGCCAGTGTTGATGACCGACACGTACACCCTAGGGTTCTATAACTATGGAAATCGCTTCGGGACCCCAAAACGTTGAGTAATAATCCAAGAAATTGGCCAGTATCGGCCAAAACTGCGAGTGTTGATGAACATAACGTAAACGCACCCAGGGTTCGTTAATCGTGGAAATCACTCTGGGACCCCAAAACAGTGAGTAATAGTCCATGAAACGGGCCAGAATCGGCCAAAACTGCCAGTGTTGATGACCGACATGTAAGCACACCCTGGGGTTCAATAACTATGGAGATCACTCCGGGACCCCAAAACATTGATTAATAGTCCATGAAACGGGCCAGAATCGGCCAAAACTGCCAGTGTTGGTGACCGACACGTAAGCGCACCCTAGGGTTCTATAACTATGGAAATCGCTTCGGGACCCCAAAACGTTGAGTAATAATCCAAGAAACTGGCCAGAATCGGCCAAAACTGCAAGTGTTGATGAACATAACGTAAACGCACCCAGGGTTCGTTAATCGTGGAAATCACTCTGGGACCCCAAAACAGTGAGTAATAGTCCATGAAACGGGCCAGAATCGGCCAAAACTGCCAGTGTTGATGACCGACACATAAGCGCACCCTAGGGTTCTATAACTATGGAAATCGCTTCGGGACCCCAAAACGTTGAGTAATAATCCAAGAAACTGGCCAGAATCGGCCAAAACTGCAAGTGTTGATGAACATAACATAAACGCACCCAGGGTTCGTTAATCGTGGAAATCACTCTGGGACCCCAAAACAGTGAGTAATAGTCCATGAAACGGGCCAGAATCGGCCAAAACTGCCAGTGTTGATGACCGACATGTAAGCACACCCTGGGGTTCAATAACTATGGAAATCACTCCGGGACCCCAAAACATTGATTAATAGTCCATGAAATGGGCCAGAATCGGCCAAAACTGCCAGTGTTGATGACCGACACGTAAGCGCACCCTAGTGTTCTATAACCATGGAAATCGCTTCGGGACCCCAAAACGATGAGTAATAATCCAAGAAACTGGCCAGAATCGGCCAAAACTGTCAGTGTTGATGACCGACACTTAAACGCACCCCAGGATTCGTTAATCATGGAAATCACTCTGGGACCCCAAAACAGTGAGTAATAGTCCATGAAACGGGCCAGAATCAGCCAAAACTGACAGTTTTGATGACCGACACGTAAGCGCACCCTAGGGTTCAATAACTATGGAAATCGCTTCGGGACCCCAAAACGATGGGTAATAATCCAAGAAACTGGCCAGAATTGGCCAAAACTGTCAGTGTTGATGACCGACACTTAAACGCACCCCAGGATTCGTTAATCGTGGAAATCACTCTGGGACCCCAAAACAGTGAGTAATAGTCCATGAAACGGGCCAGAATCGGCCAAAACTACTAGTTTTGATGACCGACACGTAAGCGTACCCTGGGGTTCAATTACTATGGAAATCGCTTCGGGACCCCAAAACGGTGAGTAATAATCCAAGAAACTGGCTAGAATCGGCCAAAACTGCGAGTGTTGATGACCGACACTTAAACGCACCCCAGGGTTTGTTAATCGTGGAAATCACTCTTGGACCCCAAAACAGTGAGTAATAGTCCATGAAACGGACCAGAATCGGCCAAAACTGCCAGTGTTGATGACCGACACGTACACCCTAGGGTTCTATAACTATGGAAATCGCTTCGGGGCCCCAAAACGTTGAGTAATAATCCAAGAAATTGGCCAGTATCGGCCAAAACTGCGAGTGTTGATGAACATAACGTAAACGCACCCAGGGTTCGTTAATCGTGGAAATCACTCTGGGACCCCAAAACAGTGAGTAATAGTCCATGAAACGGGCCAGAATCGGCCAAAACTGCCAGTGTTGATGACCGACACATAAGCGCACCCTAGGGTTCTATAACTATGGAAATCGCTTCGGGACCCCAAAACGTTGAGTAATAATCCAAGAAACTGGCCAGAATCGGCCAAAACTGCAAGTGTTGATGAACATAACGTAAACGCACCCAGGGTTCGTTAATCGTGGAAATCACTCTGGGACCCCAAAACAGTGAGTAATAGTCCATGAAACGGGCCAGAATCGGCCAAAACTGCCAGTGTTGATGACCGACATGTAAGCACACCCTGGGGTTCAATAACTATGGAAATCACTCCGGGACCCCAAAACATTGATTAATAGTCCATGAAACGGGCCAGAATCGGCCAAAACTGCCAGTGTTGATGACCGACATGTAAGCACACCCTGGGGTTCAATAACTATGGAGATCACTCCGGGACCCCAAAACATTGATTAATAGTCCATGAAACGGGCCAGAATCGGCCAAAACTGCCAGTGTTGGTGACCGACACGTAAGCGCACCCTAGGGTTCTATAACTATGGAAATCGCTTCGGGACCCCAAAACGTTGAGTAATAATCCAAGAAACTGGCCAGAATCGGCCAAAACTGCAAGTGTTGATGAACATAACGTAAACGCACCCAGGGTTCGTTAATCGTGGAAATCACTCTGGGACCCCAAAACAGTGAGTAATAGTCCATGAAACGGGCCAGAATCGGCCAAAACTGCCAGTGTTGATGACCGACACATAAGCGCACCCTAGGGTTCTATAACTATGGAAATCGCTTCGGGACCCCAAAACGTTGAGTAATAATCCAAGAAACTGGCCAGAATCGGCCAAAACTGCAAGTGTTGATGAACATAACGTAAACGCACCCAGGGTTCGTTAATCGTGGAAATCACTCTGGGACCCCAAAACAGTGAGTAATAGTCCATGAAACGGGCCAGAATCGGCCAAAACTGCCAGTGTTGATGACCGACATGTAAGCACACCCTAGGGTTCAATAACTATGGAAATCACTCCGGGACCCCAAAACATTGATTAATAGTCCATGAAATGGGCCAGAATCGGCCAAAACTGCCAGTGTTGATGACCGACACGTAAGCGCACCCTAGTGTTCTATAACCATGGAAATCGCTTCGGGACCCCAAAACGATGAGTAATAATCCAAGAAACTGGCCAGAATCGGCCAAAACTGTCAGTGTTGATGACCGACACTTAAACGCACCCCAGGATTCGTTAATCATGGAAATCACTCTGGGACCCCAAAACAGTGAGTAATAGTCCATGAAACGGGCCAGAATCAGCCAAAACTGACAGTTTTGATAACCGACACGTAAGCGCACCCTAGGGTTCAATAACTATGGAAATCGCTTCGGGACCCCAAAACGATGGGTAATAATCCAAGAAACTGGCCAGAATTGGCCAAAACTGTCAGTGTTGATGACCGACACTTAAACGCACCCCAGGATTCGTTAATCGTGGAAATCACTCTGGGACCCCAAAACAGTGAGTAATAGTCCATGAAACGGGCCAGAATCGGCCAAAACTACTAGTTTTGATGACCGACACGTAAGCGTACCCTGGGGTTCAATTACTATGGAAATCGCTTCGGGACCCCAAAACGGTGAGTAATAATCCAAGAAACTGGCTAGAATCGGCCAAAACTGCGAGTGTTGATGACCGACACTTAAACGCACCCCAGGGTTTGTTAATCGTGGAAATCACTCTTGGACCCCAAAACAGTGAGTAATAGTCCATGAAACGGACCAGAATCGGCCAAAACTGCCAGTGTTGATGACCGACACGTACACCCTAGGGTTCTATAACTATGGAAATCGCTTCGGGGCCCCAAAACGTTGAGTAATAATCCAAGAAATTGGCCAGTATCGGCCAAAACTGCGAGTGTTGATGAACATAACGTAAACGCACCCAGGGTTCGTTAATCGTGGAAATCACTCTGGGACCCCAAAACAGTGAGTAATAGTCCATGAAACGGGCCAGAATCGGCCAAAACTGCCAGTGTTGATGACCGACACATAAGCGCACCCTAGGGTTCTATAACTATGGAAATCGCTTCGGGACCCCAAAACGTTGAGTAATAATCCAAGAAACTGGCCAGAATCGGCCAAAACTGCAAGTGTTGATGAACATAACGTAAACGCACCCAGGGTTCGTTAATCGTGGAAATCACTCTGGGACCCCAAAACAGTGAGTAATAGTCCATGAAACGGGCCAGAATCGGCCAAAACTGCCAGTGTTGATGACCGACATGTAAGCACACCCTGGGGTTCAATAACTATGGAAATCACTCCGGGACCCCAAAACATTGATTAATAGTCCATGAAACGGGCCAGAATCGGCCAAAACTGCCAGTGTTGATGACCGACACGTAAGCGCACCCTAGTGTTCTATAACCATGGAAATCGCTTCGGGACCCCAAAACGATGAGTAATAATCCAAGAAACTGGCCAGAATCGGCCAAAACTGTCAGTGTTGATGACCGACACTTAAACGCACCCCAGGATTCGTTAATCGTGGAAATCACTCTGGGACCCCAAAACAGTGAGTAATAGTCCATGAAACGGGCCAGAATCGGCCAAAACTGACAGTTTTGATGACCGACACGTAAGCGCACCGTAGGGTTCAATAACTATGGAAATCGCTTCGGGACCCCAAAACGATGGGTAATAATCCAAGAAACTGGCCAGAATTGGCCAAAACTGTCAGTGTTGATGACCGACACTTAAACGCACCCCAGGGTTTGTTAATCGTGGAAATCACTCTTGGACCCGAAAACAGTGAGTAATAGTCCATGAAACGGACCAGAATCGGCCAAAACTGCCAGTGTTGATGACCGACACGTACACCCTAGGGTTCTATAACTATGGAAATCGCTTCGGGACCCCAAAACGTTGAGTAATAATCCAAGAAATTGGCCAGTATCGGCCAAAACTGCGAGTGTTGATGAACATAACGTAAACGCACCCAGGGTTCGTTAATCGTGGAAATCACTCTGGGACCCCAAAACAGTGAGTAATAGTCCATGAAACGGGCCAGAATCGGCCAAAACTGCCAGTGTTGATGACCGACATGTAAGCACACCCTGGGGTTCAATAACTATGGAGATCACTCCGGGACCCCAAAACATTGATTAATAGTCCATGAAACGGGCCAGAATCGGCCAAAACTGCCAGTGTTGGTGACCGACACGTAAGCGCACCCTAGGGTTCTATAACTATGGAAATCGCTTCGGGACCCCAAAACGTTGAGTAATAATCCAAGAAACTGGCCAGAATCGGCCAAAACTGCAAGTGTTGATGAACATAACGTAAACGCACCCAGGGTTCGTTAATCGTGGAAATCACTCTGGGACCCCAAAACAGTGAGTAATAGTCCATGAAACGGGCCAGAATCGGCCAAAACTGCCAGTGTTGATGACCGACACATAAGCGCACCCTAGGGTTCTATAACTATGGAAATCGCTTCGGGACCCCAAAACGTTGAGTAATAATCCAAGAAACTGGCCAGAATCGGCCAAAACTGCAAGTGTTGATGAACATAACGTAAACGCACCCAGGGTTCGTTAATCGTGGAAATCACTCTGGGACCCCAAAACAGTGAGTAATAGTCCATGAAACGGGCCAGAATCGGCCAAAACTGCCAGTGTTGATGACCGACATGTAAGCACACCCTGGGGTTCAATAACTATGGAAATCACTCCGGGACCCCAAAACATTGATTAATAGTCCATGAAATGGGCCAGAATCGGCCAAAACTGCCAGTGTTGATGACCGACACGTAAGCGCACCCTAGTGTTCTATAACCATGGAAATCGCTTCGGGACCCCAAAACGATGAGTAATAATCCAAGAAACTGGCCAGAATCGGCCAAAACTGTCAGTGTTGATGACCGACACTTAAACGCACCCCAGGATTCGTTAATCATGGAAATCACTCTGGGACCCCAAAACAGTGAGTAATAGTCCATGAAACGGGCCAGAATCAGCCAAAACTGACAGTTTTGATGACCGACACGTAAGCGCACCCTAGGGTTCAATAACTATGGAAATCGCTTCGGGACCCCAAAACGATGGGTAATAATCCAAGAAACTGGCCAGAATTGGCCAAAACTGTCAGTGTTGATGACCGACACTTAAACGCACCCCAGGATTCGTTAATCGTGGAAATCACTCTGGGACCCCAAAACAGTGAGTAATAGTCCATGAAACGGGCCAGAATCGGCCAAAACTACTAGTTTTGATGACCGACACGTAAGCGTACCCTGGGGTTCAATTACTATGGAAATCGCTTCGGGACCCCAAAACGGTGAGTAATAATCCAAGAAACTGGCTAGAATCGGCCAAAACTGCGAGTGTTGATGACCGACACTTAAACGCACCCCAGGGTTTGTTAATCGTGGAAATCACTCTTGGACCCCAAAACAGTGAGTAATAGTCCATGAAACGGACCAGAATCGGCCAAAACTGCCAGTGTTGATGACCGACACGTACACCCTAGGGTTCTATAACTATGGAAATCGCTTCGGGGCCCCAAAACGTTGAGTAATAATCCAAGAAATTGGCCAGTATCGGCCAAAACTGCGAGTGTTGATGAACATAACGTAAACGCACCCAGGGTTCGTTAATCGTGGAAATCACTCTGGGACCCCAAAACAGTGAGTAATAGTCCATGAAACGGGCCAGAATCGGCCAAAACTGCCAGTGTTGATGACCGACACATAAGCGCACCCTAGGGTTCTATAACTATGGAAATCGCTTCGGGACCCCAAAACGTTGAGTAATAATCCAAGAAACTGGCCAGAATCGGCCAAAACTGCAAGTGTTGATGAACATAACGTAAACGCACCCAGGGTTCGTTAATCGTGGAAATCACTCTGGGACCCCAAAACAGTGAGTAATAGTCCATGAAACGGGCCAGAATCGGCCAAAACTGCCAGTGTTGATGACCGACATGTAAGCACACCCTGGGGTTCAATAACTATGGAAATCACTCCGGGACCCCAAAACATTGATTAATAGTCCATGAAACGGGCCAGAATCAGCCAAAACTGCCAGTGTTGATGACCGACACGTAAGCGCACCCTAGTGTTCTATAACCATGGAAATCGCTTCGGGACCCCAAAACGATGAGTAATAATCCAAGAAACTGGCCAGAATCGGCCAAAACTGTCAGTGTTGATGACCGACACTTAAACGCACCCCAGGATTCGTTAATCGTGGAAATCACTCTGGGACCCCAAAACAGTGAGTAATAGTCCATGAAACGGGCCAGAATCGGCCAAAACTGACAGTTTTGATGACCGACACGTAAGCGCACCGTAGGGTTCAATAACTATGGAAATCGCTTCGGGACCCCAAAACGATGGGTAATAATCCAAGAAACTGGCCAGAATTGGCCAAAACTGTCAGTGTTGATGACCGACACTTAAACGCACCCCAGGGTTTGTTAATCGTGGAAATCACTCTTGGACCCGAAAACAGTGAGTAATAGTCCATGAAACGGACCAGAATCGGCCAAAACTGCCAGTGTTGATGACCGACACGTACACCCTAGGGTTCTATAACTATGGAAATCGCTTCGGGACCCCAAAACGTTGAGTAATAATCCAAGAAATTGGCCAGTATCGGCCAAAACTGCGAGTGTTGATGAACATAACGTAAACGCACCCAGGGTTCGTTAATCGTGGAAATCACTCTGGGACCCCAAAACAGTGAGTAATAGTCCATGAAACGGGCCAGAATCGGCCAAAACTGCCAGTGTTGATGACCGACATGTAAGCACACCCTGGGGTTCAATAACTATGGAGATCACTCCGGGACCCCAAAACATTGATTAATAGTCCATGAAACGGGCCAGAATCGGCCAAAACTGCCAGTGTTGGTGACCGACACGTAAGCGCACCCTAGGGTTCTATAACTATGGAAATCGCTTCGGGACCCCAAAACGTTGAGTAATAATCCAAGAAACTGGCCAGAATCGGCCAAAACTGCAAGTGTTGATGAACATAACGTAAACGCACCCAGGGTTCGTTAATCGTGGAAATCACTCTGGGACCCCAAAACAGTGAGTAATAGTCCATGAAACGGGCCAGAATCGGCCAAAACTGCCAGTGTTGATGACCGACACATAAGCGCACCCTAGGGTTCTATAACTATGGAAATCGCTTCGGGACCCCAAAACGTTGAGTAATAATCCAAGAAACTGGCCAGAATCGGCCAAAACTGCAAGTGTTGATGAACATAACGTAAACGCACCTAGGGTTCGTTAATCGTGGAAATCACTCTGGGACCCCAAAACAGTGAGTAATAGTCCATGAAACGGGCCAGAATCGGCCAAAACTGCCAGTGTTGATGACCGACATGTAAGCACACCCTGGGGTTCAATAACTATGGAAATCACTCCGGGACCCCAAAACATTGATTAATAGTCCATGAAACGGGCCAGAATCGGCCAAAACTGCCAGTGTTGATGACCGACACGTAAGCGCACCCTAGTGTTCTATAACCATGGAAATCGCTTCGGGACCCCAAAACGATGAGTAATAATCCAAGAAACTGGCCAGAATCGGCCAAAACTGTCAGTGTTGATGACCGACACTTAAACGCACCCCAGGATTCGTTAATCGTGGAAATCACTCTGGGACCCCAAAACAGTGAGTAATAGTCCATGAAACGGGCCAGAATCGGCCAAAACTGCCAGTGTTGGTGACCGACACGCAAGCGCACCCTAGGGTTCTATAACTATGGAAATCGCTTCGGGACCCCAAAACGTTGAGTAATAATCCAAGAAACTGGCCAGAATCGGCCAAAACTGCAAGTGTTGATGAACATAACGTAAACGCACCCAGGGTTCGTTAATCGTGGAAATCACTCTGGGACCCCAAAACAGTGAGTAATAGTCCATGAAACGGGCCAGAATCAGCCAAAACTGCCAGTGTTGATGACCGACACATAAGCGCACCCTAGGGTTCTATAACTATGGAAATCGCTTCGGGACCCCAAAACGTTGAGTAATAATCCAAGAAACTGGCCAGAATCGGCCAAAACTGCAAGTGTTGATGAACATAACGTAAACGCACCCAGGGTTCGTTAATCGTGGAAATCACTCTGGGACCCCAAAACAGTGAGTAATAGTCCATGAAACGGGCCAGAATCGGCCAAAACTGCCAGTGTTGATGACCGACATGTAAGCACACCCTGGGGTTCAATAACTATGGAAATCACTCCGGGACCCCAAAACATTGATTAATAGTCCATGAAACGGGCCAGAATCGGCCAAAACTGCCAGTGTTGATGACCGACACGTAAGCGCACCCTAGTGTTCTATAACCATGGAAATCGCTTCGAGACCCCAAAACGATGAGTAATAATCCAAGAAACTGGCCAGAATCGGCCAAAACTGTCAGTGTTGATGACCGACACTTAAACGCACCCCAGGATTCGTTAATCGTGGAAATCACTCTGGGACCCCAAAACAGTGAGTAATAGTCCATGAAACGGGCCAGAATCGGCCAAAACTGACAGTTTTGATGACCGACACGTAAGCGCACCCTAGGGTTCAATAACTATGGAAATTGCTTCGGGACCCCAAAACGATGGGTAATAATCCAAGAAACTGGCCAGAATTGGCCAAAACTGTCAGTGTTGATGACCGACACTTAAACGCACCCCAGGATTCGTTAATCGTGGAAATCACTCTGGGACCCCAAAACAGTGAGTAATAGTCCATGAAATGGGCCAGAATCGGCCAAAACTACTAGTTTTGATGACCGACACGTAAGCGTACCCTGGGGTTCAATTACTATGGAAATCGCTTCGGGACCCCAAAACGGTGAGTAATAATCCAAGAAACTGGCTAGAATCGGCCAAAACTGCGAGTGTTGATGACCGACTCTTAAACACACCCCAGGGTTTGTTAATCGTGGAAATCACTCTTGGACCCCAAAACAGTGAGTAATAGTCCATGAAACGGACCAGAATCGGCCAAAACTGCCAGTGTTGATGACCGACACATAAGCGCACCCTAGGGTTCTATAACTATGGAAATCGCTTTGGGACCCCAAAACGTTGAGTAATAATCCAAGAAACTGGCCAGAATCGGCCAAAACTGCGAGTGTTGATGAACATAACGTAAACGCACCCAGGGTTTGTTAATCGTGGAAATCACTCTGGGACCCCAAAACAGTGAGTAATAGTCCATGAAACGGGCCAGAATCAGCCAAAACTACCAGTGTTGATGACCGACACGTAAGTGCAACCTAGTGTTCTATAACTATGGAAATCGCTTCGGGACCCCAAAACGATGAGTAATAATCCAAGAAACTGGCCAGAATCGGCCAAAATTGCAAGTGTTGATGAACATAACGTAAACGCACCCAGGGTTCGTTAATCGTGGAAATCACTCTGGGACCCCAAAACAGTGAGTAATAGTCCATGAAACGGGCCAGAATCGGCCAAAACTGCCAGTGTTGATGACCGACATGTAAGCACACCCTGGGGTTCAATAACTATGGAAATCACTCCGGGACCCCAAAACATTGATTAATAGTCCATGAAACGGGCCAGAATCGGCCAAAACTGCCAGTGTTGATGACCGACACGTAAGCGCACCCTAGTGTTCTATAACTATGGAAATCGCTTCGGGGCCCCAAAACGATGAGTAATAATCCAAGAAGCTCGCCAGAATCGGCCAAAACTGTCAGTGTTGAAGACCGACACTTAAACGCACCCCAGGGTTTGTTAATCGTGGAAATCACTCTTGGACCCCAAAACAGTGAGTAACAGTCCATGAAACGGACCAGAATCGGCCAAAACTGCCAGTGTTGATGACCGACACGTAAGCGCACCCTAGGGTTCTATAACTATGGAAATCGCTTCGGGACCCCAAAACGGTGAGTAATAATCCAAGAAATTGGCTAGAATCGGCCAAAACTGCGAGTGTTGATGACCCACACTTAAACGCACCCCAGGGTTTGTTAATCGTGGAAATCACTCTTGGACCCCAAAACAGTGAGTAATAGTCCATGAAATGGACCAGAATCGGCCAAAACTGCCAGTGTTGATGACCGACACGTAAGCGCACCCTAGGGTTCTATAACTATGGAAATCGCTTCAGGACCCCAAAACGATGAGTAATAATCCAAGAAACTGGCCAGAATCGGCCAAAACTGTCAGTGTTGATGACCGACACTTAAACGCACCCCAGGGTTTGTTAATCGTGGAAATCACTCTTGGACCCCAAAACAGTGAGTAATAGTCCATGAAACGGACCAGAATCGGCCAAAACTGCCAGTGTTGATGACCGACACGTAAGCGCACCCTAGGGTTCTATAACTATGGAAATCGCTTCGGGACCCCAAAACGTTCAGTAATAATCCAAGAAACTGGCCAGAATCGGCCAAAACTACGAGTGTTGATGAACATAACTTAAACGCACCCCAGGATTCGTTAATCGTGGAAATCACTCTGGCACCCCAAAACAGTGAGTAATAGTCCATGAAACGGGCCAGAATCGGCCAAAACTGACAGATTTGATGACCGACACGTAAGCGCACCCTAGGGTTCAATAACTATGGAAATCGCTTCGAGACCCCAAAACGATGGGTAATAATCCAAGAAACTGGCCAGAATCGGCCAAACTGTCAGTGTTGATGACCGACACTTAAACGCACCCCAGGATTCGTTAACCGTGGAAATCACTCTAGGGCCCCAAAACAGTGAGTAATAGTCCATGAAACGGGCCAGAATTGGCCAAAACTGCCAGTGTTGATGACCGACACGTAAGCGCACCCTAGGGTTCAATAACTATGGAAATCGCTTCGGGACCCCAAAACGATGGGTAATAATCCAAGAAACTGGCCAGAATCGGCCAAAACTGTCAGTGTTGATGACCGACACTTAAACGCACCCCAGGATTCGTTAATCGTGGAAATCACTCTGGGACCCCAAAACAGTGAGTAATAGTCCATGAAACGGGCCAGAATCGGCCAAAACTACTAGTTTTGATGACCGACACGTAAGCGTACCCTGGGGTTCAATTACTATGGAAATCGCTTTGGGACCCCAAAACGGTGAGTAATAATCCAAGAAACTGGCTAGAATCGGCCAAAACTGCCAGTGTTGATGACCGACACGTAAGCGCACCCTAGTGTTCTATAACTATGGAAATCGCTTCAGGACCCCAAAACGATGAGTAATAATCCAAGAAACTGGCCAGAATCGGCCAAAACTGTCAGTGTTGATGACCGACACTTAAACGCACCCCAGGGTTTGTTAATCGTGGAAATCACTCTTGGACCCCAAAACAGTGAGTAATAGTCCATGAAACGGACCAGAATCGGCCAAAACTGCCAGTGTTGATGACCGACACGTAAGCGCACCCTAGGGTTCTATAACTATGGAAATCGCTTCGGGACCCCAAAACGTTCAGTAATAATCCAAGAAACTGGCCAGAATCGGCCAAAACTACGAGTGTTGATGAACATAACTTAAACGCACCCCAGGATTCGTTAATCGTGGAAATCACTCTGGCACCCCAAAACAGTGAGTAATAGTCCATGAAACGGGCCAGAATCGGCCAAAACTGACAGATTTGATGACCGACACGTAAGCGCACCCTAGGGTTCAATAACTATGGAAATCGCTTCGAGACCCCAAAACGATGGGTAATAATCCAAGAAACTGGCCAGAATCGGCCAAACTGTCAGTGTTGATGACCGACACTTAAACGCACCCCAGGATTCGTTAACCGTGGAAATGACTCTAGGGCCCCAAAACAGTGAGTAATAGTCCATGAAACGGGCCAGAATTGGCCAAAACTGCCAGTGTTGATGACCGACACGTAAGCGCACCCTAGGGTTCAATAACTATGGAAATCGCTTCGGGACCCCAAAACGATGGGTAATAATCCAAGAAACTGGCCAGAATCGGCCAAAACTGTCAGTGTTGATGACCGACACTTAAACGCACCCCAGGATTCGTTAATCGTGGAAATCACTCTGGGACCCCAAAACAGTGAGTAATAGTCCATGAAACGGGCCAGAATCGGCCAAAACTACTAGTTTTGATGACCGACACGTAAGCGTACCCTGGGGTTCAATTACTATGGAAATCGCTTCGGGACCCCAAAACGGTGAGTAATAATCCAAGAAACTGGCTAGAATCGGCCAAAACTGCCAGTGTTGATGACCGACACGTAAGCGCACCCTAGTGTTCTATAACTATGGAAATCGCTTCCGGACCCCAAAACGATGAGTAATAATCCAAGAAACTGGCCAGAATCGGCCAAAACTGTCAGTGTTGATGACCGACACTTAAACGCACCCCAGGATTCGTTAATCGTGGAAATCACTCTGGGACCCCAAAACAGTGAGTAATAGTCCATGAAACGGGCCAGAATCGGCCAAAACTAACAGTTTTGATGACCGACACGTAAGCGCACCCTAGGGTTCAATAACTATGGAAATCGCTTCGGGACCCCAAAACGATGGGTAATAATCCAAGAAACTGGCCAGAATTGGCCAAAACTGTCAGTGTTGATGACTGACACTTAAACGCACCCCAGGATTCGTGAACCGTGGAAATCACTCTGGGACCCCAAAACAGTGAGTAATTGTCCATGAAACGGGCCAGAATTGGCCAAAACTGCCAGTGTTGATGACCGACACGTAAGCGCACCCTAGGGTTCAATAACTATGGAAATCGCTTCGGGACCCAAAACGATGGGTAATAATCCAAGAAACTGGCCAGAATCGGCCAAAACTGTCAGTGTTGATGACCGACACTTAAACGCACCCCAGGATTCGTTAATCGTGGAAATCACTCTGGGACCCCAAAACAGTGAGTAATAGTCCATGAAACGGGCCAGAATCGGCCAAAACTACTAGTTTTGATGACCGACACGTAAGCGTACCCTGGGGTTCAATTACTATGGAAATCGCTTCGGGACCCCAAAACGGTGAGTAATAATCCAAGAAACTGGCTAGAATCGGCCAAAACTGGCAGTGTTGATGACCGACACGTAAGCGCACCCTAGTGTTCTATAACTATGGAAATCGCTTCCGGACCCCAAAACGATGAGTAATAATCCAAGAAACTGGCCAGAATCGGCCAAAACTGTCAGTGTTGATGACCGACACTTAAACGCACCCCAGGATTCGTTAATCGTGGAAATCACTCTGGGACCCCAAAACAGTGAGTAATAGTCCATGAAACGGGCCAGAATCGGCCAAAACTGACAGTTTTGATGACCGACACGTAAGCGCACCCTAGGGTTCAATAACTATGGAAATCGCTTCGAGACCCCAAAACGATGGGTAATAATCCAAGAAACTGGCCAGAATCGGCCAAACTGTCAGTGTTGATGACCGACACTTAAACGCACCCCAGGATTCGTTAACCGTGGAAATCACTCTAGGGCCCCAAAACAGTGAGTAATAGTCCATGAAACGGGCCAGAATTGGCCAAAACTGCCAGTGTTGATGACCGGCACGTAAGCGCACCCTAGGGTTCGATAACTATGGAAATCGCTTCGGGACCCCAAAACGATGGGTAATAATCCAAGAAACTGGCCAGAATCGGCCAAAACTGTCAGTGTTGATGACCGACACTTAAACGCACCCCAGGATTCGTTAATCGTGGAAATCACTCTGGGACCCCAAAACAGTGAGTAATAGTCCATGAAACGGGCCAGAATCGGCCAAAACTACTAGTTTTGATGACCGACACGTAAGCGTACCCTGGGGTTCAATTACTATGGAAATCGCTTCGGGACCCCAAAACGGTGAGTAATAATCCAAGAAACTGGCTAGAATCGGCCAAAACTGCCAGTGTTGATGACCGACACGTAAGCGCACCCTAGTGTTCTATAACTATGGAAATCGCTTCCGGACCCCAAAACGATGAGTAATAATCCAAGAAACTGGCCAGAATCGGCCAAAACTGTCAGTGTTGATGACCGACACTTAAACGCACCCCAGGATTCGTTAATCGTGGAAATCACTCTGGGACCCCAAAACAGTGAGTAATAGTCCATGAAACGGGCCAGAATCGGCCAAAACTAACAGTTTTGATGACCGACACGTAAGCGCACCCTAGGGTTCAATAACTATGGAAATCGCTTCGGGACCCCAAAACGATGGGTAATAATCCAAGAAACTGGCCAGAATTGGCCAAAACTGTCAGTGTTGATGACTGACACTTAAACGCACCCCAGGATTCGTGAACCGTGGAAATCACTCTGGGACCCCAAAACAGTGAGTAATTGTCCATGAAACGGGCCAGAATTGGCCAAAACTGCCAGTGTTGATGACCGACACGTAAGCGCACCCTAGGGTTCAATAACTATGGAAATCGCTTCGGGACCCCAAAACGATGGGTAATAATCCAAGAAACTGGCCAGAATCGGCCAAAACTGTCAGTGTTGATGACCGACACTTAAACGCACCCCAGGATTCGTTAATCGTGGAAATCACTCTGGGACCCCAAAACAGTGAGTAATAGTCCATGAAACGGGCCAGAATCGGCCAAAACTACTAGTTTTGATGACCGACACGTAAGCGTACCCTGGGGTTCAATTACTATGGAAATCGCTTCGGGACACCAAAACGGTGAGTAATAATCCAAGAAACTGGCTAGAATCGGCCAAAACTGACAGTTTTGATGACCGACACGTAAGCGCACCCTAGGGTTCAATAACTATGGAAATCGCTTCGGGACCCCAAAACGATGGGTAATAATCCAAGAAACTGGCCAGAATCGGCCAAAACTGTGATTGTTGATGACCGACACTTAAACACACCCCAGGGTTTGTTAATCGTGGAAATCACTCTTGGACCCCAAAACAGTGAGTAATAGTCCATGAAACGGACCAGAATCGGCCAAAACTGCCAGTGTTGATGACCGACACGTAAGCGCACCCTAGGGTTCTATAACTATGGAGATCGCTTCGGGACCCCAAAACCTTGAGTAATAATCCAAGAAACTGGCCAGAATCGGCCAAAACTGCGAGTGTTGATGAAGATAACGTAAACGCACCCAGGGTTCGTTAATCGTGGAAATCACTCTGGGACCCCAAAACAGTGAGTAATAGTCCATGAAACGGGCCAGAATCGGCCAAAACTGCCAGTGTTGATGACCGACATGTAAGCACACCCTGGGGTTCAATAACTATGGAAATCACTCCGGGACCCCAAAACATTGAGTAATAGTCCATGAAACGGGCCAGAATCGGCCAAAACTGCCAGTGTTGATGACCGACACGTAAGCACACCCTGGGGTTCAATAACTATGGAAATCGCTTCGGGACCCCAAAACGATGAGTAATAATCCAAGAAGCTGGCCAGAATCGGCCAAAACTGTCAGTGTTGATGACCGACACTTAAACGCACCCCAGGATTCGTTAATCGTGGAAATCACTCTGGGACCCCAAAACAGTGAGTAATAGTCCATGAAACGGGCCAGAATCGGCCAAAACTACTAGTTTTGATGACCAACACGTAAGCGTACCCTGGGGTTCAACTACTATGGAAATCGCTTCGGGACCCCAAAACGGTGAGTAATAATCCAAGAAACTGGCTAGAATCGGCCAAAACTGCCAGTGTTGATGACCGACACGTAAGCGCACCCTAGTGTTCTATAACTATGGAAATCGCTTCGGGACCCCAAAACGCTGAGTAATAATCCAAGAAACTGGCCAGAATCGGCCAAAACTGTCAGTGTTGATGACCGACACTTAAACGCACCCCAGGATTCGTTAATCGTGGAAATCACTCTGGGACCCCAAAACAGTGAGTAATAGTCCATGAAACGGGCCAGAATCGGCCAAAACTGACAGTTTTGATGACCGACACGTAAGCGCACCCTAGGGTTCAATAACTATGGAAATCGCTTCGGGACCCCAAAACGATGGGTAATAATCCAAGAAACTGGCCAGAATCGGCCAAAACTGCGATTGTTGATGACCGACACTTAAACACACCCCAGGGTTTGTTAATCGTGGAAATCACTCTTGGACCCCAAAACAGTGAGTAATAGTCCATGAAACGGACCAGAATCGGCCAAAACTGCCAGTGTTGATGACCGACACGTAAGCGCACCCTAGGGTTCTATAACTATGGAGATCGCTTCGGGACCCCAAAACGTTGAGTAATAATCCAGGAAACTGGCCAGAATCGGCCAAAACTGTCAGTGTTGATGACCGACACTTAAACGCACCCCAGGATTCGTTAACCGTGGAAATCACTCTAGGGCCCCAAAACAGTGAGTAATAGTCCATGAAACGGGCCAGAATTGGCCAAAACTGCCAGTGTTGATGACCGGCACGTAAGCGCACCCTAGGGTTCGATAACTATGGAAATCGCTTCGGGACCCCAAAACGATGGGTAATAATCCAAGAAACTGGCCAGAATCGGCCAAAACTGTCAGTGTTGATGACCGACACTTAAACGCACCCAAGATTCGTTAATCGTGGAAATCACTCTGGGACCCCAAAACAGTGAGTAATAGTCCATGAAACGGGCCAGAATCGGCCAAAACTACTAGTTTTGATGACCGACACGTAAGCGTACCCTGGGGTTCAATTACTATGGAAATCGCTTCGGGACCCCAAAACGGTGAGTAATAATCCAAGAAACTGGCTAGAATCGGCCAAAACTGACAGTTTTGATGACCGACACGTAAGCGCACCCTAGGGTTCAATAACTATGGAAATCGCTTCGGGACCCCAAAACGATGGGTAATAATCCAAGAAACTGGCCAGAATCGGCCAAAACTGCGATTGTTGATGACCGACACTTAAACACACCCCAGGGTTTGTTAATCGTGGAAATCACTCTTGGACCCCAAAACAGTGAGTAATAGTCCATGAAACGGACCAGAATCGGCCAAAACTGCCAGTGTTGATGACCGACACGTAAGCGCACCCTAGGGTTCTATAACTATGGAGATCGCTTCGGGACCCCAAAACCTTGAGTAATAATCCAAGAAACTGGCCAGAATCGGCCAAAACTGCGAGTGTTGATGAAGATAACGTAAACGCACCCAGGGTTCGTTAATCGTGGAAATCACTCTGGGACCCCAAAACAGTGAGTAATAGTCCATGAAACGGGCCAGAATCGGCCAAAACTGCCAGTGTTGATGACCGACATGTAAGCACACCCTGGGGTTCAATAACTATGGAAATCACTCCGGGACCCCAAAACATTGAGTAATAGTCCATGAAACGGGCCAGAATCGGCCAAAACTGCCAGTGTTGATGACCGACACGTAAGCACACCCTGGGGTTCAATAACTATGGAAATCGCTTCGGGACCCCAAAACGATGAGTAATAATCCAAGAAGCTGGCCAGAATCGGCCAAAACTGTCAGTGTTGATGACCGACACTTAAACGCACCCCAGGATTCGTTAATCGTGGAAATCACTCTGGGACCCCAAAACAGTGAGTAATAGTCCATGAAACGGGCCAGAATCGGCCAAAACTACTAGTTTTGATGACCAACACGTAAGCGTACCCTGGGGTTCAACTACTATGGAAATCGCTTCGGGACCCCAAAACGGTGAGTAATAATCCAAGAAACTGGCTAGAATCGGCCAAAACTGCCAGTGTTGATGACCGACACGTAAGCGCACCCTAGTGTTCTATAACTATGGAAATCGCTTCGGGACCCCAAAACGCTGAGTAATAATCCAAGAAACTGGCCAGAATCGGCCAAAACTGTCAGTGTTGATGACCGACACTTAAACGCACCCCAGGATTCGTTAATCGTGGAAATCACTCTGGGACCCCAAAACAGTGAGTAATAGTCCATGAAACGGGCCAGAATCGGCCAAAACTGACAGTTTTGATGACCGACACGTAAGCGCACCCTAGGGTTCAATAACTATGGAAATCGCTTCGGGACCCCAAAACGATGGGTAATAATCCAAGAAACTGGCCAGAATCGGCCAAAACTGCGATTGTTGATGACCGACACTTAAACACACCCCAGGGTTTGTTAATCGTGGAAATCACTCTTGGACCCCAAAACAGTGAGTAATAGTCCATGAAACGGACCAGAATCGGCCAAAACTGCCAGTGTTGATGACCGACACGTAAGCGCACCCTAGGGTTCTATAACTATGGAGATCGCTTCGGGACCCCAAAACGTTGAGTAATAATCCAGGAAACTGGCCAGAATCGGCCAAAACTGTCAGTGTTGATGACCGACACTTAAACGCACCCCAGGATTCGTTAACCGTGGAAATCACTCTAGGGCCCCAAAACAGTGAGTAATAGTCCATGAAACGGGCCAGAATTGGCCAAAACTGCCAGTGTTGATGACCGGCACGTAAGCGCACCCTAGGGTTCGATAACTATGGAAATCGCTTCGGGACCCCAAAACGATGGGTAATAATCCAAGAAACTGGCCAGAATCGGCCAAAACTGTCAGTGTTGATGACCGACACTTAAACGCACCCAAGATTCGTTAATCGTGGAAATCACTCTGGGACCCCAAAACAGTGAGTAATAGTCCATGAAACGGGCCAGAATCGGCCAAAACTACTAGTTTTGATGACCGACACGTAAGCGTACCCTGGGGTTCAATTACTATGGAAATCGCTTCGGGACCCCAAAACGGTGAGTAATAATCCAAGAAACTGGCTAGAATCGGCCAAAACTGCCAGTGTTGATGACCGACACGTAAGCGCACCCTAGTGTTCTATAACTATGGAAATCGCTTCCGGACCCCAAAACGATGAGTAATAATCCAAGAAACTGGCCAGAATCGGCCAAAACTGTCAGTGTTGATGACCGACACTTAAACGCACCCCAGGATTCGTTAATCGTGGAAATCACTCTGGGACCCCAAAACAGTGAGTAATAGTCCATGAAACGGGCCAGAATCGGCCAAAACTAACAGTTTTGATGACCGACACGTAAGCGCACCCTAGGGTTCAATAACTATGGAAATCGCTTCGGGACCCCAAAACGATGGGTAATAATCCAAGAAACTGGCCAGAATTGGCCAAAACTGTCAGTGTTGATGACTGACACTTAAACGCACCCCAGGATTCGTGAACCGTGGAAATCACTCTGGGACCCCAAAACAGTGAGTAATTGTCCATGAAACGGGCCAGAATTGGCCAAAACTGCCAGTGTTGATGACCGACACGTAAGCGCACCCTAGGGTTCAATAACTATGGAAATCGCTTCGGGACCCCAAAACGATGGGTAATAATCCAAGAAACTGGCCAGAATCGGCCAAAACTGTCAGTGTTGATGACCGACACTTAAACGCACCCCAGGATTCGTTAATCGTGGAAATCACTCTGGGACCCCAAAACAGTGAGTAATAGTCCATGAAACGGGCCAGAATCGGCCAAAACTACTAGTTTTGATGACCGACACGTAAGCGTACCCTGGGGTTCAATTACTATGGAAATCGCTTCGGGACCCCAAAACGGTGAGTAATAATCCAAGAAACTGGCTAGAATCGGCCAAAACTGGCAGTGTTGATGACCGACACGTAAGCGCACCCTAGTGTTCTATAACTATGGAAATCGCTTCCGGACCCCAAAACGATGAGTAATAATCCAAGAAACTGGCCAGAATCGGCCAAAACTGTCAGTGTTGATGACCGACACTTAAACGCACCCCAGGATTCGTTAATCGTGGAAATCACTCTGGGACCCCAAAACAGTGAGTAATAGTCCATGAAACGGGCCAGAATCGGCCAAAACTGACAGTTTTGATGACCGACACGTAAGCGCACCCTAGGGTTCAATAACTATGGAAATCGCTTCGGGACCCCAAAACGATGGGTAATAATCCAAGAAACTGGCCAGAATCGGCCAAAACTGCGATTGTTGATGACCGACACTTAAACACACCCCAGGGTTTGTTAATCGTGGAAATCACTCTTGGACCCCAAAACAGTGAGTAATAGTCCATGAAACGGACCAGAATCGGCCAAAACTGCCAGTGTTGATGACCGACACGTAAGCGCACCCTAGGGTTCTATAACTATGGAGATCGCTTCGGGACCCCAAAACGTTGAGTAATAATCCAAGAAACTGGCCAGAATCGGCCAAAACTGTCAGTGTTGATGACCGACACTTAAACGCACCCCAGGATTCGTTAACCGTGGAAATCACTCTAGGGCCCCAAAACAGTGAGTAATAGTCCATGAAACGGGCCAGAATTGGCCAAAACTGCCAGTGTTGATGACCGACACGTAAGCGCACCCTAGGGTTCGATAACTATGGAAATCGCTTCGGGACCCCAAAACGATGGGTAATAATCCAAGAAACTGGCCAGAATCGGCCAAAACTGTCAGTGTTGATGACCGACACTTAAACGCACCCAAGATTCGTTAATCGTGGAAATCACTCTGGGACCCCAAAACAGTGAGTAATAGTCCATGAAACGGGCCAGAATCGGCCAAAACTACTAGTTTTGATGACCGACACGTAAGCGTACCCTGGGGTTCAATTACTATGGAAATCGCTTCGGGACCCCAAAACGGTGAGTAATAATCCAAGAAACTGGCTAGAATCGGCCAAAACTGCCAGTGTTGATGACCGACACGTAAGCGCACCCTAGTGTTCTATAACTAAGGAAATCGCTTCCGGACCCCAAAACGATGAGTAATAATCCAAGAAACTGGCCAGAATCGGCCAAAACTGTCAGTGTTGATGACCGACACTTAAACGCACCCCAGGATTCGTTAATCGTGGAAATCACTCTGGGACCCCAAAACAGTGAGTAATAGTCCATGAAATGGGCCAGAATCGGCCAAAACTAACAGTTTTGATGACCGACACGTAAGCGCACCCTAGGGTTCAATAACTATGGAAATCGCTTCGGGACCCCAAAACGATGGGTAATAATCCAAGAAACTGGCCAGAATTGGCCAAAACTGTCAGTGTTGATGACTGACACTTAAACGCACCCCAGGATTCGTGAACCGTGGAAATCACTCTGGGACCCCAAAACAGTGAGTAATTGTCCATGAAACGGGCCAGAATCGACCAAAACTGACAGTTTTGATGACCGACATGTAAGCGCACCCTAGGCTTCAATAACTATGGAAATCGCTTCGGGACCCCAAAACGATGGGTAATAATCCAAGAAACTGGCCAGAATCGGGCAAAACTGTCAGTGTTGATGACCGACACTTAAACGCACCCCAGGATTCGTTAATCGTGGAAATCACTCTGGGACCCCAAAATAGTGAGTAATAGTCCATGAAACGGGCCAGAATCGGCCAAAACTACTAGTTTTGATGACCGACACGTAAGCGTACCCTGGGGTTCAATTACTATGGAAATCGCTTCGGGACACCAAAACGGTGAGTAATAATCCAAGAAACTGGCTAGAATCGGCCAAAACTGCCAGTGTTGATGACCGACACGTAAGCGCACCCTAGTGTTCTATAACTATGGAAATCGCTTCGGGACCCCAAAACGATGAGTAATAATCCAAGAAACTGGCCAGAATCGGCCAAAACTGTCAGTGTTGATGACCGACACTTAAACGCACCCCAGGATTCGTTAATCGTGGAAATCACTCTGGGACCCCAAAACAGTGAGTAATAGTCCATGAAACGGGCCAGAATCGGCCAAAACTACTAGTTTTGATGACCGACACGTAAGCGTACCCTGGGGTTCAATTACTATGGAAATCGCTTCGGGACACCAAAACGGTGAGTAATAATCCAAGAAACTGGCTAGAATCGGCCAAAACTGACAGTTTTGATGACCGACACGTAAGCGCACCCTAGGGTTCAATAACTATGGAAATCGCTTCGGGACCCCAAAACGATGGGTAATAATCCAAGAAACTGGCCAGAATCGGCCAAAACTGCGATTGTTGATGACCGACACTTAAACACACCCCAGGGTTTGTTAATCGTGGAAATCACTCTTGGACCCCAAAACAGTGAGTAATAGTCCATGAAACGGACCAGAATCGGCCAAAACTGCCAGTGTTGATGACCGACACGTAAGCGCACCCTAGGGTTCTATAACTATGGAGATCGCTTCGGGACCCCAAAACGTTGAGTAATAATCCAAGAAACTGGCCAGAATCGGCCAAAACTGCGAGTGTTGATGAAGATAACGTAAACGCACCCAGGGTTTGTTAATCGTGGAAATCACTCTGGGACCCCAAAACAGTGAGTAATAGTCCATGAAACGGGCCAGAATCGGCCAAAACTGCCAGTGTTGATGACCGACATGTAAGCACACGCTGGGGTTCAATAACTATGGAAATCACTCCGGGACCCCAAAACATTGAGTAATAGTCCATGAAACGGGCCAGAATCGGCCAAAACTGCCAGTGTTGATGACCGACACGTAAGCACACCCTGGGGTTCAATAACTATGGAAATCGCTTCGGGACCCCAAAACGATGAGTAATAATCCAAGAAGCTGGCCAGAATCGGCCAAAACTGTCAGTGTTGATGACCGACACTTAAACGCACCCCAGGATTCGTTAATCGTGGAAATCACTCTGGGACCCCAAAACAGTGAGTAATAGTCCATGAAACGGGCCAGAATCGGCCAAAACTACTAGTTTTGATGACCAACACGTAAGCGTACCCTGGGGTTCAACTACTATGGAAATCGCTTCGGGACCCCAAAACGGTGAGTAATAATCCAAGAAACTGGCTAGAATCGGCCAAAACTGCCAGTGTTGATGACCGACACGTAAGCGCACCCTAGTGTTCTATAACTATGGAAATCGCTTCGGGACCCCAAAACGCTGAGTAATAATCCAAGAAACTGGCCAGAATCGGCCAAAACTGTCAGTGTTGATGACCGACACTTAAACGCACCCCAGGATTCGTTAATCGTGGAAATCACTCTGGGACCCCAAAACAGTGAGTAATAGTCCATGAAACGGGCCAGAATCGGCCAAAACTGACAGTTTTGATGACCGACACGTAAGCGCACCCTAGGGTTCAATAACTATGGAAATCGATTCGGGACCCCAAAACGATGGGTAATAATCCAAGAAACTGGCCAGAATCGGCCAAAACTGCGAGTGTTGATGACCGACACTTAAACACACCCCAGGGTTTGTTAATCGTGGAAATCACTCTTGGACCCCAAAACAGTGAGTAATAGTCCATGAAACGGACCAGAATCGGCCAAAACTGCCAGTGTTGATGACCGACACGTAAGCGCACCCTAGGGTTCTATAACTATGGAAATCGCTTCGGGACCCCAAAACGTTGAGTAATAATCCAAGAAACTGGCCAGAATCGGCCAAAACTGCGAGTGTTGATGAACATAACGTAAACGCACCCAGGGTTCGTTAATCGTGGAAATCACTCTGGGACCCCAAAACAGTGAGTAATAGTCCATGAAACGGGCCAGAATCGGCCAAAACTGCCAGTGTTGATGACCGACACATAAGCGCACCCTAGGGTTCTATAACTATGGAAATCGCTTCGGGACCCCAAAACGTTGAGTAGTAATCCAAGAAACTGGCCAGAATCGGCCAAAACTGCGAGTGTTGATGACCGACACTTAAACACACCCCAGGGATTGTTAATCGTGGAAATCACTCTTGGACCCCAAAACAGTGAGTAATAGTCCATGAAACGGACCAGAATTGGCCAAAACTGCCAGTGTTGATGACCGACACGTAAGCGCACCCTAGGGTTCTATAACTATGGAAATCGCTTCGGGACCCCAAAACGTTGAGTAATAATCCAAGAAACTGGCCAGAATCGGCCAAAACTACGAGTGTTGATGAACATAACGTAAACGCACCCAGGGTTCGTTAATCGTGGAAATCACTCTGGGACCCCAAAACAGTGAGTAATAGTCCATGAAACGGGCAAGAATCGGCCAAAACTGCCAGTGTTGATGACCGACATGTAAGCACACCCTGGGGTTCAATAACTATGGAAATCACTCCGGGACCCCAAAACATTGAGTAATAGTCCATGAAACGGGCCAGAATCGGCCAAAACTGCCAGTGTTGATGACCGACACGTAAGCGCACCCTAGTGTTCTATAACTATGGAAATCGCTTCGGGACCCCAAAATGATGAGTAATAATCCAAGAAGCTGGCCAGAATCGGCCAAAACTGTCAGTGTTGATGACCGACACTTAAACGCACCCCAGGATTCGTTAATCGTGGAAATCACTCTGGGACCCCAAAACAGTGAGTAATAGTCCATGAAACGGGCCAGAATCGGCCAAAACTACTAGTTTTGATGACCGACACGTAAGCGTACCCTGGGGTTCAATTACTATGGAAATCGCTTCGGGACCCCAAAACGGTGAGTAAAAATCCAAGAAACTGGCTAGAATCGGCCAAAACTGCCAGTGTTGATGACCGACACGTAAGCGCACCCTAGTGTTCCATAACTATGGAAATCGCTTCGGGACCCCAAAACGATGAGTAATAATCCAAGAAACTGGCCAGAATCGGCCAAAACTGTTAGTGTTGATGACCGACACTTAAACGCACCCCAGGATTCGTTAATCGTGGAAATCACTCTGGGACCCCAAAACAGTGAGTAACAGTCCATGAAACGGGCCAGAATCGGCCAAAACTGACAGTTTTGATGACCGACACGTAAGCGCACCCTAGGGTTCAATAACTATGGAAATCGCTTCGGGACCCCGAAACGATGGGTAATAATCCAAGAAACTGGCCAGAATCGGCCAAAACTGCGAGTGTTGATGACCGACACTTAAACACACCCCAGGGTTTGTTAATCGTGGAAATCACTCTTGGACCCCAAAACAGTGAGTAATAGTCCATGAAACGGACCAGAATCGGCCAAAACTGCCAGTGTTGATGACCGACATGTAAGCACACCCTGGGGTTCAATAACTATGGAAATCACTCCGGGACCCCAAAACATTGAGTAATAGTCCATGAAACGGGCCAGAATCGGCCAAAACTGCCAGTGTTAATGACCGACACGTAAGCACACCCTGGGTTTCAATAACAATGGAAATCGCTTCGGGACCCCAAAACGATGAGTAATAATCCAAGAAGCTGGCCAGAATCGGCCAAAACTGTCAGTGTTGATGACCGACACTTAAACGCACCCCAGGATTCGTTAATCGTGGAAATCACTCTGGGACCCCAAAACAGTGAGTAATAGTCCATGAAACGGGCCAGAATCGGCCAAAACTAC
The DNA here is from genome assembly GCA_963921465.1 of Triticum timopheevii. Classification (NCBI taxonomy): domain Eukaryota; kingdom Viridiplantae; phylum Streptophyta; class Magnoliopsida; order Poales; family Poaceae; genus Triticum; species Triticum timopheevii. The sequence continues at coordinate 333,726,204 of OY997270.1, forward strand.
TAGTTTTGATGACCAACACGTAAGCGTACCCTGGGGTTCAACTACTATGGAAATCGCTTCGGGACCCCAAAACGGTGAGTAATAATCCAAGAAACTGGCTAGAATCGGCCAAAACTGCCAGTGTTGATGACCGACACGTAAGCGCACCCTAGTGTTCAATAACTATGGAAATCGCTTCGGGACCCCAAAACGCTGAGTAATAATCCAAGAAACTGGCCAGAATCGGCCAAAACTGTCAGTGTTGATGACCGACACTTAAACGCACCCCAGGATTCGTTAATCGTGGAAATCACTCTGGGACCCCAAAACAGTGAGTAATAGTCCATGAAACGGGCCAGAATAGGCCAAAACTGACAGTTTTGATGACCGACACGTAAGCGCACCCTAGGGTTCAATAACTATGGAAATCGATTCGGGACCCCAAAACGATGGGTAATAATCCAAGAAACTGGCCAGAATCGGCCAAAACTGCGAGTGTTGATGACTGACACTTAAACACACCCCAGGGTTTGTTAATCGTGGAAATCACTCTTGGACCCCAAAACAGTGAGTAATAGTCCATGAAACGGACCAGAATCGGCCAAAACTGCCAGTGTTGATGACCGACACGTAAGCGCACCCTAGGGTTCTATAACTATGGAAATCGCTTCGGGACCCCAAAACGTTGAGTAATAATCCAAGAAACTGGCCAGAATCGGCCAAAACTACGAGTGTTGATGAACATAACGTAAACGCACCCAGGGTTCGTTAATCGTGGAAATCACTCTGGGACCCCAAAACAGTGAGTAATAGTCCATGAAACGGGCCAGAATCGGCCAAAACTGCCAGTGTTGATGACCGACACATAAGCGCACCCTAGGGTTCTATAACTATGGAAATCGCTTCGGGACCCCAAAACGTTGAGTAGTAATCCAAGAAACTGGCCAGAATCGGCCAAAACTGCGAGTGTTGATGACCGACACTTAAACACACCCCAGGGATTGTTAATCGTGGAAATCACTCTTGGACCCCAAAACAGTGAGTAATAGTCCATGAAACGGACCAGAATTGGCCAAAACTGCCAGTGTTGATGACCGACACGTAAGCGCACCCTAGGGTTCTATAACTATGGAAATCGCTTCGGGACCCCAAAACGTTGAGTAATAATCCAAGAAACTGGCCAGAATCGGCCAAAACTACGAGTGTTGATGAACATAACGTAAACGCACCCAGGGTTCGTTAATCGTGGAAATCACTCTGGGACCCCAAAACAGTGAGTAATAGTCCATGAAACGGGCAAGAATCGGCCAAAACTGCCAGTGTTGATGACCGACATGTAAGCACACCCTGGGGTTCAATAACTATGGAAATCACTCCGGGACCCCAAAACATTGAGTAATAGTCCATGAAACGGGCCAGAATCGGCCAAAACTGCCAGTGTTGATGACCGACACGTAAGCGCACCCTAGTGTTCTATAACTATGGAAATCGCTTCGGGACCCCAAAATGATGAGTAATAATCCAAGAAGCTGGCCAGAATCGGCCAAAACTGTCAGTGTTGATGACCGACACTTAAACGCACCCCAGGATTCGTTAATCGTGGAAATCACTCTGGGACCCCAAAACAGTGAGTAATAGTCCATGAAACGGGCCAGAATCGGCCAAAACTACTAGTTTTGATGACCGACACGTAAGCGTACCCTGGGGTTCAATTACTATGGAAATCGCTTCGGGACCCCAAAACGGTGAGTAAAAATCCAAGAAACTGGCTAGAATCGGCCAAAACTGCCAGTGTTGATGACCGACACGTAAGCGCACCCTAGTGTTCCATAACTATGGAAATCGCTTCGGGACCCCAAAACGATGAGTAATAATCCAAGAAACTGGCCAGAATCGGCCAAAACTGTTAGTGTTGATGACCGACACTTAAACGCACCCCAGGATTCGTTAATCGTGGAAATCACTCTGGGACCCCAAAACAGTGAGTAACAGTCCATGAAACGGGCCAGAATCGGCCAAAACTGACAGTTTTGATGACCGACACGTAAGCGCACCCTAGGGTTCAATAACTATGGAAATCGCTTCGGGACCCCGAAACGATGGGTAATAATCCAAGAAACTGGCCAGAATCGGCCAAAACTGCGAGTGTTGATGACCGACACTTAAACACACCCCAGGGTTTGTTAATCGTGGAAATCACTCTTGGACCCCAAAACAGTGAGTAATAGTCCATGAAACGGACCAGAATCGGCCAAAACTGCCAGTGTTGATGACCGACATGTAAGCACACCCTGGGGTTCAATAACTATGGAAATCACTCCGGGACCCCAAAACATTGAGTAATAGTCCATGAAACGGGCCAGAATCGGCCAAAACTGCCAGTGTTAATGACCGACACGTAAGCACACCCTGGGTTTCAATAACAATGGAAATCGCTTCGGGACCCCAAAACGATGAGTAATAATCCAAGAAGCTGGCCAGAATCGGCCAAAACTGTCAGTGTTGATGACCGACACTTAAACGCACCCCAGGATTCGTTAATCGTGGAAATCACTCTGGGACCCCAAAACAGTGAGTAATAGTCCATGAAACGGGCCAGAATCGGCCAAAACTACTAGTTTTGATGACCAACACGTAAGCGTACCCTGGGGTTCAACTACTATGGAAATCGCTTCGGGACCCCAAAACGGTGAGTAATAATCCAAGAAACTGGCTAGAATCGGCCAAAACTGCCAGTGTTGATGACCGACACGTAAGCGCACCCTAGTGTTCAATAACTATGGAAATCGCTTCGGGACCCCAAAACGCTGAGTAATAATCCAAGAAACTGGCCAGAATCGGCCAAAACTGTCAGTGTTGATGACCGACACTTAAACGCACCCCAGGATTCGTTAATCGTGGAAATCACTCTGGGACCCCAAAACAGTGAGTAATAGTCCATGAAACGGGCCAGAATCGGCCAAAACTGACAGTTTTGATGACCGACACGTAAGCGCACCCTAGGGTTCAATAACTATGGAAATCGATTCGGGACCCCAAAACGATGGGTAATAATCCAAGAAACTGGCCAGAATCGGCCAAAACTGCGAGTGTTGATGACTGACACTTAAACACACCCCAGGGTTTGTTAATCGTGGAAATCACTCTTGGACCCCAAAACAGTGAGTAATAGTCCATGAAACGGACCAGAATCGGCCAAAACTGCCAGTGTTGATGACCGACACGTAAGCGCACCCTAGGGTTCTATAACTATGGAAATCGCTTCGGGACCCCAAAACGTTGAGTAATAATCCAAGAAACTGGCCAGAATCGGCCAAAACTGCGAGTGTTGATGAACATAACGTAAACGCACCCAGGGTTCGTTAATCGTGGAAATCACTCTGGGACCCCAAAACAGTGAGTAATAGTCCATGAAACGGGCCAGAATCGGCCAAAACTGCCAGTGTTGATGACCGACACATAAGCGCACCCTAGGGTTCTATAACTATGGAAATCGCTTCGGGACCCCAAAACGTTGAGTAGTAATCCAAGAAACTGGCCAGAATCGGCCAAAACTGCGAGTGTTGATGACCGACACTTAAACACACCCCAGGGATTGTTAATCGTGGAAATCACTCTTGGACCCCAAAACAGTGAGTAATAGTCCATGAAACGGACCAGAATTGGCCAAAACTGCCAGTGTTGATGACCGACACGTAAGCGCACCCTAGGGTTCTATAACTATGGAAATCGCTTCGGGACCCCAAAACGTTGAGTAATAATCCAAGAAACTGGCCAGAATCGGCCAAAACTACGAGTGTTGATGAACATAACGTAAACGCACCCAGGGTTCGTTAATCGTGGAAATCACTCTGGGACCCCAAAACAGTGAGTAATAGTCCATGAAACGGGCAAGAATCGGCCAAAACTGCCAGTGTTGATGACCGACATGTAAGCACACCCTGGGGTTCAATAACTATGGAAATCACTCCGGGACCCCAAAACATTGAGTAATAGTCCATGAAACGGGCCAGAATCGGCCAAAACTGCCAGTGTTGATGACCGACACGTAAGCGCACCCTAGTGTTCTATAACTATGGAAATCGCTTCGGGACCCCAAAATGATGAGTAATAATCCAAGAAGCTGGCCAGAATCGGCCAAAACTGTCAGTGTTGATGACCGACACTTAAACGCACCCCAGGATTCGTTAATCGTGGAAATCACTCTGGGACCCCAAAACAGTGAGTAATAGTCCATGAAACGGGCCAGAATCGGCCAAAACTACTAGTTTTGATGACCGACACGTAAGCGTACCCTGGGGTTCAATTACTATGGAAATCGCTTCGGGACCCCAAAACGGTGAGTAAAAATCCAAGAAACTGGCTAGAATCGGCCAAAACTGCCAGTGTTGATGACCGACACGTAAGCGCACCCTAGTGTTCTATAACTATGGAAATCGCTTCGGGACCCCAAAACGATGAGTAATAATCCAAGAAACTGGCCAGAATCGGCCAAAACTGTTAGTGTTGATGACCGACACTTAAACGCACCCCAGGATTCGTTAATCGTGGAAATCACTCTGGCACCCCAAAACAGTGAGTAACAGTCCATGAAACGGGCCAGAATCGGCCAAAACTGACAGTTTTGATGACCGACACGTAAGCGCACCCTAGGGTTCAATAACTATGGAAATCGCTTCGGGACCCCAAAACGATGGGTAATAATCCAAGAAACTGGCCAGAATCGGCCAAAACTGCGAGTGTTGATGACCGACACTTAAACACACCCCAGGGTTTGTTAATCGTGGAAATCACTCTTGGACCCCAAAACAGTGAGTAATAGTCCATGAAACGGACAAGAATCGGCCAAAACTGCCAGTGTTGATGACCGACATGTAAGCACACCCTGGGTTCAATAACTATGGAAATCACTCCGGGACCCCAAAACATTGAGTAATAGTCCATGAAACGGGCCAGAATCGGCCAAAACTGCCAGTGTTGATGACCGACACGTAAGCACACCCTGGGTTTCAATAACTATGGAAATCGCTTCGGGACCCCAAAACGATGAGTAATAATCCAAGAAGCTGGCCAGAATCGGCCAAAACTGTCAGTGTTGATGACCGACACTTAAACGCACCCCAGGATTCGTTAATCGTGGAAATCACTCTGGGACCCCAAAACAGTGAGTAATAGTCCATGAAACGGGCCAGAATCGGCCAAAACTACTAGTTTTGATGACCAACACGTAAGCGTACCCTGGGGTTCAACTACTATGGAAATCGCTTCGGGACCCCAAAACGGTGAGTAATAATCCAAGAAACTGGCTAGAATCGGCCAAAACTGCCAGTGTTGATGACCGACACGTAAGCGCACCCTAGTGTTCTATAACTATGGAAATCGCTTCGGGACCCCAAAACGCTGAGTAATAATCCAAGAAACTGGCCAGAATCGGCCAAAACTGTCAGTGTTGATGACCGACACTTAAACGCACCCCAGGATTCGTTAATCGTGGAAATCACTCTGGGACCCCAAAACAGTGAGTAATAGTCCATGAAACGGGCCAGAATCGGCCAAAACTGACAGTTTTGATGACCGACACGTAAGCGCACCCTAGGGTTCAATAACTATGGAAATCGATTCGGGACCCCAAAACGATGGGTAATAATCCAAGAAACTGGCCAGAATCGGCCAAAACTGCGAGTGTTGATGACCGACACTTAAACACACCCCAGGGTTTGTTAATCGTGGAAATCACTCTTGGACCCCAAAACAGTGAGTAATAGTCCATGAAACGGACCAGAATCGGCCAAAACTGCCAGTGTTGATGACCGACACGTAAGCGCACCCTACGGTTCTATAACTATGGAAATCGCTTCGGGACCCCAAAACGTTGAGTAATAATCCAAGAAACTGGCCAGAAACGGCCAAAACTGCGAGTGTTGATGAACATAACGTAAACGCACCCAGGGTTCGTTAATCGTGGAAATCACTCTGGGACCCAAAACAGTGAGTAATAGTCCATGAAACGGGCCAGAATCGGCCAAAACTGCCAGTGTTGATGACCGACACATAAGCGCACCCTAGGGTTCTATAACTATGGAAATCGCTTCGGGACCCCAAAACGTTGAGTAGTAATCCAAGAAACTGGCCAGAATCGGCCAAAACTGCGAGTGTTGATGACCGACACTTAAACACACCCCAGGGATTGTTAATCGTGGAAATCACTCTTGGACCCCAAAACAGTGAGTAATAGTCCATGAAACGGACCAGAATTGGCCAAAACTGCCAGTGTTGATGACCGACACGTAAGCGCACCCTAGGGTTCTATAACTATGGAAATCGCTTCGGGACCCCAAAACGTTGAGTAATAATCCAAGAAACTGGCCAGAATCGGCCAAAACTACGAGTGTTGATGAACATAACGTAAACGCACCCAGGGTTCGTTAATCGTGGAAATCACTATGGGACCCCAAAACAGTGAGTAATAGTCCATGAAACGGGCAAGAATCGGCCAAAACTGCCAGTGTTGATGACCGACATGTAAGCACACCCTGGGGTTCAATAACTATGGAAATCACTCCGGGACCCCAAAACATTGAGTAATAGTCCATGAAACGGGCCAGAATCGGCCAAAACTGCCAGTGTTGATGACCGACACGTAAGCGCACCCTAGTGTTCTATAACTATGGAAATCGCTTCGGGACCCCAAAATGATGAGTAATAATCCAAGAAGCTGGCCAGAATCGGCCAAAACTGTCAGTGTTGATGACCGACACTTAAACGCACCCCAGGATTCGTTAATCGTGGAAATCACTCTGGGACCCCAAAACAGTGAGTAATAGTCCATGAAACGGGCCAGAATCGGCCAAAACTACTAGTTTTGATGACCGACACGTAAGCGTACCCTGGGTTCAATTACTATGGAAATCGCTTCGGGACCCCAAAACGGTGAGTAAAAATCCAAGAAACTGGCTAGAATCGGCCAAAACTGCCAGTGTTGATGACCGACACGTAAGCGCACCCTAGTGTTCTATCACTATGGAAATCGCTTCGGGACCCCAAAACGATGAGTAATAATCCAAGAAACTGGCCAGAATCGGCCAAAACTGTTAGTGTTGATGACCGACACTTAAACGCACCCCAGGATTCGTTAATCGTGGAAATCACTCTGGGACCCCAAAACAGTGAGTAACAGTCCATGAAACGGGCCAGAATCGGCCAAAACTGACAGTTTTGATGACCGACACGTAAGCGCACCCTAGGGTTCAATAACTATGGAAATCGCTTCGGGACCCCAAAACGATGGGTAATAATCCAAGAAACTGGCCAGAATCGGCCAAAACTGCGAGTGTTGATGACCGACACTTAAACACACCCCAGGGTTTGTTAATCGTGGAAATCACTCTTGGACCCCAAAACAGTGAGTAATAGTCCATGAAACGGACCAGAATCGGCCAAAACTGCCAGTGTTGATGACCGACATGTAAGCACACCCTGGGGTTCAATAACTATGGAAATCACTCCGGGACCCCAAAACATTGATTAATAGTCCATGAAACGGGCCAGAATCGGCCAAAACTGCCAGTGTTGATGACCGACACGTAAGCGCACCCTAGTGTTTTATAACTATGGAAATCGCTTCGGGACCCCAAAACGTTGAGTAATAATCCAAGAAACTGGCCAGAATCGGCCAAAACTGTTAGTGTTGATGACCGACACTTAAACACACCCCAGGGTTTGTTAATCGTGGAAATCACTCTTGGACCCCAAAACAGTGAGTAATAGTCCATGAAACGGACCAAAATCGGCCAAAACTGCCAGTGTTGATGACCGACACGTAAGCGCACCCTACGGTTCTATAACTATGGAAATCGCTTCGGGACCCCAAAACGTTGAGTAATAATCCAAGAAACTGGCCAGAAACGGCCAAAACTGCGAGTGTTGATGAACATAACGTAAACGCACCCAGGGTTCGTTAATCGTGGAAATCACTCTGGGACCCAAAACAGTGAGTAATAGTCCATGAAACGGGCCAGAATCGGCCAAAACTGCCAGTGTTGATGACCGACACATAAGCGCACCCTAGGGTTCTATAACTATGGAAATCGCTTCGGGACCCCAAAACGTTGAGTAGTAATCCAAGAAACTGGCCAGAATCGGCCAAAACTGCGAGTGTTGATGACCGACACTTAAACACACCCCAGGGATTGTTAATCGTGGAAATCACTCTTGGACCCCAAAACAGTGAGTAATAGTCCATGAAACGGACCAGAATTGGCCAAAACTGCCAGTGTTGATGACCGACACGTAAGCGCACCCTAGGGTTCTATAACTATGGAAATCGCTTCGGGACCCCAAAACGTTGAGTAATAATCCAAGAAACTGGCCAGAATCGGCCAAAACTACGAGTGTTGATGAACATAACGTAAACGCACCCAGGGTTCGTTAATCGTGGAAATCACTCTGGGACCCCAAAACAGTGAGTAATAGTCCATGAAACGGGCAAGAATCGGCCAAAACTGCCAGTGTTGATGACCGACATGTAAGCACACCCTGGGGTTCAATAACTATGGAAATCACTCCGGGACCCCAAAACATTGAGTAATAGTCCATGAAACGGGCCAGAATCGGCCAAAACTGCCAGTGTTGATGACCGACACGTAAGCGCACCCTAGTGTTCTATAACTATGGAAATCGCTTCGGGACCCCAAAATGATGAGTAATAATCCAAGAAGCTGGCCAGAATCGGCCAAAACTGTCAGTGTTGATGACCGACACTTAAACGCACCCCAGGATTCGTTAATCGTGGAAATCACTCTGGGACCCCAAAACAGTGAGTAATAGTCCATGAAACGGGCCAGAATCGGCCAAAACTGACAGTTTTGATGACCGACACGTAAGCGTACCCTGGGTTCAATTACTATGGAAATCGCTTCGGGACCCCAAAACGGTGAGTAAAAATCCAAGAAACTGGCTAGAATCGGCCAAAACTGCCAGTGTTGATGACCGACACGTAAGCGCACCCTAGTGTTCTATAACTATGGAAATCGCTTCGGGACCCCAAAACGATGAGTAATAATCCAAGAAACTGGCCAGAATCGGCCAAAACTGTTAGTGTTGATGACCGACACTTAAACGCACCCCAGGATTCGTTAATCGTGGAAATCACTCTGGGACCCCAAAACAGTGAGTAACAGTCCATGAAACGGGCCAGAATCGGCCAAAACTGACAGTTTTGATGACCGACACGTAAGCGCACCCTAGGGTTCAATAACTATGGAAATCGCTTCGGGACCCCAAAACGATGGGTAATAATCCAAGAAACTGGCCAGAATCGGCCAAAACTGCGAGTGTTGATGACCGACACTTAAACACACCCCAGGGTTTGTTAATCGTGGAAATCACTCTTGGACCCCAAAACAGTGAGTAATAGTCCATGAAACGGACCAGAATCGGCCAAAACTGCCAGTGTTGATGACCGACATGTAAGCACACCCTGGGGTTCAATAACTATGGAAATCACTCCGGGACCCCAAAACATTGAGTAATAGTCCATGAAACGGGCCAGAATCGGCCAAAACTGCCAGTGTTGATGACCGACACGTAAGCACACCCTGGGTTTCAATAACTATGGAAATCGCTTCGGGACCCCAAAACGATGAGTAATAATCCAAGAAGCTGGCCAGAATCGGCCAAAACTGTCAGTGTTGATGACCGACACTTAAACGCACCCCAGGATTCGTTAATCGTGGAAATCACTCTGGGACCCCAAAACAGTGAGTAATAGTCCATGAAACGGGCCAGAATCGGCCAAAACTACTAGTTTTGATGACCAACACGTAAGCGTACCCTGGGGTTCAACTACTATGGAAATCGCTTCGGGACCCCAAAACGGTGAGTAATAATCCAAGAAACTGGCTAGAATCGGCCAAAACTGCCAGTGTTGATGACCGACACGTAAGCGCACCCTAGTGTTCTATAACTATGGAAATCGCTTCGGGACCCCAAAACGCTGAGTAATAATCCAAGAAACTGGCCAGAATCGGCCAAAACTGTCAGTGTTGATGACCGACACTTAAACGCACCCCAGGATTCGTTAATCGTGGAAATCACTCTGGGACCCCAAAACAGTGAGTAATAGTCCATGAAACGGGCCAGAATCGGCCAAAACTGACAGTTTTGATGACCGACACGTAAGCGCACCCTAGGGTTCAATAACTATGGAAATCGATTCGGGACCCCAAAACGATGGGTAATAATCCAAGAAACTGGCCAGAATCGGCCAAAACTGCGAGTGTTGATGACCGACACTTAAACACACCCCAGGGTTTGTTAATCGTGGAAATCACTCTTGGACCCCAAAACAGTGAGTAATAGTCCATGAAACGGACCAGAATCGTCCAAAACTGCCAGTGTTGATGACCGACACGTAAGCGCACCCTACGGTTCTATAACTATGGAAATCGCTTCGGGACCCCAAAACGTTGAGTAATAATCCAAGAAACTGGCCAGAAACGGCCAAAACTGCGAGTGTTGATGAACATAACGTAAACGCACCCAGGGTTCGTTAATCGTGGAAATCACTCTGGGACCCAAAACAGTGAGTAATAGTCCATGAAACGGGCCAGAATCGGCCAAAACTGCCAGTGTTGATGACCGACACATAAGCGCACCCTAGGGTTCTATAACTATGGAAATCGCTTCGGGACCCCAAAACGTTGAGTAGTAATCCAAGAAACTGGCCAGAATCGGCCAAAACTACGAGTGTTGATGAACATAACATAAACGCACCCAGGGTTCGTTAATCGTGGAAATCACTCTGGGACCCCAAAACAGTGAGTAATAGTCCATGAAACGGGCAAGAATCGGCCAAAACTGCCAGTGTTGATGACCGACATGTAAGCACACCCTGGGGTTCAATAACTATGGAAATCACTCCGGGACCCCAAAACATTGAGTAATAGTCCATGAAACGGGCCAGAATCGGCCAAAACTGCCAGTGTTGATGACCGACACGTAAGCGCACCCTAGTGTTCTATAACTATGGAAATCGCTTCGGGACCCCAAAATGATGAGTAATAATCCAAGAAGCTGGCCAGAATCGGCCAAAACTGTCAGTGTTGATGACCGACACTTAAACGCACCCCAGGATTCGTTAATCGTGGAAATCACTCTGGGACCCCAAAACAGTGAGTAATAGTCCATGAAACGGGCCAGAATCGGCGAAAACTACTAGTTTTGATGACCGACACGTAAGCGTACCCTGGGGTTCAATTACTATGGAAATCGCTTCGGGACCCCAAAACGGTGAGTAAAAATCCAAGAAACTGGCTAGAATCGGCGAAAACTGACAGTTTTGATGACCGACACGTAAGCGCACCCTAGGGTTCAATAACTATGGAAATCGATTCGGGACCCCAAAACGATGGGTAATAATCCAAGAAACTGGCCAGAATCGGCCAAAACTGCGAGTGTTGATGACCGACACTTAAACACACCCCAGGGTTTGTTAATCGTGGAAATCACTCTTGGACCCCAAAACAGTGAGTAATAGTCCATGAAACGGACCAGAATCGGCCAAAACTGCCAGTGTTGATGACCGACATGTAAGCACACCCTGGGGTTCAATAACTATGGAAATCACTCCGGGACCCCAAAACATTGAGTAATAGTCCATGAAACGGGCCAGAATCGGCCAAAACTGCCAGTGTTGATGACCGACACGTAAGCACACCCTGGGTTTCAATAACTATGGAAATCGCTTCGGGACCCCAAAACGATGAGTAATAATCCAAGAAGCTGGCCAGAATCGGCCAAAACTGTCAGTGTTGATGACCGACACTTAAACGCACCCCAGGATTCGTTAATCGTGGAAATCACTCTGGGACCCCAAAACAGTGAGTAATAGTCCATGAAACGGGCCAGAATCGGCCAAAACTACTAGTTTTGATGACCAACACGTAAGCGTACCCTGGGGTTCAACTACTATGGAAATCGCTTCGGGACCCCAAAACGGTGAGTAATAATCCAAGAAACTGGCTAGAATCGGCCAAAACTGCCAGTGTTGATGACCGACACGTAAGCGCACCCTAGTGTTCTATAACTATGGAAATCGCTTCGGGACCCCAAAACGCTGAGTAATAATCCAAGAAACTGGCCAGAATCGGCCAAAACTGTCAGTGTTGATGACCGACACTTAAACGCACCCAGGATTCGTTAATCGTGGAAATCACTCTGGGACCCCAAAACTGTGAGTAATAGTCCATGAAACGGGCCAGAATCGGCCAAAACTGACAGTTTTGATGACCGACACGTAAGCGCACCCTAGGGTTCAATAACTATGGAAATCGATTCGGGACCCCAAAACGATGGGTAATAATCCAAGAAACTGGCCAGAATCGGCCAAAACTGCGAGTGTTGATGACCGACACTTAAACACACCCCAGGGTTTGTTAATCGTGGAAATCACTCTTGGACCCCAAAACAGTGAGTAATAGTCCATGAAACGGACCAGAATCGGCCAAAACTGCCAGTGTTGATGAACATAACGTAAACGCACCCAGGGTTCGTTAATCGTGGAAATCACTCTGGGACCCAAAACAGTGAGTAATAGTCCATGAAACGGGCCAGAATCGGCCAAAACTGCCAGTGTTGATGACCGACACATAAGCGCACCCTAGGGTTCTATAACTATGGAAATCGCTTCGGGACCCCAAAACGTTGAGTAGTAATCCAAGAAACTGGCCAGAATCGGCCAAAACTACGAGTGTTGATGAACATAACGTAAACGCACCCAGGGTTCGTTAATCGTGGAAATCACTCTGGGACCCCAAAACAGTGAGTAATAGTCCATGAAACGGGCAAGAATCGGCCAAAACTGCCAGTGTTGATGACCGACATGTAAGCACACCCTGGGGTTCAATAACTATGGAAATCACTCCGGGACCCCAAAACATTGAGTAATAGTCCATGAAACGGGCCAGAATCGGCCAAAACTGCCAGTGTTGATGACCGACACGTAAGCGCAACCTAGTATTCTATAACTATGGAAATCGCTTCGGGACCCCAAAATGATGAGTAATAATCCAAGAAGCTGGCCAGAATCGGCCAAAACTGTCAGTGTTGATGACCGACACTTAAACGCACCCCAGGATTCGTTAATCGTGGAAATCACTCTGGGACCCCAAAACAGTGAGTAATAGTCCATGAAACGGGCCAGAATCGGCCAAAACTACTAGTTTTGATGACCGACACGTAAGCGTACCCTGGGGTTCAATTACTATGGAAATCGCTTCGGGACCCCAAAACGGTGAGTAAAAATCCAAGAAACTGGCTAGAATCGGCCAAAACTGACAGTTTTGATGACCGACATGTAAGCGCACCCTAGGGTTCAATAACTATGGAAATCGATTCGGGACCCCAAAACGATGGGTAATAATCCAAGAAACTGGCCAGAATCGACCAAAACTGCGAGTGTTGATGACCGACACTTAAACACACCCCAGGGTTTGTTAATCGTGGAAATCACTCTTGGACCCCAAAACAGTGAGTAATAGTCCATGAAACGGACCAGAATCGGCCAAAACTGCCAGTGTTGATGACCGACATGTAAGCACACCCTGGGGTTCAATAACTATGGAAATCACTCCGGGACCCCAAAACATTGAGTAATAGTCCATGAAACGGGCCAGAATCGGCCAAAACTGCCAGTGTTGATGACCGACACGTAAGCACACCCTGGGTTTCAATAATTATGGAAATCGCTTCGGGACCCCAAAACGATGAGTAATAATCCAAGAAGCTGGCCAGAATCGGCCAAAACTGTCAGTGTTGACGACCGACACTTAAACGCACCCCAGGATTCGTTAATCGTGGAAATCACTCTGGGACCCCAAAACAGTGAGTAATAGTCCATGAAACGGGCCAGAATCGGCCAAAACTACTAGTTTTGATGACCAACACGTAAGCGTACCCTGGGGTTCAACTACTATGGAAATCGCTTCGGGACCCCAAAACGGTGAGTAATAATCCAAGAAACTGGCTAGAATCGGCCAAAACTGCCAGTGTTGATGACCGACACGTAAGCGCACCCTAGTGTTCTATAACTATGGAAATCGCTTCGGGACCCCAAAACGCTGAGTAATAATCCAAGAAACTGGCCAGAATCGGCCAAAACTGTTAGTGTTGATGACCGACACTTAAACGCACCCAGGATTCGTTAATCGTGGAAATCACTCTGGGACCCCAAAACAGTGAGTAATAGTCCATGAAACGGGCCAGAATCGGCCAAAACTGACAGTTTTGATGACCGACACGTAAGCGCACCCTAGGGTTCAATAACTATGGAAATCGATTCGGGACCCCAAAACGATGGGTAATAATCCAAGAAACTGGCCAGAATCGGCTAAAACTGCGAGTGTTGATGACCGACACTTAAACACACCCCAGGGTTTGTTAATCGTGGAAATCACTCTTGGACCCCAAAACAGTGAGTAATAGTCCATGAAACGGACCAGAATCGGCCAAAACTGCCAGTGTTGATGACCGACACGTAAGCGCACCCTACGGTTCTATAACTATGGAAATCGCTTCGGGACCCCAAAACGTTGAGTAATAATCCAAGAAACTGGCCAGAAACGGCCAAAACTGCGAGTGTTGATGAACATAACGTAAACGCACCCAGGGTTCGTTAATCGTGGAAATCACTCTGGGACCCAAAACAGTGAGTAATAGTCCATGAAACGGGCCAGAATCGGCCAAAACTGCCAGTGTTGATGACCGACACATAAGCGCACCCTAGGGTTCTATAACTATGGAAATCGCTTCGGGACCCCAAAACGTTGAGTAGTAATCCAAGAAACTGGCCAGAATCGGCCAAAACTACGAGTGTTGATGAACATAACGTAAACGCACCCAGGGTTCGTTAATCGTGGAAATCACTCTGGGACCCCAAAACAGTGAGTAATAGTCCATGAAACGGGCAAGAATCGGCCAAAATTGCCAGTGTTGATGACCGACATGTAAGCACACCCTGGGGTTCAATAACTATGGAAATCACTCCGGGACCCCAAAACATTGAGTAATAGTCCATGAAACGGGCCAGAATCGGCCAAAACTGCCAGTGTTGATGACCGACACGTAAGCGCACCCTAGTGTTCTATAACTATGGAAATCGCTTCGGGACCCCAAAATGATGAGTAATAATCCAAGAAGCTGGCCAGAATCGGCCAAAACTGTCAGTGTTGATGACCGACACTTAAACGCACCCCAGGATTCGTTAATCGTGGAAATCACTCTGGGACCCCAAAACAGTGAGTAATAGTCCATGAAACGGGCCAGAATCGGCCAAAACTACTAGTTTTGATGACCGACACGTAAGCGTACCCTGGGGTTCAATTACTATGGAAATCGCTTCGGGACCCCAAAACGGTGAGTAAAAATCCAAGAAACTGGCTAGAATCGGCCAAAACTGACAGTTTTGATGACCGACACGTAAGCGCACCCTAGGGTTCAATAACTATGGAAATCGATTCGGGACCCCAAAACGATGGGTAATAATCCAAGAAACTGGCCAGAATCGACCAAAACTGCGAGTGTTGATGACCGACACTTAAACACACCCCAGGGTTTGTTAATCGTGGAAATCACTCTTGGACCCCAAAACAGTGAGTAATAGTCCATGAAACGGACCAGAATCGGCCAAAACTGCCAGTGTTGATGACCGACATGTAAGCACACCCTGGGGTTCAATAACTATGGAAATCACTCCGGGACCCCAAAACATTGAGTAATAGTCCATGAAACGGGCCAGAATCGGCCAAAACTGCCAGTGTTGATGACCGACACGTAAGCACACCCTGGGTTTCAATAATTATGGAAATCGCTTCGGGACCCCAAAACGATGAGTAATAATCCAAGAAGCTGGCCAGAATCGGCCAAAACTGTCAGTGTTGATGACCGACACTTAAACGCACCCCAGGATTCGTTAATCGTGGAAATCACTCTGGGACCCCAAAACAGTGAGTAATAGTCCATGAAACGGGCCAGAATCGGCCAAAACTACTAGTTTTGATGACCGACACATAAGCGTACCCTGGGGTTCAATTACTATGGAAATCGCTTCGGGACCCCAAAACGGTGAGTAAAAATCCAAGAAACTGGCTAGAATCGGCCAAAACTGACAGTTTTGATGACCGACACGTAAGCGCACCCTAGGGTTCAATAACTATGGAAATCGATTCGGGACCCCAAAACGATGGGTAATAATCCAAGAAACTGGCCAGAATCGACCAAAACTGCGAGTGTTGATCACCGACACTTAAACACACCCCAGGGTTTGTTAATCGTGGAAATCACTCTTGGACCCCAAAACAGTGAGTAATAGTCCATGAAACGGACCAGAATCGGCCAAAACTGCCAGTGTTGATGACCGACATGTAAGCACACCCTGGGGTTCAATAACTATGGAAATCACTCCGGGACCCCCAAAACATTGAGTAATAGTCCATGAAACGGGCCAGAATCGGCCAAAACTGCCAGTGTTGATGACCGACACGTAAGCACACCCTGGGTTTCAATAATTATGGAAATCGCTTCGGGACCCCAAAACGATGAGTAATAATCCAAGAAGCTGGCCAGAATCGGCCAAAACTGTCAGTGTTGATGACCGACACTTAAACGCACCCCAGGATTCGTTAATCGTGGAAATCACTCTGGGACCCCAAAACAGTGAGTAATAGTCCATGAAACGGGCCAGAATCGGCCAAAACTACTAGTTTTGATGACCAACACGTAAGCGTACCCTGGGGTTCAACTACTATGGAAATCGCTTCGGGACCCCAAAACGGTGAGTAATAATCCAAGAAACTGGCTAGAATCGGCCAAAACTGCCAGTGTTGATGACCGACACGTAAGCGCACCCTAGTGTTCTATAACTATGGAAATCGCTTCGGGACCCCAAAACGCTGAGTAATAATCCAAGAAACTGGCCAGAATCGGCCAAAACTGTCAGTGTTGATGACCGACACTTAAACGCACCCAGGATTCGTTAATCGTGGAAATCACTCTGGGACCCCAAAATAGTGAGTAATAGTCCATGAAACGGGCCAGAATCGGCCAAAACTGACAGTTTTGATGACCGACACGTAAGCGCACCCTAGGGTTCAATAACTATGGAAATCGATTCGGGACCCCAAAACGATGCGTAATAATCCAAGAAACTGGCCAGAATCGGCCAAAACTGCGAGTGTTGATGACCGACACTTAAACACACCCCAGGGTTTGTTAATCGTGGAAATCACTCTTGGACCCCAAAACAGTGAGTAATAGTCCATGAAACGGACCAGAATCGGCCAAAACTGCCAGTGTTGATGACCGACACGTAAGCGCACCCTACGGTTCTATAACTATGGAAATCGCTTCGGGACCCCAAAACGTTGAGTAATAATCCAAGAAACTGGCCAGAATCGGCCAAAACTGCGAGTGTTGATGAACATAACGTAAACGCACCCAGGGTTCGTTAATCGTGGAAATCACTCTGGGACCCAAAACAGTGAGTAATAGTCCATGAAACGGGCCAGAATCGGCCAAAACTGCCAGTGTTGATGACCGACACGTAAGCGCACCCTAGTGTTCTATAACTATGGAAATCGCTTCGGGACCCCAAAATGATGAGTAATAATCCAAGAAGCTGGCCATAATCGGCCAAAACTGTCAGTGTTGATGACCGACACTTAAACGCACCCCAGGATTCGTTAATCGTGGAAATCACTCTGGGACCCCAAAACAGTGAGTAATAGTCCATGAAACGGGCCAGAATCGGCCAAAACTACTAGTTTTGATGACCGACACGTAAGCGTACCCTGGGGTTCAATTACTATGGAAATCGCTTCGGGACCCCAAAACGGTGAGTAAAAATCCAAGAAACTGGCTAGAATCGGCCAAAACTGACAGTTTTGATGACCGACACGTAAGCGCACCCTAGGGTTCAATAACTATGGAAATCGATTCGGGACCCCAAAACGATGGGTAATAATCCAAGAAACTGGCCAGAATCGACCAAAACTGCGAGTGTTGATGACCGACACTTAAACACACCCCAGGGTTTGTTAATCGTGGAAATCACTCTTGGACCCCAAAACAGTGAGTAATAGTCCATGAAACGGACCAGAATCGGCCAAAACTGCCAGTGTTGATGACCGACATGTAAGCACACCCTGGGGTTCAATAACTATGGAAATCACTCCGGGACCCCAAAACATTGAGTAATAGTCCATGAAACGGGCCAGAATCGGCCAAAACTGCCAGTGTTGATGACCGACACGTAAGCACACCCTGGGTTTCAATAATTATGGAAATCGCTTCGGGACCCCAAAACGATGAGTAATAATCCAAGAAGCTGGCCAGAATCGGCCAAAACTGTCAGTGTTGATGACCGACACTTAAACGCACCCCAGGATTCGTTAATCGTGGAAATCACTCTGGGACCCCAAAACAGTGAGTAATAGTCCATGAAACGGGCCAGAATCGGCCAAAACTACTAGTTTTGATGACCGACACATAAGCGTACCCTGGGGTTCAATTACTATGGAAATCGCTTCGGGACCCCAAAACGGTGAGTAAAAATCCAACAAACTGGCTAGAATCGGCCAAAACTGACAGTTTTGATGACCGACACGTAAGCGCACCCTAGGGTTCAATAACTATGGAAATCGATTCGGGACCCCAAAACGATGGGTAATAATCCAAGAAACTGGCCAGAATCGACCAAAACTGCGAGTGTTGATGACCGACACTTAAACACACCTCAGGGTTTGTTAATCGTGGAAATCACTCTTGGACCCCAAAACAGTGAGTAATAGTCCATGAAACGGACCAGAATCGGCCAAAACTGCCAGTGTTGATGACCGACATGTAAGCACACCCTGGGGTTCAATAACTATGGAAATCACTCCGGGACCCCAAAACATTGAGTAATAGTCCATGAAACGGGCCAGAATCGGCCAAAACTGCCAGTGTTGATGACCGACACATAAGCACACCCTGGGGTTCAATAACTATGGAAATCGCTTCGGGACCCCAAAACGATGAGTAATAATCCAAGAAGCTGGCCAGAATCGGCCAAAACTGTCAGTGTTGATGACCGACACTTAAACGCACCCCAGGATTCGTTAATCGTGGAAATCACTCTGGGACCCCAAAACAGTGAGTAATAGTCCATGAAACGGGCCAGAATCGGCCAAAACTACTAGTTTTGATGACCAACACGTAAGCGTACCCAGGGGTTCAACTACTATGGAAATCGCTTCGGGACCCCAAAACGGTGAGTAATAATCCAAGAAACTGGCTAGAATCGGCCAAAACTGCCAGTGTTGATGACCGACACGTAAGCGCACCCTAGTGTTCTATAACTATGGAAATCGCTTCGGGACCCCAAAACGCTGAGTAATAATCCAAGAAACTGGCCAGAATCGGCCAAAACTGTCAGTGTTGATGACCGACACTTAAACGCACCCCAGGATTCGTTAATCGTGGAAATCACTCTGGGACCCCAAAACAGTGAGTAATAGTCCATGAAACGGGCCAGAATCGGCCAAAACTGACAGTTTTGATGACCGACACGTAAGCGCACCCTAGGGTTCAATAACTATGGAAATCGATTCGGGACCCCAAAACGATGGGTAATAATCCAAGAAACTGGCCAGAATCCGCCAAAACTGCGAGTGTTGATGACCGACACTTAAACACACCCAAGGGTTTGTTAATCGTGGAAATCACTCTTGGACCCCAAAACAGTGAGTAATAGTCCATGAAACGGACCAGAATCGGCCAAAACTGCCAGTGTTGATGACCGACATGTAAGCACACCCTGGGGTTCAATAACTATGGAAATCACTCCGGGACCCCAAAACATTGAGTAATAGTCCATGAAACGGGCCAGAATCGGCCAAAACTGCCAGTGTTGATGACCGACACCTAAGCACACCCTGGGGTTCAATAACTATGGAAATCGCTTCGGGACCCCAAAACGATGAGTAATAATCGAAGAAGCTGGCCAGAATCGGCCAAAACTGTCAGTGTTGATGACCGACACTTAAACGCACCCCAGGATTCGTTAATCGTGGAAATCACTCTGGGACCCCAAAACAGTGAGTAATAGTCCATGAAACGGGCCAGAATCGGCCAAAACTACTAGTTTTGATGACCAACACGTAAGCGTACCCTGGGGTTCAACTACTATGGAAATCGCTTCGGGACCCCAAAACGGTGAGTAATAATCCAAGAAACTGGCTAGAATCGGCCAAAACTGCCAGTGTTGATGACCGACACGTAAGCGCACCCTAGTGTTCTATAACTATGGAAATCGCTTCGGGACCCCAAAACGCTGAGTAATAATCCAAGAAACTGGCCAGAATCGGCCAAAACTGTCAGTGTTGATGACCGACACTTAAACGCACCCCAGGATTCGTTAATCGTGGAAATCACTCTGGGACCCCAAAACAGTGAGTAATAGTCCATGAAACGGGCCAGAATCGGCCAAAACTGACAGTTTTGATGACCGACACGTAAGCGCACCCTAGGGTTCAATAACTATGGAAATCGATTCGGGACCCCAAAACGATGGGTAATAATCCAAGAAACTGGCCAGAATCGGCCAAAACTGCGAGTGTTGATGACCGACACTTAAACACACCCAAGGGTTTGTTAATCGTGGAAATCACTCTTGGACCCCAAAACAGTGAGTAATAGTCCATGAAACGGACCAGAATCGGCCAAAACTGCCAGTGTTGATGACCGACACGTAAGCGCACCCTAGGGTTCTATAACTATGGAAATCGCTTCGGGACCCCAAAACGTTGAGTAATAATCCAAGAAACTGGCCAGAATCGGCCAAAACTGCGAGTGTTGATGAACATAACGTAAACGCACCCAGGGTTCGTTAATCGTGGAAATCACTCTGGGACCCCAAAACAGTGAGTAATAGTCCATGAAACGGGCCAGAATCGGCCAAAACTGCCAGTGTTGATGACCGACACATAAGCGCACCCTAGGGTTCTATAACTATGGAAATCGCTTCGGGACCCCAAAACGTTGAGAAGTAATCCAAGAAACTGGCCAGAATCGGCCAAAACTGCGAGTGTTGATGACCGACACTTAAACACACCCCAGGGTTTGTTAATCGTGGAAATCACTCTTGGACCCCAAAACAGTGAGTAATAGTCCATGAAACGGACCAGAATTGGCCAAAACTGCCAGTGTTGATGACCGACACGTAAGCGCACCCTAGGGTTCTATAACTATGGAAATCGCTTCGGGACCCCAAAACGTTGAGTAATAATCCAAGAAACTGGCCAGAATCGGCCAAAACTACGAGTGTTGATGAACATAACGTAAACGCACCCAGGGTTCGTTAATCGTGGAAATCACTCTGGGACCCCAAAACAGTGAGTAATAGTCCATGAAACGGGCAAGAATCGGCCAAAACTGCCAGTGTTGATGACCGACATGTAAGCACACCCTGGGGTTCAATAACTATGGAAATCACTCCGGGACCCCAAAACATTGAGTAATAGTCCATGAAACGGGCCAGAATCGGCCAAAACTGCCAGTGTTGATGACCGACACGTAAGCGCACCCTAGTGTTCTATAACTATGGAAATCGCTTCGGGACCCCAAAATGATGAGTAATAATCCAAGAAGCTGGCCAGAATCGGCCAAAACTGTCAGTGTTGATGACCGACACTTAAACGCACCCCAGGATTCGTTAATCGTGGAAATCACTCTGGGACCCCAAAACAATGAGTAATAGTCCATGAAACGGGCCAGAATCGGCCAAAACTACTAGTTTTGATGACCGACACGTAAGCGTACCCTGGGGTTCAATTACTATGGAAATCGCTTCGAGACCCCAAAACGGTGAGTAAAAATCCAAGAAACTGGCTAGAATCGGCCAAAACTGCCAGTGTTGATGACCGACACGTAAGCGCACCCTAGTGTTCTATAACTATGGAAATCGCTTCGGGACCCCAAAACGATGAGTAATAATCCAAGAAACTGGCCAGAATCGGCCAAAACTGTTAGTGTTGATGACCGACACTTAAACGCACCCCAGGATTCGTTAATCGTGGAAATCACTCTGGGACCCCAAAACAGTGAGTAATAGTCCATGAAACGGGCCAGAATCGGCCAAAACTGACAGTTTTGATGACCGACACGTAAGCGCACCCTAGGGTTCAATAACTATGGAAATCGATTCGGGACCCCAAAACGATGGGTAATAATCCAAGAAACTGGCCAGAATCGGCCAAAACTGCGAGTGTTGATGACCGACACTTAAACACACCCAAGGGTTTGTTAATCGTGGAAATCACTCTTGGACCCCAAAACAGTGAGTAATAGTCCATGAAACGGACCAGAATCGGCCAAAACTGCCAGTGTTGATGACCGACATGTAAGCACACCCTGGGGTTCAATAACTATGGAAATCACTCCGGGACCCCAAAACATTGAGTAATAGTCCATGAAACGGGCCAGAATCGGCCAAAACTGCCAGTGTTGATGACCGACACATAAGCACACCCTGGGGTTCAATAACTATGGAAATCGCTTCGGGACCCCAAAACGATGAGTAATAATCGAAGAAGCTGGCCAGAATCGGCCAAAACTGTCAGTGTTGATGACCGACACTTAAACGCACCCCAGGATTCGTTAATCGTGGAAATCACTCTGGGACCCCAAAACAGTGAGTAATAGTCCATGAAACGGGCCAGAATCGGCCAAAACTACTAGTTTTGATGACCAACACGTAAGCGTACCCTGGGGTTCAACTACTATGGAAATCGCTTCGGGACCCCAAAACGGTGAGTAATAATCCAAGAAACTGGCTAGAATCGGCCAAAACTGCCAGTGTTGATGACCGACACGTAAGCGCACCCTAGTGTTCTATAACTATGGAAATCGCTTCGGGACCCCAAAACGCTGAGTAATAATCCAAGAAACTGGCCAGAATCGGCCAAAACTGTCAGTGTTGATGACCGACACTTAAACGCACCCCAGGATTCGTTAATCGTGGAAATCACTCTGGGACCCCAAAACAGTGAGTAATAGTCCATGAAACGGGCCAGAATCGGCCAAAACTGACAGTTTTGATGACCGACACGTAAGCGCACCCTAGGGTTCAATAACTATGGAAATCGATTCGGGACCCCAAAACGATGGGTAATAATCCAAGAAACTGGCCAGAATCGGCCAAAACTGCGAGTGTTGATGACCGACACTTAAACACACCCAAGGGTTTGTTAATCGTGGAAATCACTCTTGGACCCCAAAACAGTGAGTAATAGTCCATGAAACGGACCAGAATCGGCCAAAACTGCCAGTGTTGATGACCGACACGTAAGCGCACCCTAGGGTTCTATAACTATGGAAATCGCTTCGGGACCCCAAAACGTTGAGTAATAATCCAAGAAACTGGCCAGAATCGGCCAAAACTGCGAGTGTTGATGAACATAACGTAAACGCACCCAGGGTTCGTTAATCGTGGAAATCACTCTGGGACCCCAAAACAGTGAGTAATAGTCCATGAAACGGGCCAGAATCGGCCAAAACTGCCAGTGTTGATGACCGACACATAAGCGCACCCTAGGGTTCTATAACTATGGAAATCGCTTCGGGACCCCAAAACGTTGAGAAGTAATCCAAGAAACTGGCCAGAATCGGCCAAAACTGCGAGTGTTGATGACCGACACTTAAACACACCCCAGGGTTTGTTAATCGTGGAAATCACTCTTGGACCCCAAAACAGTGAGTAATAGTCCATGAAACGGACCAGAATTGGCCAAAACTGCCAGTGTTGATGACCGACACGTAAGCGCACCCTAGGGTTCTATAACTATGGAAATCGCTTCGGGACCCCAAAACGTTGAGTAATAATCCAAGAAACTGGCCAGAATCGGCCAAAACTACGAGTGTTGATGAACATAACGTAAACGCACCCAGGGTTCGTTAATCGTGGAAATCACTCTGGGACCCCAAAACAGTGAGTAATAGTCCATGAAACGGGCAAGAATCGGCCAAAACTGCCAGTGTTGATGACCGACATGTAAGCACACCCTGGGGTTCAATAACTATGGAAATCACTCCGGGACCCCAAAACATTGAGTAATAGTCCATGAAACGGGCCAGAATCGGCCAAAACTGCCAGTGTTGATGACCGACACGTAAGCGCACCCTAGTGTTCTATAACTATGGAAATCGCTTCGGGACCCCAAAATGATGAGTAATAATCCAAGAAGCTGGCCAGAATCGGCCAAAACTGTCAGTGTTGATGACCGACACTTAAACGCACCCCAGGATTCGTTAATCGTGGAAATCACTCTGGGACCCCAAAACAATGAGTAATAGTCCATGAAACGGGCCAGAATCGGCCAAAACTACTAGTTTTGATGACCGACACGTAAGCGTACCCTGGGGTTCAATTACTATGGAAATCGCTTCGAGACCCCAAAACGGTGAGTAAAAATCCAAGAAACTGGCTAGAATCGGCCAAAACTGCCAGTGTTGATGACCGACACGTAAGCGCACCCTAGTGTTCTATAACTATGGAAATCGCTTCGGGACCCCAAAACGATGAGTAATAATCCAAGAAACTGGCCAGAATCGGCCAAAACTGTTAGTGTTGATGACCGACACTTAAACGCACCCCAGGATTCGTTAATCGTGGAAATCACTCTGGGACCCCAAAACAGTGAGTAATAGTCCATGAAACGGGCCAGAATCGGCCAAAACTGACAGTTTTGATGACCGACACGTAAGCGCACCCTAGGGTTCAATAACTATGGAAATCGATTCGGGACCCCAAAACGATGGGTAATAATCCAAGAAACTGGCCAGAATCGGCCAAAACTGCGAGTGTTGATGACCGACACTTAAACACACCCAAGGGTTTGTTAATCGTGGAAATCACTCTTGGACCCCAAAACAGTGAGTAATAGTCCATGAAACGGACCAGAATCGGCCAAAACTGCCAGTGTTGATGACCGACATGTAAGCACACCCTGGGGTTCAATAACTATGGAAATCACTCCGGGACCCCAAAACATTGAGTAATAGTCCATGAAACGGGCCAGAATCGGCCAAAACTGCCAGTGTTGATGACCGACACATAAGCACACCCTGGGGTTCAATAACTATGGAAATCGCTTCGGGACCCCAAAACGATGAGTAATAATCGAAGAAGCTGGCCAGAATCGGCCAAAACTGTCAGTGTTGATGACCGACACTTAAACGCACCCCAGGATTCGTTAATCGTGGAAATCACTCTGGGACCCCAAAACAGTGAGTAATAGTCCATGAAACGGGCCAGAATCGGCCAAAACTACTAGTTTTGATGACCAACACGTAAGCGTACCCTGGGGTTCAACTACTATGGAAATCGCTTCGGGACCCCAAAACGGTGAGTAATAATCCAAGAAACTGGCTAGAATCGGCCAAAACTGCCAGTGTTGATGACCGACACGTAAGCGCACCCTAGTGTTCTATAACTATGGAAATCGCTTCGGGACCCCAAAACGCTGAGTAATAATCCAAGAAACTGGCCAGAATCGGCCAAAACTGTCAGTGTTGATGACCGACACTTAAACGCACCCCAGGATTCGTTAATCGTGGAAATCACTCTGGGACCCCAAAACAGTGAGTAATAGTCCATGAAACGGGCCAGAATCGGCCAAAACTGACAGTTTTGATGACCGACACGTAAGCGCACCCTAGGGTTCAATAACTATGGAAATCGATTCGGGACCCCAAAACGATGGGTAATAATCCAAGAAACTGGCCAGAATCGGCCAAAACTGCGAGTGTTGATGACCGACACTTAAACACACCCAAGGGTTTGTTAATCGTGGAAATCACTCTTGGACCCCAAAACAGTGAGTAATAGTCCATGAAACGGACCAGAATCGGCCAAAACTGCCAGTGTTGATGACCGACACGTAAGCGCACCCTAGGGTTCTATAACTATGGAAATCGCTTCGGGACCCCAAAACGTTGAGTAATAATCCAAGAAACTGGCCAGAATCGGCCAAAACTGCGAGTGTTGATGAACATAACGTAAACGCACCCAGGGTTCGTTAATCGTGGAAATCACTCTGGGACCCCAAAACAGTGAGTAATAGTCCATGAAACGGGCAAGAATCGGCCAAAACTGCCAGTGTTGATGACCGACATGTAAGCACACCCTGGGGTTCAATAACTATGGAAATCACTCCGGGACCCCAAAACATTGAGTAATAGTCCATGAAACGGGCCAGAATCGGCCAAAACTGCCAGTGTTGATGACCGACACGTAAGCGCACCCTAGTGTTCTATAACTATGGAAATCGCTTCGGGACCCCAAAATGATGAGTAATAATCCAAGAAGCTGGCCAGAATCGGCCAAAACTGTCAGTGTTGATGACCGACACTTAAACGCACCCCAGGATTCGTTAATCGTGGAAATCACTCTGGGACCCCAAAACAATGAGTAATAGTCCATGAAACGGGCCAGAATCGGCCAAAACTACTAGTTTTGATGACCGACACGTAAGCGTACCCTGGGGTTCAATTACTATGGAAATCGCTTCGAGACCCCAAAACGGTGAGTAAAAATCCAAGAAACTGGCTAGAATCGGCCAAAACTGCCAGTGTTGATGACCGACACGTAAGCGCACCCTAGTGTTCTATAACTATGGAAATCGCTTCGGGACCCCAAAACGATGAGTAATAATCCAAGAAACTGGCCAGAATCGGCCAAAACTGTTAGTGTTGATGACCGACACTTAAACGCACCCCAGGATTCGTTAATCGTGGAAATCACTCTGGGACCCCAAAACAGTGAGTAATAGTCCATGAAACGGGCCAGAATCGGCCAAAACTGACAGTTTTGATGACCGACACGTAAGCGCACCCTAGGGTTCAATAACTATGGAAATCGATTCGGGACCCCAAAACGATGGGTAATAATCCAAGAAACTGGCCAGAATCGGCCAAAACTGCGAGTGTTGATGACCGACACTTAAACACACCCAAGGGTTTGTTAATCGTGGAAATCACTCTTGGACCCCAAAACAGTGAGTAATAGTCCATGAAACGGACCAGAATCGGCCAAAACTGCCAGTGTTGATGACCGACATGTAAGCACACCCTGGGGTTCAATAACTATGGAAATCACTCCGGGACCCCAAAACATTGAGTAATAGTCCATGAAACGGGCCAGAATCGGCCAAAACTGCCAGTGTTGATGACCGACACATAAGCACACCCTGGGGTTCAATAACTATGGAAATCGCTTCGGGACCCCAAAACGATGAGTAATAATCGAAGAAGCTGGCCAGAATCGGCCAAAACTGTCAGTGTTGATGACCGACACTTAAACGCACCCCAGGATTCGTTAATCGTGGAAATCACTCTGGGACCCCAAAACAGTGAGTAATAGTCCATGAAACGGGCCAGAATCGGCCAAAACTACTAGTTTTGATGACCAACACGTAAGCGTACCCTGGGGTTCAACTACTATGGAAATCGCTTCGGGACCCCAAAACGGTGAGTAATAATCCAAGAAACTGGCTAGAATCGGCCAAAACTGCCAGTGTTGATGACCGACACGTAAGCGCACCCTAGTGTTCTATAACTATGGAAATCGCTTCGGGACCCCAAAACGCTGAGTAATAATCCAAGAAACTGGCCAGAATCGGCCAAAACTGTCAGTGTTGATGACCGACACTTAAACGCACCCCAGGATTCGTTAATCGTGGAAATCACTCTGGGACCCCAAAACAGTGAGTAATAGTCCATGAAACGGGCCAGAATCGGCCAAAACTGACAGTTTTGATGACCGACATGTAAGCGCACCCTAGGGTTCAATAACTATGGAAATCGATTCGGGACCCCAAAACGATGGGTAATAATCCAAGAAACTGGCCAGAATCGGCCAAAACTGCGAGTGTTGATGACCGACACTTAAACACACCCAAGGGTTTGTTAATCGTGGAAATCACTCTTGGACCCCAAAACAGTGAGTAATAGTCCATGAAACGGACCAGAATCGGCCAAAACTGCCAGTGTTGATGACCGACACGTAAGCGCACCCTAGGGTTCTATAACTATGGAAATCGCTTCGGGACCCCAAAACGTTGAGTAATAATCCAAGAAACTGGCCAGAATCGGCCAAAACTGCGAGTGTTGATGAACATAACGTAAACGCACCCAGGGTTCGTTAATCGTGGAAATCACTCTGGGACCCCAAAACAGTGAGTAATAGTCCATGAAACGGGCCAGAATCGGCCAAAACTGCCAGTGTTGATGACCGACACATAAGCGCACCCTAGGGTTCTATAACTATGGAAATCGCTTCGGGACCCCAAAACGTTGAGAAGTAATCCAAGAAACTGGCCAGAATCGGCCAAAACTGCGAGTGTTGATGACCGACACTTAAACACACCCCAGGGTTTGTTAATCGTGGAAATCACTCTTGGACCCCAAAACAGTGAGTAATAGTCCATGAAACGGACCAGAATTGGCCAAAACTGCCAGTGTTGATGACCGACACGTAAGCGCACCCTAGGGTTCTATAACTATGGAAATCGCTTCGGGACCCCAAAACGTTGAGTAATAATCCAAGAAACTGGCCAGAATCGGCCAAAACTACGAGTGTTGATGAACATAACGTAAACGCACCCAGGGTTCGTTAATCGTGGAAATCACTCTGGGACCCCAAAACAGTGATTAATAGTCCATGAAACGGGCAAGAATCGGCCAAAACTGCCAGTGTTGATGACCGACATGTAAGCACACCCTGGGGTTCAATAACTATGGAAATCACTCCGGGACCCCAAAACATTGAGTAATAGTCCATGAAACGGGCCAGAATCGGCCAAAACTGCCAGTGTTGATAACCGACACGTAAGCGCACCCTAGTGTTCTATAACTATGGAAATCGCTTCGGGACCCCAAAATGATGAGTAATAATCCAAGAAGCTGGCCAGAATCGGCCAAAACTGTCAGTGTTGATGACCGACACTTAAACGCACCCCAGGATTCGTTAATCGTGGAAATCACTCTGGGACCCCAAAACAATGAGTAATAGTCCATGAAACGGGCCAGAATCGGCCAAAACTACTAGTTTTGATGACCGACACGTAAGCGTACCCTGGGGTTCAATTACTATGGAAATCGCTTCGAGACCCCAAAACGGTGAGTAAAAATCCAAGAAACTGGCTAGAATCGGCCAAAACTGCCAGTGTTGATGACCGACACGTAAGCGCACCCTAGTGTTCTATAACTATGGAAATCGCTTCGGGACCCCAAAACGATGAGTAATAATCCAAGAAACTGGCCAGAATCGGCCAAAACTGTTAGTGTTGATGACCGACACTTAAACGCACCCCAGGATTCGTTAATCGTGGAAATCACTCTGGGACCCCAAAACAGTGAGTAATAGTCCATGAAACGGGCCAGAATCGACCAAAACTGACAGTTTTGATGACCGACACGTAAGCGCACCCTAGGGTTCAATAACTATGGAAATCGATTCGGGACCCCAAAACGATGGGTAATAATCCAAGAAACTGGCCAGAATCGGCCAAAACTGCGAGTGTTGATGACCGACACTTAAACACACCCAAGGGTTTGTTAATCGTGGAAATCACTCTTGGACCCCAAAACAGTGAGTAATAGTCCATGAAACGGACCAGAATCGGCCAAAACTGCCAGTGTTGATGACCGACATGTAAGCACACCCTGGGGTTCAATAACTATGGAAATCACTCCGGGACCCCAAAACATTGAGTAATAGTCCATGAAACGGGCCAGAATCGGCCAAAACTGCCAGTGTTGATGACCGACACATAAGCACACCCTGGGGTTCAATAACTATGGAAATCGCTTCGGGACCCCAAAACGATGAGTAATAATCGAAGAAGCTGGCCAGAATCGGCCAAAACTGTCAGTGTTGATGACCGACACTTAAACGCACCCCAGGATTCGTTAATCGTGGAAATCACTCTGGGACCCCAAAACAGTGAGTAATAGTCCATGAAACGGGCCAGAATCGGCCAAAACTACTAGTTTTGATGACCAACACGTAAGCGTACCCTGGGGTTCAACTACTATGGAAATCGCTTCGGGACCCCAAAACGGTGAGTAATAATCCAAGAAACTGGCTAGAATCGGCCAAAACTGTCAGTGTTGATGACCGACACTTAAACACACCCAAGGGTTTGTTAATCGTGGAAATCACTCTTGGACCCCAAAACAGTGAGTAATAGTCCATGAAACGGACCAGAATCGGCCAAAACTGCCAGTGTTGATGACCGACACGTAAGCGCACCCTAGGGTTCTATAACTATGGAAATCGCTTCGGGACCCCAAAACGTTGAGTAATAATCCAAGAAACTGGCCAGAATCGGCCAAAACTGCGAGTGTTGATGAACATAACGTAAACGCACCCAGGGTTCGTTAATCGTGGAAATCACTCTGGGACCCCAAAACAGTGAGTAATAGTCCATGAAACGGGCCAGAATTGGCCAAAACTGCCAGTGTTGATGACCGACACATAAGCGCACCCTAGGGTTCTATAACTATGGAAATCGCTTCGGGACCCCAAAACGTTGAGTAGTAATCCAAGAAACTGGCCAGAATCGGCCAAAACTGCGAGTGTTGATGACCGACACTTAAACACACCCCAGGGTTTGTTAATCGTGGAAATCACTCTTGGACCCCAAAACAGTGAGTAATAGTCCATGAAACGGACCAGAATTGGCCAAAACTGCCAGTGTTGATGACCGACACGTAAGCGCACCCTAGGGTTCTATAACTATGGAAATCGCTTCGGGACCCCAAAACGTTGAGTAATAATCCAAGAAACTGGCCAGAATCGGCCAAAACTGCGAGTGTTGATGAACATAACGTAAACGCACCCAGGGTTCGTTAATCGTGGAAATCACTCTGGGACCCCAAAACAGTGAGTAATAGTCCATGAAACGGGCCAGAATTGGCCAAAACTGCCAGTGTTGATGACCGACACATAAGCGCACCCTAGGGTTCTATAACTATGGAAATCGCTTCGGGACCCCAAAACGTTGAGTAGTAATCCAAGAAACTGGCCAGAATCGGCCAAAACTGCGAGTGTTGATGACCGACACTTAAACACACCCCAGGGTTTGTTAATCGTGGAAATCACTCTTGGACCCCAAAACAGTGAGTAATAGTCCATGAAACGGACCAGAATTGGCCAAAACTGCCAGTGTTGATGACCGACACGTAAGCGCACCCTAGGGTTCTATAACTATGGAAATCGCTTCGGGACCCCAAAACGTTGAGTAATAATCCAAGAAACTGGCCAGAATCGGCCAAAACTACGAGTGTTGATGAACATAACGTAAACGCACCCAGGGTTCGTTAATCGTGGAAATCACTCTGGGACCCCAAAACAGTGAGTAATAGTCCATGAAACGGGCAAGAATCGGCCAAAACTGCCAGTGTTGATGACCGAAATGTAAGCACACCCTGGGGTTCAATAACTATGGAAATCACTCCGGGACCCCAAAACATTGAGTAATAGTCCATGAAACGGGCCAGAATCGGCCAAAACTGCCAGTGTTGATGACCGACACGTAAGCGCACCCTAGTGTTCTATAACTATGGAAATCGCTTCGGGACCCCAAAATGATGAGTAATAATCCAAGAAGCTGGCCAGAATCGGCCAAAACTGTCAGTGTTGATGACCGACACTTAAACGCACCCCAGGATTCGTTAATCGTGGAAATCACTCTGGGACCCCAAAACAATGAGTAATAGTCCATGAAACGGGCCAGAATCGGCCAAAACTACTAGTTTTGATGACCGACACGTAAGCGTACCCTGGGGTTCAATTACTATGGAAATCGCTTCGAGACCCCAAAACGGTGAGTAAAAATCCAAGAAACTGGCTAGAATCGGCCAAAACTGCCAGTGTTGATGACCGACACGTAAGCGCACCCTAGTGTTCTATAACTATGGAAATCGCTTCGGGACCCCAAAACGATGAGTAATAATCCAAGAAACTGGCCAGAATCGGCCAAAACTGTTAGTGTTGCTGACCGACACTTAAACGCACCCCAGGATTCGTTAATCGTGGAAATCACTCTGGGACCCCAAAACAGTGAGTAACAGTCCATGAAACGGGCCAGAATCGGCCAAAACTGACAGTTTTGATGACCGACACGTAAGCGCACCCTAGGGTTCAATAACTATGGAAATCGCTTCGGGACCCCAAAACGATGGGTAATAATCCAAGAAACTGGCCAGAATCGACCAAAACTGCGAGTGTTGATGACCGACACTTAAACACACCCCAGGGTTTGTTAATCGTGGAAATCATTCTTGGACCCCAAAACAGTGAGTAATAGTCCATGAAACGGACCAGAATCGGCCAAAACTGCCAGTGTTGATGACCGACACGTAAGCGCACCCTAGGGTTCTATAACTATGGAAATTGCTTCGGGACCCCAAAATGTTGAGTAATAATCCAAGAAACTGGCCAGAATCGGCCAAAACTGCAAGTGTTGATGAACATAACGTAAACGCACCCAGGATTTGTTAATCGTGGAAATCACTCTGGGACCCGAAAACAGTGAGTAATAGTCCATGAAACGGGCCAGAATCGGCCAAAACTGACAGTTTTGATGACCGACACGTAAGCGCACCCTAGGGTTCAATAACTATGGAAATCGCTTCGGGACCCCAAAACGATGGGTAATAATCCAAGAAACTGGCCAGAATCGGCCAAAACTGCGAGTGTTGATGACCGACACTTAAACACACCCCAGGGTTTGTTAATCGTGGAAATCACTCTTGGACCCCAAAACAGTGAGTAATAGTCCATGAAACGGACCAGAATTGGCCAAAACTGCCAGTGTTGATGACCGACACGTAAGCGCACCCTAGGGTTCTATAACTGTGGAAATCGCTTCGGGACCCCAAAACGTTGAGTAATAATCCAAGAAACTGGCCAGAATCGGCCAAAACTACGAGTGTTGATGAACATAACGTAAACGCACCCAGGGTTCGTTAATCGTGGAAATCACTCTGGGACCCCAAAACAGTGAGTAATAGTCCATGAAACGGGCAAGAATCGGCCAAAACTGCCAGTGTTGATGACCGACATGTAAGCACACCCCGGGGTTCAATAACTATGGAAATCACTCCGGGACCCCAAAACATTGAGTAATAGTCCATGAAACGGGCCAGAATCGGCCAAAACTGCCAGTGTTGATGACCGACACGTAAGCGCACCCTAGTGTTCTATAACTATGGAAATCGCTTCGGGACCCCAAAATGATGAGTAATAATCCAAGAAGCTGGCCAGAATCGGCCAAAACTGTCAGTGTTGATGACCGACACTTAAACGCACCCCAGGATTCGTTAATCGTGGAAATCACTCTGGGACCCCAAAACAATGAGTAATAGTCCATGAAACGGGCCAGAATCGGCCAAAACTACTAGTTTTGATGACCGACACGTAAGCGCACCCTAGGGTTCAATAACTATGGAAATCGCTTCGGGACCCCAAAACGATGGGTAATAATCCAAGAAACTGGCCAGAATCGGCCAAAACTACGAGTGTTGATGAACATAACGTAAACGCACCCAGGGTTCGTTAATCGTGGAAATCACTCTGGGACCCCAAAACAGTGAGTAATAGTCCATGAAACGGGCAAGAATCGGCCAAAACTGCCAGTGTTGATGACCGACATGTAAGCACACCCTGGGGTTCAATAACTATGGAAATCACTCCGGGACCCCAAAACATTGAGTAATAGTCCATGAAACGGGCCAGAATCGGCCAAAACTGCCAGTGTTGATGACCGACACGTAAGCGCACCCTAGTGTTCTATAACTATGGAAATCGCTTCGGGACCCCAAAATGATGAGTAATAATCCAAGAAGCTGGCCAGAATCGGCCAAAACTGTCAGTGTTGATGACCGACACTTAAACGCACCCCAGGATTCGTTAATCGTGGAAATCACTCTGGGACCCCAAAACAATGAGTAATAGTCCATGAAACGGGCCAGAATCGGCCAAAACTACTAGTTTTGATGACCGACACGTAAGCGTACCCTGGGGTTCAATTACTATGGAAATCGCTTCGAGACCCCAAAACGGTGAGTAAAAATCCAAGAAACTGGCTAGAATCGGCCAAAACTGCCAGTGTTGATGACCGACACGTAAGCGCACCCTAGTGTTCTATAACTATGGAAATCGCTTCGGGACCCCAAAACGATGAGTAATAATCCAAGAAACTGGCCAGAATCGGCCAAAACTGTTAGTGTTGCTGACCGACACTTAAACGCACCCCAGGATTCGTTAATCCTGGAAATCACTCTGGGACCCCAAAACAGTGAGTAACAGTCCATGAAACGGGCCAGAATCGGCCAAAACTGACAGTTTTGATGACCGACACGTAAGCGCACCCTAGGGTTCAATAACTATGGAAATCGCTTCGGGACCCCAAAACGATGGGTAATAATCCAAGAAACTGGCCAGAATCGACCAAAACTGCGAGTGTTGATGACCGACACTTAAACACACCCCAGGGTTTGTTAATCGTGGAAATCATTCTTGGACCCCAAAACAGTGAGTAATAGTCCATGAAACGGACCAGAATCGGCCAAAACTGCCAGTGTTGATGACCGACACGTAAGCGCACCCTAGGGTTCTATAACTATGGAAATTGCTTCGGGACCCCAAAATGTTGAGTAATAATCCAAGAAACTGGCCAGAATCGGCCAAAACTGCAAGTGTTGATGAACATAACGTAAACGCACCCAGGATTTGTTAATCGTGGAAATCACTCTGGGACCCGAAAACAGTGAGTAATAGTCCATGAAACGGGCCAGAATCGGCCAAAACTGACAGTTTTGATGACCGACACGTAAGCGCACCCTAGGGTTCAATAACTATGGAAATCGCTTCGGGACCCCAAAACGATGGGTAATAATCCAAGAAACTGGCCAGAATCGGCCAAAACTGCGAGTGTTGATGACCGACACTTAAACACACCCCAGGGTTTGTTAATCGTGGAAATCACTCTTGGACCCCAAAACAGTGAGTAATAGTCCATGAAACGGACCAGAATTGGCCAAAACTGCCAGTGTTGATGACCGACACGTAAGCGCACCCTAGGGTTCTATAACTGTGGAAATCGCTTCGGGACCCCAAAACGTTGAGTAATAATCCAAGAAACTGGCTAGAATCAGCCAAAACTACGAGTGTTGATGAACATAACGTAAACGCACCCAGGGTTCGTTAATCGTGGAAATCACTCTGGGACCCCAAAACAGTGAGTAATAGTCCATGAAACGGGCAAGAATCGGCCAAAACTGCCAGTGTTGATGACCGACATGTAAGCACACCCCGGGGTTCAATAACTATGGAAATCACTCCGGGACCCCAAAACATTGAGTAATAGTCCATGAAACGGGCCAGAATCGGCCAAAACTGCCAGTGTTGATGACCGACACGTAAGCGCACCCTAGTGTTCTATAACTATGGAAATCGCTTCGGGACCCCAAAATGATGAGTAATAATCCAAGAAGCTGGCCAGAATCGGCCAAAACTGTCAGTGTTGATGACCGACACTTAAACGCACCCCAGGATTCGTTAATCGTGGAAATCACTCTGGGACCCCAAAACAATGAGTAATAGTCCATGAAACGGGCCAGAATCGGCCAAAACTACTAGTTTTGATGACCGACACGTAAGCGCACCCTAGGGTTCAATAACTATGGAAATCGCTTCGGGACCCCAAAACGATGGGTAATAATCCAAGAAACTGGCCAGAATCGGCCAAAACTACGAGTGTTGATGAACATAACGTAAACGCACCCAGGGTTCGTTAATCGTGGAAATCACTCTGGGACCCCAAAACAGTGAGTAATAGTCCATGAAACGGGCAAGAATCGGCCAAAACTGCCAGTGTTGATGACCGACATGTAAGCACACCCTGGGGTTCAATAACTATGGAAATCACTCCGGGACCCCAAAACATTGAGTAATAGTCCATGAAACGGGCCAGAATCGGCCAAAACTGCCAGTGTTGATGACCGACACGTAAGCGCACCCTAGTGTTCTATAACTATGGAAATCGCTTCGGGACCCCAAAATGATGAGTAATAATCCAAGAAGCTGGCCAGAATCGGCCAAAACTGTCAGTGTTGATGACCGACACTTAAACGCACCCCAGGATTCGTTAATCGTGGAAATCACTCTGGGACCCCAAAACAATGAGTAATAGTCCATGAAACGGGCCAGAATCGGCCAAAACTACTAGTTTTGATGACCGACACGTAAGCGTACCCTGGGGTTCAATTACTATGGAAATCGCTTCGAGACCCCAAAACGGTGAGTAAAAATCCAAGAAACTGGCTAGAATCGGCCAAAACTGCCAGTGTTGATGACCGACACGTAAGCGCACCCTAGTGTTCTATAACTATGGAAATCGCTTCGGGACCCCAAAACGATGAGTAATAATCCAAGAAACTGGCCAGAATCGGCCAAAACTGTTAGTGTTGCTGACCGACACTTAAACGCACCCCAGGATTCGTTAATCCTGGAAATCACTCTGGGACCCCAAAACAGTGAGTAACAGTCCATGAAACGGGCCAGAATCGGCCAAAACTGACAGTTTTGATGACCGACACGTAAGCGCACCCTAGGGTTCAATAACTATGGAAATCGCTTCGGGACCCCAAAACGATGGGTAATAATCCAAGAAACTGGCCAGAATCGACCAAAACTGCGAGTGTTGATGACCGACACTTAAACACACCCCAGGGTTTGTTAATCGTGGAAATCATTCTTGGACCCCAAAACAGTGAGTAATAGTCCATGAAACGGACCAGAATCGGCCAAAACTGCCAGTGTTGATGACCGACACGTAAGCGCACCCTAGGGTTCTATAACTATGGAAATTGCTTCGGGACCCCAAAATGTTGAGTAATAATCCAAGAAACTGGCCAGAATCGGCCAAAACTGCAAGTGTTGATGAACATAACGTAAACGCACCCAGGATTTGTTAATCGTGGAAATCACTCTGGGACCCGAAAACAGTGAGTAATAGTCCATGAAACGGGCCAGAATCGGCCAAAACTGACAGTTTTGATGACCGACACGTAAGCGCACCCTAGGGTTCAATAACTATGGAAATCGCTTCGGGACCCCAAAACGATGGGTAATAATCCAAGAAACTGGCCAGAATCGGCCAAAACTGCGAGTGTTGATGACCGACACTTAAACACACCCCAGGGTTTGTTAATCGTGGAAATCACTCTTGGACCCCAAAACAGTGAGTAATAGTCCATGAAACGGACCAGAATTGGCCAAAACTGCCAGTGTTGATGACCGACACGTAAGCGCACCCTAGGGTTCTATAACTGTGGAAATCGCTTCGGGACCCCAAAACGTTGAGTAATAATCCAAGAAACTGGCTAGAATCGGCCAAAACTACGAGTGTTGATGAACATAACGTAAACGCACCCAGGGTTCGTTAATCGTGGAAATCACTCTGGGACCCCAAAACAGTGAGTAATAGTCCATGAAACGGGCAAGAATCGGCCAAAACTGCCAGTGTTGATGACCGACATGTAAGCACACCCCGGGGTTCAATAACTATGGAAATCACTCCGGGACCCCAAAACATTGAGTAATAGTCCATGAAACGGGCCAGAATCGGCCAAAACTGCCAGTGTTGATGACCGACACGTAAGCGCACCCTAGTGTTCTATAACTATGGAAATCGCTTCGGGACCCCAAAACGATGAGTAATAATCCAAGAAGCTGGCCAGAATCGGCCAAAACTGTCAGTGTTGATGACCGACACTTAAACGCACCCCAGGATTCGTTAATCGTGGAAATCACTCTGGGACCCCAAAACAATGAGTAATAGTCCATGAAACGGGCCAGAATCGGCCAAAACTACTAGTTTTGATGACCGACACGTAAGCGCACCCTAGGGTTCAATAACTATGGAAATCGCTTCGGGACCCCAAAACGATGGGTAATAATCCAAGAAACTGGCCAGAATCGACCAAAACTGCGAGTGTTGATGACCGACACTTAAACACACCCCAGGGTTTGTTAATCGTGGAAATCATTCTTGGACCCCAAAACAGTGAGTAATAGTCCATGAAACGGACCAGAATCGGCCAAAACTGCCAGTGTTGATGACCGACACGTAAGCGCACCCTAGGGTTCTATAACTATGGAAATTGCTTCGGGACCCCAAAATGTTGAGTAATAATCCAAGAAACTGGCCAGAATCGGCCAAAACTGCAAGTGTTGATGAACATAACGTAAACGCACCCAGGATTTGTTAATCGTGGAAATCACTCTGGGACCCGAAAACAGTGAGTAATAGTCCATGAAACGGGCCAGAATCGGCCAAAACTGACAGTTTTGATGACCGACACGTAAGCGCACCCTAGGGTTCAATAACTATGGAAATCGCTTCGGGACCCCAAAACGATGGGTAATAATCCAAGAAACTGGCCAGAATCGGCCAAAACTGCGAGTGTTGATGACCGACACTTAAACACACCCCAGGGTTTGTTAATCGTGGAAATCACTCTTGGACCCCAAAACAGTGAGTAATAGTCCATGAAACGGACCAGAATTGGCCAAAACTGCCAGTGTTGATGACCGACACGTAAGCGCACCCTAGGGTTCTATAACTGTGGAAATCGCTTCGGGACCCCAAAACGTTGAGTAATAATCCAAGAAACTGGCTAGAATCGGCCAAAACTACGAGTGTTGATGAACATAACGTAAACGCACCCAGGGTTCGTTAATCGTGGAAATCACTCTGGGACCCCAAAACAGTGAGTAATAGTCCATGAAACGGGCAAGAATCGGCCAAAACTGCCAGTGTTGATGACCGACATGTAAGCACACCCCGGGGTTCAATAACTATGGAAATCACTCCGGGACCCCAAAACATTGAGTAATAGTCCATGAAACGGGCCAGAATCGGCCAAAACTGCCAGTGTTGATGACCGACACGTAAGCGCACCCTAGTGTTCTATAACTATGGAAATCGCTTCGGGACCCCAAAACGATGAGTAATAATCCAAGAAGCTGGCCAGAATCGGCCAAAACTGTCAGTGTTGATGACCGACACTTAAACGCACCCCAGGATTCGTTAATCGTGGAAATCACTCTGGGACCCCAAAACAATGAGTAATAGTCCATGAAACGGGCCAGAATCGGCCAAAACTACTAGTTTTGATGACCGACACGTAAGCGCACCCTAGGGTTCAATAACTATGGAAATCGCTTCGGGACCCCAAAACGATGGGTAATAATCCAAGAAACTGGCCAGAATCGACCAAAACTGCGAGTGTTGATGACCGACACTTAAACACACCCCAGGGTTTGTTAATCGTGGAAATCATTCTTGGACCCCAAAACAGTGAGTAATAGTCCATGAAACGGACCAGAATCGGCCAAAACTGCCAGTGTTGATGACCGACACGTAAGCGCACCCTAGGGTTCTATAACTATGGAAATTGCTTCGGGACCCCAAAATGTTGAGTAATAATCCAAGAAACTGGCCAGAATCGGCCAAAACTGCAAGTGTTGATGAACATAACGTAAACGCACCCAGGATTTGTTAATCGTGGAAATCACTCTGGGACCCGAAAACAGTGAGTAATAGTCCATGAAACGGGCCAGAATCGGCCAAAACTGACAGTTTTGATGACCGACACGTAAGCGCACCCTAGGGTTCAATAACTATGGAAATCGCTTCGGGACCCCAAAACGATGGGTAATAATCCAAGAAACTGGCCAGAATCGGCCAAAACTGCGAGTGTTGATGACCGACACTTAAACACACCCCAGGGTTTGTTAATCGTGGAAATCACTCTTGGACCCCAAAACAGTGAGTAATAGTCCATGAAACGGACCAGAATTGGCCAAAACTGCCAGTGTTGATGACCGACACGTAAGCGCACCCTAGGGTTCTATAACTGTGGAAATCGCTTCGGGACCCCAAAACGTTGAGTAATAATCCAAGAAACTGGCTAGAATCGGCCAAAACTACGAGTGTTGATGAACATAACGTAAACGCACCCAGGGTTCGTTAATCGTGGAAATCACTCTGGGACCCCAAAACAGTGAGTAATAGTCCATGAAACGGGCAAGAATCGGCCAAAACTGCCAGTGTTGATGACCGACATGTAAGCACACCCCGGGGTTCAATAACTATGGAAATCACTCCGGGACCCCAAAACATTGAGTAATAGTCCATGAAACGGGCCAGAATCGGCCAAAACTGCCAGTGTTGATGACCGACACGTAAGCGCACCCTAGTGTTCTATAACTATGGAAATCGCTTCGGGACCCCAAAACGATGAGTAATAATCCAAGAAGCTGGCCAGAATCGGCCAAAACTGTCAGTGTTGATGACCGACACTTAAACGCACCCCAGGATTCGTTAATCGTGGAAATCACTCTGGGACCCCAAAACAATGAGTAATAGTCCATGAAACGGGCCAGAATCGGCCAAAACTACTAGTTTTGATGACCGACACGTAAGCGCACCCTAGGGTTCAATAACTATGGAAATCGCTTCGGGACCCCAAAACGATGGGTAATAATCCAAGAAACTGGCCAGAATCGACCAAAACTGCGAGTGTTGATGACCGACACTTAAACACACCCCAGGGTTTGTTAATCGTGGAAATCATTCTTGGACCCCAAAACAGTGAGTAATAGTCCATGAAACGGA
The DNA here is from genome assembly GCA_963921465.1 of Triticum timopheevii. Taxonomy (NCBI): domain Eukaryota; kingdom Viridiplantae; phylum Streptophyta; class Magnoliopsida; order Poales; family Poaceae; genus Triticum; species Triticum timopheevii. The sequence goes on from OY997270.1 coordinate 333,766,964, forward strand.
CCAGAATCGGCCAAAACTGCCAGTGTTGATGACCGACACGTAAGCGCACCCTAGGGTTCTATAACTATGGAAATTGCTTCGGGACCCCAAAATGTTGAGTAATAATCCAAGAAACTGGCCAGAATCGGCCAAAACTGCAAGTGTTGATGAACATAACGTAAACGCACCCAGGATTTGTTAATCGTGGAAATCACTCTGGGACCCGAAAACAGTGAGTAATAGTCCATGAAACGGGCCAGAATCGGCCAAAACTGACAGTTTTGATGACCGACACGTAAGCGCACCCTAGGGTTCAATAACTATGGAAATCGCTTCGGGACCCCAAAACGATGGGTAATAATCCAAGAAACTGGCCAGAATCGGCCAAAACTGCGAGTGTTGATGACCGACACTTAAACACACCCCAGGGTTTGTTAATCGTGGAAATCACTCTTGGACCCCAAAACAGTGAGTAATAGTCCATGAAACGGACCAGAATTGGCCAAAACTGCCAGTGTTGATGACCGACACGTAAGCGCACCCTAGGGTTCTATAACTGTGGAAATCGCTTCGGGACCCCAAAACGTTGAGTAATAATCCAAGAAACTGGCCAGAATCGGCCAAAACTACGAGTGTTGATGAACATAACGTAAACGCACCCAGGGTTCGTTAATCGTGGAAATCACTCTGGGACCCCAAAACAGTGAGTAATAGTCCATGAAACGGGCAAGAATCGGCCAAAACTGCCAGTGTTGATGACCGACATGTAAGCACACCCCGGGGTTCAATAACTATGGAAATCACTCCGGGACCCCAAAACATTGAGTAATAGTCCATGAAACGGGCCAGAATCGGCCAAAACTGCCAGTGTTGATGACCGACACGTAAGCGCACCCTAGTGTTCTATAACTATGGAAATCGCTTCGGGACCCCAAAATGATGAGTAATAATCCAAGAAGCTGGCCAGAATCGGCCAAAACTGTCAGTGTTGATGACCGACACTTAAACGCACCCCAGGATTCGTTAATCGTGGAAATCACTCTGGGACCCCAAAACAATGAGTAATAGTCCATGAAACGGGCCAGAATCGGCCAAAACTACTAGTTTTGATGACCGACACGTAAGCGTACCCTAGGGTTCAATTACTATGGAAATCGCTTCGAGACCCCAAAACGGTGAGTAAAAATCCAAAAACTGGCTAGAATCGGCCAAAACTGCCAGTGTTGATGACCGACACGTAAGCGCACCCTAGTGTTCTATAACTATGGAAATCGCTTCGGGACCCCAAAACGATGAGTAATAATCCAAGAAGCTGGCCAGAATCGGCCAAAACTGTCAGTGTTGATGACCGACACTTAAACGCACCCCAGGATTCGTTAATCGTGGAAATCACTCTGGGACCCCAAAACAATGAGTAATAGTCCATGAAACGGGCCAGAATCGGCCAAAACTACTAGTTTTGATGACCGACACGTAAGCGCACCCTAGGGTTCAATAACTATGGAAATCGCTTCGGGACCCCAAAACGATGGGTAATAATCCAAGAAACTGGCCAGAATCGACCAAAACTGCGAGTGTTGATGACCGACACTTAAACACACCCCAGGGTTTGTTAATCGTGGAAATCATTCTTGGACCCCAAAACAGTGAGTAATAGTCCATGAAACGGACCAGAATCGGCCAAAACTGCCAGTGTTGATGACCGACACGTAAGCGCACCCTAGGGTTCTATAACTATGGAAATTGCTTCGGGACCCCAAAATGTTGAGTAATAATCCAAGAAACTGGCCAGAATCGGCCAAAACTGCAAGTGTTGATGAACATAACGTAAACGCACCCAGGATTTGTTAATCGTGGAAATCACTCTGGGACCCGAAAACAGTGAGTAATAGTCCATGAAACGGGCCAGAATCGGCCAAAACTGACAGTTTTGATGACCGACACGTAAGCGCACCCTAGGGTTCAATAACTATGGAAATCGCTTCGGGACCCCAAAACGATGGGTAATAATCCAAGAAACTGGCCAGAATCGGCCAAAACTGCGAGTGTTGATGACCGACACTTAAACACACCCCAGGGTTTGTTAATCGTGGAAATCACTCTTGGACCCCAAAACAGTGAGTAATAGTCCATGAAACGGACCAGAATTGGCCAAAACTGCCAGTGTTGATGACCGACACGTAAGCGCACCCTAGGGTTCTATAACTGTGGAAATCGCTTCGGGACCCCAAAACGTTGAGTAATAATCCAAGAAACTGGCCAGAATCGGCCAAAACTACGAGTGTTGATGAACATAACGTAAACGCACCCAGGGTTCGTTAATCGTGGAAATCACTCTGGGACCCCAAAACAGTGAGTAATAGTCCATGAAACGGGCAAGAATCGGCCAAAACTGCCAGTGTTGATGACCGACATGTAAGCACACCCCGGGGTTCAATAACTATGGAAATCACTCCGGGACCCCAAAACATTGAGTAATAGTCCATGAAACGGGCCAGAATCGGCCAAAACTGCCAGTGTTGATGACCGACACGTAAGCGCACCCTAGTGTTCTATAACTATGGAAATCGCTTCGGGACCCCAAAATGATGAGTAATAATCCAAGAAGCTGGCCAGAATCGGCCAAAACTGTCAGTGTTGATGACCGACACTTAAACGCACCCCAGGATTCGTTAATCGTGGAAATCACTCTGGGACCCCAAAACAATGAGTAATAGTCCATGAAACGGGCCAGAATCGGCCAAAACTACTAGTTTTGATGACCGACACGTAAGCGTACCCTAGGGTTCAATTACTATGGAAATCGCTTCGAGACCCCAAAACGGTGAGTAAAAATCCAAAAACTGGCTAGAATCGGCCAAAACTGCCAGTGTTGATGACCGACACGTAAGCGCACCCTAGTGTTCTATAACTATGGAAATCGCTTCGGGACCCCAAAACGATGAGTAATAATCCAAGAAACTGGCCAGAATCGGCCAAAACTGTTAGTGTTGATGACCGACACTTAAACGCACCCCAGGATTCGTTAATCGTGGAAATCACTCTGGGACCCCAAAACAGTGAGTAACAGTCCATGAAACGGGCCAGAATCGGCCAAAACTGACAGTTTTGATGACCGACACGTAAGCGCACCCTAGGGTTCAATAACTATGGAAATCGCTTCGGGACCCCAAAACGATGGGTAATAATCCAAGAAACTGGCCAGAATCGACCAAAACTGCGAGTGTTGATGACCGACACTTAAACACACCCCAGGGTTTGTTAATCGTGGAAATCATTCTTGGACCCCAAAACAGTGAGTAATAGTCCATGAAACGGACCAGAATCGGCCAAAACTGCCAGTGTTGATGACCGACACGTAAGCGCACCCTAGGGTTCTATAACTATGGAAATTGCTTCGGGACCCCAAAATGTTGAGTAATGATCCAAGAAACTGGCCAGAATCGGCCAAAACTGCAAGTGTTGATGAACATAACGTAAACGCACCCAGGATTTGTTAATCGTGGAAATCACTCTGGGACCCGAAAACAGTGAGTAATAGTCCATGAAACGGGCCAGAATCGGCCAAAACTGACAGTTTTGATGACCGACACGTAAGCGCACCCTAGGGTTCAATAACTATGGAAATCGCTTCGGGACCCCAAAACGATGGGTAATAATCCAAGAAACTGGCCAGAATCGGCCAAAACTGCGAGTGTTGATGACCGACACTTAAACACACCCCAGGGTTTGTTAATCGTGGAAATCACTCTTGGACCCCAAAACAGTGAGTAATAGTCCATGAAACGGACCAGAATTGGCCAAAACTGCCAGTGTTGATGACCGACACGTAAGCGCACCCTAGGGTTCTATAACTGTGGAAATCGCTTCGGGACCCCAAAACGTTGAGTAATAATCCAAGAAACTGGCCAGAATCGGCCAAAACTACGAGTGTTGATGAACATAACGTAAACGCACCCAGGGTTCATTAATCGTGGAAATCACTCTGGGACCCCAAAACAGTGAGTAATAGTCCATGAAACGGGCAAGAATCGGCCAAAACTGCCAGTGTTGATGACCGACATGTAAGCACACCCCGGGGTTCAATAACTATGGAAATCACTCCGGGACCCCAAAACATTGAGTAATAGTCCATGAAACGGGCCAGAATCGGCCAAAACTGCCAGTGTTGATGACCGACACGTAAGCGCACCCTAGTGTTCTATAACTATGGAAATCGCTTCGGGACCCCAAAATGATGAGTAATAATCCAAGAAGCTGGCCAGAATCGGCCAAAACTGTCAGTGTTGATGACCGACACTTAAACGCACCCCAGGATTCGTTAATCGTGGAAATCACTCTGGGACCCCAAAACAATGAGTAATAGTCCATGAAACGGGCCAGAATCGGCCAAAACTACTAGTTTTGATGACCGACACGTAAGCGTACCCTGGGGTTCAATTACTATGGAAATCGCTTCGAGACCCCAAAACGGTGAGTAAAAATCCAAAAACTGGCTAGAATCGGCCAAAACTGCCAGTGTTGATGACCGACACGTAAGCGCACCCTAGTGTTCTATAACTATGGAAATCGCTTCGGGACCCCAAAACGATGAGTAATAATCCAAGAAACTGGCCAGAATCGGCCAAAACTGCAAGTGTTGATGAACATAACGTAAACGCACCCAGGATTTGTTAATCGTGGAAATCACTCTGGGACCCGAAAACAGTGAGTAATAGTCCATGAAACGGGCCAGAATCGGCCAAAACTGACAGTTTTGATGACCGACACGTAAGCGCACCCTAGGGTTCAATAACTATGGAAATCGCTTCGGGACCCCAAAACGATGGGTAATAATCCAAGAAACTGGCCAGAATCGGCCAAAACTGCGAGTGTTGATGACCGACACTTAAACACACCCCAGGGTTTGTTAATCGTGGAAATCACTCTTGGACCCCAAAACAGTGAGTAATAGTCCATGAAACGGACCAGAATTGGCCAAAACTGCCAGTGTTGATGACCGACACGTAAGCGCACCCTAGGGTTCTATAACTGTGGAAATCGCTTCGGGACCCCAAAACGTTGAGTAATAATCCAAGAAACTGGCCAGAATCGGCCAAAACTACGAGTGTTGATGAACATAACGTAAACGCACCCAGGGTTCGTTAATCGTGGAAATCACTCTGGGACCCCAAAACAGTGAGTAATAGTCCATGAAACGGGCAAGAATCGGCCAAAACTGCCAGTGTTGATGACCGACATGTAAGCACACCCCGGGGTTCAATAACTATGGAAATCACTCCGGGACCCCAAAACATTGAGTAATAGTCCATGAAACGGGCCAGAATCGGCCAAAACTGCCAGTGTTGATGACCGACACGTAAGCGCACCCTAGTGTTCTATAACTATGGAAATCGCTTCGGGACCCCAAAATGATGAGTAATAATCCAAGAAGCTGGCCAGAATCGGCCAAAACTGTCAGTGTTGATGACCGACACTTAAACGCACCCCAGGATTCGTTAATCGTGGAAATCACTCTGGGACCCCAAAACAATGAGTAATAGTCCATGAAACGGGCCAGAATCGGCCAAAACTACTAGTTTTGATGACCGACACGTAAGCGTACCCTAGGGTTCAATTACTATGGAAATCGCTTCGAGACCCCAAAACGGTGAGTAAAAATCCAAAAACTGGCTAGAATCGGCCAAAACTGCCAGTGTTGATGACCGACACGTAAGCGCACCCTAGTGTTCTATAACTATGGAAATCGCTTCGGGACCCCAAAACGATGAGTAATAATCCAAGAAGCTGGCCAGAATCGGCCAAAACTGTCAGTGTTGATGACCGACACTTAAACGCACCCCAGGATTCGTTAATCGTGGAAATCACTCTGGGACCCCAAAACAATGAGTAATAGTCCATGAAACGGGCCAGAATCGGCCAAAACTACTAGTTTTGATGACCGACACGTAAGCGCACCCTAGGGTTCAATAACTATGGAAATCGCTTCGGGACCCCAAAACGATGGGTAATAATCCAAGAAACTGGCCAGAATCGACCAAAACTGCGAGTGTTGATGACCGACACTTAAACACACCCCAGGGTTTGTTAATCGTGGAAATCATTCTTGGACCCCAAAACAGTGAGTAATAGTCCATGAAACGGACCAGAATCGGCCAAAACTGCCAGTGTTGATGACCGACACGTAAGCGCACCCTAGGGTTCTATAACTATGGAAATTGCTTCGGGACCCCAAAATGTTGAGTAATAATCCAAGAAACTGGCCAGAATCGGCCAAAACTGCAAGTGTTGATGAACATAACGTAAACGCACCCAGGATTTGTTAATCGTGGAAATCACTCTGGGACCCGAAAACAGTGAGTAATAGTCCATGAAACGGGCCAGAATCGGCCAAAACTGACAGTTTTGATGACCGACACGTAAGCGCACCCTAGGGTTCAATAACTATGGAAATCGCTTCGGGACCCCAAAACGATGGGTAATAATCCAAGAAACTGGCCAGAATCGGCCAAAACTGCGAGTGTTGATGACCGACACTTAAACACACCCCAGGGTTTGTTAATCGTGGAAATCACTCTTGGACCCCAAAACAGTGAGTAATAGTCCATGAAACGGACCAGAATTGGCCAAAACTGCCAGTGTTGATGACCGACACGTAAGCGCACCCTAGGGTTCTATAACTGTGGAAATCGCTTCGGGACCCCAAAACGTTGAGTAATAATCCAAGAAACTGGCCAGAATCGGCCAAAACTACGAGTGTTGATGAACATAACGTAAACGCACCCAGGGTTCGTTAATCGTGGAAATCACTCTGGGACCCCAAAACAGGGAGTAATAGTCCATGAAACGGGCAAGAATCGGCCAAAACTGCCAGTGTTGATGACCGACATGTAAGCACACCCCGGGGTTCAATAACTATGGAAATCACTCCGGGACCCCAAAACATTGAGTAATAGTCCATGAAACGGGCCAGAATCGGCCAAAACTGCCAGTGTTGATGACCGACACGTAAGCGCACCCTAGTGTTCTATAACTATGGAAATCGCTTCGGGACCCCAAAATGATGAGTAATAATCCAAGAAGCTGGCCAGAATCGGCCAAAACTGTCAGTGTTGATGACCGACACTTAAACGCACCCCAGGATTCGTTAATCGTGGAAATCACTCTGGGACCCCAAAACAATGAGTAATAGTCCATGAAACGGGCCAGAATCGGCCAAAACTACTAGTTTTGATGACCGACACGTAAGCGTACCCTAGGGTTCAATTACTATGGAAATCGCTTCGAGACCCCAAAACGGTGAGTAAAAATCCAAAAACTGGCTAGAATCGGCCAAAACTGCCAGTGTTGATGACCGACACGTAAGCGCACCCTAGTGTTCTATAACTATGGAAATCGCTTCGGGACCCCAAAACGATGAGTAATAATCCAAGAAACTGGCCAGAATCGGCCAAAACTGTTAGTGTTGATGACCGACACTTAAACGCACCCCAGGATTCGTTAATCGTGGAAATCACTCTGGGACCCCAAAACAGTGAGTAACAGTCCATGAAACGGGCCAGAATCGGCCAAAACTGACAGTTTTGATGACCGACACGTAAGCGCACCCTAGGGTTCAATAACTATGGAAATCGCTTCGGGACCCCAAAACGATGGGTAATAATCCAAGAAACTGGCCAGAATCGACCAAAACTGCGAGTGTTGATGACCGACACTTAAACACACCCCAGGGTTTGTTAATCGTGGAAATCATTCTTGGACCCCAAAACAGTGAGTAATAGTCCATGAAACGGACCAGAATCGGCCAAAACTGCCAGTGTTGATGACCGACACGTAAGCGCACCCTAGGGTTCTATAACTATGGAAATTGCTTCGGGACCCCAAAATGTTGAGTAATGATCCAAGAAACTGGCCAGAATCGGCCAAAACTGCAAGTGTTGATGAACATAACGTAAACGCACCCAGGATTTGTTAATCGTGGAAATCACTCTGGGACCCGAAAACAGTGAGTAATAGTCCATGAAACGGGCCAGAATCGGCCAAAACTGACAGTTTTGATGACCGACACGTAAGCGCACCCTAGGGTTCAATAACTATGGAAATCGCTTCGGGACCCCAAAACGATGGGTAATAATCCAAGAAACTGGCCAGAATCGGCCAAAACTGCGAGTGTTGATGACCGACACTTAAACACACCCCAGGGTTTGTTAATCGTGGAAATCACTCTTGGACCCCAAAACAGTGAGTAATAGTCCATGAAACGGACCAGAATTGGCCAAAACTGCCAGTGTTGATGACCGACACGTAAGCGCACCCTAGGGTTCTATAACTGTGGAAATCGCTTCGGGACCCCAAAACGTTGAGTAATAATCCAAGAAACTGGCCAGAATCGGCCAAAACTACGAGTGTTGATGAACATAACGTAAACGCACCCAGGGTTCGTTAATCGTGGAAATCACTCTGGGACCCCAAAACAGGGAGTAATAGTCCATGAAACGGGCAAGAATCGGCCAAAACTGCCAGTGTTGATGACCGACATGTAAGCACACCCCGGGGTTCAATAACTATGGAAATCACTCCGGGACCCCAAAACATTGAGTAATAGTCCATGAAACGGGCCAGAATCGGCCAAAACTGCCAGTGTTGATGACCGACACGTAAGCGCACCCTAGTGTTCTATAACTATGGAAATCGCTTCGGGACCCCAAAATGATGAGTAATAATCCAAGAAGCTGGCCAGAATCGGCCAAAACTGTCAGTGTTGATGACCGACACTTAAACGCACCCCAGGATTCGTTAATCGTGGAAATCACTCTGGGACCCCAAAACAATGAGTAATAGTCCATGAAACGGGCCAGAATCGGCCAAAACTACTAGTTTTGATGACCGACACGTAAGCGTACCCTAGGGTTCAATTACTATGGAAATCGCTTCGAGACCCCAAAACGGTGAGTAAAAATCCAAAAACTGGCTAGAATCGGCCAAAACTGCCAGTGTTGATGACCGACACGTAAGCGCACCCTAGTGTTCTATAACTATGGAAATCGCTTCGGGACCCCAAAACGATGAGTAATAATCCAAGAAACTGGCCAGAATCGGCCAAAACTGTTAGTGTTGATGACCGACACTTAAACGCACCCCAGGATTCGTTAATCGTGGAAATCACTCTGGGACCCCAAAACAGTGAGTAACAGTCCATGAAACGGGCCAGAATCGGCCAAAACTGACAGTTTTGATGACCGACACGTAAGCGCACCCTAGGGTTCAATAACTATGGAAATCGCTTCGGGACCCCAAAACGATGGGTAATAATCCAAGAAACTGGCCAGAATCGACCAAAACTGCGAGTGTTGATGACCGACACTTAAACACACCCCAGGGTTTGTTAATCGTGGAAATCATTCTTGGACCCCAAAACAGTGAGTAATAGTCCATGAAACGGACCAGAATCGGCCAAAACTGCCAGTGTTGATGACCGACACGTAAGCGCACCCTAGGGTTCTATAACTATGGAAATTGCTTCGGGACCCCAAAATGTTGAGTAATGATCCAAGAAACTGGCCAGAATCGGCCAAAACTGCAAGTGTTGATGAACATAACGTAAACGCACCCAGGATTTGTTAATCGTGGAAATCACTCTGGGACCCGAAAACAGTGAGTAATAGTCCATGAAACGGGCCAGAATCGGCCAAAACTGACAGTTTTGATGACCGACACGTAAGCGCACCCTAGGGTTCAATAACTATGGAAATCGCTTCGGGACCCCAAAACGATGGGTAATAATCCAAGAAACTGGCCAGAATCGGCCAAAACTGCGAGTGTTGATGACCGACACTTAAACACACCCCAGGGTTTGTTAATCGTGGAAATCACTCTTGGACCCCAAAACAGTGAGTAATAGTCCATGAAACGGACCAGAATTGGCCAAAACTGCCAGTGTTGATGACCGACACGTAAGCGCACCCTAGGGTTCTATAACTGTGGAAATCGCTTCGGGACCCCAAAACGTTGAGTAATAATCCAAGAAACTGGCCAGAATCGGCCAAAACTACGAGTGTTGATGAACATAACGTAAACGCACCCAGGGTTCATTAATCGTGGAAATCACTCTGGGACCCCAAAACAGTGAGTAATAGTCCATGAAACGGGCAAGAATCGGCCAAAACTGCCAGTGTTGATGACCGACATGTAAGCACACCCCGGGGTTCAATAACTATGGAAATCACTCCGGGACCCCAAAACATTGAGTAATAGTCCATGAAACGGGCCAGAATCGGCCAAAACTGCCAGTGTTGATGACCGACACGTAAGCGCACCCTAGTGTTCTATAACTATGGAAATCGCTTCGGGACCCCAAAATGATGAGTAATAATCCAAGAAGCTGGCCAGAATCGGCCAAAACTGTCAGTGTTGATGACCGACACTTAAACGCACCCCAGGATTCGTTAATCGTGGAAATCACTCTGGGACCCCAAAACAATGAGTAATAGTCCATGAAACGGGCCAGAATCGGCCAAAACTACTAGTTTTGATGACCGACACGTAAGCGTACCCTGGGGTTCAATTACTATGGAAATCGCTTCGAGACCCCAAAACGGTGAGTAAAAATCCAAAAACTGGCTAGAATCGGCCAAAACTGCCAGTGTTGATGACCGACACGTAAGCGCACCCTAGTGTTCTATAACTATGGAAATCGCTTCGGGACCCCAAAACGATGAGTAATAATCCAAGAAACTGGCCAGAATCGGCCAAAACTGTTAGTGTTGATGACCGACACTTAAACGCACCCCAGGATTCGTTAATCGTGGAAATCACTCTGGGACCCCAAAACAGTGAGTAACAGTCCATGAAACGGGCCAGAATCGGCCAAAACTGACAGTTTTGATGACCGACACGTAAGCGCACCCTAGGGTTCAATAACTATGGAAATCGCTTCGGGACCCCAAAACGATGGGTAATAATCCAAGAAACTGGCCAGAATCGACCAAAACTGCGAGTGTTGATGACCGACACTTAAACACACCCCAGGGTTTGTTAATCGTGGAAATCATTCTTGGACCCCAAAACAGTGAGTAATAGTCCATGAAACGGACCAGAATCGGCCAAAACTGCCAGTGTTGATGACCGACACGTAAGCGCACCCTAGGGTTCTATAACTATGGAAATTGCTTCGGGACCCCAAAATGTTGAGTAATGATCCAAGAAACTGGCCAGAATCGGCCAAAACTGCAAGTGTTGATGAACATAACGTAAACGCACCCAGGATTTGTTAATCGTGGAAATCACTCTGGGACCCGAAAACAGTGAGTAATAGTCCATGAAACGGGCCAGAATCGGCCAAAACTGACAGTTTTGATGACCGACACGTAAGCGCACCCTAGGGTTCAATAACTATGGAAATCGCTTCGGGACCCCAAAACGATGGGTAATAATCCAAGAAACTGGCCAGAATCGGCCAAAACTGCGAGTGTTGATGACCGACACTTAAACACACCCCAGGGTTTGTTAATCGTGGAAATCACTCTTGGACCCCAAAACAGTGAGTAATAGTCCATGAAACGGACCAGAATTGGCCAAAACTGCCAGTGTTGATGACCGACACGTAAGCGCACCCTAGGGTTCTATAACTGTGGAAATCGCTTCGGGACCCCAAAACGTTGAGTAATAATCCAAGAAACTGGCCAGAATCGGCCAAAACTACGAGTGTTGATGAACATAACGTAAACGCACCCAGGGTTCGTTAATCGTGGAAATCACTCTGGGACCCCAAAACAGTGAGTAATAGTCCATGAAACGGGCAACAATCGGCCAAAACTGCCAGTGTTGATGACCGACATGTAAGCACACCCTGGGGTTCAATAACTATGGAAATCACTCCGGGACCCCAAAACATTGAGTAATAGTCCATGAAACGGGCCAGAATCGGCCAAAACTGCCAGTGTTGATGACCGACACGTAAGCGCACCCTAGTGTTCTATAACTATGGAAATCGCTTCGGGACCCCGAAATGATGAGTAATAATCCAAGAAGCTGGCCAGAATCGGCCAAAACTGTCAGTGTTGATGACCGACACTTAAACGCACCCCAGGATTCGTTAATCGTGGAAATCACTCTGGGACCCCAAAACAGTGAGTAATAGTCCATGAAACGGGCCAGAATCGGCCAAAACTACTAGTTTTGATGACCGACACGTAAGCGTACCCTGGGGTTCAATTACTATGGAAATCGCTTCGAGACCCCAAAACGGTGAGTAAAAATCCAAGAAACTGGCTAGAATCGGCCAAAACTGCCAGTGTTGATGACCGACACGTAAGCGCACCCTAGTGTTCTATAACTATGGAAATCGCTTCGGGACCCCAAAACGATGAGTAATAATCCAAGAAACTGGCCAGAATCGGCCAAAACTGTTAGTGTTGATGACCGACACTTAAACGCACCCCAGGATTCGTTAATCGTGGAAATCACTCTGGGACCCCAAAACAGTGAGTAACAGTCCATGAAACGGGCCAGAATCGGCCAAAACTGACAGTTTTGATGACCGACACGTAAGCGCACCCTAGGGTTCAATAACTATGGAAATCGATTTGGGACCCCAAAACGATGGGTAATAATCCAAGAAACTGGCCAGAATCGGCCAAAACTGCGAGTGTTGATGACCGACACTTAAATACACCCAAGGGTTTGTTAATCGTGGAAATCACTCTTGGACCCCAAAACAGTGAGTAATAGTCCATGAAACGGACCAGAATCGGCCAAAACTGCCAGTGTTGATGACCGACACGTAAGCGCACCCTAGGGTTCTATAACTATGGAAATCGCTTCGGGACCCCAAAACGTTGAGTAATAATCCAAGAAACTGGCCAGAATCGGCCAAAACTGCGAGTGTTGATGACCGACACTTAAACACACCCCAGGGTTTGTTAATCGTGGAAATCACTCTTGGACCCCAAAACAGTGAGTAATAGTCCATGAAACGGACCAGAATTGGCCAAAACTGCCAGTGTTGATGACCGACACGTAAGCGCACCCTAGGGTTCTATAACTGTGGAAATCGCTTCGGGACCCCAAAACATTGAGTAATAATCCAAGAAACTGGCCAGAATCGGCCAAAACTACAAGTGTTGATGAACATAACGTAAACGCACCCAGGGTTCGTTAATCGTGGAAATCACTCTGGGACCCCAAAACAGTGAGTAATAGTCCATGAAACGGGCAACAATCGGCCAAAACTGCCAGTGTTGATGACCGACACTTAAACACACCCCAGGGTTTGTTAATCGTGGAAATCACTCTTGGACCCCAAAACAGTGAGTAATAGTCCATGAAACGGACCAGAATTGGCCAAAACTGCCAGTGTTGATGACCGACACGTAAGCGCACCCTAGGGTTCTATAACTGTGGAAATCGCTTCGGGACCCCAAAACGTTGAGTAATAATCCAAGAAACTGGCCAGAATCGGCCAAAACTACGAGTGTTGATGAACATAACGTAAACGCACCCAGCGTTCATTAATCGTGGAAATCACTCTGGGACCCCAAAACAGTGAGTAATAGTCCATGAAACGGGCAAGAATCGGCCAAAACTGCCAGTGTTGATGACCGACATGTAAGCACACCCCGGGGTTCAATAACTATGGAAATCACTCCGGGACCCCAAAACATTGAGTAATAGTCCATGAAACGGGCCAGAATCGGCCAAAACTGCCAGTGTTGATGACCGACACGTAAGCGCACCCTAGTGTTCTATAACTATGGAAATCGCTTCGGGACCCCAAAATGATGAGTAATAATCCAAGAAGCTGGCCAGAATCGGCCAAAACTGTCAGTGTTGATGACCGACACTTAAACGCACCCCAGGATTCGTTAATCGTGGAAATCACTCTGGGACCCCAAAACAATGAGTAATAGTCCATGAAACGGGCCAGAATCGGCCAAAACTACTAGTTTTGATGACCGACACGTAAGCGTACCCTGGGGTTCAATTACTATGGAAATCGCTTCGAGACCCCAAAACGGTGAGTAAAAATCCAAAAACTGGCTAGAATCGGCCAAAACTGCCAGTGTTGATGACCGACACGTAAGCGCACCCTAGTGTTCTATAACTATGGAAATCGCTTCGGGACCCCAAAACGATGAGTAATAATCCAAGAAACTGGCCAGAATCGGCCAAAACTGTTAGTGTTGATGACCGACACTTAAACGCACCCCAGGATTCGTTAATCGTGGAAATCACTCTGGGACCCCAAAACAGTGAGTAACAGTCCATGAAACGGGCCAGAATCGGCCAAAACTGACAGTTTTGATGACCGACACGTAAGCGCACCCTAGGGTTCAATAACTATGGAAATCGCTTCGGGACCCCAAAACGATGGGTAATAATCCAAGAAACTGGCCAGAATCGACCAAAACTGCGAGTGTTGATGACCGACACTTAAACACACCCCAGGGTTTGTTAATCGTGGAAATCATTCTTGGACCCCAAAACAGTGAGTAATAGTCCATGAAACGGACCAGAATCGGCCAAAACTGCCAGTGTTGATGACCGACACGTAAGCGCACCCTAGGGTTCTATAACTATGGAAATTGCTTCGGGACCCCAAAATGTTGAGTAATGATCCAAGAAACTGGCCAGAATCGGCCAAAACTGCAAGTGTTGATGAACATAACGTAAACGCACCCAGGATTTGTTAATCGTGGAAATCACTCTGGGACCCGAAAACAGTGAGTAATAGTCCATGAAACGGGCCAGAATCGGCCAAAACTGACAGTTTTGATGACCGACACGTAAGCGCACCCTAGGGTTCAATAACTATGGAAATCGCTTCGGGACCCCAAAACGATGGGTAATAATCCAAGAAACTGGCCAGAATCGGCCAAAACTGCGAGTGTTGATGACCGACACTTAAACACACCCCAGGGTTTGTTAATCGTGGAAATCACTCTTGGACCCCAAAACAGTGAGTAATAGTCCATGAAACGGACCAGAATTGGCCAAAACTGCCAGTGTTGATGACCGACACGTAAGCGCACCCTAGGGTTCTATAACTGTGGAAATCGCTTCGGGACCCCAAAACGTTGAGTAATAATCCAAGAAACTGGCCAGAATCGGCCAAAACTACGAGTGTTGATGAACATAACGTAAACGCACCCAGGGTTCGTTAATCGTGGAAATCACTCTGGGACCCCAAAACAGTGAGTAATAGTCCATGAAACGGGCAACAATCGGCCAAAACTGCCAGTGTTGATGACCGACATGTAAGCACACCCTGGGGTTCAATAACTATGGAAATCACTCCGGGACCCCAAAACATTGAGTAATAGTCCATGAAACGGGCCAGAATCGGCCAAAACTGCCAGTGTTGATGACCGACACGTAAGCGCACCCTAGTGTTCTATAACTATGGAAATCGCTTCGGGACCCCGAAATGATGAGTAATAATCCAAGAAGCTGGCCAGAATCGGCCAAAACTGTCAGTGTTGATGACCGACACTTAAACGCACCCCAGGATTCGTTAATCGTGGAAATCACTCTGGGACCCCAAAACAGTGAGTAATAGTCCATGAAACGGGCCAGAATCGGCCAAAACTACTAGTTTTGATGACCGACACGTAAGCGTACCCTGGGGTTCAATTACTATGGAAATCGCTTCGAGACCCCAAAACGGTGAGTAAAAATCCAAGAAACTGGCTAGAATCGGCCAAAACTGCCAGTGTTGATGACCGACACGTAAGCGCACCCTAGTGTTCTATAACTATGGAAATCGCTTCGGGACCCCAAAACGATGAGTAATAATCCAAGAAACTGGCCAGAATCGGCCAAAACTGTTAGTGTTGATGACCGACACTTAAACGCACCCCAGGATTCGTTAATCGTGGAAATCACTCTGGGACCCCAAAACAGTGAGTAACAGTCCATGAAACGGGCCAGAATCGGCCAAAACTGACAGTTTTGATGACCGACACGTAAGCGCACCCTAGGGTTCAATAACTATGGAAATCGATTTGGGACCCCAAAACGATGGGTAATAATCCAAGAAACTGGCCAGAATCGGCCAAAACTGCGAGTGTTGATGACCGACACTTAAATACACCCAAGGGTTTGTTAATCGTGGAAATCACTCTTGGACCCCAAAACAGTGAGTAATAGTCCATGAAACGGACCAGAATCGGCCAAAACTGCCAGTGTTGATGACCGACACGTAAGCGCACCCTAGGGTTCTATAACTATGGAAATCGCTTCGGGACCCCAAAACGTTGAGTAATAATCCAAGAAACTGGCCAGAATCGGCCAAAACTGCGAGTGTTGATGACCGACACTTAAACACACCCCAGGGTTTGTTAATCGTGGAAATCACTCTTGGACCCCAAAACAGTGAGTAATAGTCCATGAAACGGACCAGAATTGGCCAAAACTGCCAGTGTTGATGACCGACACGTAAGCGCACCCTAGGGTTCTATAACTGTGGAAATCGCTTCGGGACCCCAAAACATTGAGTAATAATCCAAGAAACTGGCCAGAATCGGCCAAAACTACAAGTGTTGATGAACATAACGTAAACGCACCCAGGGTTCGTTAATCGTGGAAATCACTCTGGGACCCCAAAACAGTGAGTAATAGTCCATGAAACGGGCAACAATCGGCCAAAACTGCCAGTGTTGATGACCGACATGTAAGCACACCCTGGGGTTCAATAACTATGGAAATCACTCCGGGACCCCAAAACATTGAGTAATAGTCCATGAAACGGGCCAGAATCGGCCAAAACTGCCAGTGTTGATGACCGACACGTAAGCGCACCCTAGTGTTCTATAACTATGGAAATCGCTTCGGGACCCCGAAATGATGAGTAATAATCCAAGAAGCTGGCCAGAATCGGCCAAAACTGTCAGTGTTGATGACCGACACTTAAACGCACCCCAGGATTCGTTAATCGTGGAAATCACTCTGGGACCCCAAAACAGTGAGTAATAGTCCATGAAACGGGCCAGAATCGGCCAAAACTACTAGTTTTGATGACCGACACGTAAGCGTACCCTGGGGTTCAATTACTATGGAAATCGCTTCGAGACCCCAAAACGGTGAGTAAAAATCCAAGAAACTGGCTAGAATCGGCCAAAACTGCCAGTGTTGATGACCGACACGTAAGCGCACCCTAGTGTTCTATAACTATGGAAATCGCTTCGGGACCCCAAAACGATGAGTAATAATCCAAGAAACTGGCCAGAATCGGCCAAAACTGTTAGTGTTGATGACCGACACTTAAACGCACCCCAGGATTCGTTAATCGTGGAAATCACTCTGGGACCCCAAAACAGTGAGTAACAGTCCATGAAACGGGCCAGAATCGGCCAAAACTGACAGTTTTGATGACCGACACGTAAGCGCACCCTAGGGTTCAATAACTATGGAAATCGATTTGGGACCCCAAAACGATGGGTAATAATCCAAGAAACTGGCCAGAATCGGCCAAAACTGCGAGTGTTGATGACCGACACTTAAACACACCCAAGGGTTTGTTAATCGTGGAAATCACTCTTGGACCCCAAAACAGTGAGTAATAGTCCATGAAACGGACCAGAATCGGCCAAAACTGCCAGTGTTGATGACCGACACGTAAGCGCACCCTAGGGTTCTATAACTATGGAAATCGCTTCGGGACCCCAAAACGTTGAGTAATAATCCAAGAAACTGGCCAGAATCGGCCAAAACTGCGAGTGTTGATGACCGACACTTAAACACACCCCAGGGTTTGTTAATCGTGGAAATCACTCTTGGACCCCAAAACAGTGAGTAATAGTCCATGAAACGGACCAGAATTGGCCAAAACTGCCAGTGTTGATGACCGACACGTAAGCGCACCCTAGGGTTCTATAACTGTGGAAATCGCTTCGGGACCCCAAAACGTTGAGTAATAATCCAAGAAACTGGCCAGAATCGGCCAAAACTACAAGTGTTGATGAACATAACGTAAACACACCCAGGGTTCGTTAATCGTGGAAATCACTCTGGGACCCCAAAACAGTGAGTAATAGTCCATGAAACGGGCAACAATCGGCCAAAACTGCCAGTGTTGATGACCGACATGTAAGCACACCCTGGGGTTCAATAACTATGGAAATCACTCCGGGACCCCAAAACATTGAGTAATAGTCCATGAAACGGGCCAGAATCGGCCAAAACTGCCAGTGTTGATGACCGACACGTAAGCGCACCCTAGTGTTCTATAACTATGGAAATCGCTTCGGGACCCCGAAATGATGAGTAATAATCCAAGAAGCTGGCCAGAATCGGCCAAAACTGTCAGTGTTGATGACCGACACTTAAACGCACCCCAGGATTCGTTAATCGTGGAAATCACTCTGGGACCCCAAAACAGTGAGTAATAGTCCATGAAACGGGCCAGAATCGGCCAAAACTACTAGTTTTGATGACCGACACGTAAGCGTACCCTGGGGTTCAATTACTATGGAAATCGCTTCGAGACCCCAAAACGGTGAGTAAAAATCCAAGAAACTGGCTAGAATCGGCCAAAACTGCCAGTGTTGATGACCGACACGTAAGCGCACCCTAGTGTTCTATAACTATGGAAATCGCTTCGGGACCCCAAAACGATGAGTAATAATCCAAGAAACTGGCCAGAATCGGCCAAAACTGTTAGTGTTGATGACCGACACTTAAACGCACCCCAGGATTCGTTAATCGTGGAAATCACTCTGGGACCCCAAAACAGTGAGTAACAGTCCATGAAACGGGCCAGAATCGGCCAAAACTGACAGTTTTGATGACCGACACGTAAGCGCACCCTAGGGTTCAATAACTATGGAAATCGATTTGGGACCCCAAAACGATGGGTAATAATCCAAGAAACTGGCCAGAATCGGCCAAAACTGCGAGTGTTGATGACCGACACTTAAACACACCCAAGGGTTTGTTAATCGTGGAAATCACTCTTGGACCCCAAAACAGTGAGTAATAGTCCATGAAACGGACCAGAATCGGCCAAAACTGCCAGTGTTGATGACCGACACGTAAGCGCACCCTAGGGTTCTATAACTATGGACATCGCTTCGGGACCCCAAAACGTTGAGTAATAATCCAAGAAACTGGCCAGAATCGGCCAAAACTGCGAGTGTTGATGACCGACACTTAAACACACCCCAGGGTTTGTTAATCGTGGAAATCACTCTTGGACCCCAAAACAGTGAGTAATAGTCCATGAAACGGACCAGAATTGGCCAAAACTGCCAGTGTTGATGACCGACACGTAAGCGCACCCTACGGTTCTATAACTGTGGAAATCGCTTCGGGACCCCAAAACGTTGAGTAATAATCCAAGAAACTGGCCAGAATCGGCCAAAACTACAAGTGTTGATGAACATAACGTAAACGCACCCAGGGTTCGTTAATCGTGGAAATCACTCTGGGACCCCAAAACAGTGAGTAATAGTCCATGAAACGGGCAAGAATCGGCCAAAACTGCCAGTGTTGATGACCGACATGTAAGCACACCCTAGGGTTCAATAACTATGGAAATCACTCCGGGACCCCAAAACATTGAGTAATAGTCCATGAAACGGGCCAGAATCGGCCAAAACTGCCAGTGTTGATGACCGACACGTAAGCGCACCCTAGTGTTCTATAACTATGGAAATCGCTTCGGGACCCCAAAATGATGAGTAATAATCCAAGAAGCTGGCCAGAATCGGCCAAAACTGTCAGTGTTGATGACCGACACTTAAACGCACCCCAGGATTCGTTAATCGTGGAAATCACTCTGGGACCCCAAAACAATGAGTAATAGTCCATGAAACGGGCCAGAATCGGCCAAAACTACTAGTTTTGATGACCGACACGTAAGCGTACCCTGGGGTTCAATTACTATGGAAATCGCTTCGAGACCCCAAAACGGTGAGTAAAAATCCAAAAACTGGCTAGAATCGGCCAAAACTGCCAGTGTTGATGACCGACACGTAAGCGCACCCTAGTGTTCTATAACTATGGAAATCGCTTCGGGACCCCAAAACGATGAGTAATAATCCAAGAAACTGGCCAGAATCGGCCAAAACTGTTAGTGTTGATGACCGACACTTAAACGCACCCCAGGGTTTGTTAATCGTGGAAATCATTCTTGGACCCCAAAACAGTGACTAATAGTCCATGAAACGGACCAGAATCGGCCAAAACTGCCAGTGTTGATGACCGACACGTAAGCGCACCCTAGGGTTCTATAACTATGGAAATTGCTTCGGGACCCCAAAATGTTGAGTAATAATCCAAGAAACTGGCCAGAATCGGCCAAAACTGCAAGTGTTGATGAACATAACGTAAACGCACCCAGGATTTGTTAATCGTGGAAATCACTCTGGGACCCGAAAACAGTGAGTAATAGTCCATGAAACGGGCCAGAATCGGCCAAAACTGACAGTTTTGATGACCGACACGTAAGCGCACCCTAGGGTTCAATAACTATGGAAATCGCTTCGGGACCCCAAAACGATGGGTAATAATCCAAGAAACTGGCCAGAATCGGCCAAAACTGCGAGTGTTGATGACCGACACTTAAACACACCCCAGGGTTTGTTAATCGTGGAAATCACTCTTGGACCCCAAAACAGTGAGTAATAGTCCATGAAACGGACCAGAATTGGCCAAAACTGCCAGTGTTGATGACCGACACGTAAGCGCACCCTAGGGTTCTATAACTGTGGAAATCGCTTCGGGACCCCAAAACGTTGAGTAATAATCCAAGAAACTGGCCAGAATCGGCCAAAACTACGAGTGTTGATGAACATAACGTAAACGCACCCAGGGTTCGTTAATCGTGGAAATCACTCTGGGACCCCAAAACAGTGAGTAATAGTCCATGAAACGGGCAACAATCGGCCAAAACTGCCAGTGTTGATGACCGACATGTAAGCACACCCTGGGGTTCAATAACTATGGAAATCACTCCGGGACCCCAAAACATTGAGTAATAGTCCATGAAACGGGCCAGAATCGGCCAAAACTGCCAGTGTTGATGACCGACACGTAAGCGCACCCTAGTGTTCTATAACTATGGAAATCGCTTCGGGACCCCGAAATGATGAGTAATAATCCAAGAAGCTGGCCAGAATCGGCCAAAACTGTCAGTGTTGATGACCGACACTTAAACGCACCCCAGGATTCGTTAATCGTGGAAATCACTCTGGGACCCCAAAACAGTGAGTAATAGTCCATGAAACGGGCCAGAATCGGCCAAAACTACTAGTTTTGATGACCGACACGTAAGCGTACCCTGGGGTTCAATTACTATGGAAATCGCTTCGAGACCCCAAAACGGTGAGTAAAAATCCAAGAAACTGGCTAGAATCGGCCAAAACTGCCAGTGTTGATGACCGACACGTAAGCGCACCCTAGTGTTCTATAACTATGGAAATCGCTTCGGGACCCCAAAACGATGAGTAATAATCCAAGAAACTGGCCAGAATCGGCCAAAACTGTTAGTGTTGATGACCGACACTTAAACGCACCCCAGGATTCGTTAATCGTGGAAATCACTCTGGGACCCCAAAACAGTGAGTAACAGTCCATGAAACGGGCCAGAATCGGCCAAAACTGACAGTTTTGATGACCGACACGTAAGCGCACCCTAGGGTTCAATAACTATGGAAATCGATTTGGGACCCCAAAACGATGGGTAATAATCCAAGAAACTGGCCAGAATCGGCCAAAACTGCGAGTGTTGATGACCGACACTTAAACACACCCAAGGGTTTGTTAATCGTGGAAATCACTCTTGGACCCCAAAACAGTGAGTAATAGTCCATGAAACGGACCAGAATCGGCCAAAACTGCCAGTGTTGATGACCGACACGTAAGCGCACCCTAGGGTTCTATAACTATGGAAATCGCTTCGGGACCCCAAAACGTTGAGTAATAATCCAAGAAACTGGCCAGAATCGGCCAAAACTGCGAGTGTTGATGACCGACACTTAAACACACCCCAGGGTTTGTTAATCGTGGAAATCACTCTTGGACCCCAAAACAGTGAGTAATAGTCCATGAAACGGACCAGAATTGGCCAAAACTGCCAGTGTTGATGACCGACACGTAAGCGCACCCTAGGGTTCTATAACTGTGGAAATCGCTTCGGGACCCCAAAACGTTGAGTAATAATCCAAGAAACTGGCCAGAATCGGCCAAAACTACAAGTGTTGATGAACATAACGTAAACGCACCCAGGGTTCGTTAATCGTGGAAATCACTCTGGGACCCCAAAACAGTGAGTAATAGTCCATGAAACGGGCAACAATCGGCCAAAACTGCCAGTGTTGATGACCGACATGTAAGCACACCCTGGGGTTCAATAACTATGGAAATCACTCCGGGACCCCAAAACATTGAGTAATAGTCCATGAAACGGGCCAGAATCGGCCAAAACTGCCAGTGTTGATGACCGACACGTAAGCGCACCCTAGTGTTCTATAACTATGGAAATCGCTTCGGGACCCCGAAATGATGAGTAATAATCCAAGAAGCTGGCCAGAATCGGCCAAAACTGTCAGTGTTGATGACCGACACTTAAACGCACCCCAGGATTCGTTAATCGTGGAAATCACTCTGGGACCCCAAAACAGTGAGTAATAGTCCATGAAACGGGCCAGAATCGGCCAAAACTACTAGTTTTGATGACCGACACGTAAGCGTACCCTGGGGTTCAATTACTATGGAAATCGCTTCGAGACCCCAAAACGGTGAGTAAAAATCCAAGAAACTGGCTAGAATCGGCCAAAACTGCCAGTGTTGATGACCGACACGTAAGCGCACCCTAGTGTTCTATAACTATGGAAATCGCTTCGGGACCCCAAAACGATGAGTAATAATCCAAGAAACTGGCCAGAATCGGCCAAAACTGTTAGTGTTGATGACCGACACTTAAACGCACCCCAGGATTCGTTAATCGTGGAAATCACTCTGGGACCCCAAAACAGTGAGTAACAGTCCATGAAACGGGCCAGAATCGGCCAAAACTGACAGTTTTGATGACCGACACGTAAGCGCACCCTAGGGTTCAATAACTATGGAAATCGATTTGGGACCCCAAAACGATGGGTAATAATCCAAGAAACTGGCCAGAATCGGCCAAAACTGCGAGTGTTGATGACCGACACTTAAACACACCCAAGGGTTTGTTAATCGTGGAAATCACTCTTGGACCCCAAAACAGTGAGTAATAGTCCATGAAACGGACCAGAATCGGCCAAAACTGCCAGTGTTGATGACCGACACGTAAGCGCACCCTAGGGTTCTATAACTATGGAAATCGCTTCGGGACCCCAAAACGTTGAGTAATAATCCAAGAAACTGGCCAGAATCGGCCAAAACTGCGAGTGTTGATGACCGACACTTAAACACACCCCAGGGTTTGTTAATCGTGGAAATCACTCTTGGACCCCAAAACAGTGAGTAATAGTCCATGAAACGGACCAGAATTGGCCAAAACTGCCAGTGTTGATGACCGACACGTAAGCGCACCCTACGGTTCTATAACTGTGGAAATCGCTTCGGGACCCCAAAACGTTGAGTAATAATCCAAGAAACTGGCCAGAATCGGCCAAAACTACAAGTGTTGATGAACATAACGTAAACGCACCCAGGGTTCGTTAATCGTGGAAATCACTCTGGGACCCCAAAACAGTGAGTAATAGTCCATGAAACGGGCAAGAATCGGCCAAAACTGCCAGTGTTGATGACCGACATGTAAGCACACCCTGGGGTTCAATAACTATGGAAATCACTCCGGGACCCCAAAACATTGAGTAATAGTCCATGAAACGGGCCAGAATCGGCCAAAACTGCCAGTGTTGATGACCGACACGTAAGCGCACCCTAGTGTTCTATAACTATGGAAATCGCTTCGGGACCCCAAAATGATGAGTAATAATCCAAGAAGCTGGCCAGAATCGGCCAAAACTGTCAGTGTTGATGACCGACACTTAAACGCACCCCAGGATTCGTTAATCGTTGAAATCACTCTGGGACCCCAAAACAATGAGTAATAGTCCATGAAACGGGCCAGAATCGGCCAAAACTACTAGTTTTGATGACCGACACGTAAGCGTACCCTGGGTTCAATTACTATGGAAATCGCTTCGAGACCCCAAAACGGTGAGTAAAAATCCAAAAACTGGCTAGAATCGGCCAAAACTGCCAGTGTTGATGACCGACACGTAAGCGCACCCTAGTGTTCTATAACTATGGAAATCGCTTCGGGACCCCAAAACGATGAGTAATAATCCAAGAAACTGGCCAGAATCGGCCAAAACTGTTAGTGTTGATGACCGACACTTAAACGCACCCCAGGATTCGTTAATCGTGGAAATCACTCTGGGACCCCAAAACAGTGAGTAACAGTCCATGAAACGGGCCAGAATCGGCCAAAACTGACAGTTTTGATGACCGACACGTAAGCGCACCCTAGGGTTCAATAACTATGGAAATCGCTTCGGGACCCCAAAACGATGGGTAATAATCCAAGAAACTGGCCAGAATCGACCAAAACTGCGAGTGTTGATGACCGACACTTAAACACACCCCAGGGTTTGTTAATCGTGGAAATCATTCTTGGACCCCAAAACAGTGACTAATAGTCCATGAAACGGACCAGAATCGGCCAAAACTGCCAGTGTTGATGACCGACACGTAAGCGCACCCTAGGGTTCTATAACTATGGAAATTGCTTCGGGACCCCAAAATGTTGAGTAATAATCCAAGAAACTGGCCAGAATCGGCCAAAACTGCAAGTGTTGATGAACATAACGTAAACGCACCCAGGATTTGTTAATCGTGGAAATCACTCTGGGACCCGAAAACAGTGAGTAATAGTCCATGAAACGGGCCAGAATCGGCCAAAACTGACAGTTTTGATGACCGACACGTAAGCGCACCCTAGGGTTCAATAACTATGGAAATCGCTTCGGGACCCCAAAACGATGGGTAATAATCCAAGAAACTGGCCAGAATCGGCCAAAACTGCGAGTGTTGATGACCGACACTTAAACACACCCCAGGGTTTGTTAATCGTGGAAATCACTCTTGGACCCCAAAACAGTGAGTAATAGTCCATGAAACGGACCAGAATTGGCCAAAACTGCCAGTGTTGATGACCGACACGTAAGCGCACCCTAGGGTTCTATAACTGTGGAAATCGCTTCGGGACCCCAAAACGTTGAGTAATAATCCAAGAAACTGGCCAGAATCGGCCAAAACTACGAGTGTTGATGAACATAACGTAAACGCACCCAGGGTTCGTTAATCGTGGAAATCACTCTGGGACCCCAAAACAGTGAGTAATAGTCCATGAAACGGGCAAGAATCGGCCAAAACTGCCAGTGTTGATGACCGACATGTAAGCACACCCTGGGGTTCAATAACTATGGAAATCACTCCGGGACCCCAAAACATTGAGTAATAGTCCATGAAACGGGCCAGAATCGGCCAAAACTGCCAGTGTTGATGACCGACACGTAAGCGCACCCTAGTGTTCTATAACTATGGAAATCGCTTCGGGACCCCGAAATGATGAGTAATAATCCAAGAAGCTGGCCAGAATCGGCCAAAACTGTCAGTGTTGATGACCGACACTTAAACGCACCCCAGGATTCGTTAATCGTGGAAATCACTCTGGGACCCCAAAACAGTGAGTAATAGTCCATGAAACGGGCCAGAATCGGCCAAAACTACTAGTTTTGATGACCGACACGTAAGCGTACCCTGGGGTTCAATTACTATGGAAATCGCTTCGAGACCCCAAAACGGTGAGTAAAAATCCAAGAAACTGGCTAGAATCGGCCAAAACTGCCAGTGTTGATGACCGACACGTAAGCGCACCCTAGTGTTCTATAACTATGGAAATCGCTTCGGGACCCCAAAACGATGAGTAATAATCCAAGAAACTGGCCAGAATCGGCCAAAACTGTTAGTGTTGATGACCGACACTTAAACGCACCCCAGGATTCGTTAATCGTGGAAATCACTCTGGGACCCCAAAACAGTGAGTAACAGTCCATGAAACGGGCCAGAATCGGCCAAAACTGACAGTTTTGATGACCGACACGTAAGCGCACCCTAGGGTTCAATAACTATGGAAATCGATTTGGGACCCCAAAACGATGGGTAATAATCCAAGAAACTGGCCAGAATCGGCCAAAACTGCGAGTGTTGATGACCGACACTTAAACACACCCAAGGGTTTGTTAATCGTGGAAATCACTCTTGGACCCGAAAACAGTGAGTAATAGTCCATGAAACGGACCAGAATCGGCCAAAACTGCCAGTGTTGATGACCGACACGTAAGCGCACCCTAGGGTTCTATAACTATGGAAATCGCTTCGGGACCCCAAAACGTTGAGTAATAATCCAAGAAACTGGCCAGAATCGGCCAAAACTGCGAGTGTTGATGACCGACACTTAAACACACCCCAGGGTTTGTTAATCGTGGAAATCACTCTTGGACCCCAAAACAGTGAGTAATAGTCCATGAAACGGACCAGAATTGGCCAAAACTGCCAGTGTTGATGACCGACACGTAAGCGCACCCTAGGGTTCTATAACTGTGGAAATCGCTTCGGGACCCCAAAACGTTGAGTAATAATCCAAGAAACTGGCCAGAATCGGCCAAAACTACGAGTGTTGATGAACATAACGTAAACGCACCCAGGGTTCGTTAATCGTGGAAATCACTCTGGGACCCCAAAACAGTGAGTAATAGTCCATGAAACGGGCAAGAATCGGCCAAAACTGCCAGTGTTGATGACCGACATGTAAGCACACCCTGGGGTTCAATAACTATGGAAATCACTCCGGGACCCCAAAACATTGAGTAATAGTCCATGAAACGGGCCAGAATCGGCCAAAACTGCCAGTGTTGATGACCGACACGTAAGCGCACCCTAGTGTTCTATAACTATGGAAATCGCTTCGGGACCCCGAAATGATGAGTAATAATCCAAGAAGCTGGCCAGAATCGGCCAAAACTGTCAGTGTTGATGACCGACACTTAAACGCACCCCAGGATTCGTTAATCGTGGAAATCACTCTGGGACCCCAAAACAGTGAGTAATAGTCCATGAAACGGGCCAGAATCGGCCAAAACTACTAGTTTTGATGACCGACACGTAAGCGTACCCTGGGGTTCAATTACTATGGAAATCGCTTCGAGACCCCAAAACGGTGAGTAAAAATCCAAGAAACTGGCTAGAATCGGCCAAAACTGCCAGTGTTGATGACCGACACGTAAGCGCACCCTAGTGTTCTATAACTATGGAAATCGCTTCGGGACCCCAAAACGATGAGTAATAATCCAAGAAACTGGCCAGAATCGGCCAAAACTGTTAGTGTTGATGACCGACACTTAAACGCACCCCAGGATTCGTTAATCGTGGAAATCACTCTGGGACCCCAAAACAGTGAGTAACAGTCCATGAAACGGGCCAGAATCGGCCAAAACTGACAGTTTTGATGACCGACACGTAAGCGCACCCTAGGGTTCAATAACTATGGAAATCGATTTGGGACCCCAAAACGATGGGTAATAATCCAAGAAACTGGCCAGAATCGGCCAAAACTGCGAGTGTTGATGACCGACACTTAAACACACCCAAGGGTTTGTTAATCGTGGAAATCACTCTTGGACCCCAAAACAGTGAGTAATAGTCCATGAAACGGACCAGAATCGGCCAAAACTGCCAGTGTTGATGACCGACACGTAAGCGCACCCTAGGGTTCTATAACTATGGAAATCGCTTCGGGACCCCAAAACGTTGAGTAATAATCCAAGAAACTGGCCAGAATCGGCCAAAATTGCGAGTGTTGATGACCGACACTTAAACACACCCCAGGGTTTGTTAATCGTGGAAATCACTCTTGGACCCCAAAACAGTGAGTAATAGTCCATGAAACGGACCAGAATTGGCCAAAACTGCCAGTGTTGATGACCGACACGTAAGCGCACCCTAGGGTTCTATAACTGTGGAAATCGCTTCGGGACCCCAAAACGTTGAGTAATAATCCAAGAAACTGGCCAGAATCGGCCAAAACTACGAGTGTTGATGAACATAACGTAAACGCACCCAGGGTTCGTTAATCGTGGAAATCACTCTGGGACCCCAAAACAGTGAGTAATAGTCCATGAAACGGGCAAGAATCGGCCAAAACTGCCAGTGTTGATGACCGACATGTAAGCACACCCTGGGGTTCAATAACTATGGAAATCACTCCGGGACCCCAAAACATTGAGTAATAGTCCATGAAACGGGCCAGAATCGGCCAAAACTGCCAGTGTTGATGACCGACACGTAAGCGCACCCTAGTGTTCTATAACTATGGAAATCGCTTCGGGACCCCAAAATGATGAGTAATAATCCAAGAAGCTGGCCAGAATCGGCCAAAACTGTCAGTGTTGATGACCGACACTTAAACGCACCCCAGGATTCGTTAATCGTGGAAATCACTCTGGGACCCCAAAACAGTGAGTAATAGTCCATGAAACGGGCCAGAATCGGCCAAAACTACTAGTTTTGATGACCGACACGTAAGCGTACCCTGGGGTTCAATTACTATGGAAATCGCTTCGAGACCCCAAAACGGTGAGTAAAAATCCAAGAAACTGGCTAGAATCGGCCAAAACTGCCAGTGTTGATGACCGACACGTAAGCGCACCCTAGTGTTCTATAACTATGGAAATCGCTTCGGGACCCCAAAACGATGAGTAATAATCCAAGAAACTGGCCAGAATCGGCCAAAACTGTTAGTGTTGATGACCGACACTTAAACGCACCCCAGGATTCGTTAATCGTGGAAATCACTCTGGGACCCCAAAACAGTGAGTAACAGTCCATGAAACGGGCCAGAATCGGCCAAAACTGACAGTTTTGATGACCGACACGTAAGCGCACCCTAGGGTTCAATAACTATGGAAATCGATTCGGGACCCCAAAACGATGGGTAATAATCCAAGAAACTGGCCAGAATCGGCCAAAACTGCGAGTGTTGATGACCGACACTTAAACACACCCAAGGATTTGTTAATCGTGGAAATCACTCTTGGACCCCAAAACAGTGAGTAATAGTCCATGAAACGGACCAGAATCGGCCAAAACTGCCAGTGTTGATGACCGACACGTAAGCGCACCCTAGGGTTCTATAACTATGGAAATCGCTTCGGGACCCCAAAACGTTGAGTAATAATCCAAGAAACTGGCCAGAATCGGCCAAAACTGCGAGTGTTGATGAACATAACGTAAACGCACCCAGGGTTCGTTAATCGTGGAAATCACTCTGGGACCCCAAAACAGTGAGTAATAGTCCATGAAACGGGCCAGAATCGGCCAAAACTGCCAGTGTTGATGACCGACTCATAAGCGCACCCTAGGGTTCTATAACTATGGAAATCGCTTCGGGACCCCAAAACGTTGAGTAGTAATCCAAGAAACTGGCCAGAATCGGCCAAAACTGCGAGTGTTGATGACCGACACTTAAACACACCCCAGGGTTTGTTAATCGTGGAAATCACTCTTGGACCCCAAAACAGTGAGTAATAGTCCATGAAACGGACCAGAATTGGCCAAAACTGCCAGTGTTGATGACCGACACGTAAGCGCACCCTAGGGTTCTATAACTATGGAAATCGCTTCGGGACCCCAAAACGTTGAGTAATAATCCAAGAAACTGGCCAGAATCGGCCAAAACTGCGAGTGTTGATGACCGACACTTAAACACACCCCGGGGTTTGTTAATCGTGGAAATCACTCTTGGACCCCAAAACAGTGAGTAATAGTCCATGAAACGGACCAGAATTGGCCAAAACTGCCAGTGTTGATGACCGACACGTAAGCGCACCCTAGGGTTCTATAACTGTGGAAATCGCTTCGGGACCCCAAAACGTTGAGTAATAATCCAAGAAACTGGCCAGAATCGGCCAAAACTACGAGTGTTGATGAACATAACGTAAACGCACCCAGGGTTCGTTAATCGTGGAAATCACTCTGGGACCCCAAAACAGTGAGTAATAGTCCATGAAACGGGCAAGAATCGGCCAAAACTGCCAGTGTTGATGACCGACATGTAAGCACACCCTGGGGTTCAATAACTATGGAAATCACTCCGGGACCCCAAAACATTGAGTAATAGTCCATGAAACGGGCCAGAATCGGCCAAAACTGCCAGTGTTGATGACCGACACGTAAGCGCACCCTAGTGTTCTATAACTATGGAAATCGCTTCGGGACCCCGAAATGATGAGTAATAATCCAAGAAGCTGGCCAGAATCGGCCAAAACTGTCAGTGTTGATGACCGACACTTAAACGCACCCCAGGATTCGTTAATCGTGGAAATCACTCTGGGACCCCAAAACAGTGAGTAATAGTCCATGAAACGGGCCAGAATCGGCCAAAACTACTAGTTTTGATGACCGACACGTAAGCGTACCCTGGGGTTCAATTACTATGGAAATCGCTTCGAGACCCCAAAACGGTGAGTAAAAATCCAAGAAACTGGCTAGAATCGGCCAAAACTGCCAGTGTTGATGACCGACACGTAAGCGCACCCTAGTGTTCTATAACTATGGAAATCGCTTCGGGACCCCAAAACGATGAGTAATAATCCAAGAAACTGGCCAGAATCGGCCAAAACTGTTAGTGTTGATGACCGACACTTAAACGCACCCCAGGATTCGTTAATCGTGGAAATCACTCTGGGACCCCAAAACAGTGAGTAACAGTCCATGAAACGGGCCAGAATCGGCCAAAACTGACAGTTTTGATGACCGACACGTAAGCGCACCCTAGGGTTCAATAACTATGGAAATCGATTTGGGACCCCAAAACGATGGGTAATAATCCAAGAAACTGGCCAGAATCGGCCAAAACTGCGAGTGTTGATGACCGACACTTAAACACACCCAAGGGTTTGTTAATCGTGGAAATCACTCTTGGACCCCAAAACAGTGAGTAATAGTCCATGAAACGGACCAGAATCGGCCAAAACTGCCAGTGTTGATGACCGACACGTAAGCGCACCCTAGGGTTCTATAACTATGGAAATCGCTTCGGGACCCCAAAACGTTGAGTAATAATCCAAGAAACTGGCCAGAATCGGCCAAAATTGCGAGTGTTGATGACCGACACTTAAACACACCCCAGGGTTTGTTAATCGTGGAAATCACTCTTGGACCCCAAAACAGTGAGTAATAGTCCATGAAACGGACCAGAATTGGCCAAAACTGCCAGTGTTGATGACCGACACGTAAGCGCACCCTAGGGTTCTATAACTGTGGAAATCGCTTCGGGACCCCAAAACGTTGAGTAATAATCCAAGAAACTGGCCAGAATCGGCCAAAACTACGAGTGTTGATGAACATAACGTAAACGCACCCAGGGTTCGTTAATCGTGGAAATCACTCTGGGACCCCAAAACAGTGAGTAACAGTCCATGAAACGGGCCAGAATCGGCCAAAACTGCCAGTGTTGATGACCGACACATAAGCGCACCCTAGGGTTCTATAACTATGGAAATCGCTTCGGGACCCCAAAACGTTGAGTAGTAATCCAAGAAACTGGCCAGAATCGGCCAAAACTGCGAGTGTTGATGACCGACACTTAAACACACCCCAGGGTTTGTTAATCGTGGAAATCACTCTTGGACCCCAAAACAGTGAGTAATAGTCCATGAAACGGACCAGAATTGGCCAAAACTGCCAGTGTTGATGACCGACACGTAAGCGCACCCTAGGGTTCTATAACTATGGAAATCGCTTCGGGACCCCAAAACGTTGAGTAATAATCCAAGAAACTGGCCAGAATCGGCCAAAACTGCGAGTGTTGATGACCGACACTTAAACACACCCCAGGGTTTGTTAATCGTGGAAATCACTCTTGGACCCCAAAACAGTGAGTAATAGTCCATGAAACGGACCAGAATTGGCCAAAATTGCCAGTGTTGATGACCGACACGTAAGCGCACCCTAGGGTTCTATAACTGTGGAAATCGCTTCGGGACCCCAAAACGTTGAGTAATAATCCAAGAAACTGGCCAGAATCGGCCAAAACTACGAGTGTTGATGAACATAACGTAAACGCACCCAGGGTTCGTTAATCGTGGAAATCACTCTGGGACCCCAAAACAGTGAGTAATAGTCCATGAAACGGGCAAGAATCGGCCAAAACTGCCAGTGTTGATGACCGACATGTAAGCACACCCTGGGGTTCAATAACTATGGAAATCACTCCGGGACCCCAAAACATTGAGTAATAGTCCATGAAACGGGCCAGAATCGGCCAAAACTGCCAGTGTTGATGACCGACACGTAAGCGCACCCTAGTGTTCTATAACTATGGAAATCGCTTCGGGACACCAAAATGATGAGTAATAATCCAAGAAGCTGGCCAGAATCGGCCAAAACTGTCAGTGTTGATGACCGACACTTAAACGCACCCCAGGATTCGTTAATCGTGGAAATCACTCTGGGACCCCAAAACAGTGAGTAATAGTCCATGAAACGGGCCAGAATCGGCCAAAACTACTAGTTTTGATGACCGACACGTAAGCGTACCCTGGGGTTCAATTACTATGGAAATCGCTTCGAGACCCCAAAACGGTGAGTAAAAATCCAAGAAACTGGCTAGAATCGGCCAAAACTGCCAGTGTTGATGACCGACACGTAAGCGCACCCTAGTGTTCTATAACTATGGAAATCGCTTCGGGACCCCAAAACGATGAGTAATAATCCAAGAAACTGGCCAGAATCGGCCAAAACTGTTAGTGTTGATGACCGACACTTAAACGCACCCCAGGATTCGTTAATCGTGGAAATCACTCTGGGACCCCAAAACAGTGAGTAACAGTCCATGAAACGGGCCAGAATCGGCCAAAACTGACAGTTTTGATGACCGACACGTAAGCGCACCCTAGGGTTCAATAACTATGGAAATCGATTCGGGACCCCAAAACGATGGGTAATAATCCAAGAAACTGGCCAGAATCGGCCAAAACTGCGAGTGTTGATGACCGACACTTAAACACACCCAAGGATTTGTTAATCGTGGAAATCACTCTTGGACCCCAAAACAGTGAGTAATAGTCCATGAAACGGACCAGAATCGGCCAAAACTGCCAGTGTTGATGACCGACACGTAAGCGCACCCTAGGGTTCTATAACTATGGAAATCGCTTCGGGACCCCAAAACGTTGAGTAATAATCCAAGAAACTGGCCAGAATCGGCCAAAACTGCGAGTGTTGATGAACATAACGTAAACGCACCCAGGGTTCGTTAATCGTGGAAATCACTCTGGGACCCCAAAACAGTGAGTAATAGTCCATGAAACGGGCCAGAATCGGCCAAAACTGCCAGTGTTGATGACCGACTCATAAGCGCACCCTAGGGTTCTATAACTATGGAAATCGCTTCGGGACCCCAAAACGTTGAGTAGTAATCCAAGAAACTGGCCAGAATCGGCCAAAACTGCGAGTGTTGATGACCGACACTTAAACACACCCCAGGGTTTGTTAATCGTGGAAATCACTCTTGGACCCCAAAACAGTGAGTAATAGTCCATGAAACGGACCAGAATTGGCCAAAACTGCCAGTGTTGATGACCGACACGTAAGCGCACCCTAGGGTTCTATAACTATGGAAATCGCTTCGGGACCCCAAAACGTTGAGTAATAATCCAAGAAACTGGCCAGAATCGGCCAAAACTGCGAGTGTTGATGACCGACACTTAAACACACCCCGGGGTTTGTTAATCGTGGAAATCACTCTTGGACCCCAAAACAGTGAGTAATAGTCCATGAAACGGACCAGAATTGGCCAAAACTGCCAGTGTTGATGACCGACACGTAAGCGCACCCTAGGGTTCTATAACTGTGGAAATCGCTTCGGGACCCCAAAACGTTGAGTAATAATCCAAGAAACTGGCCAGAATCGGCCAAAACTACGAGTGTTGATGAACATAACGTAAACGCACCCAGGGTTCGTTAATCGTGGAAATCACTCTGGGACCCCAAAACAGTGAGTAATAGTCCATGAAACGGGCAAGAATCGGCCAAAACTGCCAGTGTTGATGACCGACATGTAAGCACACCCTGGGGTTCAATAACTATGGAAATCACTCCGGGACCCCAAAACATTGAGTAATAGTCCATGAAACGGGCCAGAATCGGCCAAAACTGCCAGTGTTGATGACCGACACGTAAGCGCACCCTAGTGTTCTATAACTATGGAAATCGCTTCGGGACCCCGAAATGATGAGTAATAATCCAAGAAGCTGGCCAGAATCGGCCAAAACTGTCAGTGTTGATGACCGACACTTAAACGCACCCCAGGATTCGTTAATCGTGGAAATCACTCTGGGACCCCAAAACAGTGAGTAATAGTCCATGAAACGGGCCAGAATCGGCCAAAACTACTAGTTTTGATGACCGACACGTAAGCGTACCCTGGGGTTCAATTACTATGGAAATCGCTTCGAGACCCCAAAACGGTGAGTAAAAATCCAAGAAACTGGCTAGAATCGGCCAAAACTGCCAGTGTTGATGACCGACACGTAAGCGCACCCTAGTGTTCTATAACTATGGAAATCGCTTCGGGACCCCAAAACGATGAGTAATAATCCAAGAAACTGGCCAGAATCGGCCAAAACTGTTAGTGTTGATGACCGACACTTAAACGCACCCCAGGATTCGTTAATCGTGGAAATCACTCTGGGACCCCAAAACAGTGAGTAACAGTCCATGAAACGGGCCAGAATCGGCCAAAACTGACAGTTTTGATGACCGACACGTAAGCGCACCCTAGGGTTCAATAACTATGGAAATCGATTTGGGACCCCAAAACGATGGGTAATAATCCAAGAAACTGGCCAGAATCGGCCAAAACTGCGAGTGTTGATGACCGACACTTAAACACACCCAAGGGTTTGTTAATCGTGGAAATCACTCTTGGACCCCAAAACAGTGAGTAATAGTCCATGAAACGGACCAGAATCGGCCAAAACTGCCAGTGTTGATGACCGACACGTAAGCGCACCCTAGGGTTCTATAACTATGGAAATCGCTTCGGGACCCCAAAACGTTGAGTAATAATCCAAGAAACTGGCCAGAATCGGCCAAAATTGCGAGTGTTGATGACCGACACTTAAACACACCCCAGGGTTTGTTAATCGTGGAAATCACTCTTGGACCCCAAAACAGTGAGTAATAGTCCATGAAACGGACCAGAATTGGCCAAAACTGCCAGTGTTGATGACCGACACGTAAGCGCACCCTAGGGTTCTATAACTGTGGAAATCGCTTCGGGACCCCAAAACGTTGAGTAATAATCCAAGAAACTGGCCAGAATCGGCCAAAACTACGAGTGTTGATGAACATAACGTAAACGCACCCAGGGTTCGTTAATCGTGGAAATCACTCTGGGACCCCAAAACAGTGAGTAACAGTCCATGAAACGGGCCAGAATCGGCCAAAACTGCCAGTGTTGATGACCGACACATAAGCGCACCCTAGGGTTCTATAACTATGGAAATCGCTTCGGGACCCCAAAACGTTGAGTAGTAATCCAAGAAACTGGCCAGAATCGGCCAAAACTGCGAGTGTTGATGACCGACACTTAAACACACCCCAGGGTTTGTTAATCGTGGAAATCACTCTTGGACCCCAAAACAGTGAGTAATAGTCCATGAAACGGACCAGAATTGGCCAAAACTGCCAGTGTTGATGACCGACACGTAAGCGCACCCTAGGGTTCTATAACTATGGAAATCGCTTCGGGACCCCAAAACGTTGAGTAATAATCCAAGAAACTGGCCAGAATCGGCCAAAACTGCGAGTGTTGATGACCGACACTTAAACACACCCCAGGGTTTGTTAATCGTGGAAATCACTCTTGGACCCCAAAACAGTGAGTAATAGTCCATGAAACGGACCAGAATTGGCCAAAACTGCCAGTGTTGATGACCGACACGTAAGCGCACCCTAGGGTTCTATAACTGTGGAAATCGCTTCGGGACCCCAAAACGTTGAGTAATAATCCAAGAAACTGGCCAGAATCGGCCAAAACTACGAGTGTTGATGAACATAACGTAAACGCACCCAGGGTTCGTTAATCGTGGAAATCACTCTGGGACCCCAAAACAGTGAGTAATAGTCCATGAAACGGGCAAGAATCGGCCAAAACTGCCAGTGTTGATGACCGACATGTAAGCACACCCTGGGGTTCAATAACTATGGAAATCACTCCGGGACCCCAAAACATTGAGTAATAGTCCATGAAACGGGCCAGAATCGGCCAAAACTGCCAGTGTTGATGACCGACACGTAAGCGCACCCTAGTGTTCTATAACTATGGAAATCGCTTCGGGACCCCGAAATGATGAGTAATAATCCAAGAAGCTGGCCAGAATCGGCCAAAACTGTCAGTGTTGATGACCGACACTTAAACGCACCCCAGGATTCGTTAATCGTGGAAATCACTCTGGGACCCCAAAACAGTGAGTAATAGTCCATGAAACGGGCCAGAATCGGCCAAAACTACTAGTTTTGATGACCGACACGTAAGCGTACCCTGGGGTTCAATTACTATGGAAATCGCTTCGAGACCCCAAAACGGTGAGTAAAAATCCAAGAAACTGGCTAGAATCGGCCAAAACTGCCAGTGTTGATGACCGACACGTAAGCGCACCCTAGTGTTCTATAACTATGGAAATCGCTTCGGGACCCCAAAACGATGAGTAATAATCCAAGAAACTGGCCAGAATCGGCCAAAACTGTTAGTGTTGATGACCGACACTTAAACGCACCCCAGGATTCGTTAATCGTGGAAATCACTCTGGGACCCCAAAACAGTGAGTAACAGTCCATGAAACGGGCCAGAATCGGCCAAAACTGACAGTTTTGATGACCGACACGTAAGCGCACCCTAGGGTTCAATAACTATGGAAATCGATTTGGGACCCCAAAACGATGGGTAATAATCCAAGAAACTGGCCAGAATCGGCCAAAACTGCGAGTGTTGATGACCGACACTTAAACACACCCAAGGGTTTGTTAATCGTGGAAATCACTCTTGGACCCCAAAACAGTGAGTAATAGTCCATGAAACGGACCAGAATCGGCCAAAACTGCCAGTGTTGATGACCGACACGTAAGCGCACCCTAGGGTTCTATAACTATGGAAATCGCTTCGGGACCCCAAAACGTTGAGTAATAATCCAAGAAACTGGCCAGAATCGGCCAAAATTGCGAGTGTTGATGACCGACACTTAAACACACCCCAGGGTTTGTTAATCGTGGAAATCACTCTTGGACCCCAAAACAGTGAGTAATAGTCCATGAAACGGACCAGAATTGGCCAAAACTGCCAGTGTTGATGACCGACACGTAAGCGCACCCTAGGGTTCTATAACTGTGGAAATCGCTTCGGGACCCCAAAACGTTGAGTAATAATCCAAGAAACTGGCCAGAATCGGCCAAAACTACGAGTGTTGATGAACATAACGTAAACGCACCCAGGGTTCGTTAATCGTGGAAATCACTCTGGGACCCCAAAACAGTGAGTAACAGTCCATGAAACGGGCCAGAATCGGCCAAAACTGCCAGTGTTGATGACCGACACATAAGCGCACCCTAGGGTTCTATAACTATGGAAATCGCTTCGGGACCCCAAAACGTTGAGTAGTAATCCAAGAAACTGGCCAGAATC
The DNA here is from genome assembly GCA_963921465.1 of Triticum timopheevii. NCBI lineage: Eukaryota > Viridiplantae > Streptophyta > Magnoliopsida > Poales > Poaceae > Triticum > Triticum timopheevii. Next base: position 333,804,681 of record OY997270.1, read on the forward strand.
GGCCAAAACTGCGAGTGTTGATGACCGACACTTAAACACACCCCAGGGTTTGTTAATCGTGGAAATCACTCTTGGACCCCAAAACAGTGAGTAATAGTCCATGAAACGGACCAGAATTGGCCAAAACTGCCAGTGTTGATGACCGACACGTAAGCGCACCCTAGGGTTCTATAACTATGGAAATCGCTTCGGGACCCCAAAACGTTGAGTAATAATCCAAGAAACTGGCCAGAATCGGCCAAAACTGCGAGTGTTGATGACCGACACTTAAACACACCCCAGGGTTTGTTAATCGTGGAAATCACTCTTGGACCCCAAAACAGTGAGTAATAGTCCATGAAACGGACCAGAATTGGCCAAAACTGCCAGTGTTGATGACCGACACGTAAGCGCACCCTAGGGTTCTATAACTGTGGAAATCGCTTCGGGACCCCAAAACGTTGAGTAATAATCCAAGAAACTGGCCAGAATCGGCCAAAACTACGAGTGTTGATGAACATAACGTAAACGCACCCAGGGTTCGTTAATCGTGGAAATCACTCTGGGACCCCAAAACAGTGAGTAATAGTCCATGAAACGGGCAAGAATCGGCCAAAACTGCCAGTGTTGATGACCGACATGTAAGCACACCCTGGGGTTCAATAACTATGGAAATCACTCCGGGACCCCAAAACATTGAGTAATAGTCCATGAAACGGGCCAGAATCGGCCAAAACTGCCAGTGTTGATGACCGACACGTAAGCGCACCCTAGTGTTCTATAACTATGGAAATCGCTTCGGGACCCCGAAATGATGAGTAATAATCCAAGAAGCTGGCCAGAATCGGCCAAAACTGTCAGTGTTGATGACCGACACTTAAACGCACCCCAGGATTCGTTAATCGTGGAAATCACTCTGGGACCCCAAAACAGTGAGTAATAGTCCATGAAACGGGCCAGAATCGGCCAAAACTACTAGTTTTGATGACCGACACGTAAGCGTACCCTGGGGTTCAATTACTATGGAAATCGCTTCGAGACCCCAAAACGGTGAGTAAAAATCCAAGAAACTGGCTAGAATCGGCCAAAACTGCCAGTGTTGATGACCGACACGTAAGCGCACCCTAGTGTTCTATAACTATGGAAATCGCTTCGGGACCCCAAAACGATGAGTAATAATCCAAGAAACTGGCCAGAATCGGCCAAAACTGTTAGTGTTGATGACCGACACTTAAACGCACCCCAGGATTCGTTAATCGTGGAAATCACTCTGGGACCCCAAAACAGTGAGTAACAGTCCATGAAACGGGCCAGAATCGGCCAAAACTGACAGTTTTGATGACCGACACGTAAGCGCACCCTAGGGTTCAATAACTATGGAAATCGATTTGGGACCCCAAAACGATGGGTAATAATCCAAGAAACTGGCCAGAATCGGCCAAAACTGCGAGTGTTGATGACCGACACTTAAACACACCCAAGGGTTTGTTAATCGTGGAAATCACTCTTGGACCCCAAAACAGTGAGTAATAGTCCATGAAACGGACCAGAATCGGCCAAAACTGCCAGTGTTGATGACCGACACGTAAGCGCACCCTAGGGTTCTATAACTATGGAAATCGCTTCGGGACCCCAAAACGTTGAGTAATAATCCAAGAAACTGGCCAGAATCGGCCAAAATTGCGAGTGTTGATGACCGACACTTAAACACACCCCAGGGTTTGTTAATCGTGGAAATCACTCTTGGACCCCAAAACAGTGAGTAATAGTCCATGAAACGGACCAGAATTGGCCAAAACTGCCAGTGTTGATGACCGACACGTAAGCGCACCCTAGGGTTCTATAACTGTGGAAATCGCTTCGGGACCCCAAAACGTTGAGTAATAATCCAAGAAACTGGCCAGAATCGGCCAAAACTACGAGTGTTGATGAACATAACGTAAACGCACCCAGGGTTCGTTAATCGTGGAAATCACTCTGGGACCCCAAAACAGTGAGTAATAGTCCATGAAACGGGCAAGAATCGGCCAAAACTGCCAGTGTTGATGACCGACATGTAAGCACACCCTGGGGTTCAATAACTATGGAAATCACTCCGGGACCCCAAAACATTGAGTAATAGTCCATGAAACGGGCCAGAATCGGCCAAAACTGCCAGTGTTGATGACCGACACGTAAGCGCACCCTAGTGTTCTATAACTATGGAAATCGCTTCGGGACCCCGAAATGATGAGTAATAATCCAAGAAGCTGGCCAGAATCGGCCAAAACTGTCAGTGTTGATGACCGACACTTAAACGCACCCCAGGATTCGTTAATCGTGGAAATCACTCTGGGACCCCAAAACAGTGAGTAATAGTCCATGAAACGGGCCAGAATCGGCCAAAACTACTAGTTTTGATGACCGACACGTAAGCGTACCCTGGGGTTCAATTACTATGGAAATCGCTTCGAGACCCCAAAACGGTGAGTAAAAATCCAAGAAACTGGCTAGAATCGGCCAAAACTGCCAGTGTTGATGACCGACACGTAAGCGCACCCTAGTGTTCTATAACTATGGAAATCGCTTCGGGACCCCAAAACGATGAGTAATAATCCAAGAAACTGGCCAGAATCGGCCAAAACTGTTAGTGTTGATGACCGACACTTAAACGCACCCCAGGATTCGTTAATCGTGGAAATCACTCTGGGACCCCAAAACAGTGAGTAACAGTCCATGAAACGGGCCAGAATCGGCCAAAACTGACAGTTTTGATGACCGACACGTAAGCGCACCCTAGGGTTCAATAACTATGGAAATCGATTTGGGACCCCAAAACGATGGGTAATAATCCAAGAAACTGGCCAGAATCGGCCAAAACTGCGAGTGTTGATGACCGACACTTAAACACACCCAAGGGTTTGTTAATCGTGGAAATCACTCTTGGACCCCAAAACAGTGAGTAATAGTCCATGAAACGGACCAGAATCGGCCAAAACTGCCAGTGTTGATGACCGACACGTAAGCGCACCCTAGGGTTCTATAACTATGGAAATCGCTTCGGGACCCCAAAACGTTGAGTAATAATCCAAGAAACTGGCCAGAATCGGCCAAAATTGCGAGTGTTGATGACCGACACTTAAACACACCCCAGGGTTTGTTAATCGTGGAAATCACTCTTGGACCCCAAAACAGTGAGTAATAGTCCATGAAACGGACCAGAATTGGCCAAAACTGCCAGTGTTGATGACCGACACGTAAGCGCACCCTAGGGTTCTATAACTGTGGAAATCGCTTCGGGACCCCAAAACGTTGAGTAATAATCCAAGAAACTGGCCAGAATCGGCCAAAACTACGAGTGTTGATGAACATAACGTAAACGCACCCAGGGTTCGTTAATCGTGGAAATCACTCTGGGACCCCAAAACAGTGAGTAACAGTCCATGAAACGGGCCAGAATCGGCCAAAACTGCCAGTGTTGATGACCGACACATAAGCGCACCCTAGGGTTCTATAACTATGGAAATCGCTTCGGGACCCCAAAACGTTGAGTAGTAATCCAAGAAACTGGCCAGAATCGGCCAAAACTGCGAGTGTTGATGACCGACACTTAAACACACCCCAGGGTTTGTTAATCGTGGAAATCACTCTTGGACCCCAAAACAGTGAGTAATAGTCCATGAAACGGACCAGAATTGGCCAAAACTGCCAGTGTTGATGACCGACACGTAAGCGCACCCTAGGGTTCTATAACTATGGAAATCGCTTCGGGACCCCAAAACGTTGAGTAATAATCCAAGAAACTGGCCAGAATCGGCCAAAACTGCGAGTGTTGATGACCGACACTTAAACACACCCCAGGGTTTGTTAATCGTGGAAATCACTCTTGGACCCCAAAACAGTGAGTAATAGTCCATGAAACGGACCAGAATTGGCCAAAACTGCCAGTGTTGATGACCGACACGTAAGCGCACCCTAGGGTTCTATAACTGTGGAAATCGCTTCGGGACCCCAAAACGTTGAGTAATAATCCAAGAAACTGGCCAGAATCGGCCAAAACTACGAGTGTTGATGAACATAACGTAAACGCACCCAGGGTTCGTTAATCGTGGAAATCACTCTGGGACCCCAAAACAGTGAGTAATAGTCCATGAAACGGGCAAGAATCGGCCAAAACTGCCAGTGTTGATGACCGACATGTAAGCACACCCTGGGGTTCAATAACTATGGAAATCACTCCGGGACCCCAAAACATTGAGTAATAGTCCATGAAACGGGCCAGAATCGGCCAAAACTGCCAGTGTTGATGACCGACACGTAAGCGCACCCTAGTGTTCTATAACTATGGAAATCGCTTCGGGACCCCGAAATGATGAGTAATAATCCAAGAAGCTGGCCAGAATCGGCCAAAACTGTCAGTGTTGATGACCGACACTTAAACGCACCCCAGGATTCGTTAATCGTGGAAATCACTCTGGGACCCCAAAACAGTGAGTAATAGTCCATGAAACGGGCCAGAATCGGCCAAAACTACTAGTTTTGATGACCGACACGTAAGCGTACCCTGGGGTTCAATTACTATGGAAATCGCTTCGAGACCCCAAAACGGTGAGTAAAAATCCAAGAAACTGGCTAGAATCGGCCAAAACTGCCAGTGTTGATGACCGACACGTAAGCGCACCCTAGTGTTCTATAACTATGGAAATCGCTTCGGGACCCCAAAACGATGAGTAATAATCCAAGAAACTGGCCAGAATCGGCCAAAACTGTTAGTGTTGATGACCGACACTTAAACGCACCCCAGGATTCGTTAATCGTGGAAATCACTCTGGGACCCCAAAACAGTGAGTAACAGTCCATGAAACGGGCCAGAATCGGCCAAAACTGACAGTTTTGATGACCGACACGTAAGCGCACCCTAGGGTTCAATAACTATGGAAATCGATTTGGGACCCCAAAACGATGGGTAATAATCCAAGAAACTGGCCAGAATCGGCCAAAACTGCGAGTGTTGATGACCGACACTTAAACACACCCCAGGGTTTGTTAATCGTGGAAATCACTCTTGGACCCCAAAACAGTGAGTAATAGTCCATGAAACGGACCAGAATCGGCCAAAACTGCCAGTGTTGATGACCGACACGTAAGCGCACCCTAGGGTTCTATAACTATGGAAATCGCTTCGGGACCCCAAAACGTTGAGTAATAATCCAAGAAACTGGCCAGAATCGGCCAAAATTGCGAGTGTTGATGACCGACACTTAAACACACCCCAGGGTTTGTTAATCGTGGAAATCACTCTTGGACCCCAAAACAGTGAGTAATAGTCCATGAAACGGACCAGAATTGGCCAAAACTGCCAGTGTTGATGACCGACACGTAAGCGCACCCTAGGGTTCTATAACTGTGGAAATCGCTTCGGGACCCCAAAACGTTGAGTAATAATCCAAGAAACTGGCCAGAATCGGCCAAAACTACGAGTGTTGATGAACATAACGTAAACGCACCCAGGGTTCGTTAATCGTGGAAATCACTCTGGGACCCCAAAACAGTGAGTAATAGTCCATGAAACGGGCAAGAATCGGCCAAAACTGCCAGTGTTGATGACCGACATGTAAGCACACCCTGGGGTTCAATAACTATGGAAATCACTCCGGGACCCCAAAACATTGAGTAATAGTCCATGAAACGGGCCAGAATCGGCCAAAACTGCCAGTGTTGATGACCGACACGTAAGCGCACCCTAGTGTTCTATAACTATGGAAATCGCTTCGGGACCCCAAAATGATGAGTAATAATCCAAGAAGCTGGCCAGAATCGGCCAAAACTGTCAGTGTTGATGACCGACACTTAAACGCACCCCAGGATTCGTTAATCGTGGAAATCACTCTGGGACCCCAAAACAGTGAGTAATAGTCCATGAAACGGGCCAGAATCGGCCAAAACTACTAGTTTTGATGACCGACACGTAAGCGTACGCTGGGGTTCAATTACTATGGAAATCGCTTCGAGACCCCAAAACGGTGAGTAAAAATCCAAGAAACTGGCTAGAATCGGCCAAAACTGCCAGTGTTGATGACCGACACGTAAGCGCACCCTAGTGTTCTATAACTATGGAAATCGCTTCGGGACCCCAAAACGATGAGTAATAATCCAAGAAGCTGGCCAGAATCGGCCAAAACTGTTAGTGTTGATGACCGACACTTAAACGCACCCCAGGATTCGTTAATCGTGGAAATCACTCTGGGACCCCAAAACAGTGAGTAACAGTCCATGAAACGGGCCAGAATCGGCCAAAACTGACAGTTTTGATGACCGACACGTAAGCGCACCCTAGGGTTCAATAACTATGGAAATCGATTCGGGACCCCAAAACGATGGGTAATAATCCAAGAAACTGGCCAGAATCGGCCAAAACTGCGAGTGTTGATGACCGACACTTAAACACACCCAAGGGTTTGTTAATCGTGGAAATCACTCTTGGACCCCAAAACAGTGAGTAATAGTCCATGAAACGGACCAGAATCGGCCAAAACTGCCAGTGTTGATGACCGACACGTAAGCGCACCCTAGGGTTCTATAACTATGGAAATCGCTTCGGGACCCCAAAACGTTGAGTAATAATCCAAGAAACTGGCCAGAATCGGCCAAAACTGCGAGTGTTGATGAACATAACGTAAACGCACCCAGGGTTCGTTAATCGTGGAAATCACTCTGGGACCCCAAAACAGTGAGTAATAGTCCATGAAACGGGCCAGAATCGGCCAAAACTGCCAGTGTTGATGACCGACACATAAGCGCACCCTAGGGTTCTATAACTATGGAAATCGCTTCGGGACCCCAAAACGTTGAGTAGTAATCCAAGAAACTGGCCAGAATCGGCCAAAACTGCGAGTGTTGATGACCGACACTTAAACACACCCCAGGGTTTGTTAATCGTGGAAATCACTCTTGGACCCCAAAACAGTGAGTAATAGTCCATGAAACGGACCAGAATTGGCCAAAACTGCCAGTGTTGATGACCGACACGTAAGCGCACCCTAGGGTTCTATAACTATGGAAATCGCTTCGGGACCCCAAAACGTTGAGTAATAATCCAAGAAACTGGCCAGAATCGGCCAAAACTGCGAGTGTTGATGACCGACACTTAAACACACCCCGGGGTTTGTTAATCGTGGAAATCACTCTTGGACCCCAAAACAGTGAGTAATAGTCCATGAAACGGACCAGAATTGGCCAAAACTGCCAGTGTTGATGACCGACACGTAAGCGCACCCTAGGGTTCTATAACTGTGGAAATCGCTTCGGGACCCCAAAACGTTGAGTAATAATCCAAGAAACTGGCCAGAATCGGCCAAAACTACGAGTGTTGATGAACATAACGTAAACGCACCCAGGGTTCGTTAATCGTGGAAATCACTCTGGGACCCCAAAACAGTGAGTAATAGTCCATGAAACGGGCAAGAATCGGCCAAAACTGCCAGTGTTGATGACCGACATGTAAGCACACCCTGGGGTTCAATAACTATGGAAATCACTCCGGGACCCCAAAACATTGAGTAATAGTCCATGAAACGGGCCAGAATCGGCCAAAACTGCCAGTGTTGATGACCGACACGTCAGCGCACCCTAGTGTTCTATAACTATGGAAATCGCTTCGGGACCCCGAAATGATGAGTAATAATCCAAGAAGCTGGCCAGAATCGGCCAAAACTGTCAGTGTTGATGACCGACACTTAAACGCACCCCAGGATTCGTTAATCGTGGAAATCACTCTGGGACCCCAAAACAGTGAGTAATAGTCCATGAAACGGGCCAGAATCGGCCAAAACTACTAGTTTTGATGACCGACACGTAAGCGTACCCTGGGGTTCAATTACTATGGAAATCGCTTCGAGACCCCAAAACGGTGAGTAAAAATCCAAGAAACTGGCTAGAATCGGCCAAAACTGCCAGTGTTGATGACCGACACGTAAGCGCACCCTAGTGTTCTATAACTATGGAAATCGCTTCGGGACCCCAAAACGATGAGTAATAATCCAAGAAACTGGCCAGAATCGGCCAAAACTGTTAGTGTTGATGACCGACACTTAAACGCACCCCAGGATTCGTTAATCGTGGAAATCACTCTTGGACCCCAAAACAGTGAGTAACAGTCCATGAAACGGGCCAGAATCGGCCAAAACTGACAGTTTTGATGACCGACACGTAAGCGCACCCTAGGGTTCAATAACTATGGAAATCGATTTGGGACCCCAAAACGATGGGTAATAATCCAAGAAACTGGCCAGAATCGGCCAAAACTGCGAGTGTTGATGACCGACACTTAAACACACCCCAGGGTTTGTTAATCGTGGAAATCACTCTTGGACCCCAAAACAGTGAGTAATAGTCCATGAAACGGACCAGAATCGGCCAAAACTGCCAGTGTTGATGACCGACACGTAAGCGCACCCTAGGGTTCTATAACTATGGAAATCGCTTCGGGACCCCAAAACGTTGAGTAATAATCCAAGAAACTGGCCAGAATCGGCCAAAATTGCGAGTGTTGATGACCGACACTTAAACACACCCCAGGGTTTGTTAATCGTGGAAATCACTCTTGGACCCCAAAACAGTGAGTAATAGTCCATGAAACGGACCAGAATTGGCCAAAACTGCCAGTGTTGATGACCGACACGTAAGCGCACCCTAGGGTTCTATAACTGTGGAAATCGCTTCGGGACCCCAAAACGTTGAGTAATAATCCAAGAAACTGGCCAGAATCGGCCAAAACTACGAGTGTTGATGAACATAACGTAAACGCACCCAGGGTTCGTTAATCGTGGAAATCACTCTGGGACCCCAAAACAGTGAGTAATAGTCCATGAAACGGGCAAGAATCGGCCAAAACTGCCAGTGTTGATGACCGACATGTAAGCACACCCTGGGGTTCAATAACTATGGAAATCACTCCGGGACCCCAAAACATTGAGTAATAGTCCATGAAACGGGCCAGAATCGGCCAAAACTGCCAGTGTTGATGACCGACACGTAAGCGCACCCTAGTGTTCTATAACTATGGAAATCGCTTCGGGACCCCAAAATGATGAGTAATAATCCAAGAAGCTGGCCAGAATCGGCCAAAACTGTCAGTGTTGATGACCGACACTTAAACGCACCCCAGGATTCGTTAATCGTGGAAATCACTCTGGGACCCCAAAACAGTGAGTAATAGTCCATGAAACGGGCCAGAATCGGCCAAAACTACTAGTTTTGATGACCGACACGTAAGCGTACGCTGGGGTTCAATTACTATGGAAATCGCTTCGAGACCCCAAAACGGTGAGTAAAAATCCAAGAAACTGGCTAGAATCGGCCAAAACTGCCAGTGTTGATGACCGACACGTAAGCGCACCCTAGTGTTCTATAACTATGGAAATCGCTTCGGGACCCCAAAACGATGAGTAATAATCCAAGAAGCTGGCCAGAATCGGCCAAAACTGTTAGTGTTGATGACCGACACTTAAACGCACCCCAGGATTCGTTAATCGTGGAAATCACTCTGGGACCCCAAAACAGTGAGTAACAGTCCATGAAACGGGCCAGAATCGGCCAAAACTGACAGTTTTGATGACCGACACGTAAGCGCACCCTAGGGTTCAATAACTATGGAAATCGATTCGGGACCCCAAAACGATGGGTAATAATCCAAGAAACTGGCCAGAATCGGCCAAAACTGCGAGTGTTGATGACCGACACTTAAACACATCCAAGGGTTTGTTAATCGTGGAAATCACTCTTGGACCCCAAAACAGTGAGTAATAGTCCATGAAACGGACCAGAATCGGCCAAAACTGCCAGTGTTGATGACCGACACGTAAGCGCACCCTAGGGTTCTATAACTATGGAAATCGCTTCGGGACCCCAAAACGTTGAGTAATAATCCAAGAAACTGGCCAGAATCGGCCAAAACTGCGAGTGTTGATGAACATAACGTAAACGCACCCAGGGTTCGTTAATCGTGGAAATCACTCTGGGACCCCAAAACAGTGAGTAATAGTCCATGAAACGGGCCAGAATCGGCCAAAACTGCCAGTGTTGATGACCGACACATAAGCGCACCCTAGGGTTCTATAACTATGGAAATCGCTTCGGGACCCCAAAACGTTGAGTAGTAATCCAAGAAACTGGCCAGAATCGGCCAAAACTGCGAGTGTTGATGACCGACACTTAAACACACCCCAGGGTTTGTTAATCGTGGAAATCACTCTTGGACCCCAAAACAGTGAGTAATAGTCCATGAAACGGACCAGAATTGGCCAAAACTGCCAGTGTTGATGACCGACACGTAAGCGCACCCTAGGGTTCTATAACTATGGAAATCGCTTCGGGACCCCAAAACGTTGAGTAATAATCCAAGAAACTGGCCAGAATCGGCCAAAACTGCGAGTGTTGATGACCGACACTTAAACACACCCCAGGGTTTGTTAATCGTGGAAATCACTCTTGGACCCCAAAACAGTGAGTAATAGTCCATGAAACGGACCAGAATTGGCCAAAACTGCCAGTGTTGATGACCGACACGTAAGCGCACCCTAGGGTTCTATAACTGTGGAAATCGCTTCGGGACCCCAAAACGTTGAGTAATAATCCAAGAAACTGGCCAGAATCGGCCAAAACTACGAGTGTTGATGAACATAACGTAAACGCACCCAGGGTTCGTTAATCGTGGAAATCACTCTGGGACCCCAAAACAGTGAGTAATAGTCCATGAAACGCGCAAGAATCGGCCAAAACTGCCAGTGTTGATGACCGACATGTAAGCACACCCTGGGGATCAATAACTATGGAAATCACTCCGGGACCCCAAAACATTGAGTAATAGTCCATGAAACGGGCCAGAATCGGCCAAAACTGCCAGTGTTGATGACCGACACGTAAGCGCACCCTAGTGTTCTATAACTATGGAAATCGCTTCGGGACCCCAAAATGATGAGTAATAATCCAAGAAGCTGGCCAGAATCGGCCAAAACTGTCAGTGTTGATGACCGACACTTAAACGCACCCCAGGATTCGTTAATCGTGGAAATCACTCTGGGACCCCAAAACATTGAGTAATAGTCCATGAAACGGGCCAGAATCGGCCAAAACTGCCAGTGTTGATGACCGACACGTAAGCGCACCCTAGTGTTCTATAACTATGGAAATCGCTTCGGGACCCCAAAATGATGAGTAATAATCCAAGAAGCTGGCCAGAATCGGCCAAAACTGTCAGTGTTGATGACCGACACTTAAACGCACCCCAGGATTCGTTAATCGTGGAAATCACTCTGGGACCCCAAAACAGTGAGTAACAGTCCATGAAACGGGCCAGAATCGGCCAAAACTGACAGTTTTGATGACCGACACGTAAGCGCACCCTAGGGTTCAATAACTATGGAAATCGATTCGGGACCCCAAAACGATGGGTAATAATCCAAGAAACTGGCCAGAATCGGCCAAAACTGCGAGTGTTGATGACCGACACTTAAACACACCCAAGGGTTTGTTAATCGTGGAAATCACTCTTGGACCCCAAAACAGTGAGTAATAGTCCATGAAACGGACCAGAATCGGCCAAAACTGCCAGTGTTGATGACCGACACGTAAGCGCACCCTAGGGTTCTATAACTATGGAAATCGCTTCGGGACCCCAAAACGTTGAGTAATAATCCAAGAAACTGGCCAGAATCGGCCAAAACTGCGAGTGTTGATGAACATAACGTAAACGCACCCAGGGTTCGTTAATCGTGGAAATCACTCTGGGACCCCAAAACAGTGAGTAATAGTCCATGAAACGGGCCAGAATCGGCCAAAACTGCCAGTGTTGATGACCGACACATAAGCGCATCCTAGGGTTCTATAACTATGGAAATCGCTTCGGGACCCCAAAACGTTGAGTAGTAATCCAAGAAACTGGCCAGAATCGGCCAAAACTGCGAGTGTTGATGACCGACACTTAAACACACCCCAGGGTTTGTTAATCGTGGAAATCACTCTTGGACCCCAAAACAGTGAGTAATAGTCCATGAAACGGACCAGAATTGGCCAAAACTGCCAGTGTTGATGACCGACACGTAAGCGCACCCTAGGGTTCTATAACTATGGAAATCGCTTCGGGACCCCAAAACGTTGAGTAATAATCCAAGAAACTGGCCAGAATCGGCCAAAACTGTCAGTGTTGATGACCGACACTTAAACACACCCAAGGGTTTGTTAATCGTGGAAATCACTCTTGGACCCCAAAACAGTGAGTAATAGTCCATGAAACGGACCAGAATCGGCCAAAACTGCCAGTGTTGATGACCGACACGTAAGCGCACCCTAGGGTTCTATAACTATGGAAATCGCTTCGGGACCCCAAAACGTTGAGTAATAATCCAAGAAACTGGCCAGAATCGGCCAAAACTGCGAGTGTTGATGAACATAACGTAAACGCACCCAGGGTTCGTTAATCGTGGAAATCACTCTGGGACCCCAAAACAGTGAGTAATAGTCCATGAAACGGGCCAGAATCGGCCAAAACTGCCAGTGTTGATGACCGACACATAAGCGCACCCTAGGGTTCTATAACTATGGAAATCGCTTCGGGACCCCAAAACGTTGAGTAGTAATCCAAGAAACTGGCCAGAATCGGCCAAAACTGCGAGTGTTGATGACCGACACTTAAACACACCCCAGGGTTTGTTAATCGTGGAAATCACTCTTGGACCCCAAAACAGTGAGTAATAGTCCATGAAACGGACCAGAATTGGCCAAAACTGCCAGTGTTGATGACCGACACGTAAGCGCACCCTAGGGTTCTATAACTATGGAAATCGCTTCGGGACCCCAAAACGTTGAGTAATAATCCAAGAAACTGGCCAGAATCGGCCAAAACTGCGAGTGTTGATGACCGACACTTAAACACACCCCAGGGTTTGTTAATCGTGGAAATCACTCTTGGACCCCAAAACAGTGAGTAATAGTCCATGAAACGGACCAGAATTGGCCAAAACTGCCAGTGTTGATGACCGACACGTAAGCGCACCCTAGGGTTCTATAACTGTGGAAATCGCTTCGGGACCCCAAAACGTTGAGTAATAATCCAAGAAACTGGCCAGAATCGGCCAAAACTACGAGTGTTGATGAACATAACGTAAACGCACCCAGGGTTCGTTAATCATGGAAATCACTCTGGGACCCCAAAACAGTGAGTAATAGTCCATGAAACGGGCAAGAATCGGCCAAAACTGCCAGTGTTGATGACCGACATGTAAGCACACCCTGGGGTTCAATAACTATGGAAATCACTCCGGGACCCCAAAACATTGAGTAATAGTCCATGAAACGGGCCAGAATCGGCCAAAACTGCCAGTGTTGATGACCGACACGTAAGCGCACCCTAGTGTTCTATAACTATGGAAATCGCTTCGGGACCCCAAAATGATGAGTAATAATCCAAGAAGCTGGCCAGAATCGGCCAAAACTGTCAGTGTTGATGACCGACACTTAAACGCACCCCAGGATTCGTTAATCGTGGAAATCACTCTGGGACCCCAAAACAGTGAGTAATAGTCCATGAAACGGGCCAGAATCGGCCAAAACTACTAGTTTTGATGACCAACACGTAAGCGTACCCTGGGGTTCAATTACTATGGAAATCGCTTCGAGACCCCAAAACGGTGAGTAAAAATCCAAGAAACTGGCTAGAATCGGCCAAAACTGCCAGTGTTGATGACCGACACGTAAGCGCACCCTAGTGTTCTATAACTATGGAAATCGCTTCGGGACCCCAAAACGATGAGTAATAATCCAAGAAACTGGCCAGAATCGGCCAAAACTGTTAGTGTTGATGACCGACACTTAAACGCACCCCAGGATTCGTTAATCGTGGAAATCACTCTGGGACCCCAAAACAGTGAGTAACAGTCCATGAAACGGGCCAGAATCGGCCAAAACTGACAGTTTTGATGACCGACACGTAAGCGCACCCTAGGGTTCAATAACTATGGAAATCAATTCGGGACCCCAAAACGATGGGTAATAATCCAAGAAACTGGCCAGAATCGGCCAAAACTGCGAGTGTTGATGACCGACACTTAAACACACCCAAGGGTTTGTTAATCGTGGAAATCACTCTTGGACCCCAAAACAGTGAGTAATAGTCCATGAAACGGACCAGAATCGGCCAAAACTGCCAGTGTTGATGACCGACACGTAAGCGCACCCTAGGGTTCTATAACTATGGAAATCGCTTCGGGACCCCAAAACGTTGAGTAATAATCCAAGAAACTGGCCAGAATCGGCCAAAACTGCGAGTGTTGATGAACATAACGTAAACGCACCCAGGGTTCGTTAATCGTGGAAATCACTCTGGGACCCCAAAACAGTGAGTAATAGTCCATGAAACGGGCCAGAATCGGCCAAAACTGCCAGTGTTGATGACCGACACATAAGCGCACCCTAGGGTTCTATAACTATGGAAATCGCTTCGGGACCCCAAAACGTTGAGTAGTAATCCAAGAAACTGGCCAGAATCGGCCAAAACTGCGAGTGTTGATGACCGACACTTAAACACACCCCAGGGTTTGTTAATCGTGGAAATCACTCTTGGACCCCAAAACAGTGAGTAATAGTCCATGAAACGGACCAGAATTGGCCAAAACTGCCAGTGTTGATGACCGACACGTAAGCGCACCCTAGGGTTCTATAACTATGGAAATCGCTTCGGGACCCCAAAACGTTGAGTAATAATCCAAGAAACTGGCCAGAATCGGCCAAAACTACGAGTGTTGATGAACATAACGTAAACGCACCCAGGGTTCGTTAATCGTGGAAATCACTCTGGGACCCCAAAACAGTGAGTAATAGTCCATGAAACGGGCAAGAATCGGCCAAAACTGCCAGTGTTGATGACCGACATGTAAGCACACCCTGGGGTTCAATAACTATGGAAATCACTCCGGGACCCCAAAACATTGAGTAATAGTCCATGAAACGGGCCAGAATCGGCCAAAACTGCCAGTGTTGATGACCGACACGTAAGCGCACCCTAGTGTTCTATAACTATGGAAATCGCTTCGGGACCCCAAAATGATGAGTAATAATCCAAGAAGCTGGCCAGAATCGGCCAAAACTGTCAGTGTTGATGACCGACACTTAAACGCACCCCAGGATTCGTTAATCGTGGAAATCACTCTGGGACCCCAAAACAGTGAGTAATAGTCCATGAAACGGGCCAGAATCGGCCAAAACTACTAGTTTTGATGACCGACACGTAAGCGTACCCTGGGGTTCAATTACTATGGAAATCGCTTCGAGACCCCAAAACGGTGAGTAAAAATCCAAGAAACTGGCTAGAATCGGCCAAAACTGCCAGTGTTGATGACCGACACGTAAGCGCACCCTAGTGTTCTATAACTATGGAAATCGCTTCGGGACCCCAAAACGATGAGTAATAATCCAAGAAACTGGCCAGAATCGGCCAAAACTGTTAGTGTTGATGACCGACACTTAAACGCACCCCAGGATTCGTTAATCGTGGAAATCACTCTGGGACCCCAAAACAGTGAGTAACAGTCCATGAAACGGGCCAGAATCGGCCAAAACTGACAGTTTTGATGACCGACACGTAAGCGCACCCTAGGGTTCAATAACTATGGAAATCAATTCGGGACCCCAAAACGATGGGTAATAATCCAAGAAACTGGCCAGAATCGGCCAAAACTGCGAGTGTTGATGACCGACACTTAAACACACCCAAGGGTTTGTTAATCGTGGAAATCACTCTTGGACCCCAAAACAGTGAGTAATAGTCCATGAAACGGACCAGAATCGGCCAAAACTGCCAGTGTTGATGACCGACACGTAAGCGCACCCTAGGGTTCTATAACTATGGAAATCGCTTCGGGACCCCAAAACGTTGAGTAATAATCCAAGAAACTGGCCAGAATCGGCCAAAACTGCGAGTGTTGATGAACATAACGTAAACGCACCCAGGGTTCGTTAATCGTGGAAATCACTCTGGGACACCAAAACAGTGAGTAATAGTCCATGAAACGGGCCAGAATCGGCCAAAACTGCCAGTGTTGATGACCGACACATAAGCGCACCCTAGGGTTCTATAACTATGGAAATCGCTTCGGGACCCCAAAACGTTGAGTAGTAATCCAAGAAACTGGCCAGAATCGGCCAAAACTGCGAGTGTTGATGACCGACACTTAAACACACCCCAGGGTTTGTTAATCGTGGAAATCACTCTTGGACCCCAAAACAGTGAGTAATAGTCCATGAAACGGACCAGAATTGGCCAAAACTGCCAGTGTTGATGACCGACACGTAAGCGCACCCTAGGGTTCTATAACTATGGAAATCGCTTCGGGACCCCAAAACGTTGAGTAATAATCCAAGAAACTGGCCAGAATCGGCCAAAACTACGAGTGTTGATGAACATAACGTAAACGCACCCAGGGTTCGTTAATCGTGGAAATCACTCTGGGACCCCAAAACAGTGAGTAATAGTCCATGAAACGGGCAAGAATCGGCCAAAACTGCCAGTGTTGATGACCGACATGTAAGCACACCCTGGGGTTCAATAACTATGGAAATCACTCCGGGACCCCAAAACATTGAGTAATAGTCCATGAAACGGGCCAGAATCGGCCAAAACTGCCAGTGTTGATGACCGACACGTAAGCGCACCCTAGTGTTCTATAACTATGGAAATCGCTTCGGGACCCCAAAATGATGAGTAATTATCCAAGAAGCTGGCCAGAATCGGCCAAAACTGTCAGTGTTGATGACCGACACTTAAACGCACCCCAGGATTCGTTAATCGTGGAAATCACTCTGGGACCCCAAAACAGTGAGTAATAGTCCATGAAACGGGCCAGAATCGGCCAAAACTACTAGTTTTGATGACCGACACGTAAGCGTACCCTGGGGTTCAATTACTATGGAAATCGCTTCGAGACCCCAAAACGGTGAGTAAAAATCCAAGAAACTGGCTAGAATCGGCCAAAACTGCCAGTGTTGATGACCGACACGTAAGCGCACCCTAGTGTTCTATAACTATGGAAATCGCTTCGGGACCCCAAAACGATGAGTAATAATCCAAGAAACTGGCCAGAATCGGCCAAAACTGTTAGTGTTGATGACCGACACTTAAACGCACCCCAGGATTCGTTAATCGTGGAAATCACTCTGGGACCCCAAAACAGTGAGTAACAGTCCATGAAACGGGCCAGAATCGGCCAAAACTGACAGTTTTGATGACCGACACGTAAGCGCACCCTAGGGTTCAATAACTATGGAAATCAATTCGGGACCCCAAAACGATGGGTAATAATCCAAGAAACTGGCCAGAATCGGCCAAAACTGCGAGTGTTGATGACCGACACTTAAACACACCCAAGGGTTTGTTAATCGTGGAAATCACTCTTGGACCCCAAAACAGTGAGTAATAGTCCATGAAACGGACCAGAATCGGCCAAAACTGCCAGTGTTGATGACCGACACGTAAGCGCACCCTAGGGTTCTATAACTATGGAAATCGCTTCGGGACCCCAAAACGTTGAGTAATAATCCAAGAAACTGGCCAGAATCGGCCAAAACTGCGAGTGTTGATGAACATAACGTAAACGCACCCAGGGTTCGTTAATCGTGGAAATCACTCTGGGACCCCAAAACAGTGAGTAATAGTCCATGAAACGGGCCAGAATCGGCCAAAACTGCCAGTGTTGATGACCGACACATAAGCGCACCCTAGGGTTCTATAACTATGGAAATCGCTTCGGGACCCCAAAACGTTGAGTAGTAATCCAAGAAACTGGCCAGAATCGGCCAAAACTGCGAGTGTTGATGACCGACACTTAAACACACCCCAGGGTTTGTTAATCGTGGAAATCACTCTTGGACCCCAAAACAGTGAGTAATAGTCCATGAAACGGACCAGAATTGGCCAAAACTGCCAGTGTTGATGACCGACACGTAAGCGCACCCTAGGGTTCTATAACTATGGAAATCGCTTCGGGACCCCAAAACGTTGAGTAATAATCCAAGAAACTGGCCAGAATCGGCCAAAACTGCGAGTGTTGATGACCGACACTTAAACACACCCCAGGGTTTGTTAATCGTGGAAATCACTCTTGGACCCCAAAACAGTGAGTAATAGTCTATGAAACGGACCAGAATTGGCCAAAACTGCCAGTGTTGATGACCGACACGTAAGCGCACCCTAGGGTTCTATAACTGTGGAAATCGCTTCGGGACCCCAAAACGTTGAGTAATAATCCAAGAAACTGGCCAGAATCGGCCAAAACTGCCAGTGTTGATGACCGACACGTAAGCGCACCCTAGTGTTCTATAACTATGGAAATCGCTTCGGGACCCCAAAATGATGAGTAATAATCCAAGAAGCTGGCCAGAATCGGCCAAAACTGTCAGTGTTGATGACCGACACTTAAACGCACCCCAGGATTCGTTAATCGTGGAAATCACTCTGGGACCCCAAAACAGTGAGTAATAGTCCATGAAACGGGCCAGAATCGGCCAAAACTACTAGTTTTGATGACCGACACGTAAGCGTACCCTGGGGTTCAATTACTATGGAAATCGCTTCGAGACCCCAAAACGGTGAGTAAAAATCCAAGAAACTGGCTAGAATCGGCCAAAACTGCCAGTGTTGATGACCGACACGTAAGCGCACCCTAGTGTTCTATAACTATGGAAATCGCTTCGGGACCCCAAAACGATGAGTAATAATCCAAGAAACTGGCCAGAATCGGCCAAAACTGTTAGTGTTGATGACCGACACTTAAACGCACCCCAGGATTCGTTAATCGTGGAAATCACTCTGGGACCCCAAAACAGTGAGTAACAGTCCATGAAACGGGCCAGAATCGGCCAAAACTGACAGTTTTGATGACCGACACGTAAGCGCACCCTAGGGTTCAATAACTATGGAAATCAATTCGGGACCCCAAAACGATGGGTAATAATCCAAGAAACTGGCCAGAATCGGCCAAAACTGCGAGTGTTGATGACCGACACTTAAACACACCCAAGGGTTTGTTAATCGTGGAAATCACTCTTGGACCCCAAAACAGTGAGTAATAGTCCATGAAACGGACCAGAATCGGCCAAAACTGCCAGTGTTGATGACCGACACGTAAGCGCACCCTAGGGTTCTATAACTATGGAAATCGCTTCGGGACCCCAAAACGTTGAGTAATAATCCAAGAAACTGGCCAGAATCGGCCAAAACTGCGAGTGTTGATGAACATAACGTAAACGCACCCAGGGTTCGTTAATCGTGGAAATCACTCTGGGACCCCAAAACAGTGAGTAATAGTCCATGAAACGGGCCAGAATCGGCCAAAACTGCCAGTGTTGATGACCGACACATAAGCGCACCCTAGGGTTCTATAACTATGGAAATCGCTTCGGGACCCCAAAACGTTGAGTAGTAATCCAAGAAACTGGCCAGAATCGGCCAAAACTGCGAGTGTTGATGACCGACACTTAAACACACCCCAGGGTTTGTTAATCGTGGAAATCACTCTTGGACCCCAAAACAGTGAGTAATAGTCCATGAAACGGACCAGAATTGGCCAAAACTGCCAGTGTTGATGACCGACACGTAAGCGCACCCTAGGGTTCTATAACTATGGAAATCGCTTCGGGACCCCAAAACGTTGAGTAATAATCCAAGAAACTGGCCAGAATCGGCCAAAACTACGAGTGTTGATGAACATAACGTAAACGCACCCAGGGTTCGTTAATCGTGGAAATCACTCTGGGACCCCAAAACAGTGAGTAATAGTCCATGAAACGGGCAAGAATCGGCCAAAACTGCCAGTGTTGATGACCGACATGTAAGCACACCCTGGGGTTCAATAACTATGGAAATCACTCCGGGACCCCAAAACATTGAGTAATAGTCCATGAAACGGGCCAGAATCGGCCAAAACTGCCAGTGTTGATGACCGACACGTAAGCGCACCCTAGTGTTCTATAACTATGGAAATCGCTTCGGGACCCCAAAATGATGAGTAATAATCCAAGAAGCTGGCCAGAATCGGCCAAAACTGTCAGTGTTGATGACCGACACTTAAACGCACCCCAGGATTCGTTAATCGTGGAAATCACTCTGGGACCCCAAAACAGTGAGTAATAGTCCATGAAACGGGCCAGAATCGGCCAAAACTACTAGTTTTGATGACCGACACGTAAGCGTACCCTGGGGTTCAATTACTATGGAAATCGCTTCGAGACCCCAAAACGGTGAGTAAAAATCCAAGAAACTGGCTAGAATCGGCCAAAACTGCCAGTGTTGATGACCGACACGTAAGCGCACCCTAGTGTTCTATAACTATGGAAATCGCTTCGGGACCCCAAAACGATGAGTAATAATCCAAGAAACTGGCCAGAATCGGCCAAAACTGTTAGTGTTGATGACCGACACTTAAACGCACCCCAGGATTCGTTAATCGTGGAAATCACTCTGGGACCCCAAAACAGTGAGTAACAGTCCATGAAACGGGCCAGAATCGGCCAAAACTGACAGTTTTGATGACCGACACGTAAGCGCACCCTAGGGTTCAATAACTATGGAAATCGATTCGGGACCCCAAAACGATGGGTAATAATCCAAGAAACTGGCCAGAATCGGCCAAAACTGCGAGTGTTGATGACCGACACTTAAACACACCCAAGGGTTTGTTAATCGTGGAAATCACTCTTGGACCCCAAAACAGTGAGTAATAGTCCATGAAACGGACCAGAATCGGCCAAAACTACCAGTGTTGATGACCGACACGTAAGCGCACCCTAGGGTTCTATAACTATGGAAATCGCTTCGGGACCCCAAAACGTTGAGTAATAATCCAAGAAACTGGCCAGAATCGGCCAAAATTGCGAGTGTTGATGACCGACACTTAAACACACCCCAGGGTTTGTTAATCGTGGAAATCACTCTTGGACCCCAAAACAGTGAGTAATAGTCCATGAAACGGACCAGAATCGGCCAAAACTACCAGTGTTGATGACCGACACGTAAGCGCACCCTAGGGTTCTATAACTATGGAAATCGCTTCGGGACCCCAAAACGTTGAGTAATAATCCAAGAAACTGGCCAGAATCGGCCAAAATTGCGAGTGTTGATGACCGACACTTAAACACACCCCAGGGTTTGTTAATCGTGGAAATCACTCTGGGACCCCAAAACAGTGAGTAATAGTCCATGAAACGGGCCAGAATCGGCCAAAACTACTAGTTTTGATGACCGACACGTAAGCGTACCCTGGGGTTCAATTACTATGGAAATCGCTTCGAGACCCCAAAACGGTGAGTAAAAATCCAAGAAACTGGCTAGAATCGGCCAAAACTGCCAGTGTTGATGACCGACACGTAAGCGCACCCTAGTGTTCTATAACTATGGAAATCGCTTCGGGACCCCAAAACGATGAGTAATAATCCAAGAAACTGGCCAGAATCGGCCAAAACTGTTAGTGTTGATGACCGACACTTAAACGCACCCCAGGATTCGTTAATCGTGGAAATCACTCTGGGACCCCAAAACAGTGAGTAACAGTCCATGAAATGGGCAGAATCGGCCAAAACTGACAGTTTTGATGACCGACACGTAAGCGCACCCTAGGGTTCAATAACTATGGAAATCGATTCGGGACCCCAAAACGATGGGTAATAATCCAAGAAACTGGCCAGAATCGGCCAAAACTGCGAGTGTTGATGACCGACACTTAAACACACCCAAGGGTTTGTTAATCGTGGAAATCACTCTTGGACCCCAAAACAGTGAGTAATAGTCCATGAAACGGACCAGAATCGGCCAAAACTACCAGTGTTGATGACCGACACGTAAGCGCACCCTAGGGTTCTATAACTATGGAAATCGCTTCGGGACCCCAAAACGTTGAGTAATAATCCAAGAAACTGGCCAGAATCGGCCAAAACTGCGAGTGTTGATGAACATAACGTAAACGCACCCAGGGTTCGTTAATCGTGGAAATCACTCTGGGACCCCAAAACAGTGAGTAATAGTCCATGAAACGGGCCAGAATCGGCCAAAACTGCCAGTGTTGATGACCGACACATAAGCGCACCCTAGGGTTCTATAACTATGGAAATCGCTTCGGGACCCCAAAACGTTGAGTAGTAATCCAAGAAACTGGCCAGAATCGGCCAAAACTGCGAGTGTTGATGACCGACACTTAAACACACCCCAGGGTTTGTTAATCGTGGAAATCACTCTTGGACCCCAAAACAGTGAGTAATAGTCCATGAAACGGACCAGAATTGGCCAAAACTGCCAGTGTTGATGACCGACACGTAAGCGCACCCTAGGGTTCTATAACTATGGAAATCGCTTCGGGACCCCAAAACGTTGAGTAATAATCCAAGAAACTGGCCAGAATCGGCCAAAACTACGAGTGTTGATGAACATAACGTAAACGCACCCAGGGTTCGTTAATCGTGGAAATCACTCTGGGACCCCAAAACAGTGAGTAATAGTCCATGAAACGGGCAAGAATCGGCCAAAACTGCCAGTGTTGATGACCGACATGTAAGCACACCCTGGGGTTCAATAACTATGGAAATCACTCCGGGACCCCAAAACATTGAGTAATAGTCCATGAAACGGGGCCAGAATCGGCCAAAACTGCCAGTGTTGATGACCGACACGTAAGCGCACCCTAGTGTTCTATAACTATGGAAATCGCTTCGGGACCCAAAATGATGAGTAATAATCCAAGAAGCTGGCCAGAATCGGCCAAAATTGTCAGTGTTGATGACCGACACTTAAACGCACCCCAGGATTCGTTAATCGTGGAAATCACTCTGGGACCCCAAAACAGTGAGTAATAGTCCATGAAACGGGCCAGAATCGGCCCAAAACTACTAGTTTTGATGACCGACACGTAAGCGTACCCTGGGGTTCAATTACTATGGAAATCGCTTCGAGACCCCAAAACGGTGAGTAAAAATCCAAGAAACTGGCTAGAATCGGCCAAAACTGCCAGTGTTGATGACCGACACGTAAGCGCACCCTAGTGTTCTATAACTATGGAAATCGCTTCGGGACCCCAAAACGATGAGTAATAATCCAAGAAACTGGCCAGAATCGGCCAAAACCTGTTAGTGTTGATGACCGACACTTAAACGCACCCCAGGATTCGTTAATCGTGGAAATCACTCTGGGACCCCAAAACAGTGAGTAACAGTCCATGAAACGGGCCAGAATCGGCCAAAACTGACAGTTTTGATGACCGACACGTAAGCGCACCCTAGGGTTCAATAACTATGGAAATCGATTCGGGACCCCAAAACGATGGGGTAATAATCCAAGAAACTGGCCAGAATCGGCCAAAACTGCGAGTGTTGATGACCGACACTTAAACACACCCAAGGGTTTGTTAATCGTGGAAATCACTCTTGGACCCCAAAACAGTGAGTAATAGTCCATGAAACGGACCAGAATCGGCCAAAACTACCAGTGTTGATGACCGACACGTAAGCGCACCCTAGGGTTGTATAACTATGGAAATCGCTTCGGGACCCCAAAACGTTGAGTAATAATCCAAGAAACTGGCCAGAATCGGCCAAAAGTGCGAGTGTTGATGACCGACACTTAAACACACCCAGGGTTTGTTAATCGTGGAAATCACTCTTGGACCCCAAAACAGTGAGTAATAGTCATGAAACGGACCAGAATCGGCCAAAACTACCAGTGTTGATGACCGACACGTAAGCGCACCCTAGGGTTCTATAACTATGGAAATCGCTTCGGGACCCCAAAACGTTGAGTAATAATCCAAGAAACTGGCCAGAATCGGCCAAAATTGCGAGTGTTGATGACCGACACTTAAACACACCCCAGGGTTTGTTAATCGTGGAAATCACTCTGGGACCCCAAAACAGTGAGTAATAGTCCATGAAACGGGCCAGAATCGGCCAAAACTACTAGTTTTGATGACCGACACGTAAGCGTACCCTGGGGTTCAATTACTATGGAAATCGCTTCGAGGACCCCCAAAACGGTGAGTAAAAATCCAAGAAACTGGCCAGAATCGGCCAAAACTGCGAGTGTTGATGAACATAACGTAAACGCACCCAGGGTTCGTTAATCGTGGAAATCACTCTGGGACCCCAAAACAGTGAGTAATAGTCCATGAAACGGGCCAGAATCGGCCAAAACTGCCAGTGTTGATGACCGACACATAAGCGCACCCTAGGGTTCTATAACTATGGAAATCGCTTCGGGACCCCAAAACGTTGAGTAGTAATCCAAGAAACTGGCCAGAATCGGCCAAAACTGCGAGTGTTGATGACCGACACTTAAACACACCCCAGGGTTTGTTAATCGTGGAAATCACTCTTGGACCCCAAAACAGTGAGTAATAGTCCATGAAACGGACCAGAATTGGCCAAAACTGCCAGTGTTGATGACCGACACGTAAGCGCACCCTAGGGTTCTATAACTATGGAAATCGCTTCGGGACCCCAAAACGTTGAGTAATAATCCAAGAAACTGGCCAGAATCGGCCAAAACTGCGAGTGTTGATGACCGACACTTAAACACACCCCAGGGTTTGTTAATCGTGGAAATCACTCTTGGACCCCAAAACAGTGAGTAATAGTCCATGAAACGGACCAGAATTGGCTAAAACTGCCAGTGTTGATGACCGACACGTAAGCGCACCCTAGGGTTCTATAACTGTGGAAATCGCTTCGGGACCCCAAAACGTTGAGTAATAATCCAAGAAACTGGCCAGAATCGGCCAAAACTACGAGTGTTGATGAACATAACGTAAACGCACCCAGGGTTCGTTAATCGTGGAAATCACTCTGGGACCCCAAAACAGTGAGTAATAGTCCATGAAACGGGCAAGAATCGGCCAAAACTGCCAGTGTTGATGACCGACATGTAAGCACACCCTGGGGTTCAATAACTATGGAAATCACTCCGGGACCCCAAAACATTGAGTAATAGTCCATGAAACGGGCCAGAATCGGCCAAAACTGCCAGTGTTGATGACCGACACGTAAGCGCACCCTAGTGTTCTATAACTATGGAAATCGCTTCGGGACCCCAAAACGATGAGTAATAATCCAAGAAACTGGCCAGAATCGGCCAAAACTGTTAGTGTTGATGACCGACACTTAAACGCACCCCAGGATTCGTTAATCGTGGAAATCACTCTGGGACCCCAAAACAGTGAGTAACAGTCCATGAAACGGGCCAGAATCGGCCAAAACTGACAGTTTTGGATGACCGACACGTAAGCGCACCCTAGGGTTCAATAACTATGGAAATCGATTCGGGACCCCAAAACGATGGGTAATAATCCAAGAAACTGGCCAGAATCGGCCAAAACTGCGAGTGTTGATGACCGACACTTAAACACACCCAAGGGTTTGTTAATCGTGGAAATCACTCTTGGACCCAAAACAGTGAGTAATAGTCCATGAAACGGACCAGAATCGGCCAAAACTACCAGTGTTGATGACCGACACGTAAGCGCACCCTAGGGTTCTATAACTATGGAAATCGCTTCGGACCCCAAAACGTTGAGTAATAATCCAAGAAACTGGCCAGAATCGGCCAAAACTGCGAGTGTTGATGAACATAACGTAAACGCACCCAGGGTTCGTTAATCGTGGAAATCACTCTGGGACCCCAAAACAGTGAGTAATAGTCCATGAAACGGGCCAGAATCGGCCAAAACTGCCAGTGTTGATGACCGACACATAAGCGCACCCTAGGGTTCTATAACTATGGAAATCGCTTCGGGACCCCAAAACGTTGAGTAGTAATCCAAGAAACTGGCCAGAATCGGCCAAAACTGCGAGTGTTGATGACCGACACTTAAACACACCCCAGGGTTTGTTAATCGTGGAAATCACTCTTGGACCCCAAAACAGTGAGTAATAGTCCATGAAACGGACCAGAATTGGCCAAAACTGCCAGTGTTGATGACCGACACGTAAGCGCACCCTAGGGTTCTATAACTATGGAAATCGCTTCGGGACCCCAAAAACGTTGAGTAATAATCCAAGAAACTGGCCAGAATCGGCCAAAACTGCGAGTGTTGATGACCGACACTTAAACACACCCCAGGGTTTGTTAATCGTGGAAATCACTCTTGGACCCCAAAACAGTGAGTAATAGTCCATGAAACGGACCAGAATTGGCCAAACTGCCAGTGTTGATGACCGACACGTAAGCGCACCCTAGGGTTCTATACTGTGGAAATCGCTTCGGGACCCCAAAACGTTGAGTAATAATCCAAGAAACTGGCCAGAATCGGCCAAAACTACGAGTGTTGATGAACATAACGTAAACGCACCCAGGGTTCGTTAATCGTGGAAATCACTCTGGGACCCCAAAACAGTGAGTAATAGTCCATGAAACGGGCAAGAATCGGCCAAAACTGCCAGTGTTGATGACCGACATGTAAGCACACCCTGGGGTTCAATAACTATGGAAATCACTCCGGGACCCCAAAACATTGAGTAATAGTCCATGAAACGGGCCAGAATCGGCCAAAACTGCCAGTGTTGATGACCGACACGTAAGCGCACCCTAGTGTTCTATAACTATGGAAATCGCTTCGGGACCCCAAAATGATGAGTAATAATCCAAGAAGCTGGCCAGAATCGGCCAAAACTGTCAGTGTTGATGACCGACACTTAAACGCACCCCAGGATTCGTTAATCGTGGAAATCACTCTGGGACCCCAAAACAGTGAGTAATAGTCCATGAAACGGGCCAGAATCGGCCAAAACTACTAGTTTTGATGACCGACACGTAAGCGTACCCTGGGGTTCAATTACTATGGAAATCGCTTCGAGACCCCAAAACGGTGAGTAAAAATCCAAGAAACTGGCTAGAATCGGCCAAAACTGCCAGTGTTGATGACCGACACGTAAGCGCACCCTAGTGTTCTATAACTATGGAAATCGCTTCGGGACCCCAAAACGATGAGTAATAATCCAAGAAACTGGCCAGAATCGGCCAAAACTGTTAGTGTTGATGACCGACACTTAAACGCACCCCAGGATTCGTTAATCGTGGAAATCACTCTGGGACCCCAAAACAGTGAGTAACAGTCCATGAAACGGGCCAGAATCGGCCAAAACTGGCAGTTTTGATGACCGACACGTAAGCGCACCCTAGGGTTCAATAACTATGGAAATCGATTCGGGACCCCAAAACGATGGGTAATAATCCAAGAAACTGGCCAGAATCGGCCAAAACTGCGAGTGTTGATGACCGACACTTAAACACACCCAAGGGTTTGTTAATCGTGGAAATCACTCTTGGACCCCAAAACAGTGAGTAATAGTCCATGAAACGGACCAGAATCGGCCAAAACTGCCAGTGTTGATGACCGACACGTAAGCGCACCCTAGGGTTCTATAACTATGGAAATCGCTTCGGGACCCCAAAACGTTGAGTAATAATCCAAGAAACTGGCCAGAATCGGCCAAAACTGCGAGTGTTGATGAACATAACGTAAACGCACCCAGGGTTCGTTAATCGTGGAAATCACTCTGGGACCCCAAAACAGTGAGTAATAGTCCATGAAACGGGCCAGAATCGGCCAAAACTGCCAGTGTTGATGACCGACACATAAGCGCACCCTAGGGTTCTATAACTATGGAAATCGCTTCGGGACCCCAAAACGTTGAGTAGTAATCCAAGAAACTGGCCAGAATCGGCCAAAACTGCGAGTGTTGATGACCGACACTTAAACACACCCCAGGGTTTGTTAATCGTGGAAATCACTCTTGGACCCCAAAACAGTGAGTAATAGTCCATGAAACGGACCAGAATTGGCCAAAACTGCCAGTGTTGATGACCGACACGTAAGCGCACCCTAGGGTTCTATAACTATGGAAATCGCTTCGGGACCCCAAAACGTTGAGTAATAATCCAAGAAACTGGCCAGAATCGGCCAAAACTGCGAGTGTTAATGAACATAACGTAAACGCACCCAGGGTTCGTTAATCGTGGAAATCACTCTGGGACCCCAAAACAGTGAGTAATAGTCCATGAAACGGGCCAGAATCGGCCAAAACTGCCAGTGTTGATGACCGACACATAAGCGCACCCTAGGGTTCTATAACTATGGAAATCGCTTCGGGACCCCAAAACGTTGAGTAGTAATCCAAGAAACTGGCCAGAATCGGCCAAAACTGCGAGTGTTGATGACCGACACTTAAACACACCCCAGGGTTTGTTAATCGTGGAAATCACTCTTGGACCCCAAAACAGTGAGTAATAGTCCATGAAACGGACCAGAATTGGCCAAAACTGCCAGTGTTGATGACCGACACGTAAGCGCACCCTAGGGTTCTATAACTATGGAAATCGCTTCGGGACCCCAAAACGTTGAGTAATAATCCAAGAAGCTGGCCAGAATCGGCCAAAACTACGAGTGTTGATGAACATAACGTAAACGCACCCAGGGTTCGTTAATCGTGGAAATCACTCTGGGACCCCAAAACAGTGAGTAATAGTCCATGAAACGGGCCAGAATCGGCCAAAACTGCCAGTGTTGATGACCGACACGTAAGCGCACCCTAGTGTTCTATAACTATGGAAATCGCTTCGGGACCCCAAAATGATGAGTAATAATCCAAGAAGCTGGCCAGAATCGGCCAAAACTGTCAGTGTTGATGACCGACACTTAAACGCACCCCAGGATTCGTTAATCGTGGAAATCACAATGGGACCCCAAAACAGTGAGTAATAGTCCATGAAACGGGCCAGAATCGGCCAAAACTACTAGTTTTGATGACCGACACGTAAGCGTACCCTGGGGTTCAATTACTATGGAAATCACTTCGAGACCCCAAAACGGTGAGTAAAAATCCAAGAAACTGGCTAGAATCGGCCAAAACTGCCAGTGTTGATGACCGACACGTAAGCGCACCCTAGTGTTCTATAACTATGGAAATCGCTTCGGGACCCCAAAACGATGAGTAATAATCCAAGAAACTGGCCAGAATCGGCCAAAACTGTTAGTGTTGATGACCGACACTTAAACGCACCCCAGGATTCGTTAATCGTGGAAATCACTCTGGGACCCCAAAACAGTGAGTAACAGTCCATGAAACGGGCCAGAATCGGCCAAAACTGACAGTTTTGATGACCGACACGTAAGCGCACCCTAGGGTTCAATAACTATGGAAATCGATTCGGGACCCCAAAACGATGGGTAATAATCCAAGAAACTGGCCAGAATCGGCCAAAACTGCGAGTGTTGATGACCGACACTTAAACACACCCCAGGGTTTGTTAATCGTGGAAATCACTCTTGGACCCCAAAACAGTGAGTAATAGTCCATGAAACGGACCAGAATTGGCCAAAACTGCCAGTGTTGATGACCGACACGTAAGCGCACCCTAGGGTTCTATAACTATGGAAATCGCTTCGGGACCCCAAAACGTTGAGTAATAATCCAAGAAACTGGCCAGAATCGGCCAAAACTACGAGTGTTGATGAACATAACGTAAACGCACCCAGGGTTCGTTAATCGTGGAAATCACTCTGGGACCCCAAAACAGTGAGTAATAGTCCATGAAACGGGCAAGAATCGGCCAAAACTGCCAGTGTTGATGACCGACATGTAAGCACACCCTGGGGTTCAATAACTATGGAAATCACTCCGGGACCCCAAAACATTGAGTAATAGTCCATGAAACGGGCCAGAATCGGCCAAAACTGCCAGTGTTGATGACCGACACGTAAGCGCACCCTAGTGTTCTATAACTATGGAAATCGCTTCGGGACCCCAAAATGATGAGTAATAATCCAAGAAGCTGGCCAGAATCGGCCAAAACTGTCAGTGTTGATGACCGACACTTAAACGCACCCCAGGATTCGTTAATCGTGGAAATCACTCTGGGACCCCAAAACAGTGAGTAATAGTCCATGAAACGGGCCAGAATCGGCCAAAACTACTAGTTTTGATGACCGACACGTAAGCGTACCCTGGGGTTCAATTACTATGGAAATCGCTTCGAGACCCCAAAACGGTGAGTAAAAATCCAAGAAACTGGCTAGAATCGGCCAAAACTGCCAGTGTTGATGACCGACACGTAAGCGCACCCTAGTGTTCTATAACTATGGAAATCGCTTCGGGACCCCAAAACGATGAGTAATAATCCAAGAAACTGGCCAGAATCGGCCAAAACTGTTAGTGTTGATGACCGACACTTAAACGCACCCCAGGATTCGTTAATCGTGGAAATCACTCTGGGACCCCAAAACAGTGAGTAACAGTCCATGAAACGGGCCAGAATCGGCCAAAACTGACAGTTTTGATGACCGACACGTAAGCGCACCCTAGGGTTCAATAACTATGGAAATCGATTCGGGACCCCAAAACGATGGGTAATAATCCAAGAAACTGGCCAGAATCGGCCAAAACTGCGAGTGTTGATGACCGACACTTAAACACACCCAAGGGTTTGTTAATCGTGGAAATCACTCTTGGACCCCAAAACAGTGAGTAATAGTCCATGAAACGGACCAGAATCGGCCAAAACTACCAGTGTTGATGACCGACACGTAAGCGCACCCTAGGGTTCTATAACTATGGAAATCGCTTCGGGACCCCAAAACGTTGAGTAATAATCCAAGAAACTGGCCAGAATCGGCCAAAACTGCGAGTGTTGATGAACATAACGTAAACGCACCCAGGGTTCGTTAATCGTGGAAATCACTCTGGGACCCCAAAACAGTGAGTAATAGTCCATGAAACGGGCCAGAATCGGCCAAAACTGCCAGTGTTGATGACCGACACATAAGCGCACCCTAGGGTTCTATAACTATGGAAATCGCTTCGGGACCCCAAAACGTTGAGTAGTAATCCAAGAAACTGGCCAGAATCGGCCAAAACTGCGAGTGTTGATGACCGACACTTAAACACACCCCAGGGTTTGTTAATCGTGGAAATCACTCTTGGACCCCAAAACAGTGAGTAATAGTCCATGAAACGGACCAGAATTGGCCAAAACTGCCAGTGTTGATGACCGACACGTAAGCGCACCCTAGGGTTCTATAACTATGGAAATCGCTTCGGGACCCCAAAACGTTGAGTAATAATCCAAGAAACTGGCCAGAATCGGCCAAAACTGCGAGTGTTGATGACCGACACTTAAACACACCCCAGGGTTTGTTAATCGTGGAAATCACTCTTGGACCCCAAAACAGTGAGTAATAGTCCATGAAACGGACCAGAATTGGCCAAAACTGCCAGTGTTGATGACCGACACGTAAGCGCACCCTAGGGTTCTATAACTGTGGAAATCGCTTCGGGACCCCAAAACGTTGAGTAATAATCCAAGAAACTGGCCAGAATCGGCCAAAACTACGAGTGTTGATGAACATAACGTAAACGCACCCAGGGTTCGTTAATCGTGGAAATCACTCTGGGACCCCAAAACAGTGAGTAATAGTCCATGAAACGGGCAAGAATCGGCCAAAACTGCCAGTGTTGATGACCGACATGTAAGCACACCCTGGGGTTCAATAACTATGGAAATCACTCCGGGACCCCAAAACATTGAGTAATAGTCCATGAAACGGGCCAGAATCGGCCAAAACTGCCAGTGTTGATGACCGACACGTAAGCGCACCCTAGTGTTCTATAACTATGGAAATCGCTTCGGGACCCCAAAATGATGAGTAATAATCCAAGAAGCTGGCCAGAATCGGCCAAAACTGTCAGTGTTGATGACCGACACTTAAACGCACCCCAGGATTCGTTAATCGTGGAAATCACTCTGGGACCCCAAAACAATGAGTAATAGTCCATGAAACGGGCCAGAATCGGCCAAAACTACTAGTTTTGATGACCGACACGTAAGCGTACCCTGTGGTTCAATTACTATGGAAATCGCTTCGAGACCCCAAAACGGTGAGTAAAAATCCAAGAAACTGGCTAGAATCGGCCAAAACTGCCAGTGTTGATGACCGACACGTAAGCGCACCCTAATGTTCTATAACTATGGAAATCGCTTCGGGACCCCAAAACGATGAGTAATAATCCAAGAAACTGGCCAGAATCGGCCAAAACTGTTAGTGTTGATGACCGACACTTAAACGCACCCCAGGATTCGTTAATCGTGGAAATCACTCTGGGACCCCAAAACAGTGAGTAACAGTCCATGAAACGGGCCAGAATCGGCCAAAACTGACAGTTTTGATGACCGACACGTAAGCGCACCCTAGGGTTCAATAACTATGGAAATCGCTTCGGGACCCCAAAACGATGGGTAATAATCCAAGAAACTGGCCAGAATCGGCCAAAACTGCGAGTGTTGATGACCGACACTTAAACACACCCCAGGGTTTGTTAATCGTGGAAATCACTCTTGGACCCCAAAACAGTGAGTAATAGTCCATGAAACGGACCAGAATCGGCCAAAACTGCCAGTGTTGATGACCGACACGTAAGCGCACCCTAGGGTTCTATAACTATGGAAATTGCTTCGGGACCCCAAAATGTTGAGTAATAATCCAAGAAACTGGCCAGAATCGGCCAAAACTGCAAGTGTTGATGAACATAACGTAAACGCACCCAGGATTTGTTAATCGTGGAAATCACTCTGGGACCCGAAAACAGTGAGTAATAGTCCATGAAACGGGCCAGAATCGGCCAAAACTGACAGTTTTGATGACCGACACGTAAGCGCACCCTAGGGTTCAATAACTATGGAAATCGCTTCGGGACCCCAAAACGATGGGTAATAATCCAAGAAACTGGCCAGAATCGGCCAAAACTGCGAGTGTTGATGACCGACACTTAAACACACCCCAGGGTTTGTTAATCGTGGAAATCACTCTTGGACCCCAAAACAGTGAGTAATAGTCCATGAAACGGACCAGAATTGGCCAAAACTGCCAGTGTTGATGACCGACACGTAAGCGCACCCTAGGGTTCTATAACTATGGAAATCACTTCGGGACCCCAAAACGTTGAGTAATAATCCAAGAAACTGGCCAGAATCGGCCAAAACTGCGAGTGTTAATGAACATAACGTAAACGCACCCAGGGTTCGTTAATCGTGGAAATCACTCTGGGACCCCAAAACAGTGAGTAATAGTCCATGAAACGGGCCAGAATCGGCCAAAACTGCCAGTGTTGATGACCGACACATAAGCGCACCCTAGGGTTCTATAACTATGGAAATCGCTTCGGGACCCCAAAACGTTGAGTAGTAATCCAAGAAACTGGCCAGAATCGGCCAAAACTGCGAGTGTTGATGACCGACACTTAAACACACCCCAGGGTTTGTTAATCGTGGAAATCACTCTTGGACCCCAAAACAGTGAGTAATAGTCCATGAAACGGACCAGAATTGGCCAAAACTGCCAGTGTTGATGACCGACACGTAAGCGCACCCTAGGGTTCTATAACTATGGAAATCGCTTCGGGACCCCAAAACGTTGAGTAATAATCCAAGAAACTGGCCAGAATCGGCCAAAACTACGAGTGTTGATGAACATAACGTAAACGCACCCAGGGTTCGTTAATCGTGGAAATCACTCTGGGACCCCAAAACAGTGAGTAATAGTCCATGAAACGGGCCAGAATCGGCCAAAACTGCCAGTGTTGATGACCGACACGTAAGCGCACCCTAGTGTTCTATAACTATGGAAATCGCTTCGGGACCCCAAAATGATGAGTAATAATCCAAGAAGCTGGCCAGAATCGGCCAAAACTGTCAGTGTTGATGACCGACACTTAAACGCACCCCAGGATTCGTTAATCGTGGAAATCACTCTGGGACCCCAAAACAGTGAGTAATAGTCCATGAAACGGGCCAGAATCGGCCAAAACTACTAGTTTTGATGACCGACACGTAAGCGTACCCTGGGGTTCAATTACTATGGAAATCACTTCGAGACCCCAAAACGGTGAGTAAAAATCCAAGAAACTGGCTAGAATCGGCCAAAACTGCCAGTGTTGATGACCGACACGTAAGCGCACCCTAGTGTTCTATAACTATGGAAATCGCTTCGGGACCCCAAAACGATGAGTAATAATCCAAGAAACTGGCCAGAATCGGCCAAAACTGTTAGTGTTGATGACCGACACTTAAACGCACCCCAGGATTCGTTAATCGTGGAAATCACTCTGGGACCCCAAAACAGTGAGTAACAGTCCATGAAACGGGCCAGAATCGGCCAAAACTGACAGTTTTGATGACCGACACGTAAGCGCACCCTAGGGTTCAATAACTATGGAAATCGATTCGGGACCCCAAAACGATGGGTAATAATCCAAGAAACTGGCCAGAATCGGCCAAAACTGCGAGTGTTGATGACCGACACTTAAACACACCCCAGGGTTTGTTAATCGTGGAAATCACTCTTGGACCCCAAAACAGTGAGTAATAGTCCATGAAACGGACCAGAATTGGCCAAAACTGCCAGTGTTGATGACCGACACGTAAGCGCACCCTAGGGTTCTATAACTATGGAAATCGCTTCGGGACCCCAAAACGTTGAGTAATAATCCAAGAAACTGGCCAGAATCGGCCAAAACTACGAGTGTTGATGAACATAACGTAAACGCACCCAGGGTTCGTTAATCGTGGAAATCACTCTGGGACCCCAAAACAGTGAGTAATAGTCCATGAAACGGGCAAGAATCGGCCAAAACTGCCAGTGTTGATGACCGACATGTAAGCACACCCTGGGGTTCAATAACTATGGAAATCACTCCGGGACCCCAAAACATTGAGTAATAGTCCATGAAACGGGCCAGAATCGGCCAAAACTGCCAGTGTTGATGACCGACACGTAAGCGCACCCTAGTGTTCTATAACTATGGAAATCGCTTCGGGACCCCAAAATGATGAGTAATAATCCAAGAAGCTGGCCAGAATCGGCCAAAACTGTCAGTGTTGATGACCGACACTTAAACGCACCCCAGGATTCGTTAATCGTGGAAATCACTCTGGGACCCCAAAACAGTGAGTAATAGTCCATGAAACGGGCCAGAATCGGCCAAAACTACTAGTTTTGATGACCGACACGTAAGCGTACCCTGGGGTTCAATTACTATGGAAATCGCTTCGAGACCCCAAAACGGTGAGTAAAAATCCAAGAAACTGGCTAGAATCGGCCAAAACTGCCGGTGTTGATGACCGACACGTAAGCGCACCCTAGTGTTCTATAACTATGGAAATCGCTTCGGGACCCCAAAACGATGAGTAATAATCCAAGAAACTGGCCAGAATCGGCCAAAACTGTTAGTGTTGATGACCGACACTTAAACGCACCCCAGGATTCGTTAATCGTGGAAATCACTCTGGGACCCCAAAACAGTGAGTAACAGTCCATGAAACGGGCCAGAATCGGCCAAAACTGACAGTTTTGATGACCGACACGTAAGCGCACCCTAGGGTTCAATAACTATGGAAATCGATTCGGGACCCCAAAACGATGGGTAATAATCCAAGAAACTGGCCAGAATCGGCCAAAACTGCGAGTGTTGATGACCGACACTTAAACACACCCAAGGGTTTGTTAATCGTGGAAATCACTCTTGGACCCCAAAACAGTGAGTAATAGTCCATGAAACGGACCAGAATCGGCCAAAACTACCAGTGTTGATGACCGACACGTAAGCGCACCCTAGGGTTCTATAACTATGGAAATCGCTTCGGGACCCCAAAACGTTGAGTAATAATCCAAGAAACTGGCCAGAATCGGCCAAAACTGCGAGTGTTGATGAACATAACGTAAACGCACCCAGGGTTCGTTAATCGTGGAAATCACTCTGGGACCCCAAAACAGTGAGTAATAGTCCATGAAACGGGCCAGAATCGGCCAAAACTGCCAGTGTTGATGACCGACACATAAGCGCACCCTAGGGTTCTATAACTATGGAAATCGCTTCGGGACCCCAAAACGTTGAGTAGTAATCCAAGAAACTGGCCAGAATCGGCCAAAACTGCGAGTGTTGATGACCGACACTTAAACACACCCCAGGGTTTGTTAATCGTGGAAATCACTCTTGGACCCCAAAACAGTGAGTAATAGTCCATGAAACGGACCAGAATTGGCCAAAACTGCCAGTGTTGATGACCGACACGTAAGCGCACCCTAGGGTTCTATAACTATGGAAATCGCTTCGGGACCCCAAAACGTTGAGTAATAATCCAAGAAACTGGCCAGAATCGGCCAAAACTGCGAGTGTTGATGACCGACACTTAAACACACCCCAGGGTTTGTTAATCGTGGAAATCACTCTTGGACCCCAAAACAGTGAGTAATAGTCCATGAAACGGACCAGAATTGGCCAAAACTGCCAGTGTTGATGACCGACACGTAAGCGCACCCTAGGGTTCTATAACTGTGGAAATCGCTTCGGGACCCCAAAACGTTGAGTAATAATCCAAGAAACTGGCCAGAATCGGCCAAAACTACGAGTGTTGATGAACATAACGTAAACGCACCCAGGGTTCGTTAATCGTGGAAATCACTCTGGGACCCCAAAACAGTGAGTAATAGTCCATGAAACGGGCAAGAATCGGCCAAAACTGCCAGTGTTGATGACCGACATGTAAGCACACCCTGGGGTTCAATAACTATGGAAATCACTCCGGGACCCCAAAACATTGAGTAATAGTCCATGAAACGGGCCAGAATCGGCCAAAACTGCCAGTGTTGATGACCGACACGTAAGCGCACCCTAGTGTTCTATAACTATGGAAATCGCTTCGGGACCCCAAAATGATGAGTAATAATCCAAGAAGCTGGCCAGAATCGGCCAAAACTGTCAGTGTTGATGACCGACACTTAAACGCACCCCAGGATTCGTTAATCGTGGAAATCACTCTGGGACCCCAAAACAATGAGTAATAGTCCATGAAACGGGCCAGAATCGGCCAAAACTACTAGTTTTGATGACCGACACGTAAGCGTACCCTGTGGTTCAATTACTATGGAAATCGCTTCGAGACCCCAAAACGGTGAGTAAAAATCCAAGAAACTGGCTAGAATCGGCCAAAACTGCCAGTGTTGATGACCGACACGTAAGCGCACCCTAGTGTTCTATAACTATGGAAATCGCTTCGGGACCCCAAAACGATGAGTAATAATCCAAGAAACTGGCCAGAATCGGCCAAAACTGTTAGTGTTGATGACCGACACTTAAACGCACCCCAGGATTCGTTAATCGTGGAAATCACTCTGGGACCCCAAAACAGTGAGTAACAGTCCATGAAACGGGCCAGAATCGGCCAAAACTGACAGTTTTGATGACCGACACGTAAGCGCACCCTAGGGTTCAATAACTATGGAAATCGCTTCGGGACCCCAAAACGATGGGTAATAATCCAAGAAACTGGCCAGAATCGGCCAAAACTGCGAGTGTTGATGACCGACACTTAAACACACCCCAGGGTTTGTTAATCGTGGAAATCACTCTTGGACCCCAAAACAGTGAGTAATAGTCCATGAAACGGACCAGAATCGGCCAAAACTGCCAGTGTTGATGACCGACACGTAAGCGCACCCTAGGGTTCTATAACTATGGAAATTGCTTCGGGACCCCAAAATGTTGAGTAATAATCCAAGAAACTGGCCAGAATCGGCCAAAACTGCAAGTGTTGATGAACATAACGTAAACGCACCCAGGATTTGTTAATCGTGGAAATCACTCTGGGACCCGAAAACAGTGAGTAATAGTCCATGAAACGGGCCAGAATCGGCCAAAACTGACAGTTTTGATGACCGACACGTAAGCGCACCCTAGGGTTCAATAACTATGGAAATCGCTTCGGGACCCCAAAACGATGGGTAATAATCCAAGAAACTGGCCAGAATCGGCCAAAACTGCGAGTGTTGATGACCGACACTTAAACACACCCCAGGGTTTGTTAATCGTGGAAATCACTCTTGGACCCCAAAACAGTGAGTAATAGTCCATGAAACGGACCAGAATTGGCCAAAACTGCCAGTGTTGATGACCGACACGTAAGCGCACCCTAGGGTTCTATAACTGTGGAAATCGCTTCGGGACCCCAAAACGTTGAGTAATAATCCAAGAAACTGGCCAGAATCGGCCAAAACTACGAGTGTTGATGAACATAACGTAAACGCACCCAGGGTTCGTTAATCGTGGAAATCACTCTGGGACCCCAAAACAGTGAGTAATAGTCCATGAAACGGGCAAGAATCGGCCAAAACTGCCAGTGTTGATGACCGACATGTAAGCACACCCTGGGGTTCAATAACTATGGAAATCACTCCGGGACCCCAAAACATTGAGTAATAGTCCATGAAACGGGCCAGAATCGGCCAAAACTGCCAGTGTTGATGACCGACACGTAAGCGCACCCTAGTGTTCTATAACTATGGAAATCGCTTCGGGACCCCAAAATGATGAGTAATAATCCAAGAAGCTGGCCAGAATCGGCCAAAACTGTCAGTGTTGATGACCGACACTTAAACGCACCCCAGGATTCGTTAATCGTGGAAATCACTCTGGGACCCCAAAACAGTGAGTAATAGTCCATGAAACGGGCCAGAATCGGCCAAAACTACTAGTTTTGATGACCGACACGTAAGCGTACCCTGGGGTTCAATTACTATGGAAATCGCTTCGAGACCCCAAAACGGTGAGTAAAAATCCAAGAAACTGGCTAGAATCGGCCAAAACTGCCAGTGTTGATGACCGACA
Source organism: Triticum timopheevii (assembly GCA_963921465.1). NCBI lineage: Eukaryota > Viridiplantae > Streptophyta > Magnoliopsida > Poales > Poaceae > Triticum > Triticum timopheevii. Next base: position 333,843,375 of record OY997270.1, read on the forward strand.
CGTAAGCGCACCCTAGTGTTCTATAACTATGGAAATCGCTTCGGGACCCCAAAACGATGAGTAATAATCCAAGAAACTGGCCAGAATCGGCCAAAACTGTTAGTGTTGATGACCGACACTTAAACGCACCCCAGGATTCGTTAATCGTGGAAATCACTCTGGGACCCCAAAACAGTGAGTAACAGTCCATGAAACGGGCCAGAATCGGCCAAAACTGACAGTTTTGATGACCGACACGTAAGCGCACCCTAGGGTTCAATAACTATGGAAATCGCTTCGGGACCCCAAAACGATGGGTAATAATCCAAGAAACTGGCCAGAATCGGCCAAAACTGCGAGTCTTGATGACCGACACTTAAACACACCCCAGGGTTTGTTAATCGTGGAAATCACTCTTGGACCCCAAAACAGTGAGTAATAGTCCATGAAACGGACCAGAATTGGCCAAAACTGCCAGTGTTGATGACCGACACGTAAGCGCACCCTAGGGTTCTATAACTATGGAAATCGCTTCGGGACCCCAAAACGTTGAGTAATAATCCAAGAAACTGGCCAGAATTGGCCAAAACTGCGAGTGTTGATGACCGACACTTAAACACACCCCAGGGTTTGTTAATCGTGGAAATCACTCTTGGACCCCAAAACAGTGAGTAATAGTCCATGAAACGGACCAGAATTGGCCAAAACTGCCAGTGTTGATGACCGACACGTAAGCGCACCCTAGGGTTCTATAACTGTGGAAATCGCTTCGGGACCCCAAAACGTTGAGTAATAATCCAAGAAACTGGCCAGAATCGGCCAAAACTACGAGTGTTGATGAACATAACGTAAACGCACCCAGGGTTCGTTAATCGTGGAAATCACTCTGGGACCCCAAAACAGTGAGTAATAGTCCATGAAACGGGCAAGAATCGGCCAAAACTGCCAGTGTTGATGACCGACATGTAAGCACACCCTGGGGTTCAATAACTATGGAAATCACTCCGGGACCCCAAAACATTGAGTAATAGTCCATGAAACGGGCCAGAATCGGCCAAAACTGCCAGTGTTGATGACCGACACGTAAGCGCACCCTAGTGTTCTATAACTATGGAAATCGCTTCGGGACCCCAAAATGATGAGTAATAATCCAAGAAGCTGGCCAGAATCGGCCAAAACTGTCAGTGTTGATGACCGACACTTAAACGCACCCCAGGATTCGTTAATCGTGGAAATCACTCTGGGACCCCAAAACAATGAGTAATAGTTCATGAAACGGGCCAGAATCGGCCAAAACTACTAGTTTTGATGACCGACACGTAAGCGTACCCTGTGGTTCAATTACTATGGAAATCGCTTCGAGACCCCAAAACGGTGAGTAAAAATCCAAGAAACTGGCTAGAATCGGCCAAAACTGCCAGTGTTGATGACCGACACGTAAGCGCACCCTAGTGTTCTATAACTATGGAAATCGCTTCGGGACCCCAAAACGATGAGTAATAATCCAAGAAACTGGCCAGAATCGGCCAAAACTGTTAGTGTTGATGACCGACACTTAAACGCACCCCAGGATTCGTTAATCGTGGAAATCACTCTGGGACCCCAAAACAGTGAGTAACAGTCCATGAAACGGGCCAGAATCGGCCAAAACTGACAGTTTTGATGACCGACACGTAAGCGCACCCTAGGGTTCAATAACTATGGAAATCGCTTCGGGACCCCAAAACGATGGGTAATAATCCAAGAAACTGGCCAGAATCGGCCAAAACTGCGAGTGTTGATGACCGACACTTAAACACACCCCAGGGTTTGTTAATCGTGGAAATCACTCTTGGACCCCAAAACAGTGAGTAATAGTCCATGAAACGGACCAGAATCGGCCAAAACTGCCAGTGTTGATGACCGACACGTAAGCGCACCCTAGGGTTCTATAACTATGGAAATTGCTTCGGGACCCCAAAATGTTGAGTAATAATCCAAGAAACTGGCCAGAATCGGCCAAAACTGCAAGTGTTGATGAACATAACGTAAACGCACCCAGGATTTGTTAATCGTGGAAATCACTCTGGGACCCGAAAACAGTGAGTAATAGTCCATGAAACGGGCCAGAATCGGCCAAAACTGACAGTTTTGATGACCGACACGTAAGCGCACCCTAGGGTTCAATAACTATGGAAATCGCTTCGGGACCCCAAAACGATGGGTAATAATCCAAGAAACTGGCCAGAATCGGCCAAAACTGCGAGTGTTGATGACCGACACTTAAACACACCCCAGGGTTTGTTAATCGTGGAAATCACTCTTGGACCCCAAAACAGTGAGTAATAGTCCATGAAACGGACCAGAATTGGCCAAAACTGCCAGTGTTGATGACCGACACGTAAGCGCACCCTAGGGTTCTATAACTGTGGAAATCGCTTCGGGACCCCAAAACGTTGAGTAATAATCCAAGAAACTGGCCAGAATCGGCCAAAACTACGAGTGTTGATGAACATAACGTAAACGCACCCAGGGTTCGTTAATCGTGGAAATCACTCTGGGACCCCAAAACAGTGAGTAATAGTCCATGAAACGGGCAAGAATCGGCCAAAACTGCCAGTGTTGATGACCGACATGTAAGCACACCCTGGGGTTCAATAACTATGGAAATCACTCCGGGACCCCAAAACATTGAGTAATAGTCCATGAAACGGGCCAGAATCGGCCAAAACTGCCAGTGTTGAGGACCGACACGTAAGCGCACCCTAGTGTTCTATAACTATGGAAATCGCTTCGGGACCCCAAAATGATGAGTAATAATCCAAGAAGCTGGCCAGAATCGGCCAAAACTGTCAGTGTTGATGACCGACACTTAAACGCACCCCAGGATTCGTTAATCGTGGAAATCACTCTGGGACCCCAAAACAGTGAGTAATAGTCCATGAAACGGGCCAGAATCGGCCAAAACTACTAGTTTTGATGACCGACACGTAAGCGTACCCTGGGGTTCAATTACTATGGAAATCGCTTCGAGACCCCAAAACGGTGAGTAAAAATCCAAGAAACTGGCTAGAATCGGCCAAAACTGCCAGTGTTGATGACCGACACGTAAGCGCACCCTAGTGTTCTATAACTATGGAAATCGCTTCGGGACCCCAAAACGATGAGTAATAATCCAAGAAACTGGCCAGAATCGGCCAAAACTGTTAGTGTTGATGACCGACACTTAAACGCACCCCAGGATTCGTTAATCGTGGAAATCACTCTGGGACCCCAAAACAGTGAGTAACAGTCCATGAAACGGGCCAGAATCGGCCAAAACTGACAGTTTTGATGACCGACACGTAAGCGCACCCTAGGGTTCAATAACTATGGAAATCGCTTCGGGACCCCAAAACGATGGGTAATAATCCAAGAAACTGGCCAGAATCGGCCAAAACTGCGAGTGTTGATGACCGACACTTAAACACACCCCAGGGTTTGTTAATCGTGGAAATCACTCTTGGACCCCAAAACAGTGAGTAATAGTCCATGAAACGGACCAGAATCGGCCAAAACTGCCAGTGTTGATGACCGACACGTAAGCGCACCCTAGGGTTCTATAACTATGGAAATTGCTTCGGGACCCCAAAATGTTGAGTAATAATCCAAGAAACTGGCCAGAATCGGCCAAAACTGCAAGTGTTGATGAACATAACGTAAACGCACCCAGGATTTGTTAATCGTGGAAATCACTCTGGGACCCGAAAACAGTGAGTAATAGTCCATGAAACGGGCCAGAATCGGCCAAAACTGACAGTTTTGATGACCGACACGTAAGCGCACCCTAGGGTTCAATAACTATGGAAATCGCTTCGGGACCCCAAAACGATGGGTAATAATCCAAGAAACTGGCCAGAATCGGCCAAAACTGCCAGTGTTGATGACCGACACTTAAACACACCCCAGGGTTTGTTAATCGTGGAAATCACTCTTGGACCCCAAAACAGTGAGTAATAGTCCATGAAACGGACCAGAATTGGCCAAAACTGCCAGTGTTGATGACCGACACGTAAGCGCACCCTAGGGTTCTATAACTGTGGAAATCGCTTCGGGACCCCAAAACGTTGAGTAATAATCCAAGAAACTGGCCAGAATCGGCCAAAACTACGAGTGTTGATGAACATAACGTAAACGCACCCAGGGTTCGTTAATCGTGGAAATCACTCTGGGACCCCAAAACAGTGAGTAATAGTCCATGAAACGGGCAAGAATCGGCCAAAACTGCCAGTGTTGATGACCGACATGTAAGCACACCCTGGGGTTCAATAACTATGGAAATCACTCCGGGACCCCAAAACATTGAGTAATAGTCCATGAAACGGGCCAGAATCGGCCAAAACTGCCAGTGTTGAGGACCGACACGTAAGCGCACCCTAGTGTTCTATAACTATGGAAATCGCTTCGGGACCCCAAAATGATGAGTAATAATCCAAGAAGCTGGCCAGAATCGGCCAAAACTGTCAGTGTTGATGACCGACACTTAAACGCACCCCAGGATTCGTTAATCGTGGAAATCACTCTGGGACCCCAAAACAGTGAGTAATAGTCCATGAAACGGGCCAGAATCGGCCAAAACTACTAGTTTTGATGACCGACACGTAAGCGTACCCTGGGGTTCAATTACTATGGAAATCGCTTCGAGACCCCAAAACGGTGAGTAAAAATCCAAGAAACTGGCTAGAATCGGCCAAAACTGCCAGTGTTGATGACCGACACGTAAGCGCACCCTAGTGTTCTATAACTATGGAAATCGCTTCGGGACCCCAAAACGATGAGTAATAATCCAAGAAACTGGCCAGAATCGGCCAAAACTGTTAGTGTTGATGACCGACACTTAAACGCACCCCAGGATTCGTTAATCGTGGAAATCACTCTGGGACCCCAAAACAGTGAGTAACAGTCCATGAAACGGGCCAGAATCGGCCAAAACTGACAGTTTTGATGACCGACACGTAAGCGCACCCTAGGGTTCAATAACTATGGAAATCGCTTCGGGACCCCAAAACGATGGGTAATAATCCAAGAAACTGGCCAGAATCGGCCAAAACTGCGAGTCTTGATGACCGACACTTAAACACACCCCAGGGTTTGTTAATCGTGGAAATCACTCTTGGACCCCAAAACAGTGAGTAATAGTCCATGAAACGGACCAGAATCGGCCAAAACTGCTAGTGTTGATGACCGACCCGTAAGCGCACCCTAGGGTTCTATAACTATGGAAATTGCTTCGGGACCCCAAAATGTTGAGTAATAATCCAAGAAACTGGCCAGAATCGGCCAAAACTGCAAGTGTTGATGAACATAACGTAAACGCACCCAGGATTTGTTAATCGTGGAAATCACTCTGGGACCCGAAAACAGTGAGTAATAGTCCATGAAACGGGCCAGAATCGGCCAAAACTGACAGTTTTGATGACCGACACGTAAGCGCACCCTAGGGTTCAATAACTATGGAAATCGCTTCGGGACCCCAAAACGATGGGTAATAATCCAAGAAACTGGCCAGAATCGGCCAAAACTGTCAGTGTTGATGACCGACACTTAAACGCACCCCAGGATTCGTTAACCGTGGAAATCACTCTGGGACCCCAAAACAGTGAGTAATAGTCCATGAAACGGGCCAGAATCGGCCAAAACCGAGAGTTTTGATGACCGACACGTAAGCGCACCCTAGGGTTCAATAACTATGGAAATCGCTTCGGGACCCCAAAACGATGAGTAATAATCCAAGAAACTGGCCAGAATCGGCCAAAACTGTCAGTGTTGATGACCGACACTTAAACGCACCCCAGGATTCGTTAATCGTGGAAATCATTCTGGGACCCCAAAACAGTGAGTAATAGTCCATGAAACGGGCCAGAATCGGCCAAAACTACTAGTTTTGATGACCGACACGTAAGCGCACCCTAGGGTTCAATAACTATGGAAATCGCTTCGGGACCCCAAAACGATGGGTAATAATCCAAGAAACTGGCCAGAATCGGCCAAAACTGTCAGTGTTGATGACCGACACTTAAACGCACCCCAGGATTCGTTAATCGTGGAAATCACTCTGGGACCCCAAAACAGTGAGTAATAGTCCATGAAACGGGCCAGAATCGGCCAAAACTACTAGTTTTGATGACCGACACGTAAGCGTACCCTGGGGTTCAATTACTATGGAAATCGCTTCGAGACCCCAAAACGGTGAGTAAAAATCCAAGAAACTGGCTAGAATCGGCCAAAACTGCCAGTGTTGATGACCGACACGTAAGCGCACCCTAGTGTTCTATAACTATGGAAATCGCTTCGGGACCCCAAAACGATGAGTAATAATCCAAGAAACTGGCCAGAATCGGCCAAAACTGTTAGTGTTGATGACCGACACTTAAACGCACCCCAGGATTCGTTAATCGTGGAAATCACTCTGGGACCCCAAAACAGTGAGTAACAGTCCATGAAACGGGCCAGAATCGGCCAAAACTGACAGTTTTGATGACCGACACGTAAGCGCACCCTAGGGTTCAATAACTATGGAAATCGCTTCGGGACCCCAAAACGATGGGTAATAATCCAAGAAACTGGCCAGAATCGGCCAAAACTGCGAGTGTTGATGACCGACACTTAAACACACCCCAGGGTTTGTTAATCGTGGAAATCACTCTTGGACCCCAAAACAGTGAGTAATAGTCCATGAAACGGACCAGAATCGGCCAAAACTGCTAGTGTTGATGACCGACCCGTAAGCGCACCCTAGGGTTCTATAACTATGGAAATTGCTTCGGGACCCCAAAATGTTGAGTAATAATCCAAGAAACTGGCCAGAATCGGCCAAAACTGCAAGTGTTGATGAACATAACGTAAACGCACCCAGGATTTGTTAATCGTGGAAATCACTCTGGGACCCGAAAACAGTGAGTAATAGTCCATGAAACGGGCCAGAATCGGCCAAAACTGACAGTTTTGATGACCGACACGTAAGCGCACCCTAGGGTTCAATAACTATGGAAATCGCTTCGGGACCCCAAAACGATGGGTAATAATCCAAGAAACTGGCCAGAATCGGCCAAAACTGTCAGTGTTGATGACCGACACTTAAACGCACCCCAGGATTCGTTAACCGTGGAAATCACTCTGGGACCCCAAAACAGTGAGTAATAGTCCATGAAACGGGCCAGAATCGGCCAAAACCGACAGTTTTGATGACCGACACGTAAGCGCACCCTAGGGTTCAATAACTATGGAAATCGCTTCGGGACCCCAAAACGATGAGTAATAATCCAAGAAACTGGCCAGAATCGGCCAAAACTGTCAGTGTTGATGACCGACACTTAAACGCACCCCAGGATTCGTTAATCGTGGAAATCATTCTGGGACCCCAAAACAGTGAGTAATAGTCCATGAAACGGGCCAGAATCGGCCAAAACTACTAGTTTTGATGACCGACACGTAAGCGCACCCTAGGGTTCAATAACTATGGAAATCGCTTCGGGACCCCAAAACGATGGGTAATAATCCAAGAAACTGGCCAGAATCGGCCAAAACTGTCAGTGTTGATGACCGACACTTAAACGCACCCCAGGATTCGTTAACCGTGGAAATCACTCTGGGACCCCAAAACAGTGAGTAATAGTCCATGAAACGGGCCAGAATCGGCCAAAACCGACAGTTTTGATGACCGACACGTAAGCGCACCCTAGGGTTCAATAACTATGGAAATCGCTTCGGGACCCCAAAACGATGAGTAATAATCCAAGAAACTGGCCAGAATCGGCCAAAACTGTCAGTGTTGATGACCGACACTTAAACGCACCCCAGGATTCGTTAATCGTGGAAATCATTCTGGGACCCCAAAACAGTGAGTAATAGTCCATGAAACGGGCCAGAATCGGCCAAAACTACTAGTTTTGATGACCGACACGTAAGCGCACCCTTGGGTTCAATAACTATGGAAATCGCTTCGGGACCCCAAAACGATGGGTAATAATCCAAGAAACTGGCCAGAATCGGCCAAAACTGCGAGTGTTGATGACCGACACTTAAACACACCCCAGGGTTTGTTAATCATGGAAATCACTCTTGTTCCCCAAAACAGTGAGTAATAGTCCATGAAATGGACCAGAATCGGCCAAAACTACTAGTTTTGATGACCGACACGTAAGCGCACCCTAGGGTTCAATAACTATGGAAATCGCTTCGGGACCCCAAAACGATGAGTAATAATCCAAGAAACTGGCCAGAATCGGCCAAAACTGTCAGTGTTGATGACCGACACTTAAACGCACCCCAGGATTCGTTAATCGTGGAAATCACTCTGGGACCCCAAAACAGTGAGTAATAGTCCATGAAACGGGCCAGAATCGGCCAAAACTACTAGTTTTGATGACCGACACGTAAGCGCACCCTAGGGTTCAATAACTATGGAAATCGCTTCGGGACCCCAAAACGATGGGTAATAATCCAAGAAACTGGCCAGAATCGGCCAAAACTGCGAGTGTTGATGACCGACACTTAAACACACCCCAGGGTTTGTTAATCATGGAAATCACTCTTGTTCCCCAAAACAGTGAGTAATAGTCCATGAAATGGACCAGAATCGGCCAAAACTACTAGTTTTGATGACCGACACGTAAGCGCACCCTAGGGTTCAATAACTATGGAAATCGCTTCGGGACCCCAAAACGATGAGTAATAATCCAAGAAACTGGCCAGAATCGGCCAAAACTGTCAGTGTTGATGACCGACACTTAAACGCACCCCAGGATTCGTTAACCGTGGAAATCACTCTGGGACCCCAAAACAGTGAGTAATAGTCCATGAAACGGGCCAGAATCGGCCAAAACCGACAGTTTTGATGACCGACACGTAAGCGCACCCTAGGGTTCAATAACTATGGAAATCGCTTCGGGACCCCAAAACGATGAGTAATAATCCAAGAAACTGGCCAGAATCGGCCAAAACTGTCAGTGTTGATGACCGACACTTAAACGCACCCCAGGATTCGTTAATCGTGGAAATCACTCTGGGACCCCAAAACAGTGAGTAATAGTCCATGAAACGCGCCAGAATCGGCCCAAACTACTAGTTTTGATGACCGACACGTAAGCGCACCCTAGGGTTCAATAACTATGGAAATCGCTTCGGGACCCCAAAACGATGGGTAATAATCCAAGAAACTGGCCAGAATCGGCCAAAACTGCGAGTGTTGATGACCGACACTTAAACACTCCCCAGGGTTTGTTAATCGTGGAAATCACTCTTGGACCCCAAAACAGTGAGTAATAGTCCATGAAACAGACTAGAATCGGCCAAAACTACTAGTTTTGATGACCGACACGTAAGCGCACCCTAGGGTTCAATAACTATGGAAATCGCTTCAGGACCCCAAAACGATGAGTAATAATCCAAGAAACTGCCGGAATCGGCCAAAACTGTCAGTGTTGATGACCGAAACTTAAACGCACCCCAGGATTCGTTAATCGTGGAAATCACTCTGGGACCCCAAAACAGTGAGTAATAGTCCATGAAACGGGCCAGAATCGGCCAAAACTACTAGTTTTGATGACCGACACGTAAGCGTACCCTGGGGTTCAATTACTATGGAAATCGCTTCGGGACCCCAAAACGGTGAGTAATAATCCAAGAAACTGGCTAGAATCGGCCAAAACTGCCAGTGTTGATGACCGACATGTAAGCGCAACCTAGTGTTCTATAACTATGGAAATCGCTTCGGGACCCCAAAACGATGAGTAATAATCCAAGAAACTGGCCAGAATCGGCCAAAACTGTCAGTGTTGATAACCGACACTTAAACGCACCCCAGGATTCGTTAATCGTGGAAATCACTCTGGGACCCCAAAACAGTGAGTAATAGTCCATGAAACGGGCCAGAATCGGCCAAAACTGACAGTTTTGATGACCGACACGTAAGCGCACCCTAGGGTTCAATAACTATGGAAATCGCTTCGGGACCACAAAATGATGGGTAATAATCCAAGAAACTGGCCAGAATCGGCAAAAACTGCGAGTGTTGATGACCGACACTTAAACACACCCCAGGGTTTGTTAATCGTGGAAATCACTCTTGGACCCCAAAACAGTGAGTAATTGTCCATGAAACGGACCAGAATCGGCCAAAACTGCCAGTGTTGATGACCGACACGTAAGCGCACCCTAGGGTTCTATAACTATGGAAATCGCTTCGGGACCCCAAAACGTTGAGTAATAATCCAAGAAACTGGCCAGAATCGGCCAAAACTGCGAGTGTTGATGAACATAACGTAAACGCACCCAGGGTTCGTTAATCGTGCAAATCACTCTGGGACCCCAAAACAGTGAGTAATAGTCCATCAAACGGGCCAGAATCGGCCAAAACTGCCAGTGTTGATGACCGACATGTAAGCACACCCTCGGGATCAATAACTATGGAAATCACTCCGGGACCCCAAAACATTGAGTAATAGTCCATGAAACGGGCCAGAATCGGCCAAAACTGCCAGTGTTGATGACCCACACGTAAGCGCACCCTAGTGTTCTATAACTATGGAAATCGCTTCGGGACCCCAAAACGATGAGTAATAATCCAAGAAACTGGCCAGAATCGGCCAAAACTGTCAGTGTTGATGACCGACACTTAAACGCACCCCAGGATTCGTTAATCGTGGAAATCACTCTTGGACCCCAAAACAGTGAGTAATAGTCCATGAAACAGACTAGAATCGGCCAAAACTACTAGTTTTGATGACCGACACGTAAGCGCACCCTAGGGTTCAATAACTATGGAAATCGCTTCAGGACCCCAAAACGATGAGTAATAATCCAAGAAACTGCCGGAATCGGCCAAAACTGTCAGTGTTGATGACCGAAACTTAAACGCACCCCAGGATTCGTTAATCGTGGAAATCACTCTGGGACCCCAAAACAGTGAGTAATAGTCCATGAAACGGGCCAGAATCGGCCAAAACTACTAGTTTTGATGACGGACACGTAAGCGTACCCTGGGGTTCAATTACTATGGAAATCGCTTCGGGACCCCAAAACGGTGAGTAATAATCCAAGAAACTGGCTAGAATCGGCCAAAACTGCCAGTGTTGATGACCGACATGTAAGCGCAACCTAGTGTTCTATAACTATGGAAATCGCTTCGGGACCCCAAAACGATGAGTAATAATCCAAGAAACTGGCCAGAATCGGCCAAAACTGTCAGTGTTGATAACCGACACTTAAACGCACCCCAGGATTCGTTAATCGTGGAAATCACTCTGGGACCCCAAAACAGTGAGTAATAGTCCATGAAACGGGCCAGAATCGGCCAAAACTGACAGTTTTGATGACCGACACGTAAGCGCACCCTAGGGTTCAATAACTATGGAAATCGCTTCGGGACCACAAAATGATGGGTAATAATCCAAGAAACTGGCCAGAATCGGCAAAAACTGCGAGTGTTGATGACCGACACTTAAACACACCCCAGGGTTTGTTAATCGTGGAAATCACTCTTGGACCCCAAAACAGTGAGTAATTGTCCATGAAACGGACCAGAATCGGCCAAAACTGCCAGTGTTGATGACCGACACGTAAGCGCACCCTAGGGTTCTATAACTATGGAAATCGCTTCGGGACCCCAAAACGTTGAGTAATAATCCAAGAAACTGGCCAGAATCGGCCAAAACTGCGAGTGTTGATGAACATAACGTAAACGCACCCAGGGTTCGTTAATCGTGCAAATCACTCTGGGACCCCAAAACAGTGAGTAATAGTCCATCAAACGGGCCAGAATCGGCCAAAACTGCCAGTGTTGATGACCGACATGTAAGCACACCCTCGGGATCAATAACTATGGAAATCACTCCGGGACCCCAAAACATTGAGTAATAGTCCATGAAACGGGCCAGAATCGGCCAAAACTGCCAGTGTTGATGACCCACACGTAAGCGCACCCTAGTGTTCTATAACTATGGAAATCGCTTCGGGACCCCAAAACGATGAGTAATAATCCAAGAAACTGGCCAGAATCGGCCAAAACTGTCAGTGTTGATGACCGACACTTAAACGCACCCCAGGATTCGTTAATCGTGGAAATCACTCTGGGACCCCAAAACAGTGAGTAACAGTACATGAAACGGGCCAGAATCGGCCAAAACTGACAGTTTTGATGACCGACACGTAAGCGCACCCTAGGGTTCTATAACTATGGAAATCGCTTCGGGACCCCAAAACGATGGGTAATAATCCAAGAAACTGGCCAGAATCGGCCAAAACTGCCAGTGTTGATGACCGACATGTAAGCTCACCCTGGGGTTCAATAACTATGGAAATCACTCCGGGACCCCAAAACATTGAGTAATAGTCCGTGAAACGGGCCAGAATCGGCCAAAACTGCCAGTGTTGATGACCGACACGTAAGCGCACCCTAGTGTTCTATAACTATGGAAATCGCTTCGGGACCCCAAAACGATGAGTAATAATCCAAGAAGCTGGCCAGAATCGGCCAAAACTGTCAGTGTTGATGACCGACACTTAAACGCACCCCAGGATTCGTTGATCGTGGAAATCACTCTGGGACCCCAAAACAGTGAGTAATAGTCCATGAAACGGGCCAGAATCGGCCAAAACTGCCAGTGTTGATGACCGACATGTAAGCACACCCTCGGGATCAATAACTATGGAAATCGCTCCGGGACCCCAAAACATTGAGTAATAGTCCATGAAACGGGCCAGAATCGGCCAAAACTGCCAGTGTTGATGACCCACACGTAAGCGCACCCTAGTGTTCTATAACTATGGAAATCGCTTCGGGACCCCAAAACGTTGAGTAATAATCCAAGAAACTGGCCAGAATCGGCCAAAACTGCGAGTGTTGATGAACATAACGTAAACGCACCCAGGGTTCGTTAATCGTGCAAATCACTCTGGGACCCCAAAACAGTGAGTAATAGTCCATCAAACGGGCCAGAATCGGCCAAAACTGCCAGTGTTGATGACCGCCATGTAAGCACACCCTCGGGATCAATAACTATGGAAATCACTCCGGGACCCCAAAACATTGAGTAATAGTCCATGAAACGGGCCAGAATCGGCCAAAACTGCCAGTGTTGATGACCCACACGTAAGCGCACCCTAGTGTTCTATAACTATGGAAATCGCTTCGGGACCCCAAAACGATGAGTAATAATCCAAGAAACTGGCCAGAATCGGCCAAAACTGTCAGTGTTGATGACCGACACTTAAACGCACCCCAGGATTCGTTAATCGTGGAAATCACTCTTGGACCCCAAAACAGTGAGTAATAGTCCATGAAACAGACTAGAATCGGCCAAAACTACTAGTTTTGATGACCGACACGTAAGCGCACCCTAGGGTTCAATAACTATGGAAATCGCTTCAGGACCCCAAAACGATGAGTAATAATCCAAGAAACTGCCGGAATCGGCCAAAACTGTCAGTGTTGATGACCGAAACTTAAACGCACCCCAGGATTCGTTAATCGTGGAAATCACTCTGGGACCCCAAAACAGTGAGTAATAGTCCATGAAACGGGCCAGAATCGGCCAAAACTACTAGTTTTGATGACCGACACGTAAGCGTACCCTGGGGTTCAATTACTATGGAAATCGCTTCGGGACCCCAAAACGGTGAGTAATAATCCAAGAAACTGGCTAGAATCGGCCAAAACTGCCAGTGTTGATGACCGACATGTAAGCGCAACCTAGTGTTCTATAACTATGGAAATCGCTTCGGGACCCCAAAACGATGAGTAATAATCCAAGAAACTGGCCAGAATCGGCCAAAACTGTCAGTGTTGATAACCGACACTTAAACGCACCCCAGGATTCGTTAATCGTGGAAATCACTCTGGGACCCCAAAACAGTGAGTAATAGTCCATGAAACGGGCCAGAATCGGCCAAAACTGACAGTTTTGATGACCGACACGTAAGCGCACCCTAGGGTTCAATAACTATGGAAATCGCTTCGGGACCACAAAATGATGGGTAATAATCCAAGAAACTGGCCAGAATCGGCAAAAACTGCGAGTGTTGATGACCGACACTTAAACACACCCCAGGGTTTGTTAATCGTGGAAATCACTCTTGGACCCCAAAACAGTGAGTAATTGTCCATGAAACGGACCAGAATCGGCCAAAACTGCCAGTGTTGATGACCGACACGTAAGCGCACCCTAGGGTTCTATAACTATGGAAATCGCTTCGGGACCCCAAAACGTTGAGTAATAATCCAAGAAACTGGCCAGAATCGGCCAAAACTGCGAGTGTTGATGAACATAACGTAAACGCACCCAGGGTTCGTTAATCGTGCAAATCACTCTGGGACCCCAAAACAGTGAGTAATAGTCCATCAAACGGGCCAGAATCGGCCAAAACTGCCAGTGTTGATGACCGACATGTAAGCACACCCTCGGGATCAATAACTATGGAAATCACTCCGGGACCCCAAAACATTGAGTAATAGTCCATGAAACGGGCCAGAATCGGCCAAAACTGCCAGTGTTGATGACCCACACGTAAGCGCACCCTAGTGTTCTATAACTATGGAAATCGCTTCGGGACCCCAAAACGATGAGTAATAATCCAAGAAACTGGCCAGAATCGGCCAAAACTGTCAGTGTTGATGACCGACACTTAAACGCACCCCAGGATTCGTTAATCGTGGAAATCACTCTGGGACCCCAAAACAGTGAGTAACAGTACATGAAACGGGCCAGAATCGGCCAAAACTGACAGTTTTGATGACCGACACGTAAGCGCACCCTAGGGTTCTATAACTATGGAAATCGCTTCGGGACCCCAAAACGATGGGTAATAATCCAAGAAACTGGCCAGAATCGGCCAAAACTGCCAGTGTTGATGACCGACATGTAAGCTCACCCTGGGGTTCAATAACTATGGAAATCACTCCGGGACCCCAAAACATTGAGTAATAGTCCGTGAAACGGGCCAGAATCGGCCAAAACTGCCAGTGTTGATGACCGACACGTAAGCGCACCCTAGTGTTCTATAACTATGGAAATCGCTTCGGGACCCCAAAACGATGAGTAATAATCCAAGAAGCTGGCCAGAATCGGCCAAAACTGTCAGTGTTGATGACCGACACTTAAACGCACCCCAGGATTCGTTGATCGTGGAAATCACTCTGGGACCCCAAAACAGTGAGTAATAGTCCATGAAACGGGCCAGAATCGGCCAAAACTGCCAGTGTTGATGACCGACATGTAAGCACACCCTCGGGATCAATAACTATGGAAATCGCTCCGGGACCCCAAAACATTGAGTAATAGTCCATGAAACGGGCCAGAATCGGCCAAAACTGCCAGTGTTGATGACCCACACGTAAGCGCACCCTAGTGTTCTATAACTATGGAAATCGCTTCGGGACCCCAAAACGATGAGTAATAATCCAAGAAACTGGCCAGAATCGGCCAAAACTGTCAGTGTTGATGACCGACACTTAAACGCACCCCAGGATTCGTTAATCGTGGAAATCACTCTGGGACCCCAAAACAGTGAGTAACAGTCCATGAAACGGGCCAGAATCGGCCAAAACTGACAGTTTTGATGACCGACACGTAAGCGCACCCTAGGGTTCAATAACTATGGAAATCGCTTCGGGACCCGAAAACGATGGGTAATAATCCAAGAAACTGGCCAGAATCGGCCAAAACTGCCAGTGTTGATGACCGACATGTAAGCTCACCCTGGGGTTCAATAACTATGGAAATCACTCCGGGACCCCAAAACATTGAGTAATAGTCCGTGAAACGGGCCAGAATCGGCCAAAACAGCCAGTGTTGATGACCGACACGTAAGCGCACCCTAGTGTTCTATAACTATGGAAATCGCTTCGGGACCCCAAAACGATGAGTAATAATCCAAGAAGCTGGCCAGAATCGGCCAAAACTGTCAGTGTTGATGACCGACACTTAAACGCACCCCAGGATTCGTTGATCGTGGAAATCGCTCTGGGACCCCAAAACAGTGAGTAATAGTCCATGAAACGGGCCAGAATCGGCCAAAACTACTAGTTTTGATGACCGACACGTAAGCGTACCCTGGTGTTCAATTACTATGGAAATCGCTTCGGGACCCCAAAACGGTGAGTAAAAATCCAAGAAACTGGCTAGAATCGGCCAAAACTGCCAGTGTTGATGACCGACACGTAAGCGCACCCTAGTGTTCTATAACTATGGAAATCGCTTCGGGACCCCAAAACGATGAGTAATAATCCAAGAAACTGGCCAGAATCGGCCAAAACTGTTAGTGTTGATGACCGACACTTAAATGCACCCCAGGATTCGTTAATCGTGGAAATCACTCTGGGACCCCAAAACAGTGAGTAACAGTCCATGAAACGGGCCAGAATCGGCCAAAACTGACAGTTTTGATGACCGACACGTAAGCGCACCCTAGGGTTCAATAACTATGGAAATCGCTTCGGGACCCCAAAACGATGGGTAATAATCCAAGAAACTGGCCAGAATCGGCCAAAACTGCGAGTGTTGATGACCGACACTTAAACACACCCCAGGGTTTGTTAATCGTGGAAATCACTCTTGGACCCCAAAACAGTGAGTAATAGTCCATGAAACGGACCAGAATCGGCCAAAACTGCTAGTGTTGATGACCGACACGTAAGCGCACCCTAGGGTTCTATAACTATGGAAATTGCTTCGGGACCCCAAAATGTTGAGTAATAATCCAAGAAACTGGCCAGAATCGGCCAAAACTGCAAGTGTTGATGAACATAACGTAAACGCACCCAGGATTTGTTAATCGTGGAAATCACTCTGGGACCCGAAAACAGTGAGTAATAGTCCATGAAACGGGCCAGAATCGGCCAAAACTGACAGTTTTGATGACCGACACGTAAGCGCACCCTAGGGTTCAATAACTATGGAAATCGCTTCGGGACCCCAAAACGATGGGTAATAATCCAAGAAACTGGCCAGAATCGGCCAAAACTGTCAGTGTTGATGACCGACACTTAAACGCACCCCAGGATTCGTTAACCGTGGAAATCACTCTGGGACCCCAAAACAGTGAGTAATAGTCCATGAAACGGGCCAGAATCGGCCAAAACCGACAGTTTTGATGACCGACACGTAAGCGCACCCTAGGGTTCAATAACTATGGAAATCGCTTCGGGACCCCAAAACGATGAGTAATAATCCAAGAAACTGGCCAGAATCGGCCAAAACTGTCAGTGTTGATGACCGACACTTAAACGCACCCCAGGATTCGTTAATCGTGGAAATCACTCTGGGACCCTAAAACAGTGAGTAATAGTCCATGAAACGGGCCATTATCGGCCAAAACTACTAGTTTTGATGACCGACACGTAAGCGCACCCTAGGGTTCAATAACTATGGAAATCGCTTCGGGACCCCAAAACGATGGGTAATAATCCAAGAAACTGGCCAGAATCGGCCAAAACTGCGAGTGTTGATGACCGACACTTAAACACACCCCAGGGTTTGTTAATCGTGGAAATCACTCTTGGACCCCAAAACAGTGAGTAATAGTCCATGAAACGGACCAGAATCGGCCAAAACTGCCAGTGTTGATGACCGACACGTAAGCGCACCCTAGGGTTCTATAACTACGGAAATTGCTTCGGGACCCCAAAATGTTGAGTAATAATCCAAGAAACTGGCCAGAATCGGCCAAAACTGCAAGTGTTGATGAACATAACGTAAACGCACCCAGGATTTGTTAATCGTGGAAATCACTCTGGGACCCGAAAACAGTGAGTAATAGTCCATGAAACGGGCCAGAATCGGCCAAAACTACTAGTTTTGATGACCGACACGTAAGCGTACCCTGGTGTTCAATTACTATGGAAATCGCTTCGGGACCCCAAAACGGTGAGTAAAAATCCAAGAAACTGGCTAGAATCGGCCAAAACTGCCAGTGTTGATGACCGACACGTAAGCGCACCCTAGTGTTCTATAACTATGGAAATCGCTTCGGGACCCCAAAACGATGAGTAATAATCCAAGAAACTGGCCAGAATCGGCCAAAACTGTTAGTGTTGATGACCGACACTTAAATGCACCCCAGGATTCGTTAATCGTGGAAATCACTCTGGGACCCCAAAACAGTGAGTAACAGTCCATGAAACGGGCCAGAATCGGCCAAAACTGACAGTTTTGATGACCGACACGTAAGCGCACCCTAGGGTTCAATAACTATGGAAATCGCTTCGGGACCCCAAAACGATGGGTAATAATCCAAGAAACTGGCCAGAATCGGCCAAAACTGCGAGTGTTGATGACCGACACTTAAACACACCCCAGGGTTTGTTAATCGTGGAAATCACTCTTGGACCCCAAAACAGTGAGTAATAGTCCATGAAACGGACCAGAATCGGCCAAAACTGCTAGTGTTGATGACCGACACGTAAGCGCACCCTAGGGTTCTATAACTATGGAAATTGCTTCGGGACCCCAAAATGTTGAGTAATAATCCAAGAAACTGGCCAGAATCGGCCAAAACTGCAAGTGTTGATGAACATAACGTAAACGCACCCAGGATTTGTTAATCGTGGAAATCACTCTGGGACCCGAAAACAGTGAGTAATAGTCCATGAAACGGGCCAGAATCGGCCAAAACTGACAGTTTTGATGACCGACACGTAAGCGCACCCTAGGGTTCAATAACTATGGAAATCGCTTCGGGACCCCAAAACGATGGGTAATAATCCAAGAAACTGGCCAGAATCGGCCAAAACTGTCAGTGTTGATGACCGACACTTAAACGCACCCCAGGATTCGTTAACCGTGGAAATCACTCTGGGACCCCAAAACAGTGAGTAATAGTCCATGAAACGGGCCAGAATCGGCCAAAACCGACAGTTTTGATGACCGACACGTAAGCGCACCCTAGGGTTCAATAACTATGGAAATCGCTTCGGGACCCCAAAACGATGAGTAATAATCCAAGAAACTGGCCAGAATCGGCCAAAACTGTCAGTGTTGATGACCGACACTTAAACGCACCCCAGGATTCGTTAATCGTGGAAATCACTCTGGGACCCTAAAACAGTGAGTAATAGTCCATGAAACGGGCCATTATCGGCCAAAACTACTAGTTTTGATGACCGACACGTAAGCGCACCCTAGGGTTCAATAACTATGGAAATCGCTTCGGGACCCCAAAACGATGGGTAATAATCCAAGAAACTGGCCAGAATCGGCCAAAACTGCGAGTGTTGATGACCGACACTTAAACACACCCCAGGGTTTGTTAATCGTGGAAATCACTCTTGGACCCCAAAACAGTGAGTAATAGTCCATGAAACGGACCAGAATCGGCCAAAACTGCCAGTGTTGATGACCGACACGTAAGCGCACCCTAGGGTTCTATAACTACGGAAATTGCTTCGGGACCCCAAAATGTTGAGTAATAATCCAAGAAACTGGCCAGAATCGGCCAAAACTGCAAGTGTTGATGAACATAACGTAAACGCACCCAGGATTTGTTAATCGTGGAAATCACTCTGGGACCCGAAAACAGTGAGTAATAGTCCATGAAACGGGCCAGAATCGGCCAAAACCGACAGTTTTGATGACCGACACGTAAGCGCACCCTAGGGTTCAATAACTATGGAAATCGCTTCGGGACCCCAAAACGATGGGTAATAATCCAAGAAACTGGCCAGAATCGGCCAAAACTGTCAGTGTTGATGACCGACACTTAAACGCACCCCAGGATTCGTTAACCGTGGAAATCACTCTGGGACCCCAAAACAGTGAGTAATAGTCCATGAAACGGGCCAGAATCGGCCAAAACCGACAGTTTTGATGACCGACATGTAAGCGCACCCTAGGGTTCAATAACTATGGAAATCGCTTCGGGACCCCAAAACGATGAGTAATAATCCGAGAAACTGGCCAGAATCGGCCAAAACTGTCAGTGTTGATTACCGACACTTAAACGCACCCCAGGATTCGTTAACCGTGGAAATCACTCTGGGACCCCAAAACAGTGAGCAATAGTCCATGAAACGGGCCAGAATCGGCCAAAACCGACAGTTTTGATGACCGACACGTAAGCGCACCCTAGGGTTCAATAACTATGGAAATCGCTTCGGGACCCCAAAACGATGAGTAATAATCCAAGAAACTGGCCAGAATCGGCCAAAACTGTCAGTGTTGATGACCGACACTTAAACGCACCCCAGGATTCGTTAATCGTGGAAATCACTCTGGGACCCTAAAACAGTGAGTAATAGTCCATGAAACGGGCCAGAATCGGCCAAAACTACTAGTTTTGATGACCGACACGTAAGCGCACCCTAGGGTTCAATAACTATGGAAATCGCTTCGGGACCCCAAAACGATGGGTAATAATCCAAGAAACTGGCCAGAATCGGCCAAAACTGCGAGTGTTGATGACCGACACTTAAACACACCCCAGGGTTTGTTAATCGTGGAAATCACTCTTGGACCCCAAAACAGTGAGTAATAGTCCATGAAACGGACCAGAATCGGCCAAAACTGCTAGTGTTGAAGACCGACACGTAAGCGCACCCTAGGGTTCTATAACTATGGAAATTGCTTCGGGACCCCAAAATGTTGAGTAATAATCCAAGAAACTGGCCAGAATCGGCCAAAACTGCAAGTGTTGATGAACATAACATAAACGCACCCAGGATTTGTTAATCGTGGAAATCACTCTGGGACCCGAAAACAGTGAGTAATAGTCCATGAAACGGGCCAGAATCGGCCAAAACTGACAGTTTTGATGACCGACACGTAAGCGCACCCTAGGGTTCAATAACTATGGAAATCGCTTCGGGACCCCAAAACGATGGGTAATAATCCAAGAAACTGGCCAGAATCGGCCAAAACTGTCAGTGTTGATGACCGACACTTAAACGCACCCCAGGATTCGTTAACCGTGGAAATCACTCTGGGACCCCAAAACAGTGAGTAATAGTCCATGAAACGGGCCAGAATCGGCCAAAACCGACAGTTTTGATGACCGACACGTAAGCGCACCCTAGGGTTCAATAACTATGGAAATCGCTTCGGGACCCCAAAACGATGAGTAATAATCCAAGAAACTGGCCAGAATCGGCCAAAACTGTCAGTGTTGATGACCGACACTTAAACGCACCCCAGGATTCGTTAATCGTGGAAATCACTCTGGGACCCTAAAACAGTGAGTAATAGTCCATGAAACGGGCCAGAATCGGCCAAAACTACTAGTTTTGATGACCGACACGTAAGCGCACCCTAGGGTTCAATAACTATGGAAATCGCTTCGGGACCCCAAAACGATGGGTAATAATCCAAGAAACTGGCCAGAATCGGCCAAAACTGTGAGTGTTGATGACCGACACTTAAACACACCCCAGGGTTTGTTAATCGTGGAAATCACTCTTGGACCCCAAAACAGTGAGTAATAGTCCATGAAACGGGCCAGAATCGGCCAAAACCGACAGTTTTGATGACCGACACGTAAGCGCACCCTAGGGTTCAATAACTATGGAAATCGCTTCGGGACCCCAAAACGATGGGTAATAATCCAAGAAACTGGCCAGAATCGGCCAAAACTGTCAGTGTTGATGACCGACACTTAAACGCACCCCAGGATTCGTTAACCGTGGAAATCACTCTGGGACCCCAAAACAGTGAGTAATAGTCCATGAAACGGGCCAGAATCGGCCAAAACCGACAGTTTTGATGACCGACACGTAAGCGCACCCTAGGGTTCAATAACTATGGAAATCGCTTCGGGACCCCAAAACGATGAGTAATAATCCAAGAAACTGGCCAGAATCGGCCAAAACTGTCAGTGTTGATGACCGACACTTAAACGCACCCCAGGATTCGTTAATCGTGGAAATCACTCTGGGACCCTAAAACAGTGAGTAATAGTCCATGAAACGGGCCAGAATCGGCCAAAACTACTAGTTTTGATGACCGACACGTAAGCGCACCCTAGGGTTCAATAACTATGGAAATCGCTTCGGGACCCCAAAACGATGGGTAATAATCCAAGAAACTGGCCAGAATCGGCCAAAACTGCGAGTGTTGATGACCGACACTTAAACACACCCCAGGGTTTGTTAATCGTGGAAATCACTCTTGGACCCCAAAACAGTGAGTAATAGTCCATGAAACGGACCAGAATCGGCCAAAACTGCTAGTGTTGATGACCGACACGTAAGCGCACCCTAGGGTTCTATAACTATGGAAATTGCTTCGGGACCCCAAAATGTTGAGTAATAATCCAAGAAACTGGCCAGAATCGGCCAAAACTGCAAGTGTTGATGAACATAACGTAAACGCACCCAGGATTTGTTAATCGTGGAAATCACTCTGGGACCCGAAAACAGTGAGTAATAGTCCATGAAACGGGCCAGAATCGGCCAAAACCGACAGTTTTGATGACCGACACGTAAGCGCACCCTAGGGTTCAATAACTATGGAAATCGCTTCGGGACCCCAAAACGATGGGTAATAATCCAAGAAACTGGCCAGAATCGGCCAAAACTGTCAGTGTTGATGACCGACACTTAAACGCACCCCAGGATTCGTTAACCGTGGAAATCACTCTGGGACCCCAAAACAGTGAGTAATAGTCCATGAAACGGGCCAGAATCGGCCAAAACCGACAGTTTTGATGACCGACATGTAAGCGCACCCTAGGGTTCAATAACTATGGAAATCGCTTCGGGACCCCAAAACGATGAGTAATAATCCGAGAAACTGGCCAGAATCGGCCAAAACTGTCAGTGTTGATTACCGACACTTAAACGCACCCCAGGATTCGTTAACCGTGGAAATCACTCTGGGACCCCAAAACAGTGAGCAATAGTCCATGAAACGGGCCAGAATCGGCCAAAACCGACAGTTTTGATGACCGACACGTAAGCGCACCCTAGGGTTCAATAACTATGGAAATCGCTTCGGGACCCCAAAACGATGAGTAATAATCCAAGAAACTGGCCAGAATCGGCCAAAACTGTCAGTGTTGATGACCGACACTTAAACGCACCCCAGGATTCGTTAATCGTGGAAATCACTCTGGGACCCTAAAACAGTGAGTAATAGTCCATGAAACGGGCCAGAATCGGCCAAAACTACTAGTTTTGATGACCGACACGTAAGCGCACCCTAGGGTTCAATAACTATGGAAATCGCTTCGGGACCCCAAAACGATGGGTAATAATCCAAGAAACTGGCCAGAATCGGCCAAAACTGCGAGTGTTGATGACCGACACTTAAACACACCCCAGGGTTTGTTAATCGTGGAAATCACTCTTGGACCCCAAAACAGTGAGTAATAGTCCATGAAACGGACCAGAATCGGCCAAAACTGCTAGTGTTGAAGACCGACACGTAAGCGCACCCTAGGGTTCTATAACTATGGAAATTGCTTCGGGACCCCAAAATGTTGAGTAATAATCCAAGAAACTGGCCAGAATCGGCCAAAACTGCAAGTGTTGATGAACATAACATAAACGCACCCAGGATTTGTTAATCGTGGAAATCACTCTGGGACCCGAAAACAGTGAGTAATAGTCCATGAAACGGGCCAGAATCGGCCAAAACTGACAGTTTTGATGACCGACACGTAAGCGCACCCTAGGGTTCAATAACTATGGAAATCGCTTCGGGACCCCAAAACGATGGGTAATAATCCAAGAAACTGGCCAGAATCGGCCAAAACTGTCAGTGTTGATGACCGACACTTAAACGCACCCCAGGATTCGTTAACCGTGGAAATCACTCTGGGACCCCAAAACAGTGAGTAATAGTCCATGAAACGGGCCAGAATCGGCCAAAACCGACAGTTTTGATGACCGACACGTAAGCGCACCCTAGGGTTCAATAACTATGGAAATCGCTTCGGGACCCCAAAACGATGAGTAATAATCCAAGAAACTGGCCAGAATCGGCCAAAACTGTCAGTGTTGATGACCGACACTTAAACGCACCCCAGGATTCGTTAATCGTGGAAATCACTCTGGGACCCTAAAACAGTGAGTAATAGTCCATGAAACGGGCCAGAATCGGCCAAAACTACTAGTTTTGATGACCGACACGTAAGCGCACCCTAGGGTTCAATAACTATGGAAATCGCTTCGGGACCCCAAAACGATGGGTAATAATCCAAGAAACTGGCCAGAATCGGCCAAAACTGTGAGTGTTGATGACCGACACTTAAACACACCCCAGGGTTTGTTAATCGTGGAAATCACTCTTGGACCCCAAAACAGTGAGTAATAGTCCATGAAACGGGCCAGAATCGGCCAAAACCGACAGTTTTGATGACCGACACGTAAGCGCACCCTAGGGTTCAATAACTATGGAAATCGCTTCGGGACCCCAAAACGATGGGTAATAATCCAAGAAACTGGCCAGAATCGGCCAAAACTGTCAGTGTTGATGACCGACACTTAAACGCACCCCAGGATTCGTTAACCGTGGAAATCACTCTGGGACCCCAAAACAGTGAGTAATAGTCCATGAAACGGGCCAGAATCGGCCAAAACCGACAGTTTTGATGACCGACACGTAAGCGCACCCTAGGGTTCAATAACTATGGAAATCGCTTCGGGACCCCAAAACGATGAGTAATAATCCAAGAAACTGGCCAGAATCGGCCAAAACTGTCAGTGTTGATGACCGACACTTAAACGCACCCCAGGATTCGTTAATCGTGGAAATCACTCTGGGACCCTAAAACAGTGAGTAATAGTCCATGAAACGGGCCAGAATCGGCCAAAACTACTAGTTTTGATGACCGACACGTAAGCGCACCCTAGGGTTCAATAACTATGGAAATCGCTTCGGGACCCCAAAACGATGGGTAATAATCCAAGAAACTGGCCAGAATCGGCCAAAACTGCGAGTGTTGATGACCGACACTTAAACACACCCCAGGGTTTGTTAATCGTGGAAATCACTCTTGGACCCCAAAACAGTGAGTAATAGTCCATGAAACGGACCAGAATCGGCCAAAACTGCTAGTGTTGATGACCGACACGTAAGCGCACCCTAGGGTTCTATAACTATGGAAATTGCTTCGGGACCCCAAAATGTTGAGTAATAATCCAAGAAACTGGCCAGAATCGGCCAAAACTGCAAGTGTTGATGAACATAACGTAAACGCACCCAGGATTTGTTAATCGTGGAAATCACTCTGGGACCCGAAAACAGTGAGTAATAGTCCATGAAACGGGCCAGAATCGGCCAAAACCGACAGTTTTGATGACCGACACGTAAGCGCACCCTAGGGTTCAATAACTATGGAAATCGCTTCGGGACCCAAAACGATGGGTAATAATCCAAGAAACTGGCCAGAATCGGCCAAAACTGTCAGTGTTGATGACCGACACTTAAACGCACCCCAGGATTCGTTAACCGTGGAAATCACTCTGGGACCCCAAAACAGTGAGTAATAGTCCATGAAACGGGCCAGAATCGGCCAAAACCGACAGTTTTGATGACCGACATGTAAGCGCACCCTAGGGTTCAATAACTATGGAAATCGCTTCGGGACCCCAAAACGATGAGTAATAATCCAAGAAACTGGCCAGAATCGGCCAAAACTGTCAGTGTTGATGACCGACACTTAAACGCACCCCAGGATTCGTTAACCGTGGAAATCACTCTGGGACCCCAAAACAGTGAGCAATAGTCCATGAAACGGGCCAGAATCGGCCAAAACCGACAGTTTTGATGACCGACACGTAAGCGCACCCTAGGGTTCAATAACTATGGAAATCGCTTCGGGACCCCAAAACGATGGGTAATAATCCAAGAAACTGGCCAGAATCGGCCAAAACTGTCAGTGTTGATGACCGACACTTAAACGCACCCCAGGATTCGTTAATCGTGGAAATCACTCTTGGACCCCAAAACAGTGAGTAATAGTCCATGAAATGGACCAGAATCGGCCAAAACTGCTAGTTTTGATGACCGACACGTAAGCGCACCCTAGGGTTCTATAACTATGGAAATCGCTTCGGGACCCCAAAATGTTGAGTAATAATCCAAGAAACTGGCCAGAATCGGCCAAAACTACAAGTGTTGATGAACATAACGTAAACGCACCCAGGATTTGTTAATCGTGGAAATCACTCTGGGACCCGAAAACAGTGAGTAATAGTCCATGAAACGGGCCAGAATCGGCCAAAACTGACAGTTTTGATGACCGACACGTAAGCGCACCCTAGGGTTCAATAACTATGGAAATCGCTTCGGGACCCCAAAACGATGGGTAATAATCCAAGAAACTGGCCAGAATCGGCCAAAACTGTCAGTGTTGATGACCGACACTTAAACGCACCCCAGGATTCGTTAACCGTGGAAATCACTCTGGGACCCCAAAACAGTGAGTAATAGTCCATGAAACGGGCCAGAATCGGCCAAAACCGACAGTTTTGATGACCGACACGTAAGCGCACCCTAGGGTTCAATAACTATGGAAATCGCTTCGGGACCCCAAAACGATGAGTAATAATCCAAGAAACTGGCCAGAATCGGCCAAAACTGTCAGTGTTGATGACCGACACTTAAACGCACCCCAGGATTCGTTAATCGTGGAAATCACTCTGGGACCCTAAAACAGTGAGTAATAGTCCATGAAACGGGCCAGAATCGGCCAAAACTACTAGTTTTGATGACCGACACGTAAGCGCACCCTAGGGTTCAATAACTATGGAAATCGCTTCGGGACCCCAAAACGGTGAGTAATAATCCAAGAAACTGGCTAGAATCGGCCAAAACTGCCAGTGTTGATGACCGACACGTAAGCGCACCCTAGTGTTCTATAACTATGGAAATCGCTTCGGGACCCCAAAACGATGAGTAATAATCCAAGAAACTGGCCAGAATCGGCCAAAACTGTCAGTGTTGATAACCGACACTTAAACGCACCCCAGGATTCGTTAATCGTGGAAATCACTCTGGGACCCCAAAACAGTGAGTAATAGTCCATGAAACGGGCCAGAATCGGCCAAAACCGACAGTTTTGATGACCGACACGTAAGCGCACCCTAGGGTTCAATAACTATGGAAATCGCTTCGGGACCCCAAAACGATGAGTAATAATCCAAGAAACTGGCCAGAATCGGCCAAAACTGTCAGTGTTGATGACCGACACTTAAACGCACCCCAGGATTCGTTAATCGTGGAAATCACTCTGGGACCCTAAAACAGTGAGTAATAGTCCATGAAACGGGCCAGAATCGGCCAAAACTACTAGTTTTGATGACCGACACGTAAGCGCACCCTAGGGTTCAATAACTATGGAAATCGCTTCGGGACCCCAAAACGATGGGTAATAATCCAAGAAACTGGCCAGAATCGGCCAAAACTGCGAGTGTTGATGACCGACACTTAAACACACCCCAGGGTTTGTTAATCGTGGAAATCACTCTTGGACCCCAAAACAGTGAGTAATAGTCCATGAAACGGACCAGAATCGGCCAAAACTGCCAGTGTTGATGACCGACACGTAAGCGCACCCTAGGGTTCTATAACTATGGAAATTGCTTCGGGACCCCAAAATGTTGAGTAATAATCCAAGAAACTGGCCAGAATCGGCCAAAACTGCAAGTGTTGATGAACATAACGTAAACGCACCCAGGATTTGTTAATCGTGGAAATCACTCTGGGACCCGAAAACAGTGAGTAATAGTCCATGAAACGGGCCAGAATCGGCCAAAACCGACAGTTTTGATGACCGACACGTAAGCGCACCCTAGGGTTCAATAACTATGGAAATCGCTTCGGGACCCCAAAACGATGGGTAATAATCCAAGAAACTGGCCAGAATCGGCCAAAACTGTCAGTGTTGATGACCGACACTTAAACGCACCCCAGGATTCGTTAACCGTGGAAATCACTTTGGGACCCCAAAACAGTGAGTAATAGTCCATGAAACGGGCCAGAATCGGCCAAAACCGACAGTTTTGATGACCGACATGTAAGCGCACCCTAGGGTTCAATAACTATGGAAATCGCTTCGGGACCCCAAAACGATGAGTAATAATCCAAGAAACTGGCCAGAATCGGCCAAAACTGTCAGTGTTGATGACCGACACTTAAACGCACCCCAGGATTCGTTAATCGTGGAAATCACTCTGGGACCCCAAAACAGTGAGTAATAGTCCATGAAACGGGCCAGAATCGGCCAAAACTACTAGTTTTGATGACCGACACGTAAGCGCACCCTAGGGTTCAATAACTATGGAAATCGCTTCGGGACCCCAAAACGATGGGTAATAATTCAAGAAACTGGCCAGAATCGGCCAAAACTGCGAGTGTTGATGACCGACACTTAAACACACCCCAGGGTTTGGTAATCATGGAAATCACTCTTGTTCCCCAAAACAGTGAGTAATAGTCCATGAAATGGACCAGAATCGGCCAAAACTACTAGTTTTGATGACCGACACGTAAGCGCACCCTAGGGTTCAATAACTATGGAAATCGCTTCGGGACCCCAAAACGATGAGTAATAATCCAAGAAACTGGCCAGAATCGGCCAAAACTGTCAGTGTTGATGACCGACACTTAAACGCACCCCAGGATTCGTTAACCGTGGAAATCACTCTGGGACCCCAAAACAGTGAGCAATAGTCCATGAAACGGGCCAGAATCGTCCAAAACCGACAGTTTTGATGACCGACACGTAAGCGCACCCTAGGGTTCAATAACTATGGAAATCGCTTCGGGACCCCAAAACGATGAGTAATAATCCAAGAAACTGGCCAGAATCGGCCAAAACTGTCAGTGTTGATGACCGACACTTAAACGCACCCCAGGATTCGTTAATCGTGGAAATCACTCTGGGACCCCAAAACAGTGAGTAATAGTCCATGAAATGGGCCAGAATCGGCCCAAACTACTAGTTTTGATGACCGACACGTAAGCGCACCCTAGGGTTCAATAACTATGGAAATCGCTTCGGGACCCCAAAACGATGGGTAATAATCCAAGAAACTGGCCAGAATCGGCCAAAACTGCGAGTGTTGATGACCGACACTTAAACACACCCCAGGGTTTGTTAATCGTGGAAATCACTCTTGGACCCCAAAACAGTGAGTAATAGTCCATGAAACGGACCAGAATCGGCCAAAACTGCCAGTGTTGATGACCGACACGTAAGCGCACCCTAGGGTTCTATAACTATGGAAATTGCTTCGGGACCCCAAAATGTTGAGTAATAATCCAAGAAACTGGCCAGAATCGGCCAAAACTGCAAGTGTTGATGAACATAACGTAAACGCACCCAGGATTTGTTAATCGTGGAAATCACTCTGGGACCCGAAAACAGTGAGTAATAGTCCATGAAACGGGCCAGAATCGGCCAAAACCGACAGTTTTGATGACCGACACGTAAGCGCACCCTAGGGTTCAATAACTATGGAAATCGCTTCGGGACCCCAAAACGATGGGTAATAATCCAAGAAACTGGCCAGAATCGGCCAAAACTGTCAGTGTTGATGACCGACACTTAAACGCACCCCAGGATTCGTTAACCGTGGAAATCACTCTGGGACCCCAAAACAGTGAGTAATAGTCCATGAAACGGGCCAGAATCGGCCAAAACCGACAGTTTTGATGACCGACATGTAAGCGCACCCTAGGGTTCAATAACTATGGAAATCGCTTCGGGACCCCAAAACGATGAGTAATAATCCAAGAAACTGGCCAGAATCGGCCAAAACTGTCAGTGTTGATGACCGACACTTAAACGCACCCCAGGATTCGTTAATCGTGGAAATCACTCTGGGACCCCAAAACAGTGAGTAATAGTCCATGAAACGGGCCAGAATCGGCCAAAACTACTAGTTTTGATGACCGACACGTAAGCGCACCCTAGGGTTCAATAACTATGGAAATCGCTTCGGGACCCCAAAACGATGGGTAATAATTCAAGAAACTGGCCAGAATCGGCCAAAACTGCGAGTGTTGATGACCGACACTTAAACACACCCCAGGGTTTGGTAATCATGGAAATCACTCTTGTTCCCCAAAACAGTGAGTAATAGTCCATGAAATGGACCAGAATCGGCCAAAACTACTAGTTTTGATGACCGACACGTAAGCGCACCCTAGGGTTCAATAACTATGGAAATCGCTTCGGGACCCCAAAACGATGAGTAATAATCCAAGAAACTGGCCAGAATCGGCCAAAACTGTCAGTGTTGATGACCGACACTTAAACGCACCCCAGGATTCGTTAACCGTGGAAATCACTCTGGGACCCCAAAACAGTGAGCAATAGTCCATGAAACGGGCCAGAATCGGCCAAAACCGACAGTTTTGATGACCGACACGTAAGCGCACCCTAGGGTTCAATAACTATGGAAATCGCTTCGGGACCCCAAAACGATGAGTAATAATCCAAGAAACTGGCCAGAATCGGCCAAAACTGTCAGTGTTGATGACCGACACTTAAACGCACCCCAGGATTCGTTAATCGTGGAAATCACTCTGGGACCCCAAAACAGTGAGTAATAGTCCATGAAATGGGCCAGAATCGGCCCAAACTACTAGTTTTGATGACCGACACGTAAGCGCACCCTAGGGTTCAATAACTATGGAAATCGCTTCGGGACCCCAAAACGATGGGTAATAATCCAAGAAACTGGCCAGAATCGGCCAAAACTGCGAGTGTTGATGACCGACACTTAAACACTCCCCAGGGTTTGTTAATCGTGGAAATCACTCTTGGACCCCAAAACAGTGAGTAATAGTCCATGAAACAGACCAGAATCGGCCAAAACTACTAGTTTTGATGACCGACACGTAAGCGCACCCTAGGGTTCAATAACTATGGAAATCGCTTCGGGACCCCAAAACGATGAGTAATAATCCAAGAAACTGGCCAGAATCGGCCAAAACTGTCAGTGTTGATGACCGACACTTAAACGCACCCCAGGATTCGTTAATCGTGGAAATCACTCTGGGACCCCAAAACAGTGAGTAATAGTCCATGAAACGGGCCAGAATCGGCCAAAACTGACAGTTTTGATGACCGACACGTAAGCGCACCCTAGGGTTCAATAACTATGGAAATCGCTTCGGGACCCCAAAACGATGAGTAATAATCCAAGAAACTGGCCAGAATCGGCCAAAACTGTCAGTGTTGATGACCGACACTTAAACGCACCCCAGGATTCGTTAATCGTGGAAATCACTCTTGGACCCCAAAACAGTGAGTAATAGTCCATGAAATGGGCCAGAATCGGCCCAAACTACTAGTTTTGATGACCGACACGTAAGCGCACCCTAGGGTTCAATAACTATGGAAATCGCTTCGGGACCCCAAAACGATGGGTAATAATCCAAGAAACTGGCCAGAATCGGCCAAAACTGCGAGTGTTGATGACCGACACTTAAACACTCCCCAGGGTTTGTTAATCGTGGAAATCACTCTTGGACCCCAAAACAGTGAGTAATAGTCCATGAAACAGACCAGAATCGGCCAAAACTACTAGTTTTGATGACCGACACGTAAGCGCACCCTAGGGTTCAATAACTATGGAAATCGCTTCGGGACCCCAAAACGATGAGTAATAATCCAAGAAACTGGCCAGAATCGGCCAAAACTGTCAGTGTTGATGACCGACACTTAAACGCACCCCAGGATTCGTTAATCGTGGAAATCACTCTGGGACCCCAAAACAGTGAGTAATAGTCCATGAAACGGGCCAGAATCGGCCAAAACTGACAGTTTTGATGACCGACACGTAAGTGTACCCTAGGGTTCAATAACTATGGAAATCGCTTCGGGACCCGAAAACGATGAGTAATAATCCAAGAAGCTGGCCAGAATCGGCCAAAACTGTCAGTGTTGATGACCGACACTTAAACGCACCCCAGGATTCGTTAATCGTGGAAATCACTCTGGGACCCCAAAACAGTGAGTAATAGTCCATGAAACGGGCCAGAATCGGCCAAAACTACTAGTTTTGATGACCGACACGTAAGCATACCCTGGGGTTCAATTACTATGGAAATCGCTTCGGGACCCCAAAACGGTGAGTAATAATCCAAGAAACTGGCTAGAATCGGCCAAAACTGCCAGTGTTGATGACCGACACGTAAGCGCACCCTAGTGTTCTATAACTATGGAAATCGCTTCGGGACCCCAAAACGATGAGTAATAATCCAAGAAACTGGCCAGAATCGGCCAAAACTGTCAGTGTTGATAACCGACACTTAAACGCACCCCAGGATTCGTTAATCGTGGAAATCACTCTGGGACCCCAAAACAGTGAGTAATAGTCCATGAAACGGGCCAGAATCGGCCAAAACTGCCAGTTTTGATGACCGACACGTAAGCGCACCCTAGGGTTCAATAACTATGGAAATCGCTTCGGGACCACAAAATGATGGGTAATAATCCAAGAAACTGGCCAGAATCGGCAAAAACTGCGAGTGTTGATGACCGACTCTTGGACCCCAAAACAGTGAGTAATAGTCCATGAAACGGACCAGAATCGGCCAAAACTGCCAGTGTTGATGACCGACACGTAAGCGCACCCTAGGGTTCTATAACTATGGAAATCGCTTCGGGACCCCAAAACGTTGAGTAATAATCCAAGAAACTGGCCAGAATCGGCCAAAACTGCCAGTGTTGATGAACATAACGTAAACGCACCCAGGGTTCGTTAATCGTGGAAATCACTCTGGGACCCCAAAACAGTGAGTAATAGTCCATGAAACGGGCCAGAATCGGCCAAAACTGACAGTTTTGATGACCGACACGTAAGCGCACCCTAGGGTTCTATAACTATGGAAATCGCTTCGGGACCCCAAAACGATGGGTAATAATCCAAGAAACTGGCCAGAATCGGCCAAAACTGTCAGTGTTGATGACCGACACTTAAACGCACCCCAGGATTCGTTAACCGTGGAAATCACTCTGGGACCCCAAAACAGTGAGTAATAGTCCATGAAACGGGCCAGAATCGGCCAAAACCGACAGTTTTGATGACCGACACGTAAGCGCACCCTAGGGTTCAATAACTATGGAAATCGCTTCGGGACCCCAAAACGATGAGTAATAATCCAAGAAACTGGCCAGAATCGGCCAAAACTGTCAGTGTTGATGACCGACACTTAAACGCACCCCAGGATTCGTTAACCGTGGAAATCACTCTGGGACCCCAAAACAGTGAGTAATAGTCCATGAAACGGGCCAGAATCGGCCAAAACTACTAGTTTTGATGACCGACACGTAAGCGCACCCTAGCGTTCAATAACTATGGAAATCGCTTCGGGACCCCAAAACGATGGGTAATAATCCAAGAAACTGGCCAGAATCGGCCAAAACTGCGAGTGTTGATGACCGACACTTAAACACACCCCAGGGTTTGTTAATCGTGGAAATCACTCTTGTTCCCCAAAACAGTGAGTAATAGTCCATGAAATGGACCAGAATCGGCCAAAACTACTAGTTTTGATGACCGACACGTAAGCGCACCCTAGGGTTCAATAACTATGGAAATTGCTTCGGGACCCCAAAACGATGAGTAATAATCCAAGAAACTGGCCAGAATCGGCCAAAACTGTCAGTGTTGATGACCGACACTTAAACGCACCCCAGGATTCGTTAACCGTGGAAATCACTCCGGGACCCCAAAACAGTGAGTAATAGTCCATGAAACGGGCCAGAATCGGCCAAAACCGACAGTTTTGATGACCGACACGTAAGCGCACCCTAGGGTTCAATAACTATGGAAATCGCTTCGGGACCCCAAAACGATGAGTAATAATCCAAGAAACTGGCCAGAATCGGCCAAAACTGTCAGTGTTGATGACCGACACTTAAACGCACCCCAGGATTCGTTAATCGTGGAAATCACTCTGGGACCCCAAAACAGTGAGTAATAGTCCATGAAACGGGCCAGAATCGGCCCAAACTACTAGTTTTGATGACCGACACGTAAGCGCACCCTAGGGTTCAATAACTATGGAAATCGCTTCGGGACCCCAAAACGATGGGTAATAATCCAAGAAACTGGCCAGAATCGGCCAAAACTGCGAGTGTTGATGACCGACACTTAAACACACCCCAGGGTTTGTTAATCGTGGAAATCACTCTTGTTCCCCAAAACAGTGAGTAATAGTCCATGAAATGGACCAGAATCGGCCAAAACTACTAGTTTTGATGACCGACACGTAAGCGCACCCTAGGGTTCAATAACTATGGAAATCGCTTCTGGACCCCAAAACGATGAGTAATAATCCAAGAAACTGGCCAGAATCGGCCAAAACTGTCAGTGTTGATGACCGACACTTAAACGCACCCCAGGATTCGTTAACCGTGGAAATCACTCTGGGACCCCAAAACAGTGAGTAATAGTCCATGAAACGGGCCAGAATCGGCCAAAACCGACAGTTTTGATGACCGACACGTAAGCGCACCCTAGGGTTCAATAACTATGGAAATCGCTTCGGGACCCCAAAACGATGGGTAATAATCCAAGAAACTGGCCAGAATCGGCCAAAACTGTCAGTGTTGATGACCGACACTTAAACGCACCCCAGGATTCGTTAACCGTGGAAATCACTCTGGGACCCCAAAACAGTGAGTAATAGTCCATGAAACGGGCCAGAATCGGCCAAAACCGACAGTTTTGATGACCGACACGTAAGCGCACCCTAGGGTTCAATAACTATGGAAATCGCTTCGGGACCACAAAATGATGGGTAATAATCCAAGAAACTGGCCAGAATCGGCAAAAACTGCGAGTGTTGATGACCGACTCTTGGACCCCAAAACAGTGACTAATAGTCCATGAAACGGACCAGAATCGGCCAAAACTGCCAGTGTTGATGACCGACACGTAAGCGCACCCTAGGGTTCTATAACTATGGAAATCGCTTCGGGACCCCAAAACGTTGAGTAATAATCCAAGAAACTGGCCAGAATCGGCCAAAACTGCCAGTGTTGATGAACATAACGTAAACGCACCCAGGGTTCGTTAATCGTGGAAATCACTCTGGGACCCCAAAACAGTGAGTAATAGTCCATGAAACGGGCCAGAATCGGCCAAAACTGACAGTTTTGATGACCGACACGTAAGCGCACCCTAGGGTTCTATAACTATGCAAATCGCTTCGGGACCCCAAAACGATGGGTAATAATCCAAGAAACTGGCCAGAATCGGCCAAAACTGTCAGTGTTGATGACCGACACTTAAACGCACCCCAGGATTCGTTAACCGTGGAAATCACTCTGGGACCCCAAAACAGTGAGTAATAGTCCATGAAATGGGCCAGAATCGGCCAAAACCGACAGTTTTGATGACCGACACGTAAGCGCACCCTAGGGTTCAATAACTATGGAAATCGCTTCGGGACCCCAAAACGATGAGTAATAATCCAAGAAACTGGCCAGAATCGGCCAAAACTGTCAGTGTTGATGACCGACACTTAAACGCACCCCAGGATTCGTTAATCGTGGAAATCACTCTGGGACCCCAAAACAGTGAGTAATAGTCCATGAAACGGGCCAGAATCGGCCAAAACTACTAGTTTTGATGACCGACACGTAAGCGCACCCTAGCGTTCAATAACTATGGAAATCGCTTCGGGACCCCAAAACGATGGGTAATAATCCAAGAAACTGGCCAGAATCGGCCAAAACTGCGAGTGTTGATGACCGACACTTAAACACACCCCAGGGTTTGTTAATCGTGGAAATCACTCTTGTTCCCCAAAACAGTGAGTAATAGTCCATGAAATGGACCAGAATCGGCCAAAACTACTAGTTTTGATGACCGACACATAAGCGCACCCTAGGGTTCAATAACTATGGAAATCGCTTCTGGACCCCAAAACGATGAGTAATAATCCAAGAAACTGGCCAGAATCGGCCAAAACTGTCAGTGTTGATGACCGACACTTAAACGCACCCCAGGATTCGTTAACCGTGGAAATCACTCTGGGACCCCAAAACAGTGAGTAATAGTCCATGAAACGGGCCAGAATCGGCCAAAACCGACAGTTTTGATGACCGACACGTAAGGGCACCCTAGGGTTCAATAACTATGGAAATCGCTTCGGGACCCCAAAACGATGGGTAATAATCCAACAAACTGGCCAGAATCGGCCAAAACTGTCAGTGTTGATGACCGACACTTAAACGCACCCCAGGATTCGTTAACCGTGGAAATCACTCTGGGACCCCAAAACAGTGAGTAATAGTCCATGAAACGGGCCAGAATCGGCCAAAACCGACAGTTTTGATGACCGACACGTAAGCGCACCCTAGGGTTCAATAACTATGGAAATCGCTTCGGGACCACAAAATGATGGGTAATAATCCAAGAAACTGGCCAGAATCGGCAAAAACTGCGAGTGTTGATGACCGACTCTTGGACCCCAAAACAGTGAGTAATAGTCCATGAAACGGACCAGAATCGGCCAAAACTGCCAGTGTTGATGACCGACACGTAAGCGCACCCTAGGGTTCTATAACTATGGAAATCGCTTCGGGACCCCAAAACGTTGAGTAATAATCCAAGAAACTGGCCAGAATCGGCCAAAACTGCCAGTGTTGATGAACATAACGTAAACGCACCCAGGGTTCGTTAATCGTGGAAATCACTCTGGGACCCCAAAACAGTGAGTAATAGTCCATGAAACGGGCCAGAATCGGCCAAAACTGACAGTTTTGATGACCGACACGTAAGCGCACCCTAGGGTTCTATAACTATGGAAATCGCTTCGGGACCCCAAAACGATGGGTAATAATCCAAGAAACTGGCCAGAATCGGCCAAAACTGTCAGTGTTGATGACCGACACTTAAACGCACCCCAGGATTCGTTAACCGTGGAAATCACTCTGGGACCCCAAAACAGTGAGTAATAGTCCATGAAACGGGCCAGAATCGGCCAAAACCGACAGTTTTGATGACCGACACGTAAGCGCACCCTAGGGTTCAATAACTATGGAAATCGCTTCGGGACCCCAAAACGATGAGTAATAATCCAAGAAACTGGCCAGAATCGGCCAAAACTGTCAGTGTTGATGACCGACACTTAAACGCACCCCAGGATTCGTTAATCGTGGAAATCACTCTGGGACCCCAAAACAGTGAGTAATAGTCCATGAAACGGGCCAGAATCGGCCAAAACTACTAGTTTTGATGACCGACACGTAAGCGCACCCTAGCGTTCAATAACTATGGAAATCGCTTCGGGACCCCAAAACGATGGGTAATAATCCAAGAAACTGGCCAGAATCGGCCAAAACTGCGAGTGTTGATGACCGACACTTAAACACACCCCAGGGTTTGTTAATCGTGGAAATCACTCTTGTTCCCCAAAACAGTGAGTAATAGTCCATGAAATGGACCAGAATCGGCCAAAACTACTAGTTTTGATGACCGACACGTAAGCGCACCCTAGGGTTCAATAACTATGGAAATCGCTTCGGGACCCCAAAACGATGAGTAATAATCCAAGAAACTGGCCAGAATCGGCCAAAACTGTCAGTGTTGATGACCGACACTTAAACGCACCCCAGGATTCGTTAACCGTGGAAATCACTCCGGGACCCCAAAACAGTGAGTAATAGTCCATGAAACGGGCCAGAATCGGCCAAAACCGACAGTTTTGATGACCGACACGTAAGCGCACCCTAGGGTTCAATAACTATGGAAATCGCTTCGGGACCCCAAAACGATGAGTAATAATCCAAGAAACTGGCCAGAATCGGCCAAAACTGTCAGTGTTAATGACCGACACTTAAACGCACCCCAGGATTCGTTAATCGTGGAAATCACTCTGGGACCCCAAAACAGTGAGTAATAGTCCATGAAACGGGCCAGAATCGGCCCAAACTACTAGTTTTGATGACCGACACGTAAGCGCACCCTAGGGTTCAATAACTATGGAAATCGCTTCGGGACCCCAAAACGATGGGTAATAATCCAAGAAACTGGCCAGAATCGGCCAAAACTGCGAGTGTTGATGACCGACACTTAAACACACCCCAGGGTTTGTTAATCGTGGAAATCACTCTTGTTCCCCAAAACAGTGAGTAATAGTCCATGAAATGGACCAGAATCGGCCAAAACTACTAGTTTTGATGACCGACACGTAAGCGCACCCTAGGGTTCAATAACTATGGAAATCGCTTCTGGACCCCAAAACGATGAGTAATAATCCAAGAAACTGGCCAGAATCGGCCAAAACTGTCAGTGTTGATGACCGACACTTAAACGCACCCCAGGATTCGTTAACCGTGGAAATCACTCTGGGACCCCAAAACAGTGAGTAATAGTCCATGAAACGGGCCAGAATCGGCCAAAACCGACAGTTTTGATGACCGACACGTAAGCGCACCCTAGGGTTCAATAACTATGGAAATCGCTTCGGGACCCCAAAACGATGGGTAATAATCCAAGAAACTGGCCAGAATCGGCCAAAACTGTCAGTGTTGATGACCGACACTTAAACGCACCCCAGGATTCGTTAACCGTGGAAATCACTCTGGGACCCCAAAACAGTGAGTAATAGTCCATGAAACGGGCCAGAATCGGCCAAAACCGACAGTTTTGATGACCGACACGTAAGCGCACCCTAGGGTTCAATAACTATGGAAATCGCTTCGGGACCACAAAATGATGGGTAATAATCCAAGAAACTGGCCAGAATTGGCAAAAACTACGAGTGTTGATGACCGACTCTTGGACCCCAAAACAGTGAGTAATAGTCCATGAAACGGACCAGAATCGGCCAAAACTGCCAGTGTTGATGACCGACACGTAAGCGCACCCTAGGGTTCAATAACTATGGAAATCGCTTCGGGACCCCAAAACGATAAGTAATAATCCAAGAAACTGGCCAGAATCGGCCAAAACTGTCAGTGTTGATGACCGACACTTAAACACACCCCAGGGTTTGTTAATCGTGGAAATCACTCTTGTTCCCCAAAACAGTGAGTAATAGTCCATGAAATGGACCAGAATCGGCCAAAACTACTAGTTTTGATGACCGACACGTAAGCGCACCCTAGGGTTCAATAACTATGGAAATCGCTTCTGGACCCCAAAACGATGAGTAATAATCCAAGAAACTGGCCAGAATCGGCCAAAACTGTCAGTGTTGATGACCGACACTTAAACGCACCCCAGGATTCGTTAACCGTGGAAATCACTCTGGGACCCCAAAACAGTGAGTAATAGTCCATGAAACGGGCCAGAATCGGCCAAAACCGACAGTTTTGATGACCGACACGTAAGCGCACCCTAGGGTTCAATAACTATGGAAATCGCTTCGGGACCACAAAATGATGGGTAATAATCCAAGAAACTGGCCAGAATTGGCAAAAACTGCGAGTGTTGATGACCGACTCTTGGACCCCAAAACAGTGAGTAATAGTCCATGAAACGGACCAGAATCGGCCAAAACTGCCAGTGTTGATGACCGACACGTAAGCGCACCCTAGGGTTCTATAACTATGGAAATCGCTTCGGGACCCCAAAACGTTGAGTAATAATCCAAGAAACTGGCCAGAATCGGCCAAAACTGCCAGTGTTGATGAACATAACGTAAACGCACCCAGGGTTCGTTAATCGTGGAAATCACTCTGGGACCCCAAAACAGTGAGTAATAGTCCATGAAACGGGCCAGAATCGGCCAAAACTGACAGTTTTGATGACCGACACGTAAGCGCACCCTAGGGTTCTATAACTATGGAAATCGCTTCGGGACCCCAAAACGATGGGTAATAATCCAAGAAACTGGCCAGAATCGGCCAAAACTGTCAGTGTTGATGACCGACACTTAAACGCACCCCAGGATTCGTTAACCGTGGAAATCACTCTGGGACCCCAAAACAGTGAGTAATAGTCCATGAAACGGGCCAGAATCGGCCAAAACCGACAGTTTTGATGACCGACACGTAAGCGCACCCTAGGGTTCAATAACTATGGAAATCGCTTCGGGACCCCAAAACGATGAGTAATAATCCAAGAAACTAGCCAGAATCGGCCAAAACTGTCAGTGTTGATGACCGACACTTAAACGCACCCCAGGATTCGTTAATCGTGGAAA
Organism: Triticum timopheevii; assembly: GCA_963921465.1. NCBI lineage: Eukaryota > Viridiplantae > Streptophyta > Magnoliopsida > Poales > Poaceae > Triticum > Triticum timopheevii. The sequence continues at coordinate 333,883,418 of OY997270.1, forward strand.
TCACTCTGGGACCCCAAAACAGTGAGTAATAGTCCATGAAACGGGCCAGAATCGGCCAAAACTACTTGTTTTGATGACCGACACGTAAGCGCACCCTAGCGTTCAATAACTATGGAAATCGCTTCGGGACCCCAAAACGATGGGTAATAATCCAAGAAACTGGCCAGAATCGGCCAAAACTGCGAGTGTTGATGACCGACACTTAAACACACCCCAGGGTTTGTTAATCGTGGAAATCACTCTTGTTCCCCAAAACAGTGAGTAATAGTCCATGAAATGGACCAGAATCGGCCAAAACTACTAGTTTTGATGACCGACACGTAAGCGCACCCTAGGGTTCAATAACTATGGAAATCGCTTCGGGACCCCAAAACGATGAGTAATAATCCAAGAAACTGGCCAGAATCGGCCAAAACTGTCAGTGTTGATGACCGACACTTAAACGCACCCCAGGATTCGTTAACCGTGGAAATCACTCCGGGACCCCAAAACAGTGAGTAATAGTCCATGAAACGGGCCAGAATCGGCCAAAACCGACAGTTTTGATGACCGACACGTAAGCGCACCCTAGGGTTCAATAACTATGGAAATCGCTTCGGGACCCCAAAACGATGAGTAATAATCCAAGAAACTGGCCAGAATCGGCCAAAACTGTCAGTGTTGATGACCGACACTTAAACGCACCCCAGGATTCGTTAATCGTGGAAATCACTCTGGGACCCCAAAACAGTGAGTAATAGTCCATGAAACGGGCCAGAATCGGCCCAAACTACTAGTTTTGATGACCGACACGTAAGCGCACCCTAGGGTTCAATAACTATGGAAATCGCTTCGGGACCCCAAAACGATGGGTAATAATCCAAGAAACTGGCCAGAATCGGCCAAAACTGCGAGTGTTGATGACCGACACTTAAACACACCCCAGGGTTTGTTAATCGTGGAAATCACTCTTGTTCCCCAAAACAGTGAGTAATAGTCCATGAAATGGACCAGAATCGGCCAAAACTACTAGTTTTGATGACCGACACGTAAGCGCACCCTAGGGTTCAATAACTATGGAAATCGCTTCGGGACCCCAAAACGATGAGTAATAATCCAAGAAACTGGCCAGAATCGGCCAAAACTGTCAGTGTTGATGACCGACACTTAAACGCACCCCAGGATTCGTTAACCGTGGAAATCACTCCGGGACCCCAAAACAGTGAGTAATAGTCCATGAAACGGGCCAGAATCGGCCAAAACCGACAGTTTTGATGACCGACACGTAAGCGCACCCTAGGGTTCAATAACTATGGAAATCGCTTCGGGACCCCAAAACGATGAGTAATAATCCAAGAAACTGGCCAGAATCGGCCAAAACTGTCAGTGTTGATGACCGACACTTAAACGCACCCCAGGATTCGTTAATCGTGGAAATCACTCTGGGACCCCAAAACAGTGAGTAATAGTCCATGAAACGGGCCAGAATCGGCCCAAACTACTAGTTTTGATGACCGACACGTAAGCGCACCCTAGGGTTCAATAACTATGGAAATCGCTTCGGGACCCCAAAACGATGGGTAATAATCCAAGAAACTGGCCAGAATCGGCCAAAACTGCGAGTGTTGATGACCGACACTTAAACACACCCCAGGGTTTGTTAATCGTGGAAATCACTCTTGTTCCCCAAAACAGTGAGTAATAGTCCATGAAATGGACCAGAATCGGCCAAAACTACTAGTTTTGATGACCGACACGTAAGCGCACCCTAGGGTTCAATAACTATGGAAATCGCTTCTGGACCCCAAAACGATGAGTAATAATCCAAGAAACTGGCCAGAATCGGCCAAAACTGTCAGTGTTGATGACCGACACTTAAACGCACCCCAGGATTCGTTAACCGTGGAAATCACTCTGGGACCCCAAAACAGTGAGTAATAGTCCATGAAACGGGCCAGAATCGGCCAAAACCGACAGTTTTGATGACCGACACGTAAGCGCACCCTAGGGTTCAATAACTATGGAAATCGCTTCGGGACCCCAAAACGATGGGTAATAATCCAAGAAACTGGCCAGAATCGGCCAAAACTGTCAGTGTTGATGACCGACACTTAAACGCACCCCAGGATTCGTTAACCGTGGAAATCACTCTGGGACCCCAAAACAGTGAGTAATAGTCCATGAAACGGGCCAGAATCGGCCAAAACCGACAGTTTTGATGACCGACACGTAAGCGCACCCTAGGGTTCAATAACTATGGAAATCGCTTCGGGACCACAAAATGATGGGTAATAATCCAAGAAACTGGCCAGAATCGGCAAAAACTGCGAGTGTTGATGACCGACTCTTGGACCCCAAAACAGTGAGTAATAGTCCATGAAACGGACCAGAATCGGCCAAAACTGCCAGTGTTGATGACCGACACGTAAGCGCACCCTAGGGTTCTATAACTATGGAAATCGCTTCGGGACCCCAAAACGTTGAGTAATAATCCAAGAAACTGGCCAGAATCGGCCAAAACTGCCAGTGTTGATGAACATAACGTAAACGCACCCAGGGTTCGTTAATCGTGGAAATCACTCTGGGACCCCAAAACAGTGAGTAATAGTCCATGAAACGGGCCAGAATCGGCCAAAACTGACAGTTTTGATGACCGACACGTAAGCGCACCCTAGGGTTCTATAACTATGGAAATCGCTTCGGGACCCCAAAACGATGGGTAATAATCCAAGAAACTGGCCAGAATCGGCCAAAACTGTCAGTGTTGATGACCGACACTTAAACGCACCCCAGGATTCGTTAACCGTGGAAATCACTCTGGGACCCCAAAACAGTGAGTAATAGTCCATGAAACGGGCCAGAATCGGCCAAAACCGACAGTTTTGATGACCGACACGTAAGCGCACCCTAGGGTTCAATAACTATGGAAATCGCTTCGGGACCCCAAAACGATGGGTAATAATCCAAGAAACTGGCCAGAATCGGCCAAAACTGTCAGTGTTGATGACCGACACTTAAACGCACCCCAGGATTCGTTAACCGTGGAAATCACTCTGGGACCCCAAAACAGTGAGTAATAGTCCATGAAACGGGCCAGAATCGGCCAAAACCGACAGTTTTGATGACCGACACGTAAGCGCACCCTAGGGTTCAATAACTATGGAAATCGCTTCGGGACCACAAAATGATGGGTAATAATCCAAGAAACTGGCCAGAATCGGCAAAAACTGCGAGTGTTGATGACCGACTCTTGGACCCCAAAACAGTGAGTAATAGTCCATGAAACGGACCAGAATCGGCCAAAACTGCCAGTGTTGATGACCGACACGTAAGCGCACCCTAGGGTTCTATAACTATGGAAATCGCTTCGGGACCCCAAAACGTTGAGTAATAATCCAAGAAACTGGCCAGAATCGGCCAAAACTGCCAGTGTTGATGAACATAACGTAAACGCACCCAGGGTTCGTTAATCGTGGAAATCACTCTGGGACCCCAAAACAGTGAGTAATAGTCCATGAAACGGGCCAGAATCGGCCAAAACTGACAGTTTTGATGACCGACACGTAAGCGCACCCTAGGGTTCTATAACTATGGAAATCGCTTCGGGACCCCAAAACGATGGGTAATAATCCAAGAAACTGGCCAGAATCGGCCAAAACTGTCAGTGTTGATGACCGACACTTAAACGCACCCCAGGATTCGTTAACCGTGGAAATCACTCTGGGACCCCAAAACAGTGAGTAATAGTCCATGAAACGGGCCAGAATCGGCCAAAACCGACAGTTTTGATGACCGACACGTAAGCGCACCCTAGGGTTCAATAACTATGGAAATCGCTTCGGGACCCCAAAACGATGAGTAATAATCCAAGAAACTGGCCAGAATCGGCCAAAACTGTCAGTGTTGATGACCGACACTTAAACGCACCCCAGGATTCGTTAATCGTGGAAATCACTCTGGGACCCCAAAACAGTGAGTAATAGTCCATGAAACGGGCCAGAATCGGCCAAAACTACTTGTTTTGATGACCGACACGTAAGCGCACCCTAGCGTTCAATAACTATGGAAATCGCTTCGGGACCCCAAAACGATGGGTAATAATCCAAGAAACTGGCCAGAATCGGCCAAAACTGCGAGTGTTGATGACCGACACTTAAACACACCCCAGGCTTTGTTAATCGTGGAAATCACTCTTGTTCCCCAAAACAGTGAGTAATAGTCCATGAAATGGACCAGAATCGGCCAAAACTACTAGTTTTGATGACCGACACGTAAGCGCACCCTAGGGTTCAATAACTATGGAAATCGCTTCTGGACCCCAAAACGATGAGTAATAATCCAAGAAACTGGCCAGAATCGGCCAAAACTGTCAGTGTTGATGACCGACACTTAAACGCACCCCAGGATTCGTTAACCGTGGAAATCACTCTGGGACCCCAAAACAGTGAGTAATAGTCCATGAAACGGGCCAGAATCGGCCAAAACCGACAGTTTTGATGACCGACACGTAAGCGCACCCTAGGGTTCAATAACTATGGAAATCGCTTCGGGACCCCAAAACGATGGGTAATAATCCAAGAAACTGGCCAGAATCGGCCAAAACTATCAGTGTTGATGACCGACACTTAAACGCACCCCAGGATTCGTTAACCGTGGAAATCACTCTGGGACCCCAAAACAGTGAGTAATAGTCCATGAAACGGGCCAGAATCGGCCAAAACCGACAGTTTTGATGACCGACACGTAAGCGCACCCTAGGGTTCAATAAATATGGAAATCGCTTCGGGACCACAAAATGATGGGTAATAATCCAAGAAACTGGCCAGAATCGGCAAAAACTGCGAGTGTTGATGACCGACTCTTGGACCCCAAAACAGTGAGTAATAGTCCATGAAACGGACCAGAATCGGCCAAAACTGCCAGTGTTGATGACCGACACGTAAGCGCACCCTAGGGTTCTATAACTATGGAAATCGCTTCGGGACCCCAAAACGTTGAGTAATAATCCAAGAAACTGGCCAGAATCGGCCAAAACTGCCAGTGTTGATGAACATAACGTAAACGCACCCAGGGTTCGTTAATCGTGGAAATCACTCTGGGACCCCAAAACAGTGAGTAATAGTCCATGAAACGGGCCAGAATCGGCCAAAACTGACAGTTTTGATGACCGACACGTAAGCGCACCCTAGGGTTCTATAACTATGGAAATCGCTTCGGGACCCCAAAACGATGGGTAATAATCCAAGAAACTGGCCAGAATCGGCCAAAACTGTCAGTGTTGATGACCGACACTTAAACGCACCCCAGGATTCGTTAACCGTGGAAATCACTCTGGGACCCCAAAACAGTGAGTAATAGTCCATGAAACGGGCCAGAATCGGCCAAAACCGACAGTTTTGATGACCGACACGTAAGCGCACCCTAGGGTTCAATAACTATGGAAATCGCTTCGGGACCCCAAAACGATGAGTAATAATCCAAGAAACTGGCCAGAATCGGCCAAAACTGTCAGTGTTGATGACCGACACTTAAACGCACCCCAGGATTCGTTAATCGTGGAAATCACTCTGGGACCCCAAAACAGTGAGTAATAGTCCATGAAACGGGCCAGAATCGGCCAAAACTACTTGTTTTGATGACCGACACGTAAGCGCACCCTAGCGTTCAATAACTATGGAAATCGCTTCGGGACCCCAAAACGATGGGTAATAATCCAAGAAACTGGCCAGAATCGGCCAAAACTGCGAGTGTTGATGACCGACACTTAAACACACCCCAGGGTTTGTTAATCGTGGAAATCACTCTTGTTCCCCAAAACAGTGAGTAATAGTCCATGAAATGGACCAGAATCGGCCAAAACTACTAGTTTTGATGACCGACACGTAAGCGCACCCTAGGGTTCAATAACTATGGAAATCGCTTCTGGACCCCAAAACGATGAGTAATAATCCAAGAAACTGGCCAGAATCGGCCAAAACTGTCAGTGTTGATGACCGACACTTAAACGCACCCCAGGATTCGTTAACCGTGGAAATCACTCTGGGACCCCAAAACAGTGAGTAATAGTCCATGAAACGGGCCAGAATCGGCCAAAACCGACAGTTTTGATGACCGACACGTAAGCGCACCCTAGGGTTCAATAACTATGGAAATCGCTTCGGGACCCCAAAACGATGGGTAATAATCCAAGAAACTGGCCAGAATCGGCCAAAACTGTCAGTGTTGATGACCGACACTTAAACGCACCCCAGGATTCGTTAACCGTGGAAATCACTCTGGGACCCCAAAACAGTGAGTAATAGTCCATGAAACGGGCCAGAATCGGCCAAAACCGACAGTTTTGATGACCGACACGTAAGCGCACCCTAGGGTTCAATAACTATGGAAATCGCTTCGGGACCACAAAATGATGGGTAATAATCCAAGAAACTGGCCAGAATCGGCAAAAACTGCGAGTGTTGATGACCGACTCTTGGACCCCAAAACAGTGAGTAATAGTCCATGAAACGGACCAGAATCGGCCAAAACTGCCAGTGTTGATGACCGACACGTAAGCGCACCCTAGGGTTCTATAACTATGGAAATCGCTTCGGGACCCCAAAACGTTGAGTAATAATCCAAGAAACTGGCCAGAATCGGCCAAAACTGCCAGTGTTGATGAACATAACGTAAACGCACCCAGGGTTCGTTAATCGTGGAAATCACTCTGGGACCCCAAAACAGTGAGTAATAGTCCATGAAACGGGCCAGAATCGGCCAAAACTGACAGTTTTGATGACCGACACGTAAGCGCACCCTAGGGTTCTATAACTATGGAAATCGCTTCGGGACCCCAAAACGATGGGTAATAATCCAAGAAACTGGCCAGAATCGGCCAAAACTGTCAGTGTTGATGACCGACACTTAAACGCACCCCAGGATTCGTTAACCGTGGAAATCACTCTGGGACCCCAAAACAGTGAGTAATAGTCCATGAAACGGGCCAGAATCGGCCAAAACCGACAGTTTTGATGACCGACACGTAAGCGCACCCTAGGGTTCAATAACTATGGAAATCGCTTCGGGACCCCAAAACGATGAGTAATAATCCAAGAAACTGGCCAGAATCGGCCAAAACTGTCAGTGTTGATGACCGACACTTAAACGCACCCCAGGATTCGTTAATCGTGGAAATCACTCTGGGACCCCAAAACAGTGAGTAATAGTCCATGAAACGGGCCAGAATCGGCCAAAACTACTTGTTTTGATGACCGACACGTAAGCGCACCCTAGCGTTCAATAACTATGGAAATCGCTTCGGGACCCCAAAACGATGGGTAATAATCCAAGAAACTGGCCAGAATCGGCCAAAACTGCGAGTGTTGATGACCGACACTTAAACACACCCCAGGGTTTGTTAATCGTGGAAATCACTCTTGTTCCCCAAAACAGTGAGTAATAGTCCATGAAATGGACCAGAATCGGCCAAAACTACTAGTTTTGATGACCGACACGTAAGCGCACCCTAGGGTTCAATAACTATGGAAATCGCTTCGGGACCCCAAAACGATGAGTAATAATCCAAGAAACTGGCCAGAATCGGCCAAAACTGTCAGTGTTGATGACCGACACTTAAACGCACCCCAGGATTCGTTAACCGTGGAAATCACTCCGGGACCCCAAAACAGTGAGTAATAGTCCATGAAACGGGCCAGAATCGGCCAAAACCGACAGTTTTGATGACCGACACGTAAGCGCACCCTAGGGTTCAATAACTATGGAAATCGCTTCGGGACCCCAAAACGATGAGTAATAATCCAAGAAACTGGCCAGAATCGGCCAAAACTGTCAGTGTTGATGACCGACACTTAAACGCACCCCAGGATTCGTTAATCGTGGAAATCACTCTGGGACCCCAAAACAGTGAGTAATAGTCCATGAAACGGGCCAGAATCGGCCCAAACTACTAGTTTTGATGACCGACACGTAAGCGCACCCTAGGGTTCAATAACTATGGAAATCGCTTCGGGACCCCAAAACGATGAGTAATAATCCAAGAAACTGGCCAGAATCGGCCAAAACTGTCAGTGTTGATGACCGACACTTAAACGCACCCCAGGATTCGTTAACCGTGGAAATCACTCCGGGACCCCAAAACAGTGAGTAATAGTCCATGAAACGGGCCAGAATCGGCCAAAACCGACAGTTTTGATGACCGACACGTAAGCGCACCCTAGGGTTCAATAACTATGGAAATCGCTTCGGGACCCCAAAACGATGGGTAATAATCCAAGAAACTGGCCAGAATCGGCCAAAACTGCGAGTGTTGATGACCGACACTTAAACACACCCCAGGGTTTGTTAATCGTGGAAATCACTCTTGTTCCCCAAAACAGTGAGTAATAGTCCATGAAATGGACCAGAATCGGCCAAAACTACTAGTTTTGATGACCGACACGTAAGCGCACCCTAGGGTTCAATAACTATGGAAATCGCTTCTGGACCCCAAAACGATGAGTAATAATCCAAGAAACTGGCCAGAATCGGCCAAAACTGTCAGTGTTGATGACCGACACTTAAACGCACCCCAGGATTCGTTAACCGTGGAAATCACTCTGGGACCCCAAAACAGTGAGTAATAGTCCATGAAACGGGCCAGAATCGGCCAAAACCGACAGTTTTGATGACCGACACGTAAGCGCACCCTAGGGTTCAATAACTATGGAAATCGCTTCGGGACCCCAAAACGATGGGTAATAATCCAAGAAACTGGCCAGAATCGGCCAAAACTGTCAGTGTTGATGACCGACACTTAAACGCACCCCAGGATTCGTTAACCGTGGAAATCACTCTGGGACCCCAAAACAGTGAGTAATAGTCCATGAAACGGGCCAGAATCGGCCAAAACCGACAGTTTTGATGACCGACACGTAAGCGCACCCTAGGGTTCAATAACTATGGAAATCGCTTCGGGACCACAAAATGATGGGTAATAATCCAAGAAACTGGCCAGAATCGGCAAAAACTGCGAGTGTTGATGACCGACTCTTGGACCCCAAAACAGTGAGTAATAGTCCATGAAACGGACCAGAATCGGCCAAAACTGCCAGTGTTGATGACCGACACGTAAGCGCACCCTAGGGTTCTATAACTATGGAAATCGCTTCGGGACCCCAAAACGTTGAGTAATAATCCAAGAAACTGGCCAGAATCGGCCAAAACTGCCAGTGTTGATGAACATAACGTAAACGCACCCAGGGTTCGTTAATCGTGGAAATCACTCTGGGACCCCAAAACAGTGAGTAATAGTCCATGAAACGGGCCAGAATCGGCCAAAACTGACAGTTTTGATGACCGACACGTAAGCGCACCCTAGGGTTCTATAACTATGGAAATCGCTTCGGGACCCCAAAACGATGGGTAATAATCCAAGAAACTGGCCAGAATCGGCCAAAACTGTCAGTGTTGATGACCGACACTTAAACGCACCCCAGGATTCGTTAACCGTGGAAATCACTCTGGGACCCCAAAACAGTGAGTAATAGTCCATGAAACGGGCCAGAATCGGCCAAAACCGACAGTTTTGATGACCGACACGTAAGCGCACCCTAGGGTTCAATAACTATGGAAATCGCTTCGGGACCCCAAAACGATGAGTAATAATCCAAGAAACTGGCCAGAATCGGCCAAAACTGTCAGTGTTGATGACCGACACTTAAACGCACCCCAGGATTCGTTAATCGTGGAAATCACTCTGGGACCCCAAAACAGTGAGTAATAGTCCATGAAACGGGCCAGAATCGGCCAAAACTACTTGTTTTGATGACCGACACGTAAGCGCACCCTAGCGTTCAATAACTATGGAAATCGCTTCGGGACCCCAAAACGATGGGTAATAATCCAAGAAACTGGCCAGAATCGGCCAAAACTGTCAGTGTTGATGACCGACACTTAAACGCACCCCAGGATTCGTTAACCGTGGAAATCACTCCGGGACCCCAAAACAGTGAGTAATAGTCCATGAAACGGGCCAGAATCGGCCAAAACCGACAGTTTTGATGACCGACACGTAAGCGCACCCTAGGGTTCAATAACTATGGAAATCGCTTCGGGACCCCAAAACGATGAGTAATAATCCAAGAAACTGGCCAGAATCGGCCAAAACTGTCAGTGTTGATGACCGACACTTAAACGCACCCCAGGATTCGTTAATCGTGGAAATCACTCTGGGACCCCAAAACAGTGAGTAATAGTCCATGAAACGGGCCAGAATCGGCCCAAACTACTAGTTTTGATGACCGACACGTAAGCGCACCCTAGGGTTCAATAACTATGGAAATCGCTTCGGGACCCCAAAACGATGGGTAATAATCCAAGAAACTGGCCAGAATCGGCCAAAACTGCGAGTGTTGATGACCGACACTTAAACACACCCCAGGGTTTGTTAATCGTGGAAATCACTCTTGTTCCCCAAAACAGTGAGTAATAGTCCATGAAATGGACCAGAATCGGCCAAAACTACTAGTTTTGATGACCGACACGTAAGCGCACCCTAGGGTTCAATAACTATGGAAATCGCTTCTGGACCCCAAAACGATGAGTAATAATCCAAGAAACTGGCCAGAATCGGCCAAAACTGTCAGTGTTGATGACCGACACTTAAACGCACCCCAGGATTCGTTAACCGTGGAAATCACTCTGGGACCCCAAAACAGTGAGTAATAGTCCATGAAACGGGCCAGAATCGGCCAAAACCGACAGTTTTGATGACCGACACGTAAGCGCACCCTAGGGTTCAATAACTATGGAAATCGCTTCGGGACCCCAAAACGATGGGTAATAATCCAAGAAACTGGCCAGAATCGGCCAAAACTGTCAGTGTTGATGACCGACACTTAAACGCACCCCAGGATTCGTTAACCGTGGAAATCACTCTGGGACCCCAAAACAGTGAGTAATAGTCCATGAAACGGGCCAGAATCGGCCAAAACCGACAGTTTTGATGACCGACACGTAAGCGCACCCTAGGGTTCAATAACTATGGAAATCGCTTCGGGACCACAAAATGATGGGTAATAATCCAAGAAACTGGCCAGAATCGGCAAAAACTGCGAGTGTTGATGACCGACTCTTGGACCCCAAAACAGTGAGTAATAGTCCATGAAACGGACCAGAATCGGCCAAAACTGCCAGTGTTGATGACCGACACGTAAGCGCACCCTAGGGTTCTATAACTATGGAAATCGCTTCGGGACCCCAAAACGTTGAGTAATAATCCAAGAAACTGGCCAGAATCGGCCAAAACTGCCAGTGTTGATGAACATAACGTAAACGCACCCAGGGTTCGTTAATCGTGGAAATCACTCTGGGACCCCAAAACAGTGAGTAATAGTCCATGAAACGGGCCAGAATCGGCCAAAACTGACAGTTTTGATGACCGACACGTAAGCGCACCCTAGGGTTCTATAACTATGGAAATCGCTTCGGGACCCCAAAACGATGGGTAATAATCCAAGAAACTGGCCAGAATCGGCCAAAACTGTCAGTGTTGATGACCGACACTTAAACGCACCCCAGGATTCGTTAACCGTGGAAATCACTCTGGGACCCCAAAACAGTGAGTAATAGTCCATGAAACGGGCCAGAATCGGCCAAAACCGACAGTTTTGATGACCGACACGTAAGCGCACCCTAGGGTTCAATAACTATGGAAATCGCTTCGGGACCCCAAAACGATGAGTAATAATCCAAGAAACTGGCCAGAATCGGCCAAAACTGTCAGTGTTGATGACCGACACTTAAACGCACCCCAGGATTCGTTAATCGTGGAAATCACTCTGGGACCCCAAAACAGTGAGTAATAGTCCATGAAACGGGCCAGAATCGGCCAAAACTACTTGTTTTGATGACCGACACGTAAGCGCACCCTAGCGTTCAATAACTATGGAAATCGCTTCGGGACCCCAAAACGATGGGTAATAATCCAAGAAACTGGCCAGAATCGGCCAAAACTGTCAGTGTTGATGACCGACACTTAAACGCACCCCAGGATTCGTTAACCGTGGAAATCACTCCGGGACCCCAAAACAGTGAGTAATAGTCCATGAAACGGGCCAGAATCGGCCAAAACCGACAGTTTTGATGACCGACACGTAAGCGCACCCTAGGGTTCAATAACTATGGAAATCGCTTCGGGACCCCAAAACGATGAGTAATAATCCAAGAAACTGGCCAGAATCGGCCAAAACTGTCAGTGTTGATGACCGACACTTAAACGCACCCCAGGATTCGTTAATCGTGGAAATCACTCTGGGACCCCAAAACAGTGAGTAATAGTCCATGAAACGGGCCAGAATCGGCCCAAACTACTAGTTTTGATGACCGACACGTAAGCGCACCCTAGGGTTCAATAACTATGGAAATCGCTTCGGGACCCCAAAACGATGGGTAATAATCCAAGAAACTGGCCAGAATCGGCCAAAACTGCGAGTGTTGATGACCGACACTTAAACACACCCCAGGGTTTGTTAATCGTGGAAATCACTCTTGTTCCCCAAAACAGTGAGTAATAGTCCATGAAATGGACCAGAATCGGCCAAAACTACTAGTTTTGATGACCGACACGTAAGCGCACCCTAGGGTTCAATAACTATGGAAATCGCTTCTGGACCCCAAAACGATGAGTAATAATCCAAGAAACTGGCCAGAATCGGCCAAAACTGTCATTGTTGATGACCGACACTTAAACGCACCCCAGGATTCGTTAACCGTGGAAATCACTCTGGGACCCCAAAACAGTGAGTAATAGTCCATGAAACGGGCCAGAATCGGCCAAAACCGACAGTTTTGATGACCGACACGTAAGCGCACCCTAGGGTTCAATAACTATGGAAATCGCTTCGGGACCCCAAAACGATGGGTAATAATCCAAGAAACTGGCCAGAATCGGCCAAAACTGTCAGTGTTGATGACCGACACTTAAACGCACCCCAGGATTCGTTAACCGTGGAAATCACTCTAGGACCCCAAAACAGTGAGTAATAGTCCATGAAACGGGCCAGAATCGGCCAAAACCGACAGTTTTGATGACCGACACGTAAGCGCACCCTAGGGTTCAATAACTATGGAAATCGCTTCGGGACCCCAAAACGATGAGCAATAATCCAAGAAACTGGCCAGAATCGGCCAAAACTGTCAGTGTTGATGACCGACACTTAAACGCACCCCAGGATTCGTTAATCGTGGAAATCACTCTGGGACCCCAAAACAGTGAGTAATAGTCCATGAAACGGGCCAGAATCGGCCAAAACTACTAGTTTTGATGACCGACACGTAAGCGCACCCTAGCGTTCAATAACTATGGAAATCGCTTCGGGACCCCAAAACGATGGGTAATAATCCAAGAAACTGGCCAGAATCGGCCAAAACTGCGAGTGTTGATGACCGACACTTAAACACACCCCAGGGTTTGTTAATCGTGGAAATCACTCTTGTTCCCCAAAACAGTGAGTAATAGTCCATGAAATGGACCAGAATCGGCCAAAACTACTAGTTTTGATGACCGACACGTAAGCGCACCCTAGGGTTCAATAACTATGGAAATCGCTTCGGGACCCCAAAACGATGAGTAATAATCCAAGAAACTGGCCAGAATCGGCCAAAACTGTCAGTGTTGATGACCGACACTTAAACGCACCCCAGGATTCGTTAACCGTGGAAATCACTCTGGGACCCCAAAACAGTGAGTAATAGTCCATGAAACGGGCCAGAATCGGCCAAAACCGACAGTTTTGATGACCGACACGTAAGCGCACCCTAGGGTTCAATAACTATGGAAATCGCTTCGGGACCCCAAAACGATGGGTAATAATCCAAGAAACTGGCCAGAATCGGCCAAAACTGTCAGTGTTGATGACCGACACTTAAACGCACCCCAGGATTCGTTAACCGTGGAAATCACTCTGGGACCCCAAAACAGTGAGTAATAGTCCATGAAACGGGCCAGAATCGGCCAAAACCGACAGTTTTGATGACCGACACGTAAGCGCACCCTAGGGTTCAATAACTATGGAAATCGCTTCGGGACCCCAAAACGATGAGTAATAATCCAAGAAACTGGCCAGAATCGGCCAAAACTGTCAGTGTTGATGACCGACACTTAAACGCACCCCAGGATTCGTTAATCGTGGAAATCACTCTGGGACCCCAAAACAGTGAGTAATAGTCCATGAAACGGGCCAGAATCGGCCAAAACTACTAGTTTTGATGACCGACACGTAAGCGCACCCTAGCGTTCAATAACTATGGAAATCGCTTCGGGACCCCAAAACGATGGGTAATAATCCAAGAAACTGGCCAGAATCGGCCAAAACTGCGAGTGTTGATGACCGACACTTAAACACACCCCAGGGTTTGTTAATCGTGGAAATCACTCTTGTTCCCCAAAACAGTGAGTAATAGTCCATGAAATGGACCAGAATCGGCCAAAACTACTAGTTTTGATGACCGACACGTAAGCGCACCCTAGGGTTCAATAACTATGGAAATCGCTTCGGGACCCCAAAACGATGAGTAATAATCCAAGAAACTGGCCAGAATCGGCCAAAACTGTCAGTGTTGATGACCGACACTTAAACGCACCCCAGGATTCGTTAACCGTGGAAATCACTCCGGGACCCCAAAACAGTGAGTAATAGTCCATGAAACGGGCCAGAATCGGCCAAAACCGACAGTTTTGATGACCGACACGTAAGCGCACCCTAGGGTTCAATAACTATGGAAATCGCTTCGGGACCCCAAAACGATGAGTAATAATCCAAGAAACTGGCCAGAATCGGCCAAAACTGTCAGTGTTGATGACCGACACTTAAACGCACCCCAGGATTCGTTAATCGTGGAAATCACTCTGGGACCCCAAAACAGTGAGTAATAGTCCATGAAACGGGCCAGAATCGGCCCAAACTACTAGTTTTGATGACCGACACGTAAGCGCACCCTAGGGTTCAATAACTATGGAAATCGCTTCGGGACCCCAAAACGATGGGTAATAATCCAAGAAACTGGCCAGAATCGGCCAAAACTGCGAGTGTTGATGACCGACACTTAAACACACCCCAGGGTTTGTTAATCGTGGAAATCACTCTTGTTCCCCAAAACAGTGAGTAATAGTCCATGAAATGGACCAGAATCGGCCAAAACTACTAGTTTTGATGACCGACACGTAAGCGCACCCTAGGGTTCAATAACTATGGAAATCGCTTCTGGACCCCAAAACGATGAGTAATAATCCAAGAAACTGGCCAGAATCGGCCAAAACTGTCAGTGTTGATGACCGACACTTAAACGCACCCCAGGATTCGTTAACCGTGGAAATCACTCTGGGACCCCAAAACAGTGAGTAATAGTCCATGAAACGGGCCAGAATCGGCCAAAACCGACAGTTTTGATGACCGACACGTAAGCACACCCTAGGGTTCAATAACTATGGAAATCGCTTCGGGACCCCAAAACGATGGGTAATAATCCAAGAAACTGGCCAGAATCGGCCAAAACTGTCAGTGTTGATGACCGACACTTAAACGCACCCCAGGATTCGTTAACCGTGGAAATCACTCTGGGACCCCAAAACAGTGAGTAATAGTCCATGAAACGGGCCAGAATCGGCCAAAACCGACAGTTTTGATGACCGACACGTAAGCGCACCCTAGGGTTCAATAACTATGGAAATCGCTTCGGGACCCCAAAACGATGAGTAATAATCCAAGAAACTGGCCAGAATCGGCCAAAACTGTCAGTGTTGATGACCGACACTTAAACGCACCCCAGGATTCGTTAATCGTGGAAATCACTCTGGGACCCCAAAACAGTGAGTAATAGTCGATGAAACGGGCCAGAATCGGCCAAAACTACTAGTTTTGATGACCGACACGTAAGCGCACCCTAGCGTTCAATAACTATGGAAATCGCTTCGGGACCCCAAAACGATGGGTAATAATCCAAGAAACTGGCCAGAATCGGCCAAAACTGCGAGTGTTGATGACCGACACTTAAACACACCCCAGGGTTTGTTAATCGTGGAAATCACTCTTGTTCCCCAAAACAGTGAGTAATAGTCCATGAAATGGACCAGAATCGGCCAAAACTACTAGTTTTGATGACCGACACGTAAGCGCACCCTAGGGTTCAATAACTATGGAAATCGCTTCTGGACCCCAAAACGATGAGTAATAATCCAAGAAACTGGCCAGAATCGGCCAAAACTGTCAGTGTTGATGACCGACACTTAAACGCACCCCAGGATTCGTTAACCGTGGAAATCACTCTGGGACCCCAAAACAGTGAGTAATAGTCCATGAAACGGGCCAGAATCGGCCAAAACCGACAGTTTTGATGACCGACACGTAAGCGCACCCTAGGGTTCAATAACTATGGAAATCGCTTCGGGACCCCAAAACGATGAGTAATAATCCAAGAAACTGGCCAGAATCGGCAAAACTGTCGGTGTTGATGACCGACACTTAAACGCACCCCAGGATTCGTTAATCGTGGAAATCACTCTGGGACCCCAAAACAGTGAGTAATAGTCCATGAAACGGGCCAGAATCGGCCCAAACTACTAGTTTTGATGACCGACACGTAAGCGCACCCTAGGGTTCAATAACTATGGAAATCGCTTCGGGACCCCAAAACGATGGGTAATAATCCAAGAAACTGGCCAGAATCGGCCAAAACTGCGAGTGTTGATGACCGACACTTAAACACTCCCCAGGGTTTGTTAATCGTGGAAATCACTCTTGGACCCCAAAACAGTGAGTAATAGTCCATGAAACAGACCAGAATCGGCCAAAACTACTAGTTTTATTGACCGACACGTAAGCGCACCCTAGGGTTCAATAACTATGGAAATCGCTTCTGGACCCCAAAACGATGAGTAATAATCCAAGAAACTGGCCAGAATCGGCCAAAACTGTCAGTGTTGATGACCGACACTTAAACGCACCCCAGGATTCGTTAACCGTGGAAATCACTCTGGGACCCCAAAACAGTGAGTAATAGTCCATGAAACGGGCCAGAATCGGCCAAAACCGACAGTTTTGATGACCGACACGTAAGCGCACCCTAGGGTTCAATAACTATGGAAATCGCTTCGGGACCCCAAAACGATGGGTAATAATCCAAGAAACTGGCCAGAATCGGCCAAAACTGTTAGTGTTGATGACCGACACTTAAACGCACCCCAGGATTCGTTAACCGTGGAAATCACTCTGGGACCCCAAAACAGTGAGTAATAGTCCATGAAACGGGCCAGAATCGGCCAAAACCGACAGTTTTGATGACCGACACGTAAGCGCACCCTAGGGTTCAATAACTATGGAAATCGCTTCGGGACCACAAAATGATGGGTAATAATCCAAGAAACTGGCCAGAATCGGCAAAAACTGCGAGTGTTGATGACCGACTCTTGGACCCCAAAACAGTGAGTAATAGTCCATGAAACGGACCAGAATCGGCCAAAACTGCCAGTGTTGATGACCGACACGTAAGCGCACCCTAGGGTTCTATAACTATGGAAATCGCTTCGGGACCCCAAAACGTTGAGTAATAATCCAAGAAACTGGCCAGAATCGGCCAAAACTGCCAGTGTTGATGAACATAACGTAAACGCACCCAGGGTTCGTTAATCGTGGAAATCACTCTGGGACCCCAAAACAGTGAGTAATAGTCCATGAAACGGGCCAGAATCGGCCAAAACTGACAGTTTTGATGACCGACACGTAAGCGCACCCTAGGGTTCTATAACTATGGAAATCGCTTCGGGACCCCAAAACGATGGGTAATAATCCAAGAAACTGGCCAGAATCGGCCAAAACTGTCAGTGTTGATGACCGACACTTAAACGCACCCCAGGATTCGTTAACCGTGGAAATCACTCTGGGACCCCAAAACAGTGAGTAATAGTCCATGAAACGGGCCAGAATCGGCCAAAACCGACAGTTTTGATGACCGACACGTAAGCGCACCCTAGGGTTCAATAACTATGGAAATCGCTTCGGGACCCCAAAACGATGAGTAATAATCCAAGAAACTGGCCAGAATCGGCCAAAACTGTCAGTGTTGATGACCGACACTTAAACGCACCCCAGGATTCGTTAATCGTGGAAATCACTCTGGGACCCCAAAACAGTGAGTAATAGTCCATGAAACGGGCCAGAATCGGCCAAAACTACTAGTTTTGATGACCGACACGTAAGCGCACCCTAGCGTTCAATAACTATGGAAATCGCTTCGGGACCCCAAAACGATGGGTAATAATCCAAGAAACTGGCCAGAATCGGCCAAAACTGCGAGTGTTGATGACCGACACTTAAACACACCCCAGGGTTTGTTAATCGTGGAAATCACTCTTGTTCCCCAAAACAGTGAGTAATAGTCCATGAAATGGACCAGAATCGGCCAAAACTACTAGTTTTGATGACCGACACGTAAGCGCACCCTAGGGTTCAATAACTATGGAAATCGCTTCTGGACCCCAAAACGATGAGTAATAATCCAAGAAACTGGCCAGAATCGGCCAAAACTGTCAGTGTTGATGACCGACACTTAAACGCACCCCAGGATTCGTTAACCGTGGAAATCACTCTGGGACCCCAAAACAGTGAGTAATAGTCCATGAAACGGGCCAGAATCGGCCAAAACCGACAGTTTTGATGACCGACACGTAAGCGCACCCTAGGGTTCAATAACTATGGAAATCGCTTCGGGACCCCAAAACGATGGGTAATAATCCAAGAAACTGGCCAGAATCGGCCAAAACTGTCAGTGTTGATGACCGACACTTAAACGCACCCCAGGATTCGTTAACCGTGGAAATCACTCTAGGACCCCAAAACAGTGAGTAATAGTCCATGAAACGGGCCAGAATCGGCCAAAACCGACAGTTTTGATGACCGACACGTAAGCGCACCCTAGGGTTCAATAACTATGGAAATCGCTTCGGGACCACAAAATGATGGGTAATAATCCAAGAAACTGGCCAGAATCGGCAAAAACTGCGAGTGTTGATGACCGACTCTTGGACCCCAAAACAGTGAGTAATAGTCCATGAAACGGACCAGAATCGGCCAAAACTGCCAGTGTTGATGACCGACACGTAAGCGCACCCTAGGGTTCTATAACTATGGAAATCGCTTCGGGACCCCAAAACGTTGAGTAATAATCCAAGAAACTGGCCAGAATCGGCCAAAACTGCCAGTGTTGATGAACATAACGTAAACGCACCCAGGGTTCGTTAATCGTGGAAATCACTCTGGGACCCCAAAACAGTGAGTAATAGTCCATGAAACGGGCCAGAATCGGCCAAAACTGACAGTTTTGATGACCGACACGTAAGCGCACCCTAGGGTTCTATAACTATGGAAATCGCTTCGGGACCCCAAAACGATGGGTAATAATCCAAGAAACTGGCCAGAATCGGCCAAAACTGTCAGTGTTGATGACCGACACTTAAACGCACCCCAGGATTCGTTAACCGTGGAAATCACTCTGGGACCCCAAAACAGTGAGTAATAGTCCATGAAACGGGCCAGAATCGGCCAAAACCGACAGTTTTGATGACCGACACGTAAGCGCACCCTAGGGTTCAATAACTATGGAAATCGCTTCGGGACCCCAAAACGATGAGTAATAATCCAAGAAACTGGCCAGAATCGGCCAAAACTGTCAGTGTTGATGACCGACACTTAAACGCACCCCAGGATTCGTTAATCGTGGAAATCACTCTGGGACCCCAAAACAGTGAGTAATAGTCCATGAAACGGGCCAGAATCGGCCAAAACTACTAGTTTTGATGACCGACACGTAAGCGCACCCTAGCGTTCAATAACTATGGAAATCGCTTCGGGACCCCAAAACGATGGGTAATAATCCAAGAAACTGGCCAGAATCGGCCAAAACTGCGAGTGTTGATGACCGACACTTAAACACACCCCAGGGTTTGTTAATCGTGGAAATCACTCTTGTTCCCCAAAACAGTGAGTAATAGTCCATGAAATGGACCAGAATCGGCCAAAACTACTAGTTTTGATGACCGACACGTAAGCGCACCCTAGGGTTCAATAACTATGGAAATCGCTTCTGGACCCCAAAACGATGAGTAATAATCCAAGAAACTGGCCAGAATCGGCCAAAACTGTCAGTGTTGATGACCGACACTTAAACGCACCCCAGGATTCGTTAACCGTGGAAATCACTCTGGGACCCCAAAACAGTGAGTAATAGTCCATGAAACGGGCCAGAATCGGCCAAAACCGACAGTTTTGATGACCGACACGTAAGCGCACCCTAGGGTTCAATAACTATGGAAATCGCTTCGGGACCCCAAAACGATGGGTAATAATCCAAGAAACTGGCCAGAATCGGCCAAAACTGTCAGTGTTGATGACCGACACTTAAACGCACCCCAGGATTCGTTAACCGTGGAAATCACTCTGGGACCCCAAAACAGTGAGTAATAGTCCATGAAACGGGCCAGAATCGGCCAAAACCGACAGTTTTGATGACCGACACGTAAGCGCACCCTAGGGTTCAATAACTATGGAAATCGCTTCGGGACCACAAAATGATGGGTAATAATCCAAGAAACTGGCCAGAATCGGCAAAAACTGCGAGTGTTGATGACCGACTCTTGGACCCCAAAACAGTGAGTAATAGTCCATGAAACGGACCAGAATCGGCCAAAACTGCCAGTGTTGATGACCGACACGTAAGCGCACCCTAGGGTTCTATAACTATGGAAATCGCTTCGGGACCCCAAAACGTTGAGTAATAATCCAAGAAACTGGCCAGAATCGGCCAAAACTGCCAGTGTTGATGAACATAACGTAAACGCACCCAGGGTTCGTTAATCGTGGAAATCACTCTGGGACCCCAAAACAGTGAGTAATAGTCCATGAAACGGGCCAGAATCGGCCAAAACTGACAGTTTTGATGACCGACACGTAAGCGCACCCTAGGGTTCTATAACTATGGAAATCGCTTCGGGACCCCAAAACGATGGGTAATAATCCAAGAAACTGGCCAGAATCGGCCAAAACTGTCAGTGTTGATGACCGACACTTAAACGCACCCCAGGATTCGTTAACCGTGGAAATCACTCTGGGACCCCAAAACAGTGAGTAATAGTCCATGAAACGGGCCAGAATCGGCCAAAACCGACAGTTTTGATGACCGACACGTAAGCGCACCCTAGGGTTCAATAACTATGGAAATCGCTTCGGGACCCCAAAACGATGAGTAATAATCCAAGAAACTGGCCAGAATCGGCCAAAACTGTTAGTGTTGATGACCGACACTTAAACGCACCCCAGGATTCGTTAATCGTGGAAATCACTCTGGGACCCCAAAACAGTGAGTAATAGTCCATGAAACGGGCCAGAATCGGCCAAAACTACTAGTTTTGATGACCGACACGTAAGCGCACCCTAGCGTTCAATAACTATGGAAATCGCTTCGGGACCCCAAAACGATGGGTAATAATCCAAGAAACTGGCCAGAATCGGCCAAAACTGCGAGTGTTGATGACCGACACTTAAACACACCCCAGGGTTTGTTAATCGTGGAAATCACTCTTGTTCCCCAAAACAGTGAGTAATAGTCCATGAAATGGACCAGAATCGGCCAAAACTACTAGTTTTGATGACCGACACGTAAGCGCACCCTAGGGTTCAATAACTATGGAAATCGCTTCGGGACCCCCAAAACGATGAGTAATAATCCAAGAAACTGGCCAGAATCGGCCAAAACTGTCAGTGTTGATGACCGACACTTAAACGCACCCCAGGATTCGTTAATCGTGGAAATCACTCTGGGACCCCAAAACAGTGAGTAATAGTCCATGAAACGGGCCAGAATCGGCCAAAACTACTAGTTTTGATGACCGACACGTAAGCGCACCCTAGCGTTCAATAACTATGGAAATCGCTTCGGGACCCCAAAACGATGGGTAATAATCCAAGAAACTGGCCAGAATCGGCCAAAACTGCGAGTGTTGATGACCGACACTTAAACACACCCCAGGGTTTGTTAATCGTGGAAATCACTCTTGTTCCCCAAAACAGTGAGTAATAGTCCATGAAATGGACCAGAATCGGCCAAAACTACTAGTTTTGATGACCGACACGTAAGCGCACCCTAGGGTTCAATAACTATGGAAATCGCTTCTGGACCCCAAAACGATGAGTAATAATCCAAGAAACTGGCCAGAATCGGCCAAAACTGTCAGTGTTGATGACCGACACTTAAACGCACCCCAGGATTCGTTAACCGTGGAAATCACTCTGGGACCCCAAAACAGTGAGTAATAGTCCATGAAACGGGCCAGAATCGGCCAAAACCGACAGTTTTGATGACCGACACGTAAGCGCACCCTAGGGTTCAATAACTATGGAAATCGCTTCGGGACCCCAAAACGATGGGTAATAATCCAAGAAACTGGCCAGAATCGGCCAAAACTGTCAGTGTTGATGACCGACACTTAAACGCACCCCAGGATTCGTTAACCGTGGAAATCACTCTGGGACCCCAAAACAGTGAGTAATAGTCCATGAAACGGGCCAGAATCGGCCAAAACCGACAGTTTTGATGACCGACACGTAAGCGCACCCTAGGGTTCAATAACTATGGAAATCGCTTCGGGACCACAAAATGATGGGTAATAATCCAAGAAACTGGCCAGAATCGGCAAAAACTGCGAGTGTTGATGACCGACTCTTGGACCCCAAAACAGTGAGTAATAGTCCATGAAACGGACCAGAATCGGCCAAAACTGCCAGTGTTGATGACCGACACGTAAGCGCACCCTAGGGTTCTATAACTATGGAAATCGCTTCGGGACCCCAAAACGTTGAGTAATAATCCAAGAAACTGGCCAGAATCGGCCAAAACTGCCAGTGTTGATGAACATAACGTAAACGCACCCAGGGTTCGTTAATCGTGGAAATCACTCTGGGACCCCAAAACAGTGAGTAATAGTCCATGAAACGGGCCAGAATCGGCCAAAACTGACAGTTTTGATGACCGACACGTAAGCGCACCCTAGGGTTCTATAACTATGGAAATCGCTTCGGGACCCCAAAACGATGGGTAATAATCCAAGAAACTGGCCAGAATCGGCCAAAACTGTCAGTGTTGATGACCGACACTTAAACGCACCCCAGGATTCGTTAACCGTGGAAATCACTCTGGGACCCCAAAACAGTGAGTAATAGTCCATGAAACGGGCCAGAATCGGCCAAAACCGACAGTTTTGATGACCGACACGTAAGCGCACCCTAGGGTTCAATAACTATGGAAATCGCTTCGGGACCCCAAAACGATGAGTAATAATCCAAGAAACTGGCCAGAATCGGCCAAAACTGTTAGTGTTGATGACCGACACTTAAACGCACCCCAGGATTCGTTAATCGTGGAAATCACTCTGGGACCCCAAAACAGTGAGTAATAGTCCATGAAACGGGCCAGAATCGGCCAAAACTACTAGTTTTGATGACCGACACGTAAGCGCACCCTAGCGTTCAATAACTATGGAAATCGCTTCGGGACCCCAAAACGATGGGTAATAATCCAAGAAACTGGCCAGAATCGGCCAAAACTGCGAGTGTTGATGACCGACACTTAAACACACCCCAGGGTTTGTTAATCGTGGAAATCACTCTTGTTCCCCAAAACAGTGAGTAATAGTCCATGAAATGGACCAGAATCGGCCAAAACTACTAGTTTTGATGACCGACACGTAAGCGCACCCTAGGGTTCAATAACTATGGAAATCGCTTCGGGACCCCAAAACGATGAGTAATAATCCAAGAAACTGGCCAGAATCGGCCAAAACTGTCAGTGTTGATGACCGACACTTAAACGCACCCCAGGATTCGTTAACCGTGGAAATCACTCCGGGACCCCAAAACAGTGAGTAATAGTCCATGAAACGGGCCAGAATCGGCCAAAACCGACAGTTTTGATGACCGACACGTAAGCGCACCCTAGGGTTCAATAACTATGGAAATCGCTTCGGGACCCCAAAACGATGAGTAATAATCCAAGAAACTGGCCAGAATCGGCCAAAACTGTCAGTGTTGATGACCGACACTTAAACGCACCCCAGGATTCGTTAATCGTGGAAATCACTCTGGGACCCCAAAACAGTGAGTAATAGTCCATGAAACGGGCCAGAATCGGCCCAAACTACTAGTTTTGATGACCGACACGTAAGCGCACCCTAGGGTTCAATAACTATGGAAATCGCTTCGGGACCCCAAAACGATGGGTAATAATCCAAGAAACTGGCCAGAATCGGCCAAAACTGCGAGTGTTGATGACCGACACTTAAACACACCCCAGGGTTTGTTAATCGTGGAAATCACTCTTGTTCCCCAAAACAGTGAGTAATAGTCCATGAAATGGACCAGAATCGGCCAAAACTACTAGTTTTGATGACCGACACGTAAGCGCACCCTAGGGTTCAATAACTATGGAAATCGCTTCTGGACCCCAAAACGATGAGTAATAATCCAAGAAACTGGCCAGAATCGGCCAAAACTGTCAGTGTTGATGACCGACACTTAAACGCACCCCAGGATTCGTTAACCGTGGAAATCACTCTGGGACCCCAAAACAGTGAGTAATAGTCCATGAAACGGGCCAGAATCGGCCAAAACCGACAGTTTTGATGACCGACACGTAAGCGCACCCTAGGGTTCAATAACTATGGAAATCGCTTCGGGACCCCAAAACGATGAGTAATAATCCAAGAAACTGGCCAGAATCGGCCAAAACTGTCAGTGTTGATGACCGACACTTAAACGCACCCCAGGATTCGTTAATCGTGGAAATCACTCTGGGACCCCAAAACAGTGAGTAATAGTCCATGAAACGGGCCAGAATCGGCCCAAACTACTAGTTTTGATGACCGACACGTAAGCGCACCCTAGGGTTCAATAACTATGGAAATCGCTTCGGGACCCCAAAACGATGGGTAATAATCCAAGAAACTGGCCAGAATCGGCCAAAACTGCGAGTGTTGATGACCGACACTTAAACACACCCCAGGGTTTGTTAATCGTGGAAATCACTCTTGTTCCCCAAAACAGTGAGTAATAGTCCATGAAATGGACCAGAATCGGCCAAAACTACTAGTTTTGATGACCGACACGTAAGCGCACCCTAGGGTTCAATAACTATGGAAATCGCTTCTGGACCCCAAAACGATGAGTAATAATCCAAGAAACTGGCCAGAATCGGCCAAAACTGTCAGTGTTGATGACCGACACTTAAACGCACCCCAGGATTCGTTAACCGTGGAAATCACTCTGGGACCCCAAAACAGTGAGTAATAGTCCATGAAACGGGCCAGAATCGGCCAAAACCGACAGTTTTGATGACCGACACGTAAGCGCACCCTAGGGTTCAATAACTATGGAAATCGCTTCGGGACCCCAAAACGATGGGTAATAATCCAAGAAACTGGCCAGAATCGGCCAAAACTGTCAGTGTTGATGACCGACACTTAAACGCACCCCAGGATTCGTTAACCGTGGAAATCACTCTGGGACCCCAAAACAGTGAGTAATAGTCCATGAAACGGGCCAGAATCGGCCAAAACCGACAGTTTTGATGACCGACACGTAAGCGCACCCTAGGGTTCAATAACTATGGAAATCGCTTCGGGACCACAAAATGATGGGTAATAATCCAAGAAACTGGCCAGAATCGGCAAAAACTGCGAGTGTTGATGACCGACTCTTGGACCCCAAAACAGTGAGTAATAGTCCATGAAACGGACCAGAATCGGCCAAAACTGCCAGTGTTGATGACCGACACGTAAGCGCACCCTAGGGTTCTATAACTATGGAAATCGCTTCGGGACCCCAAAACGTTGAGTAATAATCCAAGAAACTGGCCAGAATCGGCCAAAACTGCCAGTGTTGATGAACATAACGTAAACGCACCCAGGGTTCGTTAATCGTGGAAATCACTCTGGGACCCCAAAACAGTGAGTAATAGTCCATGAAACGGGCCAGAATCGGCCAAAACTGACAGTTTTGATGACCGACACGTAAGCGCACCCTAGGGTTCTATAACTATGGAAATCGCTTCGGGACCCCAAAACGATGGGTAATAATCCAAGAAACTGGCCAGAATCGGCCAAAACTGTCAGTGTTGATGACCGACACTTAAACGCACCCCAGGATTCGTTAACCGTGGAAATCACTCTGGGACCCCAAAACAGTGAGTAATAGTCCATGAAACGGGCCAGAATCGGCCAAAACCGACAGTTTTGATGACCGACACGTAAGCGCACCCTAGGGTTCAATAACTATGGAAATCGCTTCGGGACCCCAAAACGATGAGTAATAATCCAAGAAACTGGCCAGAATCGGCCAAAACTGTCAGTGTTGATGACCGACACTTAAACGCACCCCAGGATTCGTTAATCGTGGAAATCACTCTGGGACCCCAAAACAGTGAGTAATAGTCCATGAAACGGGCCAGAATCGGCCAAAACTACTAGTTTTGATGACCGACACGTAAGCGCACCCTAGTGTTCAATAACTATGGAAATCGCTTCGGGACCCCAAAACGATGAGTAATAATCCAAGAAGCTGGCCAAAACTGCGAGTGTTGATGACCGACACTTAAACACACCCCAGGGTTTGTTAATCGTGGAAATCACTCTTGTTCCCCAAAACAGTGAGTAATAGTCCATGAAATGGACCAGAATCGGCCAAAACTACTAGTTTTGATGACCGACACGTAAGCGCACCCTAGGGTTCAATAACTATGGAAATCGCTTCGGGACCCCAAAACGATGAGTAATAATCCAAGAAACTGGCCAGAATCGGCCAAAACTGTCAGTGTTGATGACCGACACTTAAACGCACCCCAGGATTCGTTAACCGTGGAAATCACTCCGGGACCCCAAAACAGTGAGTAATAGTCCATGAAACGGGCCAGAATCGGCCAAAACCGACAGTTTTGATGACCGACACGTAAGCGCACCCTAGGGTTCAATAACTATGGAAATCGCTTCGGGACCCCAAAACGATGAGTAATAATCCAAGAAACTGGCCAGAATCGGCCAAAACTGTCAGTGTTGATGACCGACACTTAAACGCACCCCAGGATTCGTTAATCGTGGAAATCACTCTGGGACCCCAAAACAGTGAGTAATAGTCCATGAAACGGGCCAGAATCGGCCAAAACTACTAGTTTTGATGACCGACACGTAAGCGCACCCTAGCGTTCAATAACTATGGAAATCGCTTCGGGACCCCAAAACGATGGGTAATAATCCAAGAAACTGGCCAGAATCGGCCAAAACTGCGAGTGTTGATGACCGACACTTAAACACACCCCAGGGTTTGTTAATCGTGGAAATCACTCTTGTTCCCCAAAACAGTGAGTAATAGTCCATGAAATGGACCAGAATCGGCCAAAACTACTAGTTTTGATGACCGACACGTAAGCGCACCCCAGGGTTCAATAACTATGGAAATCGCTTCGGGACCCCAAAACGATGAGTAATAATCCAAGAAACTGGCCAGAATCGGCCAAAACTGTCAGTGTTGATGACCGACACTTAAACGCACCCCAGGATTCGTTAACCGTGGAAATCACTCCGGGACCCCAAAACAGTGAGTAATAGTCCATGAAACGGGCCAGAATCGGCCAAAACCGACAGTTTTGATGACCGACACGTAAGCGCACCCTAGGGTTCAATAACTATGGAAATCGCTTCGGGCCCCCAAAACGATGAGTAATAATCCAAGAAACTGGCCAGAATCGGCCAAAACTGTCAGTGTTGATGACCGACACTTAAACGCACCCCAGGATTCGTTAATCGTGGAAATCACTCTGGGACCCCCAAAACAGTGAGTAATAGTCCATGAAACGGGCCAGAATCGGCCCAAACTACTAGTTTTGATGACCGACACGTAAGCGCACCCTAGGGTTCAATAACTATGGAAATCGCTTCGGGACCCCAAAACGATGGGTAATAATCCAAGAAACTGGCCAGAATCGGCCAAAACTGCGAGTGTTGATGACCGACACTTAAACACACCCCAGGGTTTGTTAATCGTGGAAATCACTCTTGTTCCCCAAAACAGTGAGTAATAGTCCATGAAATGGACCAGAATCGGCCAAAACTACTAGTTTTGATGACCGACACGTAAGCGCACCCCAGGGTTCAATAACTATGGAAAAGTATGTGAGAGAGCGCAACGATGAGTAATAATCCAAGAAACTGGCCAGAATCGGCCAAAACTGTCAGTGTTGATGACCGACACTTAAACGCACCCCAGGATTCGTTAACCGTGGAAATCACTCCGGGACCCCAAAACAGTGAGTAATAGTCCATGAAACGGGCCAGAATCGGCCAAAACCGACAGTTTTGATGACCGACACGTAAGCGCACCCTAGGGTTCAATAACTATGGAAATCGCTTCGGGACCCCAAAACGATGAGTAATAATCCAAGAAACTGGCCAGAATCGGCCAAAACTGTCAGTGTTGATGACCGACACTTAAACGCACCCCAGGATTCGTTAACCGTGGAAATCACTCCGGGACCCCAAAACAGTGAGTAATAGTCCATGAAACGGGCCAGAATCGGCCAAAACCGACAGTTTTGATGACCGACACGTAAGCGCACCCTAGGGTTCAATAACTATGGAAATCGCTTCGGGACCCCAAAACGATGAGTAATAATCCAAGAAACTGGCCAGAATCGGCCAAAACTGTCAGTGTTGATGACCGACACTTAAACGCACCCCAGGATTCGTTAATCGTGGAAATCACTCTGGGACCCCAAAACAGTGAGTAATAGTCCATGAAACGGGCCAGAATCGGCCCAAACTACTAGTTTTGATGACCGACACGTAAGCGCACCCTAGGGTTCAATAACTATGGAAATCGCTTCGGGACCCCAAAACGATGGGTAATAATCCAAGAAACTGGCCAGAATCGGCCAAAACTGCGAGTGTTGATGACCGACACTTAAACACTCCCCAGGGTTTGTTAATCGTGGAAATCACTCTTGGACCCCAAAACAGTGAGTAATAGTCCATGAAACAGACCAGAATCGGCCAAAACTACTAGTTTTGATGACCGACACGTAAGCGCACCCTAGGGTTCAATAACTATGGAAATCGCTTTGGGACCCCAAAACGATGAGTAATAATCCAAGAAACTGGCCAGAATCGGCCAAAACTGTCAGTGTTGATGACCGACACTTAAACGCACCCCAGGATTCGTTAATCGTGGAAATCACTCTGGGGACCCCAAAACAGTGAGTAATAGTCCATGAAACGGGCCAGAATCGGCCAAAACTACTAGTTTTGATGACCGACACGTAAGCGCACCCTAGCGTTCAATAACTATGGAAATCGCTTCGGGACCCCAAAACGATGGGTAATAATCCAAGAAACTGGCCAGAATCGGCCAAAACTGTCAGTGTTGATGACCGACACTTAAACGCACCCCAGGATTCGTTAATCGTGGAAATCACTCTGGGACCCCAAAACAGTGAGTAATAGTCCATGAAACGGGCCAGAATCGGCCCAAACTACTAGTTTTGATGACCGACACGTAAGCGCACCCTAGGGTTCAATAACTATGGAAATCGCTTCGGGACCCCAAAACGATGAGTAATAATCCAAGAAACTGGCCAGAATCGGCCAAAACTGTCAGTGTTGATGACCGACACTTAAACGCACCCCAGGATTCGTTAATCGTGGAAATCACTCTGGGACCCCAAAACAGTGAGTAATAGTCCATGAAACGGGCCAGAATCGGCCCAAACTACTAGTTTTGATGACCGACACGTAAGCGCACCCTAGGGTTCAATAACTATGGAAATCGCTTCGGGACCCCAAAACGATGGGTAATAATCCAAGAAACTGGCCAGAATCGGCCAAAACTGCGAGTGTTGATGACCGACACTTAAACACTCCCCAGGGTTTGTTAATCGTGGAAATCACTCTTGGACCCCAAAACAGTGAGTAATAGTCCATGAAACAGACCAGAATCGGCCAAAACTACTAGTTTTGATGACCGACACGTAAGCGCACCCTAGGGTTCAATAACTATGGAAATCGCTTTGGGACCCCAAAACGATGAGTAATAATCCAAGAAACTGGCCAGAATCGGCCAAAACTGTCAGTGTTGATGACCGACACTTAAACGCACCCCAGGATTCGTTAATCGTGGAAATCACTCTGGGACCCCAAAACAGTGAGTAATAGTCCATGAAACGGGCCAGAATCGGCCAAAACTACTAGTTTTGATGACCGACACGTAAGCGCACCCTAGCGTTCAATAACTATGGAAATCGCTTCGGGACCCCCAAAACGATGGGTAATAATCCAAGAAACTGGCCAGAATCGGCCAAAACTGCGAGTGTTGATGACCGACACTTAAACACACCCCAGGGTTTGTTAATCGTGGAAATCACTCTTGTTCCCCAAAACAGTGAGTAATAGTCCATGAAATGGACCAGAATCGGCCAAAACTACTAGTTTTGATGACCGACACGTAAGCGCACCCTAGGGTTCAATAACTATGGAAATCGCTTCGGGACCCCAAAACGATGAGTAATAATCCAAGAAACTGGCCAGAATCGGCCAAAACTGTCAGTGTTGATGACCGACACTTAAACGCACCCCAGGATTCGTTAACCGTGGAAATCACTCCGGGACCCCAAAACAGTGAGTAATAGTCCATGAAACGGGCCAGAATCGGCCAAAACCGACAGTTTTGATGACCGACACGTAAGCGCACCCTAGGGTTCAATAACTATGGAAATCGCTTCGGGACCCCAAAACGATGAGTAATAATCCAAGAAACTGGCCCAGAATCGGCCAAAACTGTCAGTGTTGATGACCGA
Source organism: Triticum timopheevii (assembly GCA_963921465.1). Classification (NCBI taxonomy): domain Eukaryota; kingdom Viridiplantae; phylum Streptophyta; class Magnoliopsida; order Poales; family Poaceae; genus Triticum; species Triticum timopheevii. The sequence goes on from OY997270.1 coordinate 333,914,312, forward strand.
CACTTAAACGCACCCCCAGGATTCGTTAATCGTGGAAATCACTCTGGGACCCCAAAACAGTGAGTAATAGTCCATGAAACGGGCCAGAATCGGCCCAAACTACTAGTTTTGATGACCGACACGTAAGCGCACCCTAGGGTTCAATAACTATGGAAATCGCTTCGGGACCCCAAAACGATGGGTAATAATCCAAGAAACTGGCCAGAATCGGCCAAAACTGCGAGTGTTGATGACCGACACTTAAACACACCCCAGGGTTTGTTAATCGTGGAAATCACTCTTGTTCCCCAAAACAGTGAGTAATAGTCCATGAAATGGACCAGAATCGGCCAAAACTACTAGTTTTGATGACCGACACGTAAGCGCACCCTAGGGTTCAATAACTATGGAAATCGCTTCTGGACCCCAAAACGATGAGTAATAATCCAAGAAACTGGCCAGAATCGGCCAAAAACTGTCAGTGTTGATGACCGACACTTAAACGCACCCCAGGATTGGTTAACCGTGGAAATCACTCTGGGACCCCAAAACAGTGAGTAATAGTCCATGAAACGGGCCAGAATCGGCCAAAACCGACAGTTGTGATGACCGACACGTAAGCGCACCCTAGGGTTCAATAACTATGGAAATCGCTTCGGGACCCCAAAACGATGAGTAATAATCCAAGAAACTGGCCAGAATCGGCAAAACTGTCGGTGTTGATGACCGACACTTAAACGCACCCCAGGATTCGTTAATCGTGGAAATCACTCTGCGACCCCAAAACAGTGAGTAATAGTCCATGAAACGGGCCAGAATCGGCCCAAACTACTAGTTTTGATGACCGACACGTAAGCGCACCCTAGGGTTCAATAACTATGGAAATCGCTTCGGGACCCCAAAACGATGGGTAATAATCCAAGAAACTGGCCAGAATCGGCCAAAACTGCGAGTGTTGATGACCGACACTTAAACACTCCCCAGGGTTTGTTAATCGTGGAAATCACTCTTGGACCCCAAAACAGTGAGTAATAGTCCATGAAACAGACCAGAATCGGGCAAAACTACTAGTTTTGATGACCGACACGTAAGCGCACCCTAGGGTTCAATAACTATGGAAATCGCTTCGGGACCCCAAAACGATGAGTAATAATCCAAGAAACTGGCCAGAATCGGCCAAAACTGTCAGTGTTGATGACCGACACTTAAACGCACCCCAGGATTCGTTAATCGTGGAAATCACTCTGGGACCCCAAAACAGTGAGTAATAGTCCATGAAACGGGCCAGAATCGGCCAAAACTACTAGTTTTGATGACCGACACGTAAGCGCACCCTAGTGTTCAATAACTATGGAAATCGCTTCGGGACCCCAAAACGATGAGTAATAATCCAAGAAGCTGGCCAAAACTGCGAGTGTTGATGACCGACACTTAAACACACCCCAGGGTTTGTTAATCGTGGAAATCACTCTTGTTCCCCAAAACAGTGAGTAATAGTCCATGAAATGGACCAGAATCGGCCAAAACTACTAGTTTTGATGACCGACACGTAAGCGCACCCTAGGGTTCAATAACTATGGAAATCGCTTCGGGACCCCAAAACGATGAGTAATAATCCAAGAAACTGGCCAGAATCGGCCAAAACTGTCAGTGTTGATGACCGACACTTAAACGCACCCCCAGGATTCGTTAACCGTGGAAATCACTCCGGGACCCCAAAACAGTGAGTAATAGTCATGAAACGGGCCAGAATCGGCCAAAACCGACAGTTTTGATGACCGACACGTAAGCGCACCCTAGGGTTCAATAACTATGGAAATCGCTTCGGGACCCCAAAACGATGAGTAATAATCCAAGAAACTGGCCAGAATCGGCCAAAAACTGTCAGTGTTGATGACCGACACTTAAACGCACCCCAGGATTCGTTAATCGTGGAAATCACTCTGGGACCCCCAAAACAGTGAGTAATAGTCCATGAAACGGGCCAGAATCGGCCAAAACTACTAGTTTTGATGACCGACACGTAAGCGCACCCTAGCGTTCAATAACTATGGAAATCGCTTCGGGACCCCAAAACGATGGGTAATAATCCAAGAAACTGGCCAGAATCGGCCAAAACTGCGAGTGTTGATGACCGACACTTAAACACACCCCAGGGTTTGTTAATCGTGGAAATCACTCTTGTTCCCCAAAACAGTGAGTAATAGTCCATGAAATGGACCAGAATCGGCCAAAACTACTAGTTTTGATGACCGACACGTAAGCGCACCCTAGGGTTCAATAACTATGGAAATCGCTTCGGGACCCCAAAACGATGAGTAATAATCCAAGAAACTGGCCAGAATCGGCCAAAACTGTCAGTGTTGATGACCGACACTTAAACGCACCCCAGGATTCGTTAACCGTGGAAATCACTCCGGGACCCCAAAACAGTGAGTAATAGTCTATGAAACGGGCCAGAATCGGCCAAAACCGACAGTTTTGATGACCGACACGTAAGCGCACCCTAGGGTTCAATAACTATGGAAATCGCTTCGGGACCCCAAAACGATGAGTAATAATCCAAGAAACTGGCCAGAATCGGCCAAAACTGTCAGTGTTGATGACCGACACTTAAACGCACCCCAGGATTCGTTAATCGTGGAAATCACTCTGGGACCCCAAAACAGTGAGTAATAGTCCATGAAACGGGCCAGAATCGGCCCAAACTACTAGTTTTGATGACCGACACGTAAGCGCACCCTAGGGTTCAATAACTATGGAAATCGCTTCGGGACCCCCAAAACGATGGGTAATAATCCAAGAAACTGGCCAGAATCGGCCAAAACTGCGAGTGTTGATGACCGACACTTAAACACACCCCAGGGTTTGTTAATCGTGGAAATCACTCTTGTTCCCCAAAACAGTGAGTAATAGTCCATGAAATGGACCAGAATCGGCCAAAACTACTAGTTTTGATGACCGACACGTAAGCGCACCCTAGGGTTCAATAACTATGGAAATCGCTTCTGGACCCCAAAACGATGAGTAATAATCCAAGAAACTGGCCAGAATCGGCCAAAACTGTCAGTGTTGATGACCGACACTTAAACGCACCCCAGGATTCGTTAACCGTGGAAATCACTCTGGGACCCCCAAAACAGTGAGTAATAGTCCATGAAACGGGCCAGAATCGGCCAAAACCGACAGTTTTGATGACCGACACGTAAGCGCACCCTAGGGTTCAATAACTATGGAAATCGCTTCGGGACCCCAAAACGATGAGTAATAATCCAAGAAACTGGCCAGAATCGGCAAAACTGTCGGTGTTGATGACCGACACTTAAACGCACCCCAGGATTCGTTAATCGTGGAAATCACTCTGGGACCCCCAAAACAGTGAGTAATAGTCCATGAAACGGGCCAGAATCGGCCCAAACTACTAGTTTTGATGACCGACACGTAAGCGCACCCTAGGGTTCAATAACTATGGAAATCGCTTCGGGACCCCAAAACGATGGGTAATAATCCAAGAAACTGGCCAGAATCGGCCAAAACTGCGAGTGTTGATGACCGACACTTAAACACACCCCAGGGTTTGTTAATCGTGGAAATCACTCTTGTTCCCCAAAACAGTGAGTAATAGTCCATGAAATGGACCAGAATCGGCCAAAACTACTAGTTTTGATGACCGACACGTAAGCGCACCCTAGGGTTCAATAACTATGGAAATCGCTTCTGGACCCCAAAACGATGAGTAATAATCCAAGAAACTGGCCAGAATCGGCCAAAACTGTCAGTGTTGATGACCGACACTTAAACGCACCCCAGGATTCGTTAACCGTGGAAATCACTCTGGGACCCCAAAACAGTGAGTAATAGTCCATGAAACGGGCCAGAATCGGCCAAAACCGACAGTTTTGATGACCGACACGTAAGCGCACACCCTAGGGTTCAATAACTATGGAAATCGCTTCGGGACCCCCAAAACGATGAGTAATAATCCAAGAAACTGGCCAGAATCGGCAAAACTGTCGGTGTTGATGACCGACACTTAAACGCACCCCAGGATTCGTTAATCGTGGAAATCACTCTGGGACCCCAAAACAGTGAGTAATAGTCCATGAAACGGGCCAGAATCGGCCCAAACTACTAGTTTTGATGACCGACACGTAAGCGCACCCTAGGGTTCAATAACTATGGAAATCGCTTCGGGACCCCAAAACGATGGGTAATAATCCAAGAAACTGGCCAGAATCGGCCAAAACTGCGAGTGTTGATGACCGACACTTAAACACACCCCAGGGTTTGTTAATCGTGGAAATCACTCTTGTTCCCCAAAACAGTGAGTAATAGTCCATGAAATGGACCAGAATCGGCCAAAACTACTAGTTTGATGACCGACACGTAAGCGCACCCTAGGGTTCAATAACTATGGAAATCGCTTCTGGACCCCAAAACGATGAGTAATAATCCAAGAAACTGGCCAGAATCGGCCAAAACTGTCAGTGTTGATGACCGACACTTAAACGCACCCCAGGATTGGTTAACCGTGGAAATCACTCTGGGACCCCAAAACAGTGAGTAATAGTCCATGAAACGGGCCAGAATCGGCCAAAACCGACAGTTTTGATGACCGACACGTAAGCGCACCCTAGGGTTCAATAACTATGGAAATCGCTTCGGACCCCAAAACGATGAGTAATAATCCAAGAAACTGGCCAGAATCGGCAAAACTGTCGGTGTTGATGACCGACACTTAAACGCACCCCAGGATTCGTTAATCGTGGAAATCACTCTGGGACCCCAAAACAGTGAGTAATAGTCCATGAAACGGGCCAGAATCGGCCCAAACTACTAGTTTTGATGACCGACACGTAAGCGCACCCTAGGGTTCAATAACTATGGAAATCGCTTCGGGACCCCAAAACGATGGGTAATAATCCAAGAAACTGGCCAGAATCGGCCAAAACTGCGAGTGTTGATGACCGACACTTAAACACTCCCCAGGGTTTGTTAATCGTGGAAATCACTCTTGGACCCCAAAACAGTGAGTAATAGTCCATGAAACAGACCAGAATCGGGCAAAACTACTAGTTTTGATGACCGACACGTAAGCGCACCCTAGGGTTCAATAACTATGGAAATCGCTTCGGGACCCCCAAAACGATGAGTAATAATCCAAGAAACTGGCCAGAATCGGCCAAAACTGTCAGTGTTGATGACCGACACTTAAACGCACCCCAGGATTCGTTAATCGTGGAAATCACTCTGGGGACCCCAAAACAGTGAGTAATAGTCCATGAAACGGGCCAGAATCGGCCAAAACTACTAGTTTTGATGACCGACACGTAAGCGCACCCTAGTGTTCAATAACTATGGAAATCGCTTCGGGACCCCAAAACGATGAGTAATAATCCAAGAAGCTGGCCAAAACTGCGAGTGTTGATGACCGACACTTAAACACACCCCAGGGTTTGTTAATCGTGGAAATCACTCTTGTTCCCCAAAACAGTGAGTAATAGTCCATGAAATGGACCAGAATCGGCCAAAACTACTAGTTTTGATGACCGACACGTAAGCGCACCCTAGGGTTCAATAACTATGGAAATCGCTTCGGGACCCCCAAACGATGAGTAATAATCCAAGAAACTGGCCAGAATCGGCCAAAACTGTCAGTGTTGATGACCGACACTTAAACGCACCCCAGGATTCGTTAACCGTGGAAATCACTCCCGGGACCCCAAAACAGTGAGTAATAGTCCCATGAAACGGGCCAGAATCGGCCAAAACCGACAGTTTTGATGACCGACACGTAAGCACACCCTAGGGTTCAATAACTATGGAAATCGCTTCGGGACCCCAAAACGATGAGTAATAATCCAAGAAACTGGCCAGAATCGGCCAAAACTGTCAGTGTTGATGACCGACACTTAAACGCACCCCAGGATTCGTTAATCGTGGAAATCACTCTGGGACCCCAAAACAGTGAGTAATAGTCCATGAAACGGCCAGAATCGGCCAAAACTACTAGTTTTGATGACCGACACGTAAGCGCACCCTAGCGTTCAATAACTATGGAAATCGCTTCGGGACCCCAAAACGATGGGTAATAATCCAAGAAACTGGCCAGAATCGGCCAAAACTGCGAGTGTTGATGACCGACACTTAAACACACCCCAGGGTTTGTTAATCGTGGAAATCACTCTTGTTCCCCAAAACAGTGAGTAATAGTCCATGAAATGGACCAGAATCGGCCAAAACTACTAGTTTTGATGACCGACACGTAAGCGCACCCTAGGGTTCAATAACTATGGAAATCGCTTCGGGACCCCAAAACGATGAGTAATAATCCAAGAAACTGGCCAGAATCGGCCAAAACTGTCAGTGTTGATGACCGACACTTAAACGCACCCCAGGATTCGTTAACCGTGGAAATCACTCCGGGACCCCAAAACAGTGAGTAATAGTCTATGAAACGGGCCAGAATCGGCCAAAACCGACAGTTTTGATGACCGACACGTAAGCGCACCCTAGGGTTCAATAACTATGGAAATCGCTTCGGGACCCCAAAACGATGAGTAATAATCCAAGAAACTGGCCAGAATCGGCAAAACTGTCGGTGTTGATGACCGACACTTAAACGCACCCCAGGATTCGTTAATCGTGGAAATCACTCTGGGACCCCAAAACAGTGAGTAATAGTCCATGAAACGGGCCAGAATCGGCCCAAACTACTAGTTTTGATGACCGACACGTAAGCGCACCCTAGGGTTCAATAACTATGGAAATCGCTTCGGGACCCCAAAACGATGGGTAATAATCCAAGAAACTGGCCAGAATCGGCCAAAACTGCGAGTGTTGATGACCGACACTTAAACACTCCCCAGGGTTTGTTAATCGTGGAAATCACTCTTGGACCCCAAAACAGTGAGTAATAGTCCATGAAACAGACCAGAATCGGGCAAAACTACTAGTTTTGATGACCGACACGTAAGCGCACCCTAGGGTTCAATAACTATGGAAATCGCTTCGGGACCCCAAAACGATGAGTAATAATCCAAGAAACTGGCCAGAATCGGCCAAAACTGTCAGTGTTGATGACCGACACTTAAACGCACCCCAGGATTCGTTAATCGTGGAAATCACTCTGGGACCCCAAAACAGTGAGTAATAGTCCATGAAACGGGCCAGAATCGGCCAAAACTACTAGTTTTGATGACCGACACGTAAGCGCACCCTAGTGTTCAATAACTATGGAAATCGCTTCGGGACCCCAAAACGATGAGTAATAATCCAAGAAGCTGGCCAAAACTGCGAGTGTTGATGACCGACACTTAAACACACCCCAGGGTTTGTTAATCGTGGAAATCACTCTTGTTCCCCAAAACAGTGAGTAATAGTCCATGAAATGGACCAGAATCGGCCAAAACTACTAGTTTTGATGACCGACACGTAAGCGCACCCTAGGGTTCAATAACTATGGAAATCGCTTCGGGACCCCAAAACGATGAGTAATAATCCAAGAAACTGGCCAGAATCGGCCAAAACTGTCAGTGTTGATGACCGACACTTAAACGCACCCCAGGATTCGTTAACCGTGGAAATCACTCCGGGACCCCAAAACAGTGAGTAATAGTCCATGAAACGGGCCAGAATCGGCCAAAACCGACAGTTTTGATGACCGACACGTAAGCACACCCTAGGGTTCAATAACTATGGAAATCGCTTCGGGACCCCAAAACGATGAGTAATAATCCAAGAAACTGGCCAGAATCGGCCAAAACTGTCAGTGTTGATGACCGACACTTAAACGCACCCCAGGATTCGTTAATCGTGGAAATCACTCTGGGACCCCAAAACAGTGAGTAATAGTCCATGAAACGGGCCAGAATCGGCCAAAACTACTAGTTTTGATGACCGACACGTAAGCGCACCCTAGCGTTCAATAACTATGGAAATCGCTTCGGGACCCCAAAACGATGGGTAATAATCCAAGAAACTGGCCAGAATCGGCCAAAACTGCGAGTGTTGATGACCGACACTTAAACACACCCCAGGGTTTGTTAATCGTGGAAATCACTCTTGTTCCCCAAAACAGTGAGTAATAGTCCATGAAATGGACCAGAATCGGCCAAAACTACTAGTTTTGATGACCGACACGTAAGCGCACCCTAGGGTTCAATAACTATGGAAATCGCTTCGGGACCCCAAAACGATGAGTAATAATCCAAGAAACTGGCCAGAATCGGCCAAAACTGTCAGTGTTGATGACCGACACTTAAACGCACCCCAGGATTCGTTAACCGTGGAAATCACTCCGGGACCCCAAAACAGTGAGTAATAGTCTATGAAACGGGCCAGAATCGGCCAAAACCGACAGTTTTGATGACCGACACGTAAGCGCACCCTAGGGTTCAATAACTATGGAAATCGCTTCGGGACCCCAAAACGATGAGTAATAATCCAAGAAACTGGCCAGAATCGGCCAAAACTGTCAGTGTTGATGACCGACACTTAAACGCACCCCAGGATTCGTTAATCGTGGAAATCACTCTGGGACCCCAAAACAGTGAGTAATAGTCCATGAAACGGGCCAGAATCGGCCCAAACTACTAGTTTTGATGACCGACACGTAAGCGCACCCTAGGGTTCAATAACTATGGAAATCGCTTCGGGACCCCAAAACGATGGGTAATAATCCAAGAAACTGGCCAGAATCGGCCAAAACTGCGAGTGTTGATGACCGACACTTAAACACACCCCAGGGTTTGTTAATCGTGGAAATCACTCTTGTTCCCCAAAACAGTGAGTAATAGTCCATGAAATGGACCAGAATCGGCCAAAACTACTAGTTTTGATGACCGACACGTAAGCGCACCCTAGGGTTCAATAACTATGGAAATCGCTTCTGGACCCCAAAACGATGAGTAATAATCCAAGAAACTGGCCAGAATCGGCCAAAACTGTCAGTGTTGATGACCGACACTTAAACGCACCCCAGGATTCGTTAACCGTGGAAATCACTCTGGGACCCCAAAACAGTGAGTAATAGTCCATGAAACGGGCCAGAATCGGCCAAAACCGACAGTTTTGATGACCGACACGTAAGCGCACCCTAGGGTTCAATAACTATGGAAATCGCTTCGGGACCCCAAAACGATGAGTAATAATCCAAGAAACTGGCCAGAATCGGCAAAACTGTCGGTGTTGATGACCGACACTTAAACGCACCCCAGGATTCGTTAATCGTGGAAATCACTCTGGGACCCCAAAACAGTGAGTAATAGTCCATGAAACGGGCCAGAATCGGCCCAAACTACTAGTTTTGATGACCGACACGTAAGCGCACCCTAGGGTTCAATAACTATGGAAATCGCTTCGGGACCCCAAAACGATGGGTAATAATCCAAGAAACTGGCCAGAATCGGCCAAAACTGCGAGTGTTGATGACCGACACTTAAACACACCCCAGGGTTTGTTAATCGTGGAAATCACTCTTGTTCCCCAAAACAGTGAGTAATAGTCCATGAAATGGACCAGAATCGGCCAAAACTACTAGTTTTGATGACCGACACGTAAGCGCACCCTAGGGTTCAATAACTATGGAAATCGCTTCTGGACCCCAAAACGATGAGTAATAATCCAAGAAACTGGCCAGAATCGGCCAAAACTGTCAGTGTTGATGACCGACACTTAAACGCACCCCAGGATTCGTTAACCGTGGAAATCACTCTGGGACCCCAAAACAGTGAGTAATAGTCCATGAAACGGGCCAGAATCGGCCAAAACCGACAGTTTTGATGACCGACACGTAAGCGCACCCTAGGGTTCAATAACTATGGAAATCGCTTCGGGACCCCAAAACGATGAGTAATAATCAAGAAACTGGCCAGAATCGGCAAAACTGTCGGTGTTGATGACCGACACTTAAACGCACCCCAGGATTCGTTAATCGTGGAAATCACTCTGGGACCCCAAAACAGTGAGTAATAGTCCATGAAACGGGCCAGAATCGGCCCAAACTACTAGTTTTGATGACCGACACGTAAGCGCACCCTAGGGTTCAATAACTATGGAAATCGCTTCGGGACCCCAAAACGATGGGTAATAATCCAAGAAACTGGCCAGAATCGGCCAAAACTGCGAGTGTTGATGACCGACACTTAAACACACCCCAGGGTTTGTTAATCGTGGAAATCACTCTTGTTCCCCAAAACAGTGAGTAATAGTCCATGAAATGGACCAGAATCGGCCAAAACTACTAGTTTTTGATGACCGACACGTAAGCGCACCCTAGGGTTCAATAACTATGGAAATCGCTTCTGGACCCCAAAACGATGAGTAATAATCCAAGAAACTGGCCAGAATCGGCCAAAACTGTCAGTGTTGATGACCGACACTTAAACGCACCCCAGGATTCGTTAACCGTGGAAATCACTCTGGGACCCCAAAACAGTGAGTAATAGTCCATGAAACGGGCCAGAATCGGCCAAAACCGACAGTTTTGATGACCGACACGTAAGCGCACCCTAGGGTTCAATAACTATGGAAATCGCTTCGGGACCCCAAAACGATGAGTAATAATCCAAGAAACTGGCCAGAATCGGCAAAACTGTCGGTGTTGATGACCGACACTTAAACGCACCCCAGGATTCGTTAATCGTGGAAATCACTCTGGGACCCCAAAACAGTGAGTAATAGTCCATGAAACGGGCCAGAATCGGCCCAAACTACTAGTTTTGATGACCGACACGTAAGCGCACCCTAGGGTTCAATAACTATGGAAATCGCTTCGGGACCCAAAACGATGGGTAATAATCCAAGAAACTGGCCAGAATCGGCCAAAACTGCGAGTGTTGATGACCGACACTTAAACACACCCCAGGGTTTGTTAATCGTGGAAATCACTCTTGTTCCCCAAAACAGTGAGTAATAGTCCATGAAATGGACCAGAATCGGCCAAAACTACTAGTTTTGATGACCGACACGTAAGCGCACCCCTAGGGTTCAATAACTATGGAAATCGCTTCTGGACCCCAAAACGATGAGTAATAATCCAAGAAAACTGGCCAGAATCGGCCAAAACTGTCAGTGTTGATGACCGACACTTAAACGCACCCCAGGATTCGTTAACCGTGGAAATCACTCTGGGACCCCAAAACAGTGAGTAATAGTCCATGAAACGGGCCAGAATCGGCCAAAACCGACAGTTTTGATGACCGACACGTAAGCGCACCCTAGGGTTCAATAACTATGGAAATCGCTTCGGGACCCCAAAACGATGAGTAATAATCCAAGAAACTGGCCAGAATCGGCAAAACTGTCGGTGTTGATGACCGACACTTAAACGCACCCCAGGATTCGTTAATCGTGGAAATCACTCTGGGACCCCAAAACAGTGAGTAATAGTCCATGAAACGGGCCAGAATCGGCCCAAACTACTAGTTTTGATGACCGACACGTAAGCGCACCCTAGGGTTCAATAACTATGGAAATCGCTTCGGGACCCCAAAACGATGGGTAATAATCCAAGAAACTGGCCAGAATCGGCCAAAACTGCGAGTGTTGATGACCGACACTTAAACACACCCAGGGTTTGTTAATCGTGGAAATCACTCTTGTTCCCCAAAACAGTGAGTAATAGTCCATGAAATGGACCAGAATCGGCCAAAACTGCGAGTGTTGATGACCGACACTTAAACACTCCCCAGGGTTTGTTAATCGTGGAAATCACTCTTGGACCCCAAAACAGTGAGTAATAGTCCATGAAACAGACCAGAATCGGCCAAAACTACTAGTTTTGATGACCGACACGTAAGCGCACCCTAGGGTTCAATAACTATGGAAATCGCTTCGGGACCCCAAAACGATGAGTAATAATCCAAGAAACTGGCCAGAATCGGCCAAAACTGTCAGTGTTGATGACCGACACTTAAACGCACCCCAGGATTCGTTAATCGTGGAAATCACTCTGGGACCCCAAAACAGTGAGTAATAGTCCATGAAACGGGCCAGAATCGGCCAAAACTACTAGTTTTGATGACCGACACGTAAGCGCACCCTAGTGTTCAATAACTATGGAAATCGCTTCGGGACCCCAAAACGATGAGTAATAATCCAAGAAGCTGGCCAAAACTGCGAGTGTTGATGACCGACACTTAAACACACCCCAGGGTTTGTTAATCGTGGAAATCACTCTTGTTCCCCAAAACAGTGAGTAATAGTCCATGAAATGGACCAGAATCGGCCAAAACTACTAGTTTTGATGACCGACACGTAAGCGCACCCTAGGGTTCAATAACTATGGAAATCGCTTCGGGACCCCAAAACGATGAGTAATAATCCAAGAAACTGGCCAGAATCGGCCAAAACTGTCAGTGTTGATGACCGACACTTAAACGCACCCCAGGATTCGTTAACCGTGGAAATCACTCCGGGACCCCAAAACAGTGAGTAATAGTCCATGAAACGGGCCAGAATCGGCCAAAACCGACAGTTTTGATGACCGACACGTAAGCGCACCCTAGGGTTCAATAACTATGGAAATCGCTTCGGGACCCCAAAACGATGAGTAATAATCCAAGAAACTGGCCAGAATCGGCCAAAACTGTCAGTGTTGATGACCGACACTTAAACGCACCCCAGGATTCGTTAATCGTGGAAATCACTCTGGGACCCCAAAACAGTGAGTAATAGTCCATGAAACGGGCCAGAATCGGCCAAAACTACTAGTTTTGATGACCGACACGTAAGCGCACCCTAGCGTTCAATAACTATGGAAATCGCTTCGGGACCCCAAAACGATGGGTAATAATCCAAGAAACTGGCCAGAATCGGCCAAAACTGCGAGTGTTGATGACCGACACTTAAACACACCCCAGGGTTTGTTAATCGTGGAAATCACTCTTGTTCCCCAAAACAGTGAGTAATAGTCCATGAAATGGACCAGAATCGGCCAAAACTGCGAGTGTTGATGACCGACACTTAAACACTCCCCAGGGTTTGTTAATCGTGGAAATCACTCTTGGACCCCAAAACAGTGAGTAATAGTCCATGAAACAGACCAGAATCGGCCAAAACTACTAGTTTTGATGACCGACACGTAAGCGCACCCTAGGGTTCAATAACTATGGAAATCGCTTCGGGACCCCAAAACGATGAGTAATAATCCAAGAAACTGGCCAGAATCGGCCAAAACTGTCAGTGTTGATGACCGACACTTAAACGCACCCCAGGATTCGTTAATCGTGGAAATCACTCTGGGACCCCAAAACAGTGAGTAATAGTCCATGAAACGGGCCAGAATCGGCCAAAACTACTAGTTTTGATGACCGACACGTAAGCGCACCCTAGTGTTCAATAACTATGGAAATCGCTTCGGGACCCCAAAACGATGAGTAATAATCCAAGAAGCTGGCCAAAACTGCGAGTGTTGATGACCGACACTTAAACACACCCCAGGGTTTGTTAATCGTGGAAATCACTCTTGTTCCCCAAAACAGTGAGTAATAGTCCATGAAATGGACCAGAATCGGCCAAAACTACTAGTTTTGATGACCGACACGTAAGCGCACCCTAGGGTTCAATAACTATGGAAATCGCTTCGGGACCCCAAAACGATGAGTAATAATCCAAGAAACTGGCCAGAATCGGCCAAAACTGTCAGTGTTGATGACCGACACTTAAACGCACCCCAGGATTCGTTAACCGTGGAAATCACTCCGGGACCCCAAAACAGTGAGTAATAGTCCATGAAACGGGCCAGAATCGGCCAAAACCGACAGTTTTGATGACCGACACGTAAGCGCACCCTAGGGTTCAATAACTATGGAAATCGCTTCGGGACCCCAAAACGATGAGTAATAATCCAAGAAACTGGCCAGAATCGGCCAAAACTGTCAGTGTTGATGACCGACACTTAAACGCACCCCAGGATTCGTTAATCGTGGAAATCACTCTGGGACCCCAAAACAGTGAGTAATAGTCCATGAAACGGGCCAGAATCGGCCAAAACTACTAGTTTTGATGACCGACACGTAAGCGCACCCTAGCGTTCAATAACTATGGAAATCGCTTCGGGACCCCAAAACGATGGGTAATAATCCAAGAAACTGGCCAGAATCGGCCAAAACTGCGAGTGTTGATGACCGACACTTAAACACACCCCAGGGTTTGTTAATCGTGGAAATCACTCTTGTTCCCCAAAACAGTGAGTAATAGTCCATGAAATGGACCAGAATCGGCCAAAACTACTAGTTTTGATGACCGACACGTAAGCGCACCCTAGGGTTCAATAACTATGGAAATCGCTTCGGGACCCCAAAACGATGAGTAATAATCCAAGAAACTGGCCAGAATCGGCCAAAACTGTCAGTGTTGATGACCGACACTTAAACGCACCCCAGGATTCGTTAACCGTGGAAATCACTCCGGGACCCCAAAACAGTGAGTAATAGTCTATGAAACGGGCCAGAATCGGCCAAAACCGACAGTTTTGATGACCGACACGTAAGCGCACCCTAGGGTTCAATAACTATGGAAATCGCTTCGGGACCCCAAAACGATGAGTAATAATCCAAGAAACTGGCCAGAATCGGCCAAAACTGTCAGTGTTGATGACCGACACTTAAACGCACCCCAGGATTCGTTAATCGTGGAAATCACTCTGGGACCCCAAAACAGTGAGTAATAGTCCATGAAACGGGCCAGAATCGGCCCAAACTACTAGTTTTGATGACCGACACGTAAGCGCACCCTAGGGTTCAATAACTATGGAAATCGCTTCGGGACCCCAAAACGATGGGTAATAATCCAAGAAACTGGCCAGAATCGGCCAAAACTGCGAGTGTTGATGACCGACACTTAAACACACCCCAGGGTTTGTTAATCGTGGAAATCACTCTTGTTCCCCAAAACAGTGAGTAATAGTCCATGAAATGGACCAGAATCGGCCAAAACTACTAGTTTTGATGACCGACACGTAAGCGCACCCTAGGGTTCAATAACTATGGAAATCGCTTCTGGACCCCAAAACGATGAGTAATAATCCAAGAAACTGGCCAGAATCGGCCAAAACTGTCAGTGTTGATGACCGACACTTAAACGCACCCCAGGATTCGTTAACCGTGGAAATCACTCTGGGACCCCAAAACAGTGAGTAATAGTCCATGAAACGGGCCAGAATCGGCCAAAACCGACAGTTTTGATGACCGACACGTAAGCGCACCCTAGGGTTCAATAACTATGGAAATCGCTTCGGGACCCCAAAACGATGAGTAATAATCCAAGAAACTGGCCAGAATCGGCAAAACTGTCGGTGTTGATGACCGACACTTAAACGCACCCCAGGATTCGTTAATCGTGGAAATCACTCTGGGACCCCAAAACAGTGAGTAATAGTCCATGAAACGGGCCAGAATCGGCCCAAACTACTAGTTTTGATGACCGACACGTAAGTGCACCCTAGGGTTCAATAACTATGGAAATCGCTTCGGGACCCCAAAACGATGGGTAATAATCCAAGAAACTGGCCAGAATCGGCCAAAACTGCGAGTGTTGATGACCGACACTTAAACACACCCCAGGGTTTGTTAATCGTGGAAATCACTCTTGTTCCCCAAAACAGTGAGTAATAGTCCATGAAATGGACCAGAATCGGCCAAAACTACTAGTTTTGATGACCGACACGTAAGCGCACCCTAGGGTTCAATAACTATGGAAATCGCTTCTGGACCCCAAAACGATGAGTAATAATCCAAGAAACTGGCCAGAATCGGCCAAAACTGTCAGTGTTGATGACCGACACTTAAACGCACCCCAGGATTCGTTAACCGTGGAAATCACTCTGGGACCCCAAAACAGTGAGTAATAGTCCATGAAACGGGCCAGAATCGGCCAAAACCGACAGTTTTGATGACCGACACGTAAGCGCACCCTAGGGTTCAATAACTATGGAAATCGCTTCGGGACCCCAAAACGATGAGTAATAATCCAAGAAACTGGCCAGAATCGGCAAAACTGTCGGTGTTGATGACCGACACTTAAACGCACCCCAGGATTCGTTAATCGTGGAAATCACTCTGGGACCCCAAAACAGTGAGTAATAGTCCATGAAACGGGCCAGAATCGGCCCAAACTACTAGTTTTGATGACCGACACGTAAGCGCACCCTAGGGTTCAATAACTATGGAAATCGCTTCGGGACCCCAAAACGATGGGTAATAATCCAAGAAACTGGCCAGAATCGGCCAAAACTGCGAGTGTTGATGACCGACACTTAAACACTCCCCAGGGTTTGTTAATCGTGGAAATCACTCTTGGACCCCAAAACAGTGAGTAATAGTCCATGAAACAGACCAGAATCGGCCAAAACTACTAGTTTTGATGACCGACACGTAAGCGCACCCTAGGGTTCAATAACTATGGAAATCGCTTCGGGACCCCAAAACGATGAGTAATAATCCAAGAAACTGGCCAGAATCGGCCAAAACTGTCAGTGTTGATGACCGACACTTAAACGCACCCCAGGATTCGTTAATCGTGGAAATCACTCTGGGACCCCAAAACAGTGAGTAATAGTCCATGAAACGGGCCAGAATCGGCCAAAACTACTAGTTTTGATGACCGACACGTAAGCGCACCCTAGCGTTCAATAACTATGGAAATCGCTTCGGGACCCCAAAACGATGAGTAATAATCCAAGAAGCTGGCCAAAACTGCGAGTGTTGATGACCGACACTTAAACACACCCCAGGGTTTGTTAATCGTGGAAATCACTCTTGTTCCCCAAAACAGTGAGTAATAGTCCATGAAATGGACCAGAATCGGCCAAAACTACTAGTTTTGATGACCGACACGTAAGCGCACCCTAGGGTTCAATAACTATGGAAATCGCTTCGGGACCCCAAAACGATGAGTAATAATCCAAGAAACTGGCCAGAATCGGCCAAAACTGTCAGTGTTGATGACCGACACTTAAACGCACCCCAGGATTCGTTAACCGTGGAAATCACTCCGGGACCCCAAAACAGTGAGTAATAGTCCATGAAACGGGCCAGAATCGGCCAAAACCGACAGTTTTGATGACCGACACGTAAGCGCACCCTAGGGTTCAATAACTATGGAAATCGCTTCGGGACCCCAAAACGATGAGTAATAATCCAAGAAACTGGCCAGAATCGGCCAAAACTGTCAGTGTTGATGACCGACACTTAAACGCACCCCAGGATTCGTTAATCATGGAAATCACTCTGGGACCCCAAAACAGTGAGTAATAGTCCATGAAACGGGCCAGAATCGGCCCAAACTACTAGTTTTGATGACCGACACGTAAGCGCACCCTAGGGTTCAATAACTATGGAAATCGCTTCGGGACCCCAAAACGATGGGTAATAATCCAAGAAACTGGCCAGAATCGGCCAAAACTGCGAGTGTTGATGACCGACACTTAAACACACCCCAGGGTTTGTTAATCGTGGAAATCACTCTTGTTCCCCAAAACAGTGAGTAATAGTCCATGAAATGGACCAGAATCGGCCAAAACTACTAGTTTTGATGACCGACACGTAAGCGCACCCTAGGGTTCAATAACTATGGAAATCGCTTCTGGACCCCAAAACGATGAGTAATAATCCAAGAAACTGGCCAGAATCGGCCAAAACTGTCAGTGTTGATGACCGACACTTAAACGCACCCCAGGATTCGTTAACCGTGGAAATCACTCTGGGACCCCAAAACAGTGAGTAATAGTCCATGAAACGGGCCAGAATCGGCCAAAACCGACAGTTTTGATGACCGACACGTAAGCGCACCCTAGGGTTCAATAACTATGGAAATCGCTTCGGGACCCCAAAACGATGAGTAATAATCCAAGAAACTGGCCAGAATCGGCAAAACTGTCGGTGTTGATGACCGACACTTAAACGCACCCCAGGATTCGTTAATCGTGGAAATCACTCTGGGACCCCAAAACAGTGAGTAATAGTCCATGAAACGGGCCAGAATCGGCCCAAACTACTAGTTTTGATGACCGACACGTAAGCGCACCCTAGGGTTCAATAACTATGGAAATCGCTTCGGGACCCCAAAACGATGGGTAATAATCCAAGAAACTGGCCAGAATCGGCCAAAACTGCGAGTGTTGATGACCGACACTTAAACACTCCCCAGGGTTTGTTAATCGTGGAAATCACTCTTGGACCCCAAAACAGTGAGTAATAGTCCATGAAACAGACCAGAATCGGCCAAAACTACTAGTTTTGATGACCGACACGTAAGCGCACCCTAGGGTTCAATAACTATGGAAATCGCTTCGGGACCCCAAAACGATGAGTAATAATCCAAGAAACTGGCCAGAATCGGCCAAAACTGTCAGTGTTGATGACCGACACTTAAACGCACCCCAGGATTCGTTAATCGTGGAAATCACTCTGGGACCCCAAAACAGTGAGTAATAGTCCATGAAACGGGCCAGAATCGGCCAAAACTACTAGTTTTGATGACCGACACGTAAGCGCACCCTAGCGTTCAATAACTATGGAAATCGCTTCGGGACCCCAAAACGATGAGTAATAATCCAAGAAGCTGGCCAAAACTGCGAGTGTTGATGACCGACACTTAAACACACCCCAGGGTTTGTTAATCGTGGAAATCACTCTTGTTCCCCAAAACAGTGAGTAATAGTCCATGAAATGGACCAGAATCGGCCAAAACTACTAGTTTTGATGACCGACACGTAAGCGCACCCTAGGGTTCAATAACTATGGAAATCGCTTCGGGACCCCAAAACGATGAGTAATAATCCAAGAAACTGGCCAGAATCGGCCAAAACTGTCAGTGTTGATGACCGACACTTAAACGCACCCCAGGATTCGTTAACCGTGGAAATCACTCCGGGACCCCAAAACAGTGAGTAATAGTCCATGAAACGGGCCAGAATCGGCCAAAACCGACAGTTTTGATGACCGACACGTAAGCGCACCCTAGGGTTCAATAACTATGGAAATCGCTTCGGGACCCCAAAACGATGAGTAATAATCCAAGAAACTGGCCAGAATCGGCCAAAACTGTCAGTGTTGATGACCGACACTTAAACGCACCCCAGGATTCGTTAATCGTGGAAATCACTCTGGGACCCCAAAACAGTGAGTAATAGTCCATGAAACGGGCCAGAATCGGCCCAAACTACTAGTTTTGATGACCGACACGTAAGCGCACCCTAGGGTTCAATAACTATGGAAATCGCTTCGGGACCCCAAAACGATGGGTAATAATCCAAGAAACTGGCCAGAATCGGCCAAAACTGCGAGTGTTGATGACCGACACTTAAACACACCCCAGGGTTTGTTAATCGTGGAAATCACTCTTGTTCCCCAAAACAGTGAGTAATAGTCCATGAAATGGACCAGAATCGGCCAAAACTACTAGTTTTGATGACCGACACGTAAGCGCACCCTAGGGTTCAATAACTATGGAAATCGCTTCTGGACCCCAAAACGATGAGTAATAATCCAAGAAACTGGCCAGAATCGGCCAAAACTGTCAGTGTTGATGACCGACACTTAAACGCACCCCAGGATTCGTTAACCGTGGAAATCACTCTGGGACCCCAAAACAGTGAGTAATAGTCCATGAAACGGGCCAGAATCGGCCAAAACCGACAGTTTTGATGACCGACACGTAAGCGCACCCTAGGGTTCAATAACTATGGAAATCGCTTCGGGACCCCAAAACGATGAGTAATAATCCAAGAAACTGGCCAGAATCGGCAAAACTGTCAGTGTTGATGACCGACACTTAAACGCACCCCAGGATTCGTTAACCGTGGAAATCACTCTGGGACCCCAAAACAGTGAGTAATAGTCCATGAAACGGGCCAGAATCGGCCAAAACCGACAGTTTTGATGACCGACACGTAAGCGCACCCTAGGGTTCAATAACTATGGAAATCGCTTCGGGACCCCAAAACGATGAGTAATAATCCAAGAAACTGGCCAGAATCGGCAAAACTGTCGGTGTTGATGACCGACACTTAAACACTCCCCAGGGTTTGTTAATCGTGGAAATCACTCTTGGACCCCAAAACAGTGAGTAATAGTCCATGAAACAGACCAGAATCGGCCAAAACTACTAGTTTTGATGACCGACACGTAAGCGCACCCTAGGGTTCAATAACTATGGAAATCGCTTCGGGACCCCAAAACGATGAGTAATAATCCAAGAAACTGGCCAGAATCGGCCAAAACTGTCAGTGTTGATGACCGACACTTAAACGCACCCCAGGATTCGTTAATCGTGGAAATCACTCTGGGACCCCAAAACAGTGAGTAATAGTCCATGAAACGGGCCAGAATCGGCCAAAACTGACAGTTTTGATGACCGACACGTAAGTGTACCCTAGGGTTCAATAACTATGGAAATCGCTTCGGGACCCCAAAACGATGAGTAATAATCCAAGAAGCTGGCCAGAATCGGCCAAAACTGTCAGTGTTGATGACCGACACTTAAACGCACCCCAGGATTCGTTAATCGTGGAAATCACTCTTGTTCCCCAAAACAGTGAGTAATAGTCCATGAAATGGACCAGAATCGGCCAAAACTACTAGTTTTGATGACCGACACGTAAGCGCACCCTAGGGTTCAATAACTATGGAAATCGCTTCGGGACCCCAAAACGATGAGTAATAATCCAAGAAACTGGCCAGAATCGGCCAAAACTGTCAGTGTTGATGACCGACACTTAAACGCACCCCAGGATTCGTTAACCGTGGAAATCACTCCGGGACCCCAAAACAGTGAGTAATAGTCCATGAAACGGGCCAGAATCGGCCAAAACCGACAGTTTTGATGACCGACACGTAAGCGCACCCTAGGGTTCAATAACTATGGAAATCGCTTCGGGACCCCAAAACGATGAGTAATAATCCAAGAAACTGGCCAGAATCGGCCAAAACTGTCAGTGTTGATGACCGACACTTAAACGCACCCCAGGATTCGTTAATCGTGGAAATCACTCTGGGACCCCAAAACAGTGAGTAATAGTCCATGAAACGGGCCAGAATCGGCCCAAACTACTAGTTTTGATGACCGACACGTAAGCGCACCCTAGGGTTCAATAACTATGGAAATCGCTTCGGGACCCCAAAACGATGGGTAATAATCCAAGAAACTGGCCAGAATCGGCCAAAACTGCGAGTGTTGATGACCGACACTTAAACACACCCCAGGGTTTGTTAATCGTGGAAATCACTCTTGTTCCCCAAAACAGTGAGTAATAGTCCATGAAATGGACCAGAATCGGCCAAAACTACTAGTTTTGATGACCGACACGTAAGCGCACCCTAGGGTTCAATAACTATGGAAATCGCTTCTGGACCCCAAAACGATGAGTAATAATCCAAGAAACTAGCCAGAATCGGCCAAAACTGTTAGTGTTGATGACCGACACTTAAACGCACCCCAGGATTCGTTAACCGTGGAAATCACTCTGGGACCCCAAAACAGTGAGTAATAGTCCATGAAACGGGCCAGAATCGGCCAAAACCGACAGTTTTGATGACCGACACGTAAGCGCACCCTAGGGTTCAATAACTATGGAAATCGCTTCGGGACCCCAAAACGATGAGTAATAATCCAAGAAACTGGCCAGAATCGGCAAAACTGTCGGTGTTGATGACCGACACTTAAACGCACCCCAGGATTCGTTAATCGTGGAAATCACTCTGGGACACCAAAACAGTGAGTAATAGTCCATGAAACGGGCCAGAATCGGCCCAAACTACTAGTTTTGATGACCGACACGTAAGCGCACCCTAGGGTTCAATAACTATGGAAATCGCTTCGGGACCCCAAAACGATGGGTAATAATCCAAGAAACTGGCCAGAATCGGCCAAAACTGCGAGTGTTGATGACCGACACTTAAACACTCCCCAGGGTTTGTTAATCGTGGAAATCACTCTTGGACCCCAAAACAGTGAGTAATAGTCCATGAAACAGACCAGAATCGGCCAAAACTACTAGTTTTGATGACCGACACGTAAGCGCACCCTAGGGTTCAATAACTATGGAAATCGCTTCGGGACCCCAAAACGATGAGTAATAATCCAAGAAACTGGCCAGAATCGGCCAAAACTGTCAGTGTTGATGACCGACACTTAAACGCACCCCAGGATTCGTTAATCGTGGAAATCACTCTGGGACCCCAAAACAGTGAGTAATAGTCCATGAAACGGGCCAGAATCGGCCAAAACTGACAGTTTTGATGACCGACACGTAAGTGTACCCTAGGGTTCAATAACTATGGAAATCGCTTCGGGACCCCAAAACGATGAGTAATAATCCAAGAAGCTGGCCAGAATCGGCCAAAACTGTCAGTGTTGATGACCGACACTTAAACGCACCCCAGGATTCGTTAATCGTGGAAATCAATCTGGGACCCCAAAACAGTGAGTAATAGTCCATGAAACGGGCCAGAATCGGCCAAAACTACTAGTTTTGATGACAGACACGTAAGCGTACCCTGGGGTTCAATTACTATGGAAATCGCTTCGGGACCCAAAACGGTGAGTAATAATCCAAGAAACTGGCTAGAATCGGCCAAAACTGCCAGTGTTGATGACCGACACGTAAGTGCACCCTAGTGTTCTATAACTATGGAAATCGCTTCGGGACCCCAAAACGATGAGTAATAATCCAAGAAACTGGCCAGAATCGGCCAAAACTGTCAGTGTTGATGACCGACACTTAAACGCACCCCAGGATTCGTTAATCGTGGAAATCACTCTGGGACCCCAAAACAGTGAGTAATAGTCCATGAAACGGGCCAGAATCGGCCAAAACTGACAGTTTTGATGACCGACACGTAAGTGTACCCTAGGGTTCAATAACTATGGAAATCGCTTCGGGACCCCAAAACGATGAGTAATAATCCAAGAAGCTGGCCAGAATCGGCCAAAACTGTCAGTGTTGATGACCGACACTTAAACGCACCCCAGGATTCGTTAATCGTGGAAATCACTCTGGGACCCCAAAACAGTGAGTAATAGTCCATGAAACGGGCCAGAATCGGCCAAAACTACTAGTTTTGATGACCGACACGTAAGCGTACCCTGGGGTTCAATTACTATGGA
Organism: Triticum timopheevii; assembly: GCA_963921465.1. Classification (NCBI taxonomy): domain Eukaryota; kingdom Viridiplantae; phylum Streptophyta; class Magnoliopsida; order Poales; family Poaceae; genus Triticum; species Triticum timopheevii. Next base: position 333,937,400 of record OY997270.1, read on the forward strand.
AATCGCTTCGGGACCCCAAAACGGTGAGTAATAATCCAAGAAACTGGCTAGAATCGGCCAAAACTGCCAGTGTTGATGACCGACACGTAAGCGCACCCTAGTGTTCTATAACTATGGAAATCGCTTCGGGACCCCAAAACGATGAGTAATAATCCAAGAAACTGGCCAGAATCGGCCAAAACTGTCAGTGTTGATAATCGACACTTAAACGCACCCCAGGATTCGTTAACCGTGGAAATCACTCTGGGACCCCAAAACAGTGAGTAATAGTCCATGAAACGGGCCAGAATCGGCCAAAACCGACAGTTTTGATGACCGACACGTAAGCGCACCCTAGGGTTCAATAACTATGGAAATCGCTTCGGGACCACAAAATGATGGGTAATAATCCAAGAAACTGGCCAGAATCGGCAAAAACTGCGAGTGTTGATGACCGACTCTTGGACCCCAAAACAGTGAGTAATAGTCCATGAAACGGACCAGAATCGGCCAAAACTGCCAGTGTTGATGACCGACACGTAAGCGCACCCTAGGGTTCTATAACTATGGAAATCGCTTCGGGACCCCAAAACGTTGAGTAATAATCCAAGAAACTGGCCAGAATCGGCCAAAACTGCCAGTGTTGATGAACATAACGTAAACGCACCCAGGGTTCGTTAATCGTGGAAATCACTCTGGGACCCCAAAACAGTGAGTAATAGTCCATGAAACGGGCCAGAATCGGCCAAAACTGACAGTTTTGATGACCGACACGTAAGCGCACCCTAGGGTTCTATAACTATGGAAATCGCTTCGGGACCCCAAAACGATGGGTAATAATCCAAGAAACTGGCCAGAATCGGCCAAAACTGTCAGTGTTGATGACCGACACTTAAACGCACCCCAGGATTCGTTAACCGTGGAAATCACTCTGGGACCCCAAAACAGTGAGTAATAGTCCATGAAACGGGCCAGAATCGGCCAAAACCGACAGTTTTGATGACCGACACGTAAGCGCACCCTAGGGTTCAATAACTATGGAAATCGCTTCGGGACCCCAAAACGATGGGTAATAATCCAAGAAACTGGCCAGAATCGGCCAAAACTGTCAGTGTTGATGACCGACACTTAAACGCACCCCAGGATTCGTTAACCGTGGAAATCACTCTGGGACCCCAAAACAGTGAGTAATAGTCCATGAAACGGGCCAGAATCGGCCAAAACCGACAGTTTTGATGACCGACACGTAAGCGCACCCTAGGGTTCAATAACTATGGAAATCGCTTCGGGACCCCAAAACGATGAGTAATAATCCAAGAAACTGGCCAGAATCGGCCAAAACTGTCAGTGTTGATGACCGACACTTAAACGCACCCCAGGATTCGTTAATCGTGGAAATCACTCTGGGACCCCAAAACAGTGAGTAATAGTCCATGAAACGGGCCAGAATCGGCCAAAACTACTAGTTTTGATGACCGACACGTAAGCGCACCCTAGCGTTCAATAACTATGGAAATCGCTTCGGGACCCCAAAACGATGGGTAATAATCCAAGAAACTGGCCAGAATCGGCCAAAACTGCGAGTGTTGATGACCGACACTTAAACACACCCCAGGGTTTGTTAATCGTGGAAATCACTCTTGTTCCCCAAAACAGTGAGTAATAGTCCATGAAATGGACCAGAATCGGCCAAAACTACTAGTTTTGATGACCGACACGTAAGCGCACCCTAGGGTTCAATAACTATGGAAATCGCTTCTGGACCCCAAAACGATGAGTAATAATCCAAGAAACTAGCCAGAATCGGCCAAAACTGTCAGTGTTGATGACCGACACTTAAACGCACCCCAGGATTCGTTAACCGTGGAAATCACTCTGGGACCCCAAAACAGTGAGTAATAGTCCATAAAACGGGCCAGAATCGGCCAAAACCGACAGTTTTGATGACCGACACGTAAGCGCACCCTAGGGTTCAATAACTATGGAAATCGCTTCGGGACCCCAAAACGATGAGTAATAATCCAAGAAACTGGCCAGAATCGGCAAAACTGTCGGTGTTGATGACCGACACTTAAACGCACCCCAGGATTCGTTAATCGTGGAAATCACTCTGGGACCCCAAAACAGTGAGTAATAGTCCATGAAACGGGCCAGAATCGGCCCAAACTACTAGTTTTGATGACCGACACGTAAGCGCACCCTAGGGTTCAATAACTATGGAAATCGCTTCGGGACCCCAAAACGATGGGTAATAATCCAAGAAACTGGCCAGAATCGGCCAAAACTGCGAGTGTTGATGACCGACACTTAAACACTCCCCAGGGTTTGTTAATCGTGGAAATCACTCTTGGACCCCAAAACAGTGAGTAATAGTCCATGAAACAGACCAGAATCGGCCAAAACTACTAGTTTTGATGACCGACACGTAAGCGCACCCTAGGGTTCAATAACTATGGAAATCGCTTCGGGACCCCAAAACGATGAGTAATAATCCAAGAAACTGGCCAGAATCGGCCAAAACTGTCAGTGTTGATGACCGACACTTAAACGCACCCCAGGATTCGTTAATCGTGGAAATCACTCTGGGACCCCAAAACAGTGAGTAATAGTCCATGAAACGGGCCAGAATCGGCCAAAACTGACAGTTTTGATGACCGACACGTAAGTGTACCCTAGGGTTCAATAACTATGGAAATCGCTTCGGGACCCCAAAACGATGAGTAATAATCCAAGAAGCTGGCCAGAATCGGCCAAAACTGTCAGTGTTGATGACCGACACTTAAACGCACCCCAGGATTCGTTAATCGTGGAAATCAATCTGGGACCCCAAAACAGTGAGTAATAGTCCATGAAACGGGCCAGAATCGGCCAAAACTACTAGTTTTGATGACAGACACGTAAGCGTACCCTGGGGTTCAATTACTATGGAAATCGCTTCGGGACCCAAAACGGTGAGTAATAATCCAAGAAACTGGCTAGAATCGGCCAAAACTGCCAGTGTTGATGACCAACACGTAAGCGCACCCTAGTGTTCTATAACTATGGAAATCGCTTCGGGACCCCAAAACGATGAGTAATAATCCAAGAAACTGGCCAGAATCGGCCAAAACTGTCAGTGTTGATGACCGACACTTAAACGCACCCCAGGATTCGTTAATCGTGGAAATCACTCTGGGACCCCAAAACAGTGAGTAATAGTCCATGAAACGGGCCAGAATCGGCCAAAACTGACAGTTTTGATGACCGACACGTAAGTGTACCCTAGGGTTCAATAACTATGGAAATCGCTTCGGGACCCCAAAACGATGAGTAATAATCCAAGAAGCTGGCCAGAATCGGCCAAAACTGTCAGTGTTGATGACCGACACTTAAACGCACCCCAGGATTCGTTAATCGTGGAAATCACTCTGGGACCCCAAAACAGTGAGTAATAGTCCATGAAACGGGCCAGAATCGGCCAAAACTACTAGTTTTGATGACCGACACGTAAGCGTACCCTGGGGTTCAATTACTATGGAAATCGCTTCGGGACCCCAAAACGGTGAGTAATAATCCAAGAAACTGGCTAGAATCGGCCAAAACTGCCAGTGTTGATGACCGACACGTAAGCGCACCCTAGTGTTCTATAACTATGGAAATCGCTTCGGGACCCCAAAACGATGAGTAATAATCCAAGAAACTGGCCAGAATCGGCCAAAACTGTCAGTGTTGATAATCGACACTTAAACGCACCCCAGGATTCGTTAACCGTGGAAATCACTCTGGGACCCCAAAACAGTGAGTAATAGTCCATGAAACGGGCCAGAATCGGCCAAAACCGACAGTTTTGATGACCGACACGTAAGCGCACCCTAGGGTTCAATAACTATGGAAATCGCTTCGGGACCACAAAATGATGGGTAATAATCCAAGAAACTGGCCAGAATCGGCAAAAACTGCGAGTGTTGATGACCGACTCTTGGACCCCAAAACAGTGAGTAATAGTCCATGAAACGGACCAGAATCGGCCAAAACTGCCAGTGTTGATGACCGACACGTAAGCGCACCCTAGGGTTCTATAACTATGGAAATCGCTTCGGGACCCCAAAACGTTGAGTAATAATCCAAGAAACTGGCCAGAATCGGCCAAAACTGCCAGTGTTGATGAACATAACGTAAACGCACCCAGGGTTCGTTAATCGTGGAAATCACTCTGGGACCCCAAAACAGTGAGTAATAGTCCATGAAACGGGCCAGAATCGGCCAAAACTGACAGTTTTGATGACCGACACGTAAGCGCACCCTAGGGTTCTATAACTATGGAAATCGCTTCGGGACCCCAAAACGATGGGTAATAATCCAAGAAACTGGCCAGAATCGGCCAAAACTGTCAGTGTTGATGACCGACACTTAAACGCACCCCAGGATTCGTTAACCGTGGAAATCACTCTGGGACCCCAAAACAGTGAGTAATAGTCCATGAAACGGGCCAGAATCGGCCAAAACCGACAGTTTTGATGACCGACACGTAAGCGCACCCTAGGGTTCAATAACTATGGAAATCGCTTCGGGACCCCAAAACGATGGGTAATAATCCAAGAAACTGGCCAGAATCGGCCAAAACTGTCAGTGTTGATGACCGACACTTAAACGCACCCCAGGATTCGTTAACCGTGGAAATCACTCTGGGACCCCAAAACAGTGAGTAATAGTCCATGAAACGGGCCAGAATCGGCCAAAACCGACAGTTTTGATGACCGACACGTAAGCGCACCCTAGGGTTCAATAACTATGGAAATCGCTTCGGGACCCCAAAACGATGAGTAATAATCCAAGAAACTGGCCAGAATCGGCCAAAACTGTCAGTGTTGATGACCGACACTTAAACGCACCCCAGGATTCGTTAATCGTGGAAATCACTCTGGGACCCCAAAACAGTGAGTAATAGTCCATGAAACGGGCCAGAATCGGCCAAAACTACTAGTTTTGATGACCGACACGTAAGCGCACCCTAGCGTTCAATAACTATGGAAATCGCTTCGGGACCCCAAAACGATGGGTAATAATCCAAGAAACTGGCCAGAATCGGCCAAAACTGCGAGTGTTGATGACCGACACTTAAACACACCCCAGGGTTTGTTAATCGTGGAAATCACTCTTGTTCCCCAAAACAGTGAGTAATAGTCCATGAAATGGACCAGAATCGGCCAAAACTACTAGTTTTGATGACCGACACGTAAGCGCACCCTAGGGTTCAATAACTATGGAAATCGCTTCGGGACCCCAAAACGATGAGTAATAATCCAAGAAACTGGCCAGAATCGGCCAAAACTGTCAGTGTTGATGACCGACACTTAAACGCACCCCAGGATTCGTTAACCGTGGAAATCACTCCGGGACCCCAAAACAGTGAGTAATAGTCCATGAAACGGGCCAGAATCGGCCAAAACCGACAGTTTTGATGACCGACACGTAAGCGCACCCTAGGGTTCAATAACTATGGAAATCGCTTCGGGACCCCAAAACGATGAGTAATAATCCAAGAAACTGGCCAGAATCGGCCAAAACTGTCAGTGTTGATGACCGACACTTAAACGCACCCCAGGATTCGTTAATCGTGGAAATCACTCTGGGACCCCAAAACAGTGAGTAATAGTCCATGAAACGGGCCAGAATCGGCCAAAACTACTAGTTTTGATGACCGACACGTAAGCGCACCCTAGCGTTCAATAACTATGGAAATCGCTTCGGGACCCCAAAACGATGGGTAATAATCCAAGAAACTGGCCAGAATCGGCCAAAACTGCGAGTGTTGATGACCGACACTTAAACACACCCCAGGGTTTGTTAATCGTGGAAATCACTCTTGTTCCCCAAAACAGTGAGTAATAGTCCATGAAATGGACCAGAATCGGCCAAAACTACTAGTTTTGATGACCGACACGTAAGCGCACCCTAGGGTTCAATAACTATGGAAATCGCTTCTGGACCCCAAAACGATGAGTAATAATCCAAGAAACTAGCCAGAATCGGCCAAAACTGTCAGTGTTGATGACCGACACTTAAACGCACCCCAGGATTCGTTAACCGTGGAAATCACTCTGGGACCCCAAAACAGTGAGTAATAGTCCATAAAACGGGCCAGAATCGGCCAAAACCGACAGTTTTGATGACCGACACGTAAGCGCACCCTAGGGTTCAATAACTATGGAAATCGCTTCGGGACCCCAAAACGATGAGTAATAATCCAAGAAACTGGCCAGAATCGGCAAAACTGTCGGTGTTGATGACCGACACTTAAACGCACCCCAGGATTCGTTAATCGTGGAAATCACTCTGGGACCCCAAAACAGTGAGTAATAGTCCATGAAACGGGCCAGAATCGGCCCAAACTACTAGTTTTGATGACCGACACGTAAGCGCACCCTAGGGTTCAATAACTATGGAAATCGCTTCGGGACCCCAAAACGATGGGTAATAATCCAAGAAACTGGCCAGAATCGGCCAAAACTGCGAGTGTTGATGACCGACACTTAAACACTCCCCAGGGTTTGTTAATCGTGGAAATCACTCTTGGACCCCAAAACAGTGAGTAATAGTCCATGAAACGGGCCAGAATCGGCCAAAACTACTAGTTTTGATGACCGACACGTAAGCGCACCCTAGGGTTCAATAACTATGGAAATCGCTTCGGGACCCCAAAACGATGAGTAATAATCCAAGAAACTGGCCAGAATCGGCCAAAACTGTCAGTGTTGATGACCGACACTTAAACGCACCCCAGGATTCGTTAATCGTGGAAATCACTCTGGGACCCCAAAACAGTGAGTAATAGTCCATGAAACGGGCCAGAATCGGCCAAAACTGACAGTTTTGATGACCGACACGTAAGTGTACCCTAGGGTTCAATAACTATGGAAATCGCTTCGGGACCCCAAAACGATGAGTAATAATCCAAGAAGCTGGCCAGAATCGGCCAAAACTGTCAGTGTTGATGACCGACACTTAAACGCACCCCAGGATTCGTTAATCGTGGAAATCAATCTGGGACCCCAAAACAGTGAGTAATAGTCCATGAAACGGGCCAGAATCGGCCAAAACTACTAGTTTTGATGACAGACACGTAAGCGTACCCTGGGGTTCAATTACTATGGAAATCGCTTCGGGACCCAAAACGGTGAGTAATAATCCAAGAAACTGGCTAGAATCGGCCAAAACTGCCAGTGTTGATGACCGACACGTAAGCGCACCCTAGTGTTCTATAACTATGGAAATCGCTTCGGGACCCCAAAACGATGAGTAATAATCCAAGAAACTGGCCAGAATCGGCCAAAACTGTCAGTGTTGATGACCGACACTTAAACGCACCCCAGGATTCGTTAATCGTGGAAATCACTCTGGGACCCCAAAACAGTGAGTAATAGTCCATGAAACGGGCCAGAATCGGCCAAAACTGACAGTTTTGATGACCGACACGTAAGTGTACCCTAGGGTTCAATAACTATGGAAATCGCTTCGGGACCCCAAAACGATGAGTAATAATCCAAGAAGCTGGCCAGAATCGGCCAAAACTGTCAGTGTTGATGACCGACACTTAAACGCACCCCAGGATTCGTTAATCGTGGAAATCACTCTGGAACCCCAAAACAGTGAGTAATAGTCCATGAAACGGGCCAGAATCGGCCAAAACTACTAGTTTTGATGACCGACACGTAAGCGTACCCTGGGGTTCAATTACTATGGAAATCGCTTCGGGACCCCAAAACGGTGAGTAATAATCCAAGAAACTGGCTAGAATCGGCCAAAACTGCCAGTGTTGATGACCGACACGTAAGCGCACCCTAGTGTTCTATAACTATGGAAATCGCTTCGGGACCCCAAAACGATGAGTAATAATCCAAGAAACTGGCCAGAATCGGCCAAAACTGTCAGTGTTGATAATCGACACTTAAACGCACCCCAGGATTCGTTAACCGTGGAAATCACTCTGGGACCCCAAAACAGTGAGTAATAGTCCATGAAACGGGCCAGAATCGGCCAAAACCGACAGTTTTGATGACCGACACGTAAGCGCACCCTAGGGTTCAATAACTATGGAAATCGCTTCGGGACCACAAAATGATGGGTAATAATCCAAGAAACTGGCCAGAATCGGCAAAAACTGCGAGTGTTGATGACCGACTCTTGGACCCCAAAACAGTGAGTAATAGTCCATGAAACGGACCAGAATCGGCCAAAACTGCCAGTGTTGATGACCGACACGTAAGCGCACCCTAGGGTTCTATAACTATGGAAATCGCTTCGGGACCCCAAAACGTTGAGTAATAATCCAAGAAACTGGCCAGAATCGGCCAAAACTGCCAGTGTTGATGAACATAACGTAAACGCACCCAGGGTTCGTTAATCGTGGAAATCACTCTGGGACCCCAAAACAGTGAGTAATAGTCCATGAAACGGGCCAGAATCGGCCAAAACTGACAGTTTTGATGACCGACACGTAAGCGCACCCTAGGGTTCTATAACTATGGAAATCGCTTCGGGACCCCAAAACGATGGGTAATAATCCAAGAAACTGGCCAGAATCGGCCAAAACTGTCAGTGTTGATGACCGACACTTAAACGCACCCCAGGATTCGTTAACCGTGGAAATCACTCTGGGACCCCAAAACAGTGAGTAATAGTCCATGAAACGGGCCAGAATCGGCCAAAACCGACAGTTTTGATGACCGACACGTAAGCGCACCCTAGGGTTCAATAACTATGGAAATCGCTTCGGGACCCCAAAACGATGGGTAATAATCCAAGAAACTGGCCAGAATCGGCCAAAACTGTCAGTGTTGATGACCGACACTTAAACGCACCCCAGGATTCGTTAACCGTGGAAATCACTCTGGGACCCCAAAACAGTGAGTAATAGTCCATGAAACGGGCCAGAATCGGCCAAAACCGACAGTTTTGATGACCGACACGTAAGCGCACCCTAGGGTTCAATAACTATGGAAATCGCTTCGGGACCCCAAAACGATGAGTAATAATCCAAGAAACTGGCCAGAATCGGCCAAAACTGTCAGTGTTGATGACCGACACTTAAACGCACCCCAGGATTCGTTAATCGTGGAAATCACTCTGGGACCCCAAAACAGTGAGTAATAGTCCATGAAACGGGCCAGAATCGGCCAAAACTACTAGTTTTGATGACCGACACGTAAGCGCACCCTAGCGTTCAATAACTATGGAAATCGCTTCGGGACCCCAAAACGATGGGTAATAATCCAAGAAACTGGCCAGAATCGGCCAAAACTGCGAGTGTTGATGACCGACACTTAAACACACCCCAGGGTTTGTTAATCGTGGAAATCACTCTTGTTCCCCAAAACAGTGAGTAATAGTCCATGAAATGGACCAGAATCGGCCAAAACTACTAGTTTTGATGACCGACACGTAAGCGCACCCTAGGGTTCAATAACTATGGAAATCGCTTCGGGACCCCAAAACGATGAGTAATAATCCAAGAAACTGGCCAGAATCGGCCAAAACTGTCAGTGTTGATGACCGACACTTAAACGCACCCCAGGATTCGTTAACCGTGGAAATCACTCCGGGACCCCAAAACAGTGAGTAATAGTCCATGAAACGGGCCAGAATCGGCCAAAACCGACAGTTTTGATGACCGACACGTAAGCGCACCCTAGGGTTCAATAACTATGGAAATCGCTTCGGGACCCCAAAACGATGAGTAATAATCCAAGAAACTGGCCAGAATCGGCCAAAACTGTCAGTGTTGATGACCGACACTTAAACGCACCCCAGGATTCGTTAATCGTGGAAATCACTCTGGGACCCCAAAACAGTGAGTAATAGTCCATGAAACGGGCCAGAATCGGCCCAAACTACTAGTTTTGATGACCGACACGTAAGCGCACCCTAGGGTTCAATAACTATGGAAATCGCTTCGGGACCCCAAAACGATGGGTAATAATCCAAGAAACTGGCCAGAATCGGCCAAAACTGCGAGTGTTGATGACCGACACTTAAACACTCCCCAGGGTTTGTTAATCGTGGAAATCACTCTTGGACCCCAAAACAGTGAGTAATAGTCCATGAAACAGACCAGAATCGGCCAAAACTACTAGTTTTGATGACCGACACGTAAGCGCACCCTAGGGTTCAATAACTATGGAAATCGCTTCGGGACCCCAAAACGATGAGTAATAATCCAAGAAACTGGCCAGAATCGGCCAAAACTGTCAGTGTTGATGACCGACACTTAAACGCACCCCAGGATTCGTTAATCGTGGAAATCACTCTGGGACCCCAAAACAGTGAGTAATAGTCCATGAAACGGGCCAGAATCGGCCCAAACTACTAGTTTTGATGACCGACACGTAAGCGCACCCTAGGGTTCAATAACTATGGAAATCGCTTCGGGACCCCAAAACGATGGGTAATAATCCAAGAAACTGGCCAGAATCGGCCAAAACTGCGAGTGTTGATGACCGACACTTAAACACACCCCAGGGTTTGTTAATCGTGGAAATCACTCTTGTTCCCCAAAACAGTGAGTAATAGTCCATGAAATGGACCAGAATCGGCCAAAACTACTAGTTTTGATGACCGACACGTAAGCGCACCCTAGGGTTCAATAACTATGGAAATCGCTTCTGGACCCCAAAACGATGAGTAATAATCCAAGAAACTGGCCAGAATCGGCCAAAACTGTCAGTGTTGATGACCGACACTTAAACGCACCCCAGGATTCGTTAACCGTGGAAATCACTCTGGGACCCCAAAACAGTGAGTAATAGTCCATGAAACGGGCCAGAATCGGCCAAAACCGACAGTTTTGATGACCGACACGTAAGCGCACCCTAGGGTTCAATAACTATGGAAATCGCTTCGGGACCCCAAAACGATGAGTAATAATCCAAGAAACTGGCCAGAATCGGCCAAAACTGTCGGTGTTGATGACCGACACTTAAACGCACCCCAGGATTCGTTAATCGTGGAAATCACTCTGGGACCCCAAAACAGTGAGTAATAGTCCATGAAACGGGCCAGAATCGGCCCAAACTACTAGTTTTGATGACCGACACGTAAGCGCACCCTAGGGTTCAATAACTATGGAAATCGCTTCGGGACCCCAAAACGATGGGTAATAATCCAAGAAACTGGCCAGAATCGGCCAAAACTGCGAGTGTTGATGACCGACACTTAAACACTCCCCAGGGTTTGTTAATCGTGGAAATCACTCTTGGACCCCAAAACAGTGAGTAATAGTCCATGAAACAGACCAGAATCGGCCAAAACTACTAGTTTTGATGACCGACACGTAAGCGCACCCTAGGGTTCAATAACTATGGAAATCGCTTCGGGACCCCAAAACGATGAGTAATAATCCAAGAAACTGGCCAGAATCGGCCAAAACTGTCAGTGTTGATGACCGACACTTAAACGCACCCCAGGATTCGTTAATCGTGGAAATCACTCTGGGACCCCAAAACAGTGAGTAATAGTCCATGAAACGGGCCAGAATCGGCCAAAACTGACAGTTTTGATGACCGACACGTAAGTGTACCCTAGGGTTCAATAACTATGGAAATCGCTTCGGGACCCCAAAACGATGAGTAATAATCCAAGAAGCTGGCCAGAATCGGCCAAAACTGTCAGTGTTGATGACCGACACTTAAACGCACCCCAGGATTCGTTAATCGTGGAAATCACTCTGGGACCCCAAAACAGTGAGTAATAGTCCATGAAACGGGCCAGAATCGGCCAAAACTACTAGTTTTGATGACAGACACGTAAGCGTACCCTGGGGTTCAATTACTATGGAAATCGCTTCGGGACCCCAAAACGGTGAGTAATAATCCAAGAAACTGGCTAGAATCGGCCAAAACTGCCAGTGTTGATGACCGACACGTAAGCGCACCCTAGTGTTCTATAACTATGGAAATCGCTTCGGGACCCCAAAACGATGAGTAATAATCCAAGAAACTGGCCAGAATCGGCCAAAACTGTCAGTGTTGATGACCGACACTTAAACGCACCCCAGGATTCGTTAATCGTGGAAATCACTCTGGGACCCCAAAACAGTGAGTAATAGTCCATGAAACGGGCCAGAATCGGCCAAAACTGACAGTTTTGATGACCGACACGTAAGTGTACCCTAGGGTTCAATAACTATGGAAATCGCTTCGGGACCCCAAAACGATGAGTAATAATCCAAGAAGCTGGCCAGAATCGGCCAAAACTGTCAGTGTTGATGACCGACACTTAAACGCACCCCAGGATTCGTTAATCGTGGAAATCACTCTGGGACCCCAAAACAGTGAGTAATAGTCCATGAAACGGGCCAGAATCGGCCAAAACTACTAGTTTTGATGACCGACACGTAAGCGTACCCTGGGGTTCAATTACTATGGAAATCGCTTCGGGACCCCAAAACGGTGAGTAATAATCCAAGAAACTGGCTAGAATCGGCCAAAACTGCCAGTGTTGATGACCGACACGTAAGCGCACCCTAGTGTTCTATAACTATGGAAATCGCTTCGGGACCCCAAAACGATGAGTAATAATCCAAGAAACTGGCCAGAATCGGCCAAAACTGTCAGTGTTGATAATCGACACATAAACGCACCCCAGGATTCGTTAATCGTGGAAATCACTCTGGAACCCCAAAACAGTGAGTAATAGTCCATGAAACGGGCCAGAATCGGCCAAAACTGACAGTTTTGATGACCGACACGTAAGCGCACCCTAGGGTTCAATAACTATGGAAATCGCTTCGGGACCACAAAATGATGGGTAATAATCCAAGAAACTGGCCAGAATCGGCAAAAACTGCGAGTGTTGATGACCGACTCTTGGACCCCAAAACAGTGAGTAATAGTCCATGAAACGGACCAGAATCGGCCAAAACTGCCAGTGTTGATGACCGACACGTAAGCGCACCCTAGGGTTCTATAACTATGGAAATCGCTTCGGGACCCCAAAACGTTGAGTAATAATCCAAGAAACTGGCCAGAATCGGCCAAAACTGCCAGTGTTGATGAACATAACGTAAACGCACCCAGGGTTCGTTAATCGTGGAAATCACTCTGGGACCCCAAAACAGTGAGTAATAGTCCATGAAACGGGCCAGAATCGGCCAAAACTGACAGTTTTGATGACCGACACGTAAGCGCACCCTAGGGTTCTATAACTATGGAAATCGCTTCGGGACCCCAAAACGATGGGTAATAATCCAAGAAACTGGCCAGAATCGGCCAAAACTGTCAGTGTTGATGACCGACACTTAAACGCACCCCAGGATTCGTTAACCGTGGAAATCACTCTGGGACCCCAAAACAGTGAGTAATAGTCCATGAAACGGGCCAGAATCGGCCAAAACTGACAGTTTTGATGACCGACACGTAAGCGCACCCTAGGGTTCAATAACTATGGAAATCGCTTCGGGACCCCAAAACGATGAGTAATAATCCAAGAAACTGGCCAGAATCGGCCAAAACTGTCAGTGTTGATGACCGACACTTAAACGCACCCCAGGATTCGTTAATCGTGGAAATCACTCTGGGACCCCAAAACAGTGAGTAATAGTCCATGAAACGGGCCAGAATCGGCCAAAACTGACAGTTTTGATGACCGACACGTAAGTGTACCCTAGGGTTCAATAACTATGGAAATCGCTTCGAGACCCCAAAACGATGAGTAATAATCCAAGAAGCTGGCCAGAATCGGCCAAAACTGTCAGTGTTGATGACCGACACTTAAACGCACCCCAGGATTCGTTAATCGTGGAAATCACTCTGGGACCCCAAAACAGTGAGTAATAGTCCATGAAACGGGCCAGAATCGGCCAAAACTACTAGTTTTGATGACCGACACGTAAGCGTACACTGGGGTTCAATTACTATGGAAATCGCTTCGGGACCCCCAAAACGGTGAGTAATAATCCAAGAAACTGGCTAGAATCGGCCAAAACTGCCAGTGTTGATGACCGACACGTAAGCGCACCCTAGTGTTCTATAACTATGGAAATCGCTTCGGGACCCCAAAACGATGAGTAATAATCCAAGAAACTGGCCAGAATCGGCCAAAACTGTCAGTGTTGATAATCGACACTTAAACGCACCCCAGGATTCGTTAATCGTGGAAATCACTCTGGGACCCCAAAACAGTGAGTAATAGTCCATGAAACGGGCCAGAATCGGCCAAAACTGACAGTTTTGATGACCGACACGTAAGCGCACCCTAGGGTTCAATAACTATGGAAATCGCTTCGGGACCACAAAATGATGGGTAATAATCCAAGAAACTGGCCAGAATCGGCAAAAACTGCGAGTGTTGATGACCGACTCTTGGACCCCAAAACAGTGAGTAATAGTCCATGAAACGGACCAGAATCGGCCAAAACTGCCAGTGTTGATGACCGACACGTAAGCGCACCCTAGGGTTCTATAACTATGGAAATCGCTTCGGGACCCCAAAACGTTGAGTAATAATCCAAGAAACTGGCCAGAATCGGCCAAAACTGCCAGTGTTGATGAACATAACGTAAACGCACCCAGGGTTCGTTAATCGTGGAAATCACTCTGGGACCCCAAAACAGTGAGTAATAGTCCATGAAACGGGCCAGAATCGGCCAAAACTGACAGTTTTGATGACCGACACGTAAGCGCACCCTAGGGTTCTATAACTATGGAAATCGCTTCGGGACCCCAAAACGATGGGTAATAATCCAAGAAACTGGCCAGAATCGGCCAAAACTGTCAGTGTTGATGACCGACACTTAAACGCACCCCAGGATTCGTTAACCGTGGAAATCACTCTGGGACCCCAAAACAGTGAGTAATAGTCCATGAAACGGGCCAGAATCGGCCAAAACTGACAGTTTTGATGACCGACACGTAAGCGCACCCTAGGGTTCAATAACTATGGAAATCGCTTCGGGACCCCAAAACGATGAGTAATAATCCAAGAAACTGGCCAGAATCGGCCAAAACTGTCAGTGTTGATGACCGACACTTAAACGCACCCCAGGATTCGTTAATCGTGGAAATCACTCTGGGACCCCAAAACAGTGAGTAATAGTCCATGAAACGGGCCAGAATCGGCCAAAACTACTAGTTTTGATGACCGACACGTAAGCGCACCCTAGGGTTCAATAACTATGGAAATCGCTTCGGGACCCCAAAACGATGGGTAATAATCCAAGAAACTGGCCAGAATCGGCCAAAACTGCGAGTGTTGATGACCGACACTTAAACACACCCCAGGGTTTGTTAATCGTGGAAATCACTCTTGTTCCCCAAAACAGTGAGTAATAGTCCATGAAATGGACCAGAATCGGCCAAAACTACTAGTTTTGATGACCGACACGTAAGCGCACCCTAGGGTTCAATAACTATGGAAATCGCTTCGGGACCCCAAAACGATGAGTAATAATCCAAGAAACTGGCCAGAATCGGCCAAAACTGTCAGTGTTGATGACCGACACTTAAACGCACCCCAGGATTCGTTAACCGTGGAAATCACTCTGGGACCCCAAAACAGTGAGTAATAGTCCATGAAACGGGCCAGAATCGGCCAAAACCGACAGTTTTGATGACCGACACGTAAGCGCACCCTAGGGTTCAATAACTATGGAAATCGCTTCGGGACCCCAAAACGATGAGTAATAATCCAAGAAACTGGCCAGAATCGGCCAAGACTGTCAGTGTTGATGACCGACACTTAAACGCACCCCAGGATTCATTAACCGTGGAAATCACTCTGGGACCCCAAAACAGTGAGTAATAGTCCATGAAATGGGCCAGAATCGGCCAAAACCGACAGTTTTGATGACCGACACGTAAGCGCACCCTAGGGTTCAATAACTATGGAAATCGCTTCGGGACCCCAAAACGATGAGTAATAATCCAAGAAACTGGCCAGAATCGGCCAAAACTGTCAGTGTTGATGACCGACACTTAAACGCACCCCAGGATTCGTTAATCGTGGAAATCACTCTGGGACCCCAAAACAGTGAGTAATAGTCCATCAAACGGGCCAGAATCGGCCAAAACTACTAGTTTTGATGACCGACACGTAAGCGCACCCTAGGGTTCAATAACTATGGTAATCGCTTCGGGACCCCAAAACGATGGGTAATAATCCAAGAAACTGGCCAGAATCGGCCAAAACTGCGAGTGTTGATGACCGACAATTAAACACACCCCAGGGTTTGTTAATCGTGGAAATCACTCTTGTTCCCCAAAACAGTGAGTAATAGTCCATGAAATGGACCAGAATCGGCCAAAACTACTAGTTTTGATGACCGACACGTAAGCGCACCCTAGGGTTCAATAACTATGGAAATCGCTTCGGGACCCCAAAACGATGAGTAATAATCCAAGAAACTGGCCAGAATCGGCCAAAACTGTCAGTGTTGATGACCGACACTTAAACGCACCCCAGGATTCGTTAACCGTGGAAATCACTCTGGGACCCCAAAACAGTGAGTAATAGTCCATGAAACGGGCCAGAATCGGCCAAAACCGACAGTTTTGATGACCGACACGTAAGCGCACCCTAGGGTTCAATAACTATGGAAATCGCTTCGGGACCCCAAAACGATGAGTAATAATCCAAGAAACTGGCCAGAATCGGCCAAGACTGTCAGTGTTGATGACCGACACTTAAACGCACCCCAGGATTCGTTAACCGTGGAAATCACTCTGGGACCCCAAAACAGTGAGTAATAGTCCATGAAATGGGCCAGAATCGGCCAAAACCGACAGTTTTGATGACCGACACGTAAGCGCACCCTAGGGTTCAATAACTATGGAAATCGCTTCGGGACCCCAAAACGATGAGTAATAATCCAAGAAACTGGCCAGAATCGGCCAAAACTGTCAGTGTTGATGACCGACACTTAAACGCACCCCAGGATTCGTTAATCGTGGAAATCACTCTGGGACCCCAAAAGAGTGAGTAATAGTCCATGAAACGGGCCAGAATCGGCCCAAACTACTAGTTTTGATGACCGACACGTAAGCGCACCCTAGGGTTCAATAACTATGGAAATCGCTTCGGGACCCCAAAACGATGGGTAATAATCCAAGAAACTGGCCAGAATCGGCCAAAACTGCGAGTGTTGATGACCGACACTTAAACACTCCCCAGGGTTTGTTAATCGTGGAAATCACTCTTGGACCCCAAAACAGTGAGTAATAGTCCATGAAACAGACCAGAATCGGCCAAAACTACTAGTTTTGATGACCGACACGTAAGCGCACCCTAGGGTTCAATAACTATGGAAATCGCTTCGGGACCCCAAAACGATGAGTAATAATCCAAGAAACTGGCCAGAATCGGCCAAAACTGTCAGTGTTGATGACCGACACTTAAACGCACACCAGGATTCGTTAATCGTGGAAATCACTCTGGGACCCCAAAACAGTGAGTAATAGTCCATGAAACGGGCCAGAATCGGCCAAAACTGACAGTTTTGATGACCGACACGTAAGCGCACCCTAGGGTTCAATAACTATGGAAATCGCTTCGGGACCCCAAAACGATGAGTAATAATCCAAGAAGCTGGCCAGAATCGGCCAAAACTGTCAGTGTTGATGACCGACACTTAAACGCACCCCAGGATTCGTTAATCGTGGAAATCACTCTGGGACCCCAAAACAGTGAGTAATAGTCCATGAAACGGGCCAGAATCGGCTAAAACTACTAGTTTTGATGACCGACACGTAAGCGTACCCTGGGGTTCAATTACTATGGAAATCGCTTCGGGACCCCAAAACGGTGAGTAATAATCCAAGAAACTGGCTAGAATCGGCCAAAACTGCCAGTGTTGATGGCCGACACGTAAGCGCACCCTAGTGTTCTATAACTATGGAAATCGCTTCGGGACCCCAAAACGATGAGTAATAATCCAAGAAACTGGCCAGAATCGGCCAAAACTGTCAGTGTTGATAATCGACACTTAAACGCACCCCAGGATTCGTTAATCGTGGAAATCACTCTGGGACCCCCAAAACAGTGAGTAATAGTCCATGAAACGGGCCAGAATCGGCCAAAACTGACAGTTTTGATGACCGACACGTAAGCGCACCCTAGGGTTCAATAACTAAGGAAATCGCTTCGGGACCACAAAATGATGGGTAATAATCCAAGAAACTGGCCAGAATCGGCAAAAACTGCGAGTGTTGATGACCGACTCTTGGACCCCAAAACAGTGAGTAATAGTCCATGAAACGGACCAGAATCGGCCAAAACTGCCAGTGTTGATGACCGACACGTAAGCGCACCCTAGGGTTCTATAACTATGGAAATCGCTTCGGGACCCCAAAACGTTGAGTAATAATCCAAGAAACTGGCCAGAATCGGCCAAAACTGCCAGTGTTGATGAACATAACGTAAACGCACCCAGGGTTCGTTAATCGTGGAAATCACTCTGGGACCCCAAAACAGTGAGTAATAGTCCATGAAACGGGCCAGAATCGGCCAAAACTGACAGTTTTGATGACCGACACGTAAGCGCACCCTAGGGTTCTATAACTATGGAAATCGCTTCGGGACCCCAAAACGATGGGTAATAATCCAAGAAACTGGCCAGAATCGGCCAAAACTGTCAGTGTTGATGACCGACACTTAAACGCACCCCAGGATTCGTTAACCGTGGAAATCACTCTGGGACCCCAAAACAGTGAGTAATAGTCCATGAAACGGGCCAGAATCGGCCAAAACCGAGAGTTTTGATGACCGACACGTAAGCGCACCCTAGGGTTCAATAACTATGGAAATCGCTTCGGGACCCCAAAACGATGAGTAATAATCCAAGAAACTGGCCAAAATCGGCCAAAACTGTCAGTGTTGATGACCGACACTTAAACGCACCCCAGGATTCGTTAATCGTGGAAATCACTCTGGGACCCCAAAACAGTGAGTAATAGTCCATGAAACGGGCCAGAATCGGCCAAAACTACTAGTTTTGATGACCGACACGTAAGCGCACCCTAGGGTTCAATAACTATGGAAATCGCTTCGGGACCACAAAATGATGGGTAATAATCCAAGAAACTGGCCAGAATCGGCAAAAACTGCGACTGTTGATGACCGACTCTTGGACCCCAAAACAGTGAGTAATAGTCCATGAAACGGACCAGAATCGGCCAAAACTGCCAGTGTTGATGACCGACACGTAAGCGCACCCTAGGGTTCTATAACTATGGAAATCGCTTCGGGACCCCAAAACGTTGAGTAATAATCCAAGAAAACTGGCCAGAATCGGCCAAAACTGCCAGTGTTGATGAACATAACGTAAACGCACCCAGGGTTCGTTAATCGTGGAAATCACTCTGGGACCCCAAAACAGTGAGTAATAGTCCATGAAACGGGCCAGAATCGGCCAAAACTGACAGTTTTGATGACCGACACGTAAGCGCACCCTAGGGTTCTATAACTATGGAAATCGCTTCGGGACCCCAAAACGATGGGTAATAATCCAAGAAACTGGCCAGAATCGGCCAAAACTGTCAGTGTTGATGACCGACACTTAAACGCACCCCAGGATTCGTTAACCGTGGAAATCACTCTGGGACCCCAAAACAGTGAGTAATAGTCCATGAAACGGGCCAGAATCGGCCAAAACCGACAGTTTTGATGACCGACACGTAAGCGCACCCTAGGGTTCAATAACTATGGAAATCGCTTCGGGACCCCAAAACGATGAGTAATAATCCAAGAAACTGGCCAAAATCGGCCAAAACTGTCAGTGTTGATGACCGACACTTAAACGCACCCCAGGATTCGTTAATCGTGGAAATCACTCTGGGACCCCAAAACAGTGAGTAATAGTCCATGAAACGGGCCAGAATCGGCCAAAACTACTAGTTTTGATGACCGACACGTAAGCGCACCCTAGGGTTCAATAACTATGGAAATCGCTTCGGGACACCAAAACGATGGGTAATAATCCAAGAAACTGGCAAGAATCGGCCAAAACTGCGAGTGTTGATGACCGACACTTAAACACACACCAGGGTTTGTTAATCGTGGAAATCACTCTTGTTCCCCAAAACAGTGAGTAATAGTCCATGAAATGGACCAGAATCGGCCAAAACTACTAGTTTTGATGACCGACACGTAAGCGCACCCTAGGGTTCAATAACTATGGAAATCGCTTCGGGACCCCAAAACGATGAGTAATAATCCAAGAAACTGGCCAGAATCGGCCAAAACTGTCAGTGTTGATGACCGACACTGAAACGCACCCCAGGATTCGTTAACCATGGAAATCACTCTGGGACCCCAAAACAGTGAGTAATAGTCCATGAAACGGGGCAGAATCGGCCAAAACCGACAGTTTTGATGACCGACACGTAAGCGCACCCTAGGGTTCAATAACTATGGAAATCGCTTCGGGACCCCAAAACGATGAGTAATAATCCAAGAAACTGGCCAGAATCGGCCAAAACTGTCAGTGTTGATGACCGACACTTAAACGCACCCCAGGATTCGTTAATCGTGGAAATCACTCTGGGACCCCAAAACAGTGAGTAATAGTCCATGAAACGGGCCAGAATCGGCCCAAACTACTAATTTTGATGACCGACACGTAAGCGCACCCTAGGGTTCAATAACTATGGAAATTGCTTCGGGACCCCAAAACGATGGGTAATAATCCAAGAAACTGGCCAGAATCGGCCAAAACTGCGATTGTTGATGACCGACACTTAAACACACCCCAGGGTTTGTTAATCGTGGAAATCACTCTTGGACCCCAAAACAGTGAGTAATAGTCCATGAAACGGACCAGAATCGGCCAAAACTACCAGTTTTGATGACCGACACGTAAGCGCACCCTAGGGTTCAATATCTATGGAAATCGCTTCGGGACCCCAAAACGATGAGTAATAATCCAAGAAACTGGCCAGAATCGGCCAAAACTGTCAGTGTTGATGACCGACACTTAAACGCACCCCAGGATTCGTTAATCGTGGAAATCACTCTGGGACCCCAAAACAGTGAGTAATAGTCCATGAAACGGGCCAGAATCGGCCAAAACCGACAGTTTTGATGACCGACACGTAAGCGCACCTAGGGTTCAATAACTATGGAAATCGCTTCGGGACCCCAAAACGATGAGTAATAATCCAAGAAACTGGCCAGAATCGGCCAAGACTGTCAGTGTTGATGACCGACACTTAAACGCACCCCAGGATTCGTTAACCGTGGAAATCACTCTGGGACCCCAAAACAGTGAGTAATAGTCCATGAAATGGGCCAGAATCGGCCAAAACCGACAGTTTTGATGACCGACACGTAAGCGCACCCTAGGGTTCAATAACTATGGAAATCGCTTCGGGACCCCAAAACGATGAGTAATAATCCAAGAAACTGGCCAGAATCGGCCAAAACTGTCAGTGTTGATGACCGACACTTAAACGCACCCCAGGATTCGTTAATCGTGGAAATCACTCTGGGACCCCAAAAGAGTGAGTAATAGTCCATGAAACGGGCCAGAATCGGCCCAAACTACTAGTTTTGATGACCGACACGTAAGCGCACCCTAGGGTTCAATAACTATGGAAATCGCTTCGGGACCCCAAAACGATGGGTAATAATCCAAGAAACTGGCCAGAATCGGCCAAAACTGCGAGTGTTGATGACCGACACTTAAACACTCCCCAGGGTTTGTTAATCGTGGAAATCACTCTTGGACCCCAAAACAGTGAGTAATAGTCCATGAAACAGACCAGAATCGGCCAAAACTACTAGTTTTGATGACCGACACGTAAGCGCACCCTAGGGTTCAATAACTATGGAAATCGCTTCGGGACCCCAAAACGATGAGTAATAATCCAAGAAACTGGCCAGAATCGGCCAAAACTGTCAGTGTTGATGACCGACACTTAAACGCACACCAGGATTCGTTAATCGTGGAAATCACTCTGGGACCCCAAAACAGTGAGTAATAGTCCATGAAACGGGCCAGAATCGGCCAAAACTGACAGTTTTGATGACCGACACGTAAGCACACCCTAGGGTTCAATAACTATGGAAATCGCTTCGGGACCCCAAAACGATGAGTAATAATCCAAGAAGCTGGCCAGAATCGGCCAAAACTGTCAGTGTTGATGACCGACACTTAAACGCACCCCAGGATTCGTTAATCGTGGAAATCACTCTGGGACCCCAAAACAGTGAGTAATAGTCCATGAAACGGGCCAGAATCGGCTAAAACTACTAGTTTTGATGACCGACACGTAAGCGTACCCTGGGGTTCAATTACTATGGAAATCGCTTCGGGACCCCAAAACGGTGAGTAATAATCCAAGAAACTGGTAGAATCGGCCAAAAACTGCCAGTGTTGATGGCCGACACGTAAGCGCACCCTAGTGTTCTATAACTATGGAAATCGCTTCGGGACCCCAAAACGATGAGTAATAATCCAAGAAACTGGCCAGAATCGGCCAAAACTGTCAGTGTTGATAATCGACACTTAAACGCACCCCAGGATTCGTTAATCGTGGAAATCACTCTGGGACCCCAAAACAGTGAGTAATAGTCCATGAAACGGGCCAGAATCGGCCCAAACTACTAGTTTTGATGACCGACACGTAAGCGCACCCTAGGGTTCAATAACTATGGAAATCGCTTCGGGACCCCAAAACGATGGGTAATAATCCAAGAAACTGGCCAGAATCGGCCAAAACTGCGAGTGTTGATGACCGACACTTAAACACTCCCCAGGGTTTGTTAATCGTGGAAATCACACTTGGACCCCAAAACAGTGAGTAATAGTCCATGAAACAGACCAGAATCGGCCAAAACTACTAGTTTTGATGACCGACACGTAAGCGCACCCTAGGGTTCAATAACTATGGAAATCGCTTCGGGACCCCAAAACGATGAGTAATAATCCAAGAAACTGGCCAGAATCGGCCAAAACTGTCAGTGTTGATGACCGACACTTAAACGCACACCAGGATTCGTTAATCGTGGAAATCACTCTGGGACCCCCAAAACAGTGAGTAATAGTCCATGAAACGGGCCAGAATCGGCCAAAACTGACAGTTTTGATGACCGACACGTAAGCGCACCCTAGGGTTCAATAACTATGGAAATCGCTTCGGGACCCCAAAACGATGAGTAATAATCCAAGAAGCTGGCCAGAATCGGCCAAAACTGTCAGTGTTGATGACCGACACTTAAACGCACCCCAGGATTCGTTAATCGTGGAAATCACTCTGGGACCCCCAAAACAGTGAGTAATAGTCCATGAAACGGGCCAGAATCGGCTAAAACTACTAGTTTTGATGACCGACACGTAAGCGTACCCTGGGGTTCAATTACTATGGAAATCGCTTCGGGACCCCAAAACGGTGAGTAATAATCCAAGAAACTGGCTAGAATCGGCCAAAACTGCCAGTGTTGATGGCCGACACGTAAGCGCACCCTAGTGTTCTATAACTATGGAAATCGCTTCGGGACCCCAAAACGATGAGTAATAATCCAAGAAACTGGCCAGAATCGGCCAAAACTGTCAGTGTTGATAATCGACACTTAAACGCACCCCAGGATTCGTTAATCGTGGAAATCACTCTGGGACCCCAAAACAGTGAGTAATAGTCCATGAAACGGGCCAGAATCGGCCAAAACTGACAGTTTTGATGACCGACACGTAAGCGCACCCTAGGGTTCAATAACTAAGGAAATCGCTTCGGGACCACAAAATGATGGGTAATAATCCAAGAAACTGGCCAGAATCGGCAAAAAACTGCGAGTGTTGATGACCGACTCTTGGACCCCAAAACAGTGAGTAATAGTCCATGAAACGGACCAGAATCGGCCAAAACTGCCAGTGTTGATGACCGACACGTAAGCGCACCCTAGGGTTCTATAACTATGGAAATCGCTTCGGGACCCCAAAACGTTGAGTAATAATCCAAGAAACTGGCCAGAATCGGCCAAAACTGCCAGTGTTGATGAACATAACGTAAACGCACCCAGGGTTCGTTAATCGTGGAAATCACTCTGGGACCCCAAAACAGTGAGTAATAGTCCATGAAACGGGCCAGAATCGGCCAAAACTGACAGTTTTGATGACCGACACGTAAGCGCACCCCTAGGGTTCTATAACTATGGAAATCGCTTCGGGACCCCAAAACGATGGGTAATAATCCAAGAAACTGGCCAGAATCGGCCAAAACTGTCAGTGTTGATGACCGACACTTAAACGCACCCCAGGATTCGTTAACCGTGGAAATCACTCTGGGACCCCAAAACAGTGAGTAATAGTCCATGAAACGGGCCAGAATCGGCCAAAACCGACAGTTTTGATGACCGACACGTAAGCGCACCCTAGGGTTCAATAACTATGGAAATCGCTTCGGGACCCCAAAACGATGAGTAATAATCCAAGAAACTGGCCAAAATCGGCCAAAACTGTCAGTGTTGATGACCGACACTTAAACGCACCCCAGGATTCGTTAATCGTGGAAATCACTCTGGGACCCCCAAAACAGTGAGTAATAGTCCATGAAACGGGCCAGAATCGGCCAAAACTACTAGTTTTGATGACCGACACGTAAGCGCACCCTAGGGTTCAATAACTATGGAAATCGCTTCGGGACCACAAAATGATGGGTAATAATCCAAGAAACTGGCCAGAATCGGCAAAAACTGCGAGTGTTGATGACCGACTCTTGGACCCCAAAACAGTGAGTAATAGTCCATGAAACGGACCAGAATCGGCCAAAACTGCCAGTGTTGATGACCGACCACGTAAGCGCACCCTAGGGTTCTATAACTATGGAAATCGCTTCGGGACCCCAAAACGTTGAGTAATAATCCAAGAAACTGGCCAGAATCGGCCAAAACTGCCAGTGTTGATGAACATAACGTAAACGCACCCAGGGTTCGTTAATCGTGGAAATCACTCTGGGACCCCAAAACAGTGAGTAATAGTCCATGAAACGGGCCAGAATCGGCCAAAACTGACAGTTTTGATGACCGACACGTAAGCGCACCCTAGGGTTCTATAACTATGGAAATCGCTTCGGGACCCCAAAACGATGGGTAATAATCCAAGAAACTGGCCAGAATCGGCCAAAACTGTCAGTGTTGATGACCGACACTTAAACGCACCCCAGGATTCGTTAACCGTGGAAATCACTCTGGGACCCCAAAACAGTGAGTAATAGTCCATGAAACGGGCCAGAATCGGCCAAAACCGACAGTTTTGATGACCGACACGTAAGCGCACCCTAGGGTTCAATAACTATGGAAATCGCTTCGGGACCCCCCAAAACGATGAGTAATAATCCAAGAAACTGGCCAAAATCGGCCAAAACTGTCAGTGTTGATGACCGACACTTAAACGCACCCCAGGATTCGTTAATCGTGGAAATCACTCTGGGACCCCAAAACAGTGAGTAATAGTCCATGAAACGGGCCAGAATCGGCCAAAACTACTAGTTTTGATGACCGACACGTAAGCGCACCCTAGGGTTCAATAACTATGGAAATCGCTTCGGGACACCAAAACGATGGGTAATAATCCAAGAAACTGGCAAGAATCGGCCAAAACTGCGAGTGTTGATGACCGACACTTAAACACACACCAGGGTTTGTTAATCGTGGAAATCACTCTTGTTCCCCAAAACAGTGAGTAATAGTCCATGAAATGGACCAGAATCGGCCAAAACTACTAGTTTTGATGACCGACACGTAAGCGCACCCTAGGGTTCAATAACTATGGAAATCGCTTCGGGACCCCAAAACGATGAGTAATAATCCAAGAAACTGGCCAGAATCGGCCAAAACTGTCAGTGTTGATGACCGACACTGAAACGCACCCCAGGATTCGTTAACCGTGGAAATCACTCTGGGACCCCAAAACAGTGAGTAATAGTCCATGAAACGGGGCAGAATCGGCCAAAACCGACAGTTTTGATGACCGACACGTAAGCGCACCCTAGGGTTCAATAACTATGGAAATCGCTTCGGGACCCCAAAACGATGAGTAATAATCCAAGAAACTGGCCAGAATCGGCCAAAACTGTCAGTGTTGATGACCGACACTTAAACGCACCCCAGGATTCGTTAATCGTGGAAATCACTCTGGGACCCCAAAACAGTGAGTAATAGTCCATGAAACGGGCCAGAATCGGCCCAAACTACTAATTTTGATGACCGACACGTAAGCGCACCCTAGGGTTCAATAACTATGGAAATTGCTTCGGGGACCCCAAAACGATGGGTAATAATCCAAGAAACTGGCCAGAATCGGCCAAAACTGCGATTGTTGATGACCGACACTTAAACACACCCCAGGGTTTGTTAATCGTGGAAATCACTCTTGGACCCCAAAACAGTGAGTAATAGTCCATGAAACGGACCAGAATCGGCCAAAACTACCAGTTTTGATGACCGACACGTAAGCGCACCCTAGGGTTCAATATCTATGGAAATCGCTTCGGGACCCCAAAACGATGAGTAATAATCCAAGAAACTGGCCAGAATCGGCCAAAACTGTCAGTGTTGATGACCGACACTTAAACGCACCCCAGGATTCGTTAATCGTGGAAATCACTCTGGGACCCCAAAACAGTGAGTAATAGTCCATGAAACGGGCCAGAATCGGCCAAAACCGACAGTTTTGATGACCGACACGTAAGCGCACCTAGGGTTCAATAACTATGGAAATCGCTTCGGGACCCCAAAACGATGAGTAATAATCCAAGAAACTGGCCAGAATCGGCCAAAACTGTCAGTGTTGATGACCGACACTTAAACGCACCCCAGGATTCGTTAACCGTGGAAATCACTCTGGGACCCCAAAACAGTGAGTAATAGTCCATGAAACGGGCCAGAATCGGCCAAAACCGACAGTTTTGATGACCGACACGTAAGCGCACCCTAGGGTTCAATAACTATGGAAATCGCTTCGGGACCCCAAAACGATGAGTAATAATCCAAGAAACCGGCCAGAATCGGCCAAAACTGTCAGTGTTGATGACCGACACTTAAACGCACCCCAGGATTCGTTAATCGTGGAAATCACTCTGGGACCCCAAAACAGTGAGTAATAGTCCATGAAACGGGCCAGAATCGGCCCAAACTACTAGTTTTGATGACCGACACGTAAGCGCACCCTAGGGTTCAATAACTATGGAAATCGCTTCGGGACCCCAAAAGGATGGGTAATAATCCAAGAAACTGGCCAGAATCGGCCAAAACTGCGAGTGTTGATGACCGACACTTAAACACTCCCCAGGGTTTGTTAATCGTTGGAAATCACTCTTGGACCCCAAAACAGTGAGTAATAGTCCATGAAACAGACCAGAATCGGCCAAAACTACTAGTTTTGATGACCGACATGTAAGCGCACCCTAGGGTTCAATAACTATGGAAATCGCTTCGGGACCCCAAAACGATGAGTAATAATCCAAGAAACTGGCCAGAATCGGCCAAAACTGTCAGTGTTGATGACCGACACTTAAACGCACCCCAGGATTCGTTAATCGTGGAAATCACTCTGGGACCCCAAAACAGTGAGTAATAGTCCATGAAACGGGCCAGAATCGGCCAAAACTGACAGTTTTGATGACCGACAAGTAAGCGTACCCTAGGGTTCAATAACTATGGAAATCGCTTCGGGACCCCAAAACGATGGGTAATAATCCAAGAAACTGGCCAGAATCGGCCAAAACTGTCAGTGTTGATGACCGACACTTAAACGCACCCCAGGATTCGTTAATCGTGGAAATCACTTTGGGACCCCAAAACAGTGAGTAACAGTCCATGAAACGGGCCAGAATCGGCCAAAACTGACAGTTTTGATGACCGACACATAAGCGCACCCTAGGGATCAATAACTATGGAAATCGCTTTGGGACCCCAAAACGATGGGTAATAATCCAAGAAACTGGCCAGAATCGGCCAAAACTGCCAGTGTTGATGACCGACATGTAAGCTCACCCTGGGGTTCAATAACTATGGAAATCACTCCGGGACCCCAAAAAAATGGGTAATAGTCCGTGAAACGGGCCAGAATCGGCCAAAACTGCCAGTGTTGATGATCGACACGTAAGCGCACCCTAGTGTTCTATAACTATGGAAATCGCTTCGGGACCCCAAAATGATGAGTAATAATCCAAGAAGCTGGCCCAGAATCGGCCAAAACTGTCAGTGTTGATGACCGACACTTAAACGCACCCCAGGATTCGTTAATCGTGGAAATCACTCTGGGACCCCAAAACAGTGAGTAATAGTCCATGAAACGGGCCAGAATCGGCCCAAACTACTAGTTTTGATGACCGACACGTAAGCGCACCCTAGGGTTCAATAACTATGGAAATCGCTTCGGGACCCCAAAACGATGGGTAATAATCCAAGAAACTGGCCAGAATCGGCCAAAACTGCGAGTGTTGATGACCGACACTTAAACACTCCCCAGGGTTTGTTAATCGTGGAAATCACTCTTGGACCCCAAAACAGTGAGTAATAGTCCATGAAACAGACCAGAATCGGCCAAAACTACTAGTTTTGATGACCGACACGTAAGCGCACCCTAGGGTTCAATAACTATGGAAATCGCTTCGGGACCCCAAAACGATGAGTAATAATCCAAGAAACTGGCCAGAATCGGCCAAAACTGTCAGTGTTGATGACCGACACTTAAACGCACCCCAGGATTCGTTAATCGTGGAAATCACTCTGGGACCCCAAAACAGTGAGTAATATTCCATGAAACGGGCCAGAATCGGCCAAAACTGACAGTTTTGATGACCGACAAGTAAGCGTACCCTAGGGTTCAATAACTATGGAAATCGCTTCGGGACCCCAAAACGATGGGTAATAATCCAAGAAACTGGCCAGAATCGGCCAAAACTATCAGTGTTGATGACCGACACTTAAACGCACCCCAGGATTCGTTAATCGTGGAAATCACTTTGGGACCCCAAAACAGTGAGTAACAGTCCATGAAACGGGCCAGAATCGGCCAAAACTGACAGTTTTGATGACCGACACATAAGCGCACCCTAGGGATCAATAACTATGGAAATCGCTTCGGGACCCCAAAACGATGGGTAATAATCCAAGAAACTGGCCAGAATCGGCCAAAACTGCCAGTGTTGATGACCGACATGTAAGCTCACCCTGGGGTTCAATAACTATGGAAATCACTCCGGGACCCCAAAACATTGAGTAATAGTCCGTGAAACGGGCCAGAATCGGCCAAAACTGCCAGTGTTGATGACCGACACGTAAGCGCACCCTAGTGTTCTATAACTATGGAAATCGCTTCGGGACCCCAAAATGATGAGTAATAATCCAAGAAGCTGGCCAGAATCGGCCAAAACTGTCAGTGTTGATGACCGACACTTAAACGCACCCCAGGATTCGTTAATCGTGGAAATCACTCTGGGACCCCAAAACAGTGAGTAATAGTCCATGAAACGGGCCAGAATCGGCCAAAACTACTAGTTTTGATGACCGACACGTAAGCGTACCCTGGGGTTTAATTACTATGGAAATCGCTTCGGGACCCCAAAACGGTGAGTAATAATCCAAGAAACTGGCTAGAATCGGCCAAAACTGCGAGTGTTGATGACCGACACGTAAGCGCACCCTAGTGTTCTATAACTATGGAAATCGCTCCGGGACCCCAAAATGATGAGTAATAATCCAAGAAACTGGCCAGAATCGGCCAAAACTGTCAGTTTTGATGACCGACATGTAAGCACACCCTGGGGTTCAATAACTATGGAAATCACTCCGGGACCCCAAAACATTGAGTAATAGTCCATGAAACGGGACAGAATCGGCCAAAACTGCCAGTGTTGATGACCGACACGTAAGCGCACC
Organism: Triticum timopheevii; assembly: GCA_963921465.1. Classification (NCBI taxonomy): domain Eukaryota; kingdom Viridiplantae; phylum Streptophyta; class Magnoliopsida; order Poales; family Poaceae; genus Triticum; species Triticum timopheevii. Next base: position 333,967,226 of record OY997270.1, read on the forward strand.
CTAGTGTTCTATAACTATGGAAATCGCTTCGGGACCCCAAAACGATGAGTAATAATCCAAGAAGCTGGCCAGAATCGGCCAAAACTGTCAGTGTTGATGACCGACACTTAAACGCACCCCAGGATTCGTTAATCGTGGAAATCACTCTGGGACCCCAAAACAGTGAGTAATAGTCCATGAAACGGGCCAGAATCGGCCAAAACTACTAGTTTTGATGACCGACACGTAAGCGTACCCTGGGGTTTAATTACTATGGAAATCGCTTCGGGACCCCAAAACGGTGAGTAATAATCCAAGAAACTGGCTAGAATCGGCCAAAACTGCGAGTGTTGATGACCGACACTTAAACACACCCCAGGGTTTGTTAATCGTGGAAATCACTCTTGGACCCCAAAACAGTGAGTAATTGTCCATGAAACGGACCAGAATCGGCCAAAACTGCCAGTGTTGATGACCGACACGTAAGCGCACCCTAGGGTTCTATAACTATGGAAATCGCTTCGGGACCCCAAAACGTTGAGTAATAATCCAAGCAACTGGCCAGAATCGGCCAAAACTGCGAGTGTTGATGAACATAACGTAAACGCACCCAGGGTTCGTTAATCGTGGAAATCACTCTGGGACCCCAAAACAGTGAGTAATAGTCCATGAAACGGGCCAGAATCGGCCAAAACTGCCAGTGTTGATGACCGACATGTAAGCACACCCTCGGGTTCAATAACTATGGAAATCACTCCGGGACCCCAAAACATTGAGTAATAGTCCATGAAACGGGCCAGAATCGGCCAAAACTGCCAGTGTTGATGACCGACACGTAAGCGCACCCTAGTGTTCTATAACTATGGAAATCGCTTCGGGACCCCAAAACGATGAGTAATAATCCAAGAAACTGGCCAGAATCGGCCAAAACTGTCAGTGTTGATGACCGACACTTAAACGCACCCCAGGATTCGTTAATCGTGGAAATCACTTTGGGACCCCAAAACAGTGAGTAACAGTCCATGAAACGGGCCAGAATCGGCCGAAACTAACAGTTTTGATGACCGACACGTAAGCGCACCCTAGGGTTCAATAACTATGGAAATCGCTTCGGGACCCCAAAACGATGGGTAATAATCCAAGAAACTGGCCAGAATCGGCCAAAACTGCCAGTGTTGATGACCGACATGTAAGCTCACCCTGGGGTTCAATAACTATGGAAATCACTCCGGGACCCCAAAACATTGAGTAATAGTCCGTGAAACGGGCCAGAATCGGCCAAAACTGCCAGTGTTGATGACCGACACGTAAGCGCACCCTAGTGTTCTATAACTATGGAAATCGCTTCGGGACCCCAAAATGATGAGTAATAATCCAAGAAGCTGGCCAGAATCGGCCAAAACTGTCAGTGTTGATGACCGACACTTAAACGCACCCCAGGATTCGTTAATCGTGGAAATCACTCTGGGACCCCAAAACAGTGAGTAATAGTCCATGAAACGGGCCAGAATCGGCCAAAACTACTAGTTTTGATGACCGACACGTAAGGGTACCCTGGGGTTTAATTACTATGGAAATCGCTTCGGGACCCCAAAACGGTGAGTAATAATCCAAGAAACTGGCTAGAATCGGCCAAAACTGCGAGTGTTGATGACCGACACGTAAGCGCACCCTAGTGTTCTATAACTATGGAAATCGCTTCGGGACCCCAAAACGATGAGTAATAATCCAAGAAACTGGCCAGAATCGGCCAAAACTGTCAGTTTTGATGACCGACATGTAAGCACACCCTGGGGTTCAATAACTATGGAAATCACTCCGGGACCCCAAAACATTGAGTAATAGTCCATGAAACGGGACAGAATCGGCCAAAACTGCCAGTGTTGATGACCGACACGTAAGCGCACCCTAGTGTTCTATAACTATGGAAATCGCTTCGGGACCCCAAAACGATGAGTAATAATCCAAGAAGCTGGCCAGAATCGGCCAAAACTGTCAGTGTTGATGACCGACACTTAAACGCACCCCAGGATTCGTTAATCGTGGAAATCACTCTGGGACCCCAAAACAGTGAGTAATAGTCCATGAAACGGGCCAGAATCGGCCCAAACTGACAGTTTTGATGACCGACACGTAAGTGCACCCTAGGGTTCAATAACTATGGAAATCGCTTCGGGACCCCAAAACGATGGGTAATAATCCAAGAAACTGGCCAGAATCGGCCAAAACTGCGAGTGTTGATGACCGACACTTAAACACACACCAGGGTTTGATAATCGTGGAAATCACTCTTGGACCCCAAAACAGTGAGTAATAGTCCATGAAACGGACCAGAATCGGCCAAAACTGCCAGTGTTGATGACCGACACGTAAGCGCACCCTAGGGTTCTATAACTATGGAAATCGCTTCGGGACCCCAAAACGTTGAGTAATAATCCAAGAAACTGGCCAGAATCGGCCAAAACTGCCAGTGTTGATGAACATAACGTAAACGCACCCAGGGTTCGTTAATCGTGGAAATCACTCTGGGACCCCAAAACAGTGAGTAATAGTCCATGAAACGGGCCAGAATTGGCCAAAACTGACAGTTTTGATGACCGACACGTAAGCGCACCCTAGGGTTCAATAACTATGGAAATCGCTTCGGGATCACAAAATGATGGGTAATAATCCAAGAAACTGGCCAGAATCGGCAAAAACTGCGAGTGTTGATGACCGACACTTAAACACACCCCAGGGTTTGTTAATCATGGAAATCACTCTTGGACCCCAAAACAGTGAGTAATTGTCCATGGAACGGACCAGAATCGGCCAAAACTGCCAGTGTTGATGACCGACACGTAAGCGCACCCTAGGGTTCTATAACTATGGAAATCGCTTCGGGACCCCAAAACGTTGAGTTATAATCAAAGAAACTGGCCAGAATCGGCCAAAACTGCGAGTGTTGATGAACATAACGTAAACGCACCCAGGGTTCGTTAATCGTGGAAATCACTCTGGGACCCCAAAACAGTGAGTAATAGTCCATGAAACGGGCCGGAATCGGCCAAAACTGCCAGTGTTGATGATCGACATGTAAGCACACCCTCGGGTTCAATAACTATGGAAATCACTCCAGGACCCCAAAACATTGAGTAATAGTCCATGAAACTGGCTAGAATCGGCCAAAACTGCGAGTGTTGATGACCGACACGTAAGCGCACCCTAGTGTTCTATAACTATGGAAATCGCTTCGGGACCCCAAAACGATGAGTAATAATCCAAGAAACTGGCCAGAATCGGCCAAAACTGTCAGTTTTGATGACCGACATGTAAGCACACCCTGGGGTTCAATAACTATGGAAATCACTCCGGGACCCCAAAACATTGAGTAATAGTCCATGAAACGGGACAGAATCGGCCAAAACTGCCAGTGTTGATGACCGACACGTAAGCGCACCCTAGTGTTCTATAACTATGGAAATCGCTTCGGGACCCCAAAACGATGAGTAATAATCCAAGAAGCTGGCCAGAATCGGCCAAAACTGTCAGTGTTGATGACCGACACTTAAACGCACCCCAGGATTCGTTAATCGTGGAAATCACTCTGGGACCCCAAAACAGTGAGTAATAGTCCATGAAACGGGCCAGAATCGGCCCAAACTGACAGTTTTGATGACCGACACGTAAGTGCACCCTAGGGTTCAATAACTATGGAAATCGCTTCGGGACCCCAAAACGATGGGTAATAATCCAAGAAACTGGCCAGAATCGGCCAAAACTGCGAGTGTTGATGACCGACACTTAAACACACACCAGGGTTTGATAATCGTGGAAATCACTCTTGGACCCCAAAACAGTGAGTAATAGTCCATGAAACGGACCAGAATCGGCCAAAACTGCCAGTGTTGATGACCGACACGTAAGCGCACCCTAGGGTTCTATAACTATGGAAATCGCTTCGGGACCCCAAAACGTTGAGTAATAATCCAAGAAACTGGCCAGAATCGGCCAAAACTGCCAGTGTTGATGAACATAACGTAAACGCACCCAGGGTTCGTTAATCGTGGAAATCACTCTGGGACCCCAAAACAGTGAGTAATAGTCCATGAAACGGGCCAGAATTGGCCAAAACTGACAGTTTTGATGACCGACACGTAAGCGCACCCTAGGGTTCAATAACTATGGAAATCGCTTCGGGATCACAAAATGATGGGTAATAATCCAAGAAACTGGCCAGAATCGGCAAAAACTGCGAGTGTTGATGACCGACACTTAAACACACCCCAGGGTTTGTTAATCATGGAAATCACTCTTGGACCCCAAAACAGTGAGTAATTGTCCATGGAACGGACCAGAATCAGCCAAAACTGCCAGTGTTGATGACCGACACGTAAGCGCACCCTAGGGTTCTATAACTATGGAAATCGCTTCGGGACCCCAAAACGTTGAGTTATAATCAAAGAAACTGGCCAGAATCGGCCAAAACTGCGAGTGTTGATGAACATAACGTAAACGCACCCAGGGTTCGTTAATCGTGGAAATCACTCTGGGACCCCAAAACAGTGAGTAATAGTCCATGAAACGGGCCGGAATCGGCCAAAACTGCCAGTGTTGATGATCGACATGTAAGCACACCCTCGGGTTCAATAACTATGGAAATCACTCCGGGACCCCAAAACATTGAGTAATAGTCCATGAAACGGGCCAGAATCGGCCAAAACTGCCAGTGTTGATGACCAACACGTAAGCGCACCCTAGTGTTCTATAACTATGGAAATCGCTTCGGGACCCCAAAACGATGAGTAATAATCCAAGAAACTGGCCAGAATCGGCCAAAACTGTCAGTTTTGATGACCGACATGTAAGCACACCCTGGGGTTCAATAACTATGGAAATCACTCCGGGACCCCAAAACATTGAGTAATAGTCCATGAAACGGGACAGAATCGGCCAAAACTGCCAGTGTTGATGACCGACACGTAAGCGCACCCTAGTGTTCTATAACTATGGAAATCGCTTCGGGACCCCAAAACGATGAGTAATAATCGAAGAAGCTGGCCAGAATCGGCCAAAACTGTCAGTGTTGATGACCGACACTTAAACGCACCCCAGGATTCGTTAATCGTGGAAATCACTCTGGGACCCCAAAACAGTGAGTAATAGTCCATGAAACGGGCCAGAATCGGCCCAAACTGACAGTTTTGATGACCGACACGTAAGTGCACCCTAGGGTTCAATAACTATGGAAATCGCTTCGGGACCCCAAAACGATGGGTAATAATCCAAGAAACTGGCCAGAATCAGCCAAAACTGCGAGTGTTGATGACCGACACTTAAACACACACCAGGGTTTGATAATCGTGGAAATCACTCTTGGACCCCAAAACAGTGAGTAATAGTCCATGAAACGGACCAGAATCGGCCAAAACTGCCAGTGTTGATGACCGACACGTAAGCGCACCCTAGGGTTCTATAACTATGGAAATCGCTTCGGGACCCCAAAACGTTGAGTAATAATCCAAGAAACTGGCCAGAATCGGCCAAAACTGCCAGTGTTGATGAACATAACGTAAACGCACCCAGGGTTCGTTAATCGTGGAAATCACTCTGGGACCCCAAAACAGTGAGTAATAGTCCATGAAACGGGCCAGAATTGGCCAAAACTGACAGTTTTGATGACCGACACGTAAGCGCACCCTAGGGTTCAATAACTATGGAAATCGCTTCGGGATCACAAAATGATGGGTAATAATCCAAGAAACTGGCCAGAATCGGCAAAAACTGCGAGTGTTGATGACCGACACTTAAACACACCCCAGGGTTTGTTAATCATGGAAATCACTCTTGGACCCCAAAACAGTGAGTAATTGTCCATGGAACGGACCAGAATCGGCCAAAACTGCCAGTGTTGATGACCGACACGTAAGCGCACCCTAGGGTTCTATAACTATGGAAATCGCTTCGGGACACCAAAACGTTGAGTTATAATCCAAGAAACTGGCCAGAATCGGCCAAAACTGCGAGTGTTGATGAACATAACGTAAACGCACCCAGGGTTCGTTAATCGTGGAAATCACTCTGGGACCCCAAAACAGTGAGTAATAGTCCATGAAACGGGCCAGAATCGGCCAAAACTGCCAGTGTTGATGACCGACATGTAAGCACACCCTCGGGTTCAATAACTATGGAAATCACTTCGGGACCCCAAAACATTGAGTAATAGTCCATGAAACGGGCCAGAATCGGCCAAAACTGCCAGTGTTGATGACCGACACGTAAGCGCACCCTAGTGTTCTATAACTATGGAAATCGCTTCGGGACCCCAAAACGATGAGTAATAATCCAAGAAACTGGCCAGAATCGGCCAAAACTGTCAGTGTTGATGACCGACACTTAAACGCACCCCAGGATTCGTTAATCGTGGAAATCACTTTGGGACCCCAAAACAGTGAGTAACAGTCCATGAAACGGACCAGAATCGGCCAAAACTGCCAGTGTTGATGACCGACATGTAAGCGCACCCTAGGGTTCTATAACTATGGAAATCGCTTCGGGACACCAAAACGTTGAGTTATAATCCAAGAAACTGGCCAGAATCGGCCAAAACTGCGAGTGTTGATGAACATAACGTAAACGCACCCAGGGTTCGTTAATCGTGGAAATCACTCTGGGACCCCAAAACAGTGAGTAATAGTCCATGAAACGGGCCGGAATCGGCCAAAACTGCCAGTGTTGATGATCGACATGTAAGCACACCCTCGGGTTCAATAACTATGGAAATCACTCCGGGACCCCAAAACATTGAGTAATAGTCCATGAAACGGGCCAGAATCGGCCAAAACTGCCAGTGTTGATGACCAACACGTAAGCGCACCCTAGTGTTCTATAACTATGGAAATCGCTTCGGGACCCCAAAACGATGAGTAATAATCCAAGAAACTGGCCAGAATCGGCCAAAACTGTCAGTTTTGATGACCGACATGTAAGCACACCCTGGGGTTCAATAACTATGGAAATCACTCCGGGACCCCAAAACATTGAGTAATAGTCCATGAAACGGGACAGAATCGGCCAAAACTGCCAGTGTTGATGACCGACACGTAAGCGCACCCTAGTGTTCTATAACTATGGAAATCGCTTCGGGACCCCAAAACGATGAGTAATAATCCAAGAAGCTGGCCAGAATCGGCCAAAACTGTCAGTGTTGATGACCGACACTTAAACGCACCCCAGGATTCGTTAATCGTGGAAATCACTCTGGGACCCCAAAACAGTGAGTAATAGTCCATGAAACGGGCCAGAATCGGCCCAAACTGACAGTTTTGATGACCGACACGTAAGTGCACCCTAGGGTTCAATAACTATGGAAATCGCTTCGGGACCCCAAAACGATGGGTAATAATCCAAGAAACTGGCCAGAATCAGCCAAAACTGCGAGTGTTGATGACCGACACTTAAACACACACCAGGGTTTGATAATCGTGGAAATCACTCTTGGACCCCAAAACAGTGAGTAATAGTCCATGAAACGGACCAGAATCGGCCAAAACTGCCAGTGTTGATGACCGACACGTAAGCGCACCCTAGGGTTCTATAACTATGGAAATCGCTTCGGGACCCCAAAACGTTGAGTAATAATCCAAGAAACTGGCCAGAATCGGCCAAAACTGCCAGTGTTGATGAACATAACGTAAACGCACCCAGGGTTCGTTAATCGTGGAAATCACTCTGGGACCCCAAAACAGTGAGTAATAGTCCATGAAACGGGCCAGAATTGGCCAAAACTGACAGTTTTGATGACCGACACGTAAGCGCACCCTAGGGTTCAATAACTATGGAAATCGCTTCGGGATCACAAAATGATGGGTAATAATCCAAGAAACTGGCCAGAATCGGCAAAAACTGCGAGTGTTGATGACCGACACTTAAACACACCCCAGGGTTTGTTAATCATGGAAATCACTCTTGGACCCCAAAACAGTGAGTAATTGTCCATGGAACGGACCAGAATCGGCCAAAACTGCCAGTGTTGATGACCGACACGTAAGCGCACCCTAGGGTTCTATAACTATGGAAATCGCTTCGGGACACCAAAACGTTGAGTTATAATCCAAGAAACTGGCCAGAATCGGCCAAAACTGCGAGTGTTGATGACCGACACTTAAACACACACCAGGGTTTGATAATCGTGGAAATCACTCTTGGACCCCAAAACAGTGAGTAATAGTCCATGAAACGGACCAGAATCGGCCAAAACTGCCAGTGTTGATGACCGACACGTAAGCGCACCCTAGGGTTCTATAACTATGGAAATCGCTTCGGGACCCCAAAACGTTGAGTTATAATCCAAGAAACTGGCCAGAATCGGCCAAAACTGCGAGTGTTGATGACCGACACTTAAACACACACCAGGGTTTGATAATCGTGGAAATCACTCTTGGACCCCAAAACAGTGAGTAATAGTCCATGGAACGGACCAGAATCGGCCAAAACTGCCAGTGTTGATGACCGACACGTAAGCGCACCCTAGGGTTCTATAACTATGGAAATCGCTTCGGGACCCCAAAACGTTGAGTAATAATCCAAGAAACTGGCCAGAATCGGCCAAAACTGCCAGTGTTGATGAACATAACGTAAACGCACCCAGGGTTCGTTAATCGTGGAAATCACTCTGGGACCCCAAAACAGTGAGTAATAGTCCATGAAACGGGCCAGAATTGGCCAAAACTGACAGTTTTGATGACCGACACGTAAGCGCACCCTAGGGTTCAATAACTATGGAAATCGCTTCGGGATCACAAAATGATGGGTAATAATCCAAGAAACTGGCCAGAATCGGCAAAAACTGCGAGTGTTGATGACCGACACTTAAACACACCCCAGGGTTTGTTAATCATGGAAATCACTCTTGGACCCCAAAACAGTGAGTAATTGTCCATGGAACGGACCAGAATCGGCCAAAACTGCCAGTGTTGATGACCGACACGTAAGCGCACCCTAGGGTTCTATAACTATGGAAATCGCTTCGGGACACCAAAACGTTGAGTTATAATCCAAGAAACTGGCCAGAATCGGCCAAAACTGCGAGTGTTGATGAACATAACGTAAACGCACCCAGGGTTCGTTAATCGTGGAAATCACTCTGGGACCCCAAAACAGTGAGTAATAGTCCATGAAACGGGCCAGAATCGGCCAAAACTGCCAGTGTTGATGACCGACATGTAAGCACACCCTCGGGTTCAATAACTATGGAAATCACTCCGGGACCCCAAAACATTGAGTAATAGTCCATGAAACGGGCCAGAATCGGCCAAAACTGCCAGTGTTGATGACCGACACGTAAGCGCACCCTAGTGTTCTATAACTATGGAAATCGCTTCGGGACCCCAAAACGATGAGTAATAATCCAAGAAACTGGCCAGAATCGGCCAAAACTGTCAGTGTTGATGACCGACACTTAAACGCACCCCAGGATTCGTTAATCGTGGAAATCACTTTGGGACCCCAAAACAGTGAGTAACAGTCCATGAAACGGGCCAGAATCGGCCGAAACTGACAGTTTTGATGACCGACACGTAAGCGCACCCTAGGGTTCAATAACTGTGGAAATCGCTTCGGGACCCCAAAACGATGGGTAATAATCCAAGAAACTGGCCAGAATCGGCCAAAACTGCCAGTGTTGATGACCGACATGTAAGCTCACCCTGGGGTTCAATAACTATGGAAATCACTCCGGGACCCCAAAACATTGAGTAATAGTCCGTGAAACGGGCCAGAATCGGCCAAAACTGCCAGTGTTGATGACCGACACGTAAGCGCACCCTAGTGTTCTATAACTATGGAAATCGCTTCGGGACCCCAAAATGATGAGTAATAATCCAAGAAGCTGGCCAGAATCGGCCAAAACTGTCAGTGTTGATGACCGACACTTAAACGCACCCCAGGATTCGTTAATCGTGCAAATCACTCTGGGACCCCAAAACAGTGAGTAATAGTCCATGAAACGGGCCAGAATCGGCCAAAACTGCCAGTGTTGATGACCGACATGTAAGCACACCCTCGGGTTCAATAACTATGGAAATCACTCCGGGACCCCAAAACATTGAGTAATAGTCCATGAAACGGGCCAGAATCGGCCAAAACTGCCAGTGTTGATGACCGACACGTAAGCGCACCCTAGTGTTCTATAACTATGGAAATCGCTTCGGGACCCCAAAACGATGAGTAATAATCCAAGAAACTGGCCAGAATCGGCCAAAACTGTCAGTGTTGATGACCGACACTTAAACGCACCCCAGGATTCGTTAATCGTGGAAATCACTTTGGGACCCCAAAACAGTGAGTAACAGTCCATGAAACGGACCAGAATCGGCCAAAACTGCCAGTGTTGATGACCGACACGTAAGCGCACCCTAGGGTTCTATAACTATGGAAATCGCTTCGGGACACCAAAACGTTGAGTTATAATCCAAGAAACTGGCCAGAATCGGCCAAAACTGCGAGTGTTGATGAACATAACGTAAACGCACCCAGGGTTCGTTAATCGTGGAAATCACTCTGGGACCCCAAAACAGTGAGTAATAGTCCATGAAACGGGCCGGAATCGGCCAAAACTGCCAGTGTTGATGATCGACATGTAAGCACACCCTCGGGTTCAATAACTATGGAAATCACTCCGGGACCCCAAAACATTGAGTAATAGTCCATGAAACGGGCCAGAATCGGCCAAAACTGCCAGTGTTGATGAACATAACGTAAGCGCACCCTAGTGTTCTATAACTATGGAAATCGCTTCGGGACCCCAAAATGATGAGTAATAATCCAAGAAGCTGGCCAGAATCGGCCAAAACTGTCAGTGTTGATGACCGACACTTAAACGCACCCCAGGATTCGTTAATCGTGCAAATCACTCTGGGACCCCAAAACAGTGAGTAATAGTCCATGAAACGGGCCAGAATCGGCCAAAACTGCCAGTGTTGATGACCGACATGTAAGCACACCCTCGGGTTCAATAACTATGGAAATCACTCCGGGACCCCAAAACATTGAGTAATAGTCCATGAAACGGGCCAGAATCGGCCAAAACTGCCAGTGTTGATGACCGACACGTAAGCGCACCCTAGTGTTCTATAACTATGGAAATCGCTTCGGGACCCCAAAACGATGAGTAATAATCCAAGAAACTGGCCAGAATCGGCCAAAACTGTCAGTGTTGATGACCGACACTTAAACGCACCCCAGGATTCGTTAATCGTGGAAATCACTTTGGGACCCCAAAACAGTGAGTAACAGTCCATGAAACGGACCAGAATCGGCCAAAACTGCCAGTGTTGATGACCGACACGTAAGCGCACCCTAGGGTTCTATAACTATGGAAATCGCTTCGGGACACCAAAACGTTGAGTTATAATCCAAGAAACTGGCCAGAATCGGCCAAAACTGCGAGTGTTGATGACCGACACTTAAACACACACCAGGGTTTGATAATCGTGGAAATCACTCTTGGACCCCAAAACAGTGAGTAATAGTCCATGGAACGGACCAGAATCGGCCAAAACTGCCAGTGTTGATGACCGACACGTAAGCGCACCCTAGGGTTCTATAACTATGGAAATCGCTTCGGGACCCCAAAACGTTGAGTAATAATCCAAGAAACTGGCCAGAATCGGCCAAAACTGCCAGTGTTGATGAACATAACGTAAACGCACCCAGGGTTCGTTAATCGTGGAAATCACTCTGGGACCCCAAAACAGTGAGTAATAGTCCATGAAACGGGCCAGAATTGGCCAAAACTGACAGTTTTGATGACCGACACGTAAGCGCACCCTAGGGTTCAATAACTATGGAAATCGCTTCGGGATCACAAAATGATGGGTAATAATCCAAGAAACTGGCCAGAATCGGCAAAAACTGCGAGTGTTGATGACCGACACTTAAACACACCCCAGGGTTTGTTAATCATGGAAATCACTCTTGGACCCCAAAACAGTGAGTAATTGTCCATGGAACGGACCAGAATCGGCCAAAACTGCCAGTGTTGATGACCGACACGTAAGCGCACCCTAGGGTTCTATAACTATGGAAATCGCTTCGGGACCCCAAAACGTTGAGTTATAATCAAAGAAACTGGCCAGAATCGGCCAAAACTGCGAGTGTTGATGAACATAACGTAAACGCACCCAGGGTTCGTTAATCGTGGAAATCACTCTGGGACCCCAAAACAGTGAGTAATAGTCCATGAAACGGGCCGGAATCGGCCAAAACTGCCAGTGTTGATGATCGACATGTAAGCACACCCTCGGGTTCAATAACTATGGAAATCACTCCGGGACCCCAAAACATTGAGTAATAGTCCATGAAACGGGCCAGAATCGGCCAAAACTGCCAGTGTTGATGACCAACACGTAAGCGCACCCTAGTGTTCTATAACTATGGAAATCGCTTCGGGACCCCAAAACGATGAGTAATAATCCAAGAAACTGGCCAGAATCGGCCAAAACTGTCAGTTTTGATGACCGACATGTAAGCACACCCTGGGGTTCAATAACTATGGAAATCACTCCGGGACCCCAAAACATTGAGTAATAGTCCATGAAACGGGACAGAATCGGCCAAAACTGCCAGTGTTGATGACCGACACGTAAGCGCACCCTAGTGTTCTATAACTATGGAAATCGCTTCGGGACCCCAAAACGATGAGTAATAATCGAAGAAGCTGGCCAGAATCGGCCAAAACTGTCAGTGTTGATGACCGACACTTAAACGCACCCCAGGATTCGTTAATCGTGGAAATCACTCTGGGACCCCAAAACAGTGAGTAATAGTCCATGAAACGGGCCAGAATCGGCCCAAACTGACAGTTTTGATGACCGACACGTAAGTGCACCCTAGGGTTCAATAACTATGGAAATCGCTTCGGGACCCCAAAACGATGGGTAATAATCCAAGAAACTGGCCAGAATCAGCCAAAACTGCGAGTGTTGATGACCGACACTTAAACACACACCAGGGTTTGATAATCGTGGAAATCACTCTTGGTCCCCAAAACAGTGAGTAATAGTCCATGAAACGGACCAGAATCGGCCAAAACTGCCAGTGTTGATGACCGACACGTAAGCGCACCCTAGGGTTCTATAACTATGGAAATCGCTTCGGGACCCCAAAACGTTGAGTAATAATCCAAGAAACTGGCCAGAATCGGCCAAAACTGCCAGTGTTGATGAACATAACGTAAACGCACCCAGGGTTCGTTAATCGTGGAAATCACTCTGGGACCCCAAAACAGTGAGTAATAGTCCATGAAACGGGCCAGAATTGGCCAAAACTGACAGTTTTGATGACCGACACGTAAGCGCACCCTAGGGTTCAATAACTATGGAAATCGCTTCGGGATCACAAAATGATGGGTAATAATCCAAGAAACTGGCCAGAATCGGCAAAAACTGCGAGTGTTGATGACCGACACTTAAACACACCCCAGGGTTTGTTAATCATGGAAATCACTCTTGGACCCCAAAACAGTGAGTAATTGTCCATGGAACGGACCAGAATCGGCCAAAACTGCCAGTGTTGATGACCGACACGTAAGCGCACCCTAGGGTTCTATAACTATGGAAATCGCTTCGGGACACCAAAACGTTGAGTTATAATCCAAGAAACTGGCCAGAATCGGCCAAAACTGCGAGTGTTGATGAACATAACGTAAACGCACCCAGGGTTCGTTAATCGTGGAAATCACTCTGGGACCCCAAAACAGTGAGTAATAGTCCATGAAACGGGCCAGAATCGGCCAAAACTGCCAGTGTTGATGACCGACATGTAAGCACACCCTCGGGTTCAATAACTATGGAAATCACTCCGGGACCCCAAAACATTGAGTAATAGTCCATGAAACGGGCCAGAATCGGCCAAAACTGCCAGTGTTGATGACCGACACGTAAGCGCACCCTAGTGTTCTATAACTATGGAAATCGCTTCGGGACCCCAAAACGATGAGTAATAATCCAAGAAACTGGCCAGAATCGGCCAAAACTGTCAGTGTTGATGACCGACACTTAAACGCACCCCAGGATTCGTTAATCGTGGAAATCACTTTGGGACCCCAAAACAGTGAGTAACAGTCCATGAAACGGACCAGAATCGGCCAAAACTGCCAGTGTTGATGACCGACACGTAAGCGCACCCTAGGGTTCTATAACTATGGAAATCGCTTCGGGACACCAAAACGTTGAGTTATAATCCAAGAAACTGGCCAGAATCGGCCAAAACTGCGAGTGTTGATGAACATAACGTAAACGCACCCAGGGTTCGTTAATCGTGGAAATCACTCTGGGACCCCAAAACAGTGAGTAATAGTCCATGAAACGGGCCGGAATCGGCCAAAACTGCCAGTGTTGATGATCGACATGTAAGCACACCCTCGGGTTCAATAACTATGGAAATCACTCCGGGACCCCAAAACATTGAGTAATAGTCCATGAAACGGGCCAGAATCGGCCAAAACTGCCAGTGTTGATGACCAACACGTAAGCGCACCCTAGTGTTCTATAACTATGGAAATCGCTTCGGGACCCCAAAACGATGAGTAATAATCCAAGAAACTGGCCAGAATCGGCCAAAACTGTCAGTTTTGATGACCGACATGTAAGCACACCCTGGGGTTCAATAACTATGGAAATCACTCCGGGACCCCAAAACATTGAGTAATAGTCCATGAAACGGGACAGAATCGGCCAAAACTGCCAGTGTTGATGACCGACACGTAAGCGCACCCTAGTGTTCTATAACTATGGAAATCGCTTCGGGACCCCAAAACGATGAGTAATAATCCAAGAAGCTGGCCAGAATCGGCCAAAACTGTCAGTGTTGATGACCGACACTTAAACGCACCCCAGGATTCGTTAATCGTGGAAATCACTCTGGGACCCCAAAACAGTGAGTAATAGTCCATGAAACGGGCCAGAATCGGCCCAAACTGACAGTTTTGATGACCGACACGTAAGTGCACCCTAGGGTTCAATAACTATGGAAATCGCTTCGGGACCCCAAAACGATGGGTAATAATCCAAGAAACTGGCCAGAATCAGCCAAAACTGCGAGTGTTGATGACCGACACTTAAACACACACCAGGGTTTGATAATCGTGGAAATCACTCTTGGACCCCAAAACAGTGAGTAATAGTCCATGAAACGGACCAGAATCGGCCAAAACTGCCAGTGTTGATGACCGACACGTAAGCGCACCCTAGGGTTCTATAACTATGGAAATCGCTTCGGGACCCCAAAACGTTGAGTAATAATCCAAGAAACTGGCCAGAATCGGCCAAAACTGCCAGTGTTGATGAACATAACGTAAACGCACCCAGGGTTCGTTAATCGTGGAAATCACTCTGGGACCCCAAAACAGTGAGTAATAGTCCATGAAACGGGCCAGAATTGGCCAAAACTGACAGTTTTGATGACCGACACGTAAGCGCACCCTAGGGTTCAATAACTATGGAAATCGCTTCGGGATCACAAAATGATGGGTAATAATCCAAGAAACTGGCCAGAATCGGCAAAAACTGCGAGTGTTGATGACCGACACTTAAACACACCCCAGGGTTTGTTAATCATGGAAATCACTCTTGGACCCCAAAACAGTGAGTAATTGTCCATGGAACGGACCAGAATCGGCCAAAACTGCCAGTGTTGATGACCGACACGTAAGCGCACCCTAGGGTTCTATAACTATGGAAATCGCTTCGGGACACCAAAACGTTGAGTTATAATCCAAGAAACTGGCCAGAATCGGCCAAAACTGCGAGTGTTGATGACCGACACTTAAACACACACCAGGGTTTGATAATCGTGGAAATCACTCTTGGACCCCAAAACAGTGAGTAATAGTCCATGGAACGGACCAGAATCGGCCAAAACAGCCAGTGTTGATGACCGACACGTAAGCGCACCCTAGGGTTCTATAACTATGGAAATCGCTTCGGGACCCCAAAACGTTGAGTTATAATCCAAGAAACTGGCCAGAATCGGCCAAAACTGCGAGTGTTGATGACCGACACTTAAACACACACCAGGGTTTGATAATCGTGGAAATCACTCTTGGACCCCAAAACAGTGAGTAATAGTCCATGGAACGGACCAGAATCGGCCAAAACTGCCAGTGTTGATGACCGACACGTAAGCGCACCCTAGGGTTCTATAACTATGGAAATCGCTTCGGGACCCCAAAACGTTGAGTAATAATCCAAGAAACTGGCCAGAATCGGCCAAAACTGCCAGTGTTGATGAACATAACGTAAACGCACCCAGGGTTCGTTAATCGTGGAAATCACTCTGGGACCCCAAAACAGTGAGTAATAGTCCATGAAACGGGCCAGAATTGGCCAAAACTGACAGTTTTGATGACCGACACGTAAGCGCACCCTAGGGTTCAATAACTATGGAAATCGCTTCGGGATCACAAAATGATGGGTAATAATCCAAGAAACTGGCCAGAATCGGCAAAAACTGCGAGTGTTGATGACCGACACTTAAACACACCCCAGGGTTTGTTAATCATGGAAATCACTCTTGGACCCCAAAACAGTGAGTAATTGTCCATGGAACGGACCAGAATCGGCCAAAACTGCCAGTGTTGATGACCGACACGTAAGCGCACCCTAGGGTTCTATAACTATGGAAATCGCTTCGGGACACCAAAACGTTGAGTTATAATCCAAGAAACTGGCCAGAATCGGCCAAAACTGCGAGTGTTGATGAACATAACGTAAACGCACCCAGGGTTCGTTAATCGTGGAAATCACTCTGGGACCCCAAAACAGTGAGTAATAGTCCATGAAACGGGCCAGAATCGGCCAAAACTGCCAGTGTTGATGACCGACATGTAAGCACACCCTCGGGTTCAATAACTATGGAAATCACTCCGGGACCCCAAAACATTGAGTAATAGTCCATGAAACGGGCCAGAATCGGCCAAAACTGCCAGTGTTGATGACCGACACGTAAGCGCACCCTAGTGTTCTATAACTATGGAAATCGCTTCGGGACCCCAAAACGATGAGTAATAATCCAAGAAACTGGCCAGAATCGGCCAAAACTGTCAGTGTTGATGACCGACACTTAAACGCACCCCAGGATTCGTTAATCGTGGAAATCACTTTGGGACCCCAAAACAGTGAGTAACAGTCCATGAAACGGGCCAGAATCGGCCGAAACTGACAGTTTTGATGACCGACACGTAAGCGCACCCTAGGGTTCAATAACTGTGGAAATCGCTTCGGGACCCCAAAACGATGGGTAATAATCCAAGAAACTGGCCAGAATCGGCCAAAACTGCCAGTGTTGATGACCGACATGTAAGCTCACCCTGGGGTTCAATAACTATGGAAATCACTCCGGGACCCCAAAACATTGAGTAATAGTCCGTGAAACGGGCCAGAATCGGCCAAAACTGCCAGTGTTGATGACCGACACGTAAGCGCACCCTAGTGTTCTATAACTATGGAAATCGCTTCGGGACCCCAAAATGATGAGTAATAATCCAAGAAGCTGGCCAGAATCGGCCAAAACTGTCAGTGTTGATGACCGACACTTAAACGCACCCCAGGATTCGTTAATCGTGCAAATCACTCTGGGACCCCAAAACAGTGAGTAATAGTCCATGAAACGGGCCAGAATCGGCCAAAACTGCCAGTGTTGATGACCGACATGTAAGCACACCCTCGGGTTCAATAACTATGGAAATCACTCCGGGACCCCAAAACATTGAGTAATAGTCCATGAAACGGGCCAGAATCGGCCAAAACTGCCAGTGTTGATGACCGACACGTAAGCGCACCCTAGTGTTCTATAACTATGGAAATCGCTTCGGGACCCCAAAACGATGAGTAATAATCCAAGAAACTGGCCAGAATCGGCCAAAACTGTCAGTTTTGATGACCGACATGTAAGCACACCCTGGGGTTCAATAACTATGGAAATCACTCCGGGACCCCAAAACATTGAGTAATAGTCCATGAAACGGGACAGAATCGGCCAAAACTGCCAGTGTTGATGACCGACACGTAAGCGCACCCTAGTGTTCAATAACTATGGAAATCGCTTCGGGACCCCAAAACGATGGGTAATAATCCAAGAAACTGGCCAGAATCGGCCAAAACTGCGAGTGTTGATGACCGACACTTAAACACACACCAGGGTTTGATAATCGTGGAAATCACTCTTGGACCCCAAAACAGTGAGTAATAGTCCATGAAACGGACCAGAATCGGCCAAAACTGCCAGTGTTGATGACCGACACGTAAGCGCACCCTAGGGTTCTATAACTATGGAAACCGCTTCGGGACCCCAAAACATTGAGTAATAATCCAAGAAACTGGCCAGAATCGGCCAAAACTGCCAGTGTTGATGAACATAACGTAAACGCACCCAGGGTTCGTTAATTGTGGAAATCACTCTGGGACCCCAAAACAGTGAGTAATAGTCCATGAAACGGGCCAGAATTGGCCAAAACTGACAGTTTTGATGACCGACACGTAAGCGCACCCTAGGGTTCAATAACTATGGAAATCGCTTCGGGATCACAAAATGATGGGTAATAATCCAAGAAACTGGCCAGAATCGGCAAAAACTGCGAGTGTTGATGACCGACACTTAAACACACCCCAGGGTTTGTTAATCATGGAAATCACTCTTGGACCCCAAAACAGTGAGTAATTGTCCATGGAACGGACCAGAATCGGCCAAAACTGCCAGTGTTGATGACCGACACGTAAGCGCACCCTAGGGTTCTATAACTATGGAAATCGCTTCGGGACACCAAAACGTTGAGTTATAATCCAAGAAACTGGCCAGAATCGGCCAAAACTGCGAGTGTTGATGAACATAACGTAAACGCACCCAGGGTTCGTTAATCGTGGAAATCACTCTGGGACCCCAAAACAGTGAGTAATAGTCCATGAAACGGGCCAGAATCGGCCAAAACTGCCAGTGTTGATGACCGACATGTAAGCACACCCTCGGGTTCAATAACTATGGAAATCACTCCGGGACCCCAAAACATTGAGTAATAGTCCATGAAACGGGCCAGAATCGGCCAAAACTGCCAGTGTTGATGACCGACACGTAAGCGCACCCTAGTGTTCTATAACTATGGAAATCGCTTCGGGACCCCAAAACGATGAGTAATAATCCAAGAAACTGGCCAGAATCGGCCAAAACTATCAGTGTTGATGACCGACACTTAAACGCACCCCAGGATTCGTTAATCGTGGAAATCACTTTGGGACCCCAAAACAGTGAGTAACAGTCCATGAAACGGGCCAGAATCGGCCGAAACTGACAGTTTTGATGACCGACACGTAAGCGCACCCTAGGGTTCAATAACTATGGAAATCGCTTCGGGACCCCAAAACGATGGGTAATAATCCAAGAAACTGGCCAGAATCGGCCAAAACTGCCAGTGTTGATGACCGACATGTAAGCTCACCCTGGGGTTCAATAACTATGGAAATCACTCCGGGACCCCAAAACATTGAGTAATAGTCCGTGAAACGGGCCAGAATCGGCCAAAACTGCCAGTGTTGATGACCGACACGTAAGCGCACCCTAGTGTTCTATAACTATGGAAATCGCTTCGGGACCCCAAAATGATGAGTAATAATCCAAGAAGCTGGCCAGAATCGGCCAAAACTGTCAGTGTTGATGACCGACACTTAAACGCACCCCAGGATTCGTTAATCGTGGAAATCACTCTGGGACCCCAAAACAGTGAGTAATAGTCCGTGAAACGGGCCAGAATCGGCCAAAACTGCCAGTGTTGATGACCGACATGTAAGCACACCCTCGGGTTCAATAACTATGGAAATCACTCCGGGACCCCAAAACATTGAGTAATAGTCCATGAAACGGGCCAGAATCGGCCAAAACTGCCAGTGTTGATGACCGACACGTAAGCGCACCCTAGTGTTCTATAACTATGGAAATCGCTTCGGGACCCCAAAACGATGAGTAATAATCCAAGAAACTGGCCAGAATCGGCCAAAACTGTCAGTTTTGATGACCGACATGTAAGCACACCCTGGGGTTCAATAACTATGGAAATCACTCCGGGACCCCAAAACATTGAGTAATAGTCCATGAAACGGGACAGAATCGGCCAAAACTGCCAGTGTTGATGACCGACACGTAAGCGCACGCTAGTGTTCTATAACTATGGAAATCGCTTCGGGACCCCAAAACGATGAGTAATAATCCAAGAAGCTGGCCAGAATCGGCCAAAACTGTCAGTGTTGATGACCGACACTTAAACGCACCCCAGGATTCGTTAATCGTGGAAATCACTCTGGGACCCCAAAACAGTGAGTAATAGTCCATGAAACGGGCCAGAATCGGCCCAAACTGACAGTTTTGATGACCGACACGTAAGTGCACCCTAGGGTTCAATAACTATGGAAATCGCTTCGGGACCCCAAAACGATGGGTAATAATCCAAGAAACTGGCCAGAATCGGCCAAAACTGCGAGTGTTGATGACCGACACTTAAACACACACCAGGGTTTGATAATCGTGGAAATCACTCTTGGACCCCAAAACAGTGAGTAATAGTCCATGAAACGGACCAGAATCGGCCAAAACTGCCAGTGTTGATGACCGACACGTAAGCGCACCCTAGGGTTCTATAACTATGGAAATCGCTTCGGGACCCCAAAACGTTGAGTAATAATCCAAGAAACTGGCCAGAATCGGCCAAAACTGCCAGTGTTGATGAACATAACGTAAACGCACCCAGGGTTCGTTAATCGTGGAAATCACTCTGGGACCCCAAAACAGTGAGTAATAGTCCATGAAACGGGCCAGAATTGGCCAAAACTGACAGTTTTGATGACCGACACGTAAGCGCACCCTAGTGTTCTATAACTATGGAAATCGCTTCGGGACCCCAAAACGATGAGTAATAATCCAAGAAACTGGCCAGAATCGGCCAAAACTGTCAGTTTTGATGACCGACATGTAAGCACACCCTGGGGTTCAATAACTATGGAAATCACTCCGGGACCCCAAAACATTGAGTAATAGTCCATGAAACGGGACAGAATCGGCCAAAACTGCCAGTGTTGATGACCGACACGTAAGCGCACCCTAGTGTTCAATAACTATGGAAATCGCTTCGGGACCCCAAAACGATGGGTAATAGTCCAAGAAACTGGCCAGAATCGGCCAAAACTGCGAGTGTTGATGACCGACACTTAAACACACACCAGGGTTTGATAATCGTGGAAATCACTCTTGGACCCCAAAACAGTGAGTAATAGTCCATGAAACGGACCAGAATCGGCCAAAACTGCCAGTGTTGATGACCGACACGTAAGCGCACCCTAGGGTTCTATAACTATGGAAACCGCTTCGGGACCCCAAAACGTTGAGTAATAATCCAAGAAACTGGCCAGAATCGGCCAAAACTGCCAGTGTTGATGAACATAACGTAAACGCACCCAGGGTTCGTTAATTGTGGAAATCACTCTGGGACCCCAAAACAGTGAGTAATAGTCCATGAAACGGGCCAGAATTGGCCAAAACTGACAGTTTTGATGACCGACACGTAAGCGCACCCTAGGGTTCAATAACTATGGAAATCGCTTCGGGATCACAAAATGATGGGTAATAATCCAAGAAACTGGCCAGAATCGGCAAAAACTGCGAGTGTTGATGACCGACACTTAAACACACCCCAGGGTTTGTTAATCATGGAAATCACTCTTGGACCCCAAAACAGTGAGTAATTGTCCATGGAACGGACCAGAATCGGCCAAAACTGCCAGTGTTGATGACCGACACGTAAGCGCACCCTAGGGTTCTATAACTATGGAAATCGCTTCGGGACACCAAAACGTTGAGTTATAATCCAAGAAACTGGCCAGAATCGGCCAAAACTGCGAGTGTTGATGAACATAACGTAAACGCACCCAGGGTTCGTTAATCGTGGAAATCACTCTGGGACCCCAAAACAGTGAGTAATAGTCCATGAAACGGGCCAGAATCGGCCAAAACTGCCAGTGTTGATGACCGACATGTAAGCACACCCTCGGGTTCAATAACTATGGAAATCACTCCGGGACCCCAAAACATTGAGTAATAGTCCATGAAACGGGCCAGAATCGGCCAAAACTGCCAGTGTTGATGACCGACACGTAAGCGCACCCTAGTGTTCTATAACTATGGAAATCGCTTCGGGACCCCAAAACGATGAGTAATAATCCAAGAAACTGGCCAGAATCGGCCAAAACTATCAGTGTTGATGACCGACACTTAAACGCACCCCAGGATTCGTTAATCGTGGAAATCACTTTGGGACCCCAAAACAGTGAGTAACAGTCCATGAAACGGGCCAGAATCGGCCGAAACTGACAGTTTTGATGACCGACACGTAAGCGCACCCTAGGGTTCAATAACTATGGAAATCGCTTCGGGACCCCAAAACGATGGGTAATAATCCAAGAAACTGGCCAGAATCGGCCAAAACTGCCAGTGTTGATGACCGACATGTAAGCTCACCCTGGGGTTCAATAACTATGGAAATCACTCCGGGACCCCAAAACATTGAGTAATAGTCCGTGAAACGGGCCAGAATCGGCCAAAACTGCCAGTGTTGATGACCGACACGTAAGCGCACCCTAGTGTTCTATAACTATGGAAATCGCTTCGGGACCCCAAAATGATGAGTAATAATCCAAGAAGCTGGCCAGAATCGGCCAAAACTGTCAGTGTTGATGACCGACACTTAAACGCACCCCAGGATTCGTTAATCGTGGAAATCACTCTGGGACCCCAAAACAGTGAGTAATAGTCCGTGAAACGGGCCAGAATCGGCCAAAACTGCCAGTGTTGATGACCGACATGTAAGCACACCCTCGGGTTCAATAACTATGGAAATCACTCCGGGACCCCAAAACATTGAGTAATAGTCCATGAAACGGGCCAGAATCGGCTCAAAACTGCCAGTGTTGATGACCGACACGTAAGCGCACCCTAGTGTTCTATAACTATGGAAATCGCTTCGGGACCCCAAAACGATGAGTAATAATCCAAGAAACTGAGCCAGAATCGGCCAAAACTGTCAGTTTTGATGACCGACATGTAAGCACACCCTGGGGTTCAATAACTATGGAAATCACTCCGGGACCCCAAAACATTGAGTAATAGTCCATGAAACGGGACAGAATCGGCGAAAACTGCCAGTGTTGATGACCGACACGTAAGCGCACGCTAGTGTTCTATAACTATGGAAATCGCTTCGGGACCCCAAAACGATGAGTAATAATCCAGAGAAGCTGGCCAGAATCGGCCAAAACTGTCAGTGTTGATGACCGACACTTAAACGCACCCCAGGATTCGTTAATCGTGGAAATCACCTCTGGGACCCCAAAACAGTGAGTAATAGTCCATGAAACGGGCCAGAATCGGCCCAAACTGACAGGTTTTGATGACCGACACGTAAGTGCACCCTAGGGTTCAATAACTATGGAAATCGCTTCGGGACCCCAAAACGATGGGTAATAATCCAAGAAACTGGCCAGAATCGGCCAAAACTGCGAGTGTTGATGACCGACACTTAAACACACACCAGGGTTTGATAATCGTGGAAATCACTCTTGGACCCCAAAACAGTGAGTAATAGTCCATGAAACGGACCAGAATCGGCCAAAACTGCCAGTGTTGATGACCGACACGTAAGCGCACCCTAGGGTTCTATAACTATGGAAATCGCTTCGGGACCCCAAAACGTTGAGTAATAATCCAAGAAACTGGCCAGAATCGGCCAAAACTGCCAGTGTTGATGAACATAACGTAAACGCACCCAGGGTTCGTTAATCGTGGAAATCACTCTGGGACCCCAAAACAGTGAGTAATAGTCCATGAAACGGGCCAGAATTGGCCAAAACTGACAGTTTTGATGACCGACACGTAAGCGCACCCTAGGGTTCAATAACTATGGAAATCGCTTCGGGATCACAAAATGATGGGTAATAATCCAAGAAACTGGCCAGAATCGGCAAAAACTGCGAGTGTTGATGACCGACACTTAAACACACCCCAGGGTTTGTTAATCATGGAAATCACTCTTGGACCCCAAAACAGTGAGTAATTGTCCATGGAACGGACCAGAATCGGCCAAAACTGCCAGTGTTGATGACCGACACGTAAGCGCACCCTAGGGTTCTATAACTATGGAAATCGCTTCGGGACCCCAAAACGTTGAGTTATAATCCAAGAAACTGGCCAGAATCGGCCAAAACTGCGAGTGTTGATGAACATAACGTAAACGCACCCAGGGTTCGTTAATCGTGGAAATCACTCTGGGACCCCAAAACAGTGAGTAATAGTCCATGAAACGGGCCAGAATCGGCCAAAACTGCCAGTGTTGATGACCGACATGTAAGCACACCCTCGGGTTCAATAACTATGGAAATCACTCCGGGACCCCAAAACATTGAGTAATAGTCCATGAAACGGGCCAGAATCGGCCAAAACTGCCAGTGTTGATGACCGACACGTAAGCGCACCCTAGTGTTCTATAACTATGGAAATCGCTTCGGGACCCCAAAACGATGAGTAATAATCCAAGAAACTGGCCAGAATCGGCCAAAACTGTCAGTGTTGATGACCGACACTTAAACGCACCCCAGGATTCGTTAATCGTGGAAATCACTTTGGGACCCCAAAACAGTGAGTAACAGTCCATGAAACGGGCCAGAATCGGCCGAAACTGACAGTTTTGATGACGACACGTAAGCGCACCCTAGGGTTCAATAACTATGGAAATCGCTTCGGGACCCCAAAACGATGGGTAATAATCCAAGAAACTGGCCAGAATCGGCCAAAACTGCCAGTGTTGATGACCGACATGTAAGCTCACCCTGGGGTTCAATAACTATGGAAATCACTCCGGGACCCCAAAACATTGAGTAATAGTCCGTGAAACGGGCCAGAATCGGCCAAAACTGCCAGTGTTGATGACCGACACGTAAGCGCACCCTAGTGTTCTATAACTATGGAAATCGCTTCGGGACCCCAAAATGATGAGTAATAATCCAAGAAGCTGGCCAGAATCGGCCAAAACTGTCAGTGTTGATGACCGACACTTAAACGCACCCCAGGATTCGTTAATCGTGGAAATCACTCTGGGACCCCAAAACAGTGAGTAATAGTCCATGAAACGGGCCAGAATCGGCCAAAACTACTAGTTTTGATGACCGACACGTAAGCGTACCCTGGGGTTTAATTACTATGGAAATCGCTTCGGGACCCCAAAACGGTGAGTAATAATCCAAGAAACTGGCTAGAATCGGCCAAAACTGCGAGTGTTGATGACCGACACGTAAGCGCACCCTAGTGTTCTATAACTATGGAAATCGCTTCGGGACCCCAAAACGATGAGTAATAATCCAAGAAACTGGCCAGAATCGGCCAAAACTGTCAGTTTTGATGACCGACATGTAAGCACACCCTGGGGTTCAATAACTATGGAAATCACTCCGGGACCCCAAAACATTGAGTAATAGTCCATGAAACGGGACAGAATCGGCCAAAACTGCCAGTGTTGATGACCGACACGTAAGCGCACCCTAGTGTTCTATAACTATGGAAATCGCTTCGGGACCCCAAAACGATGAGTAATAATCCAAGAAGCTAGCCAGAATCGGCCAAAACTGTCAGTGTTGATGACCGACACTTAAACGCACCCCAGGATTCGTTAATCATGGAAATCACTCTGGGACCCCAAAACAGTGAGTAATAGTCCATGAAACGGGCCAGAATCGGCCCAAACTGACAGTTTTGATGACCGAAACGTAAGTGCACCCTAGGGTTCAATAACTATGGAGATCGCTTCGGGACCCCAAAACGATGGGTAATAATCCAAGAAACTGGCCAGAATCGGCCAAAACTGCGAGTGTTGATGACCGACACTTAAACACACACCAGGGTTTGATAATCGTGGAAATCACTCTTGGACCCCAAAACAGTGAGTAATAGTCCATGAAACGGACCAGAATCGGCAAAAACTGCCAGTGTTGATGACCGACACGTAAGCGCACCCTAGGGTTCTATAACTATGGAAATCGCTTCGGGACCCCAAAACGTTGAGTAATAATCCAAGAAACTGGCCAGAATCGGCCAAAACTGCCAGTGTTGATGAACATAACGTAAACGCACCCAGGGTTCGTTAATCGTGGAAATCACTCTGGGACCCCAAAACAGTGAGTAATAGTCCATGAAACGGGCCAGAATTGGCCAAAACTGACAGTTTTGATGACCGACACGTAAGCGCACCCTAGGGTTCAATAACTATGGAAATCGCTTCGGGATCACAAAATGATGGGTAATAATCCAAGAAACTGGCCAGAATCGGCAAAAACTGCGAGTGTTGATGACCGACACTTAAACACACCCCAGGATTTGTTAATCATGGAAATCACTCTTGGACCCCAAAACAGTGAGTAATTGTCCATGGAACGGACCAGAATCGGCCAAAACTGCCAGTGTTGATGACCGACACGTAAGCGCACCCTAGGGTTCTATAACTATGGAAATCGCTTCGGGACCCCAAAACGTTGAGTTATAATCCAAGAAACTAGCCAGAATCGGCCAAAACTGCGAGTGTTGATGAACATAACGTAAACGCACCCAGGGTTCGTTAATCGTGGAAATCACTCTGGGACCCCAAAACAGTGAGTAATAGTCCATGAAACGGGCCAGAATCGGCCAAAACTGCCAGTGTTGATGACCGACATGTAAGCACACCCTCGGGTTCAATAACTATGGAAATCACTCCGGGACCCCAAAACATTGAGTAATAGTCCATGAAACGGGCCAGAATCGGCCAAAACTGCCAGTGTTGATGACCGACACGTAAGCGCACCCTAGTGTTCTATAACTATGGAAATCGCTTCGGGACCCCAAAACGATGAGTAATAATCCAAGAAACTGGCCAGAATCGGCCAAAACTGTCAGTGTTGATGACCGACACTTAAACGCACCCCAGGATTCGTTAATCGTGGAAATCACTTTGGGACCCCAAAACAGTGAGTAACAGTCCATGAAACGGGCCAGAATCGGCCGAAACTGACAGTTTTGATGACGACACGTAAGCGCACCCTAGGGTTCAATAACTATGGAAATCGCTTCGGGACCCCAAAACGATGGGTAATAATCCAAGAAACTGGCCAGAATCGGCCAAAACTGCCAGTGTTGATGACCGACATGTAAGCTCACCCTGGGGTTCAATAACTATGGAAATCACTCCGGGACCCCAAAACATTGAGTAATAGTCCGTGAAACGGGCCAGAATCGGCCAAAACTGCCAGTGTTGATGACCGACACGTAAGCGCACCCTAGTGTTCTATAACTATGGAAATCGCTTCGGGACCCCAAAATGATGAGTAATAATCCAAGAAGCTGGCCAGAATCGGCCAAAACTGTCAGTGTTGATGACCGACACTTAAACGCACCCCAGGATTCGTTAATCGTGGAAATCACTCTGGGACCCCAAAACAGTGAGTAATAGTCCATGAAACGGGCCAGAATCGGCCAAAACTACTAGTTTTGATGACCGACACGTAAGCGTACCCTGGGGTTTAATTACTATGGAAATCGCTTCGGGACCCCAAAACGGTGAGTAATAATCCAAGAAACTGGCTAGAATCGGCCAAAACTGCGAGTGTTGATGACCGACACGTAAGCGCACCCTAGTGTTCTATAACTATGGAAATCGCTTCGGGACCCCAAAACGATGAGTAATAATCCAAGAAACTGGCCAGAATCGGCCAAAACTGTCAGTTTTGATGACCGACATGTAAGCACACCCTGGGGTTCAATAACTATGGAAATCACTCCGGGACCCCAAAACATTGAGTAATAGTCCATGAAACGGGACAGAATCGGCCAAAACTGCCAGTGTTGATGACCGACACGTAAGCGCACCCTAGTGTTCTATAACTATGGAAATCGCTTCGGGACCCCAAAACGATGAGTAATAATCCAAGAAGCTAGCCAGAATCGGCCAAAACTGTCAGTGTTGATGACCGACACTTAAACGCACCCCAGGATTCGTTAATCATGGAAATCACTCTGGGACCCCAAAACAGTGAGTAATAGTCCATGAAACGGGCCAGAATCGGCCCAAACTGACAGTTTTGATGACCGAAACGTAAGTGCACCCTAGGGTTCAATAACTATGGAGATCGCTTCGGGACCCCAAAACGATGGGTAATAATCCAAGAAACTGGCCAGAATCGGCCAAAACTGCGAGTGTTGATGACCGACACTTAAACACACACCAGGGTTTGATAATCGTGGAAATCACTCTTGGACCCCAAAACAGTGAGTAATAGTCCATGAAACGGACCAGAATCGGCAAAAACTGCCAGTGTTGATGACCGACACGTAAGCGCACCCTAGGGTTCTATAACTATGGAAATCGCTTCGGGACCCCAAAACGTTGAGTAATAATCCAAGAAACTGGCCAGAATCGGCCAAAACTGCCAGTGTTGATGAACATAACGTAAACGCACCCAGGGTTCGTTAATCGTGGAAATCACTCTGGGACCCCAAAACAGTGAGTAATAGTCCATGAAACGGGCCAGAATTGGCCAAAACTGACAGTTTTGATGACCGACACGTAAGCGCACCCTAGGGTTCAATAACTATGGAAATCGCTTCGGGATCACAAAATGATGGGTAATAATCCAAGAAACTGGCCAGAATCGGCAAAAACTGCGAGTGTTGATGACCGACACTTAAACACACCCCAGGATTTGTTAATCATGGAAATCACTCTTGGACCCCAAAACAGTGAGTAATTGTCCATGGAACGGACCAGAATCGGCCAAAACTGCCAGTGTTGATGACCGACACGTAAGCGCACCCTAGGGTTCTATAACTATGGAAATCGCTTCGGGACCCCAAAACGTTGAGTTATAATCCAAGAAACTAGCCAGAATCGGCCAAAACTGCGAGTGTTGATGAACATAACGTAAACGCACCCAGGGTTCGTTAATCGTGGAAATCACTCTGGGACCCCAAAACAGTGAGTAATAGTCCATGAAACGGGCCAGAATCGGCCAAAACTGCCAGTGTTGATGACCGACATGTAAGCACACCCTCGGGTTCAATAACTATGGAAATCACTCCAGGACCCCAAAACATTGAGTAATAGTCCATGAAACGGGCCAGAATCGGCCAAAACTGCCAGTGTTGATGACCGACACGTAAGCGCACCCTAGTGTTCTATAACTATGGAAATCGCTTCGGGACCCCAAAACGATGAGTAATAATCCAAGAAACTGGCCAGAATCGGCCAAAACTGTCAGTTTTGATGACCGACATGTAAGCACACCCTGGGGTTCAATAACTATGGAAATCACTCCGGGACCCCAAAACATTGAGTAATAGTCCATGAAACGGGACAGAATCGGCCAAAACTGCCAGTGTTGATGACCGACACGTAAGCGCACCCTAGTGTTCTATAACTATGGAAATCGCTTCGGGACCCCAAAACGATGAGTAATAATCCAAGAAGCTAGCCAGAATCGGCCAAAACTGTCAGTGTTGATGACCGACACTTAAACGCACCCCAGGATTCGTTAATCATGGAAATCACTCTGGGACCCCAAAACAGTGAGTAATAGTCCATGAAACGGGCCAGAATCGGCCCAAACTGACAGTTTTGATGACCGAAACGTAAGTGCACCCTAGGGTTCAATAACTATGGAGATCGCTTCGGGACCCCAAAACGATGGGTAATAATCCAAGAAACTGGCCAGAATCGGCCAAAACTGCGAGTGTTGATGACCGACACTTAAACACACACCAGGGTTTGATAATCGTGGAAATCACTCTTGGACCCCAAAACAGTGAGTAATAGTCCATGAAACGGACCAGAATCGGCAAAAACTGCCAGTGTTGATGACCGACACGTAAGCGCACCCTAGGGTTCTATAACTATGGAAATCGCTTCGGGACCCCAAAACGTTGAGTAATAATCCAAGAAACTGGCCAGAATCGGCCAAAACTGCCAGTGTTGATGAACATAACGTAAACGCACCCAGGGTTCGTTAATCGTGGAAATCACTCTGGGACCCCAAAACAGTGAGTAATAGTCCATGAAACGGGCCAGAATTGGCCAAAACTGACAGTTTTGATGACCGACACGTAAGCGCACCCTAGGGTTCAATAACTATGGAAATCGCTTCGGGATCACAAAATGATGGGTAATAATCCAAGAAACTGGCCAGAATCGGCAAAAACTGCGAGTGTTGATGACCGACACTTAAACACACCCCAGGATTTGTTAATCATGGAAATCACTCTTGGACCCCAAAACAGTGAGTAATTGTCCATGGAACGGACCAGAATCGGCCAAAACTGCCAGTGTTGATGACCGACACGTAAGCGCACCCTAGGGTTCTATAACTATGGAAATCGCTTCGGGACCCCAAAACGTTGAGTTATAATCCAAGAAACTAGCCAGAATCGGCCAAAACTGCGAGTGTTGATGAACATAACGTAAACGCACCCAGGGTTCGTTAATCGTGGAAATCACTCTGGGACCCCAAAACAGTGAGTAATAGTCCATGAAACGGGCCAGAATCGGCCAAAACTGCCAGTGTTGATGACCGACACGTAAGCGCACCCTAGTGTTCTATAACTATGGAAATCGCTTCGGGACCCCAAAACGATGAGTAATAATCCAAGAAACTGGCCAGAATCGGCCAAAACTGTCAGTTTTGATGACCGACATGTAAGCACACCCTGGGGTTCAATAACTATGGAAATCGCTTCGGGACCCCAAAACGATGAGTAATAATCCAAGAAACGGGACAGAATCGGCCAAAACTGTCAGTTTTGATGACCGACATGTAAGCGCACCCTGGGGTTCAATAACTATGGAAATCGCTTCGGGACCCCAAAACGATGAGTAATAATCCATGAAACGGGACAGAATCGGCCAAAACTGTCAGTTTTGATGACCGACATGTAAGCACACCCTAGTGTTCTATAACTATGGAAATCACTTCGGGACCCCAAAACGATGAGTAATAATCCAAGAAGCTGGCCAGAATCGGCCAAAACTGTCAGTGTTGATGACCGACACTTAAACGCACCCCAGGATTCGTTAATCATGGAAATCACTCTGGGACCCCAAAACAGTGAGTAATAGTCCATGAAACGGGCCAGAATCGGCCCAAACTGACAGTTTTGATGACCGAAACGTAAGTGCACCCTAGGGTTCAATAACTATGGAAATCGCTTCGGGACCCCAAAACGATGGGTAATAATCCAAGAAACTGGCCAGAATCGGCCAAAACTGCGAGTGTTGATGACCGACACTTAAACACACACCAGGGTTTGATAATCGTGGAAATCACTCTTGGACCCCAAAACAGTGAGTAATAGTCCATGAAACGGACCAGAATCGGCAAAAACTGCCAGTGTTGATGACCGACACGTAAGCGCACCCTAGGGTTCTATAACTATGGAAATCGCTTCGGGACCCCAAAACGTTGAGTAATAATCCAAGAAACTGGCCAGAATCGGCCAAAACTGCCAGTGTTGATGAACATAACGTAAACGCACCCAGGGTTCATTAATCGTGGAAATCACTCAGGGACCCCAAAACAGTGAGTAATAGTCCATGAAACGGGCCAGAATTGGCCAAAACTGACAGTTTTGATGACCGACACGTAAGCGCACCCTAGGGTTCAATAACTATGGAAATCGCTTCGGGATCACAAAATGATGGGTAATAATCCAAGAAACTGGCCAGAATCGGCAAAAACTGCGAGTGTTGATGACCGACACTTAAACACACCCCAGGATTTGTTAATCATGGAAATCACTCTTGGACCCCAAAACAGTGAGTAATTGTCCATGGAACGGACCAGAATCGGCCAAAACTGCCAGTGTTGATGACCGACATGTAAGCGCACCCTAGGGTTCTATAACTATGGAAATCGCTTCGGGACCCCAAAACGTTGAGTTATAATCCAAGAAACTAGCCAGAATCGGCCAAAACTGCGAGTGTTGATGAACATAACGTAAACGCACCCAGGGTTCGTTAATCGTGGAAATCACTCTGGGACCCCAAAACAGTGAGTAATAGTCCATGAAACGGGCCAGAATCGGCCAAAACTGCCAGTGTTGATGACCGACATGTAAGCACACCCTCGGGTTCAATAACTATGGAAATCACTCCAGGACCCCAAAACATTGAGTAATAGTCCATGAAACGGGCCAGAATCGGCCAAAACTGCCAGTGTTGATGACCGACACGTAAGCGCACCCTAGTGTTCTATAACTATGGAAATCGCTTCGGGACCCCAAAATGATGAGTAATAATCCAAGAAGCTGGCCAGAATCGGCCAAAACTGTCAGTGTTGATGACCGACACTTAAACGCACCCCAGGATTCCTTAATCGTGGAAATCACTCTGGGACCCCAAAACAGTGAGTAATAGTCCATGAAACGGGCCAGAATCGGCCAAAACTGCCAGTGTTGATGACCGACATGTAAGCACACCCTCGGGTTCAATAACTATGGAAATCACTCCGGGACCCCAAAACATTGAGTAATAGTCCATGAAACGGGCCAGAATCGGCCAAAACTGCCAGTGTTGATGACCGACACGTAAGCGCACCCTAGTGTTCTATAACTATGGAAATCGCTTCGGGACCCCAAAACGATGAGTAATAATCCAAGAAACTGGCCAGAATCGGCCAAAACTGTCAGTTTTGATGACCGACATGTAAGCACACCCTGGGGTTGAATAACTATGGAAATCACTCCGGGACCCCAAAACATTGAGTAATAGTCCATGAAACGGGACAGAATCGGCCAAAACTGCCAGTGTTGATGACCGACACGTAAGCGCACCCTAGTGTTCTATAACTATGGAAATCGCTTCGGGACCCCAAAACGATGAGTAATAATCCAAGAAGCTGGCCAGAATCGGCCAAAACTGTCAGTGTTGATGACCGACACTTAAACGCACCTCAGGATTCGTTAATCGTGGAAATCACTCTGGGACCCCAAAACAGTGAGTAATAGTCCATGAAACGGGCCAGAATCGGCCCAAACTGACAGTTTTGATGACCGACACGTAAGTGCACCCTAGGGTTCAATAACTATGGAAATCGCTTCGGGACCCCAAAACGATGGGTAATAATCCAAGAAACTGGCCAGAATCAGCCAAAACTGCGAGTGTTGATGACCGACACTTAAACACACACCAGGGTTTGATAATCGTGGAAATCACTCTTGGACCCCAAAACAGTGAGTAATAGTCCATGAAACGGACCAGAATCGGCCAAAACTGCCAGTGTTGATGACCGACACGTAAGCGCACCCTAGGGTTCTATAACTATGGAAATCGCTTCGGGACCCCAAAACGTTGAGTAATAATCCAAGAAACTGGCCAGAATCGGCCAAAACTGCCAGTGTTGATGAACATAACGTAAACGCACCCAGGGTTCGTTAATCGTGGAAATCACTCTGGGACCCCAAAACAGTGAGTAATAGTCCATGAAACGGGCCAGAATTGGCCAAAACTGACAGTTTTGATGACCGACACGTAAGCGCACCCTAGGGTTCAATAACTATGGAAATCGCTTCGGGATCACAAAATGATGGGTAATAATCCAAGAAACTGGCCAGAATCGGCAAAAACTGCGAGTGTTGATGACCGACACTTAAACACACCCCAGGGTTTGTTAATCATGGAAATCACTCTTGGACCCCAAAACAGTGAGTAATTGTCCATGGAACGGACCAGAATCGGCCAAAACTGCCAGTGTTGATGACCGACACGTAAGCGCACCCTAGGGTTCTATAACTATGGAAATCGCTTCGGGACCCCAAAACGTTGAGTTATAATCCAAGAAACTGGCCAGAATCGGCCAAAACTGCGAGTGTTGATGAACATAACGTAAACGCACCCAGGGTTCGTTAATCGTGGAAATCACTCTGGGACCCCAAAACAGTGAGTAATAGTCCATGAAACGGGCCAGAATCGGCCAAAACTGCCAGTGTTGATGACCGACATGTAAGCACACCCTCGGGTTCAATAACTATGGAAATCACTCCGGGACCCCAAAACATTGAGTAATAGTCCATGAAACGGGCCAGAATCGGCCAAAACTGCCAGTGTTGATGACCGACACGTAAGCGCACCCTAGTGTTCTATAACTATGGAAATCGCTTCGGGACCCCAAAACGATGAGTAATAATCCAAGAAACTGGCCAGAATCGGCCAAAACTGTCAGTGTTGATGACCGACACTTAAACGCACCCCAGGATTCGTTAATCGTGGAAATCACTTTGGGACCCCAAAACAGTGAGTAACAGTCCATGAAACGGGCCAGAATCGGCCGAAACTGACAGTTTTGATGACCGACACGTAAGCGCACCCTAGGGTTCAATAACTATGGAAATCGCTTCGGGACCCCCAAAACGATGGGTAATAATCCAAGAAACTGGCCAGAATCGGCCAAAACTGCCAGTGTTGATGACCGACATGTAAGCTCACCCTGGGGTTCAATAACTATGGAAATCACTCCGGGACCCCAAAACATTGAGTAATAGTCCGTGAAACGGGCCAGAATCGGCCAAAACTGCCAGTGTTGATGACCGACACGTAAGCGCACCCTAGTGTTCTATAACTATGGAAATCGCTTCGGGACCCCAAAATGATGAGTAATAATCCAAGAAGCTGGCCAGAATCGGCCAAAACTGTCAGTGTTGATGACCGACACTTAAACGCACCCCAGGATTCGTTAATCGTGGAAATCACTCTGGGACCCCAAAACAGTGAGTAATAGTCCATGAAACGGGCCAGAATCGGCCAAAACTACTAGTTTTGATGACCGACACGTAAGCGTACCCTGGGGTTTAATTACTATGGAAATCGCTTCGGGACCCCAAAACGGTTTGTAATAATCCAAGAAACTGGCTAGAATCGGCCAAAACTGCGAGTGTTGATGACCGACACGTAAGCGCACCCTAGTGTTCTATAACTATGGAAATCGCTTCGGGACCCCAAAACGATGAGTAATAATCCAAGAAACTGGCCAGAATCGGCCAAAACTGTCAGTTTTGATGACCGACATGTAAGCACACCCTGGGGTTCAATAACTATGGAAATCACTCCGGGACCCCAAAACATTGAGTAATAGTCCATGAAACGGGACAGAATCGGCCAAAACTGCCAGTGTTGATGACCGACACGTAAGCGCACCCTAGTGTTCTATAACTATGGAAATCGCTTCGGGACCCCAAAACGATGAGTAATAATCCAAGAAGCTGGCCAGAATCGGCCAAAACTGTCAGTGTTGATGACCGACACTTAAACGCACCCCAGGATTCGTTAATCATGGAAATCACTCCGGGACCCCAAAACAGTGAGTAATAGTCCATGAAACGGGCCAGAATCGGCCCAAACTGACAGTTTTGATGACCGAAACGTAAGTGCACCCTAGGGTTCAATAACTATGGAAATCGCTTCGGGACCCCAAAACGTTGAGTTATAATCCAAGAAACTAGCCAGAATCGGCCAAAACTGTGAGTGTTGATGAACATAACGTAAACGCACCCAGGGTTCGTTAATCGTGGAAATCACTCTGGGACCCCAAAACAGTGAGTAATAGTCCATGAAACGGGCCAGAATCGGCCAAAACTGCCAGTGTTGATGACCGACATGTAAGCACACCCTCGGGTTCAATAACTATGGAAATCACTCCAGGACCCCAAAACATTGAGTAATAGTCCATGAAACGGGCCAGAATCGGCCAAAACTGCCA
Source organism: Triticum timopheevii (assembly GCA_963921465.1). NCBI lineage: Eukaryota > Viridiplantae > Streptophyta > Magnoliopsida > Poales > Poaceae > Triticum > Triticum timopheevii. The sequence goes on from OY997270.1 coordinate 334,003,036, forward strand.
GTGTTGATGACCGACACGTAAGCGCACCCTAGTGTTCTATAACTATGGAAATCGCTTCGGGACCCCAAAATGATGAGTAATAATCCAAGAAGCTGGCCAGAATCGGCCAAAACTGTCAGTGTTGATGACCGACACTTAAACGCACCCCAGGATTCGTTAATCGTGGAAATCACTCTGGGACCCCAAAACAGTGAGTAATAGTCCATGAAACGGGCCAGAATCGGCCAAAACTGCCAGTGTTGATGACCGACATGTAAGCACACCCTCGGGTTCAATAACTATGGAAATCACTCCGGGACCCCAAAACATTGAGTAATAGTCCATGAAACGGGCCAGAATCGGCCAAAACTGCCAGTGTTGATGACCGACATGTAAGCACACCCTCGGGTTCAATAACTATGGAAATCACTCCAGGACCCCAAAACATTGAGTAATAGTCCATGAAACGGGCCAGAATCGGCCAAAACTGCCAGTGTTGATGACCGACACGTAAGCGCACCCTAGTGTTCTATAACTATGGAAATCGCTTCGGGACCCCAAAATGATGAGTAATAATCCAAGAAGCTGGCCAGAATCGGCCAAAACTGTCAGTGTTGATGACCGACACTTAAACGCACCCCAGGATTCCTTAATCGTGGAAATCACTCTGGGACCCCAAAACAGTGAGTAATAGTCCATGAAACGGGCCAGAATCGGCCAAAACTGCCAGTGTTGATGACCGACATGTAAGCACACCCTCGGGTTCAATAACTATGGAAATCACTCCGGGACCCCAAAACATTGAGTAATAGTCCATGAAACGGGCCAGAATCGGCCAAAACTGCCAGTGTTGATGACCGACACGTAAGCGCACCCTAGTGTTCTATAACTATGGAAATCGCTTCGGGACCCCAAAACGATGAGTAATAATCCAAGAAACTGGCCAGAATCGGCCAAAACTGTCAGTTTTGATGACCGACATGTAAGCACACCCTGGGGTTGAATAACTATGGAAATCACTCCGGGACCCCAAAACATTGAGTAATAGTCCATGAAACGGGACAGAATCGGCCAAAACTGCCAGTGTTGATGACCGACACGTAAGCGCACCCTAGTGTTCTATAACTATGGAAATCGCTTCGGGACCCCAAAACGATGAGTAATAATCCAAGAAGCTGGCCAGAATCGGCCAAAACTGTCAGTGTTGATGACCGACACTTAAACGCACCTCAGGATTCGTTAATCGTGGAAATCACTCTGGGACCCCAAAACAGTGAGTAATAGTCCATGAAACGGGCCAGAATCGGCCCAAACTGACAGTTTTGATGACCGACACGTAAGTGCACCCTAGGGTTCAATAACTATGGAAATCGCTTCGGGACCCCAAAACGATGGGTAATAATCCAAGAAACTGGCCAGAATCAGCCAAAACTGCGAGTGTTGATGACCGACACTTAAACACACACCAGGGTTTGATAATCGTGGAAATCACTCTTGGACCCCAAAACAGTGAGTAATAGTCCATGAAACGGACCAGAATCGGCCAAAACTGCCAGTGTTGATGACCGACACGTAAGCGCACCCTAGGGTTCTATAACTATGGAAATCGCTTCGGGACCCCAAAACGTTGAGTAATAATCCAAGAAACTGGCCAGAATCGGCCAAAACTGCCAGTGTTGATGAACATAACGTAAACGCACCCAGGGTTCGTTAATCGTGGAAATCACTCTGGGACCCCAAAACAGTGAGTAATAGTCCATGAAACGGGCCAGAATTGGCCAAAACTGACAGTTTTGATGACCGACACGTAAGCGCACCCTAGGGTTCAATAACTATGGAAATCGCTTCGGGATCACAAAATGATGGGTAATAATCCAAGAAACTGGCCAGAATCGGCAAAAACTGCGAGTGTTGATGACCGACACTTAAACACACCCCAGGGTTTGTTAATCATGGAAATCACTCTTGGACCCCAAAACAGTGAGTAATTGTCCATGGAACGGACCAGAATCGGCCAAAACTGCCAGTGTTGATGACCGACACGTAAGCGCACCCTAGGGTTCTATAACTATGGAAATCGCTTCGGGACCCCAAAACGTTGAGTTATAATCCAAGAAACTGGCCAGAATCGGCCAAAACTGCGAGTGTTGATGAACATAACGTAAACGCACCCAGGGTTCGTTAATCGTGGAAATCACTCTGGGACCCCAAAACAGTGAGTAATAGTCCATGAAACGGGCCAGAATCGGCCAAAACTGCCAGTGTTGATGACCGACATGTAAGCACACCCTCGGGTTCAATAACTATGGAAATCACTCCGGGACCCCAAAACATTGAGTAATAGTCCATGAAACGGGCCAGAATCGGCCAAAACTGCCAGTGTTGATGACCGACACGTAAGCGCACCCTAGTGTTCTATAACTATGGAAATCGCTTCGGGACCCCAAAACGATGAGTAATAATCCAAGAAACTGGCCAGAATCGGCCAAAACTGTCAGTGTTGATGACCGACACTTAAACGCACCCCAGGATTCGTTAATCGTGGAAATCACTTTGGGACCCCAAAACAGTGAGTAACAGTCCATGAAACGGGCCAGAATCGGCCGAAACTGACAGTTTTGATGACCGACACGTAAGCGCACCCTAGGGTTCAATAACTATGGAAATCGCTTCGGGACCCCAAAACGATGGGTAATAATCCAAGAAACTGGCCAGAATCGGCCAAAACTGCCAGTGTTGATGACCGACATGTAAGCTCACCCTGGGGTTCAATAACTATGGAAATCACTCCGGGACCCCAAAACATTGAGTAATAGTCCGTGAAACGGGCCAGAATCGGCCAAAACTGCCAGTGTTGATGACCGACACGTAAGCGCACCCTAGTGTTCTATAACTATGGAAATCGCTTCGGGACCCCAAAATGATGAGTAATAATCCAAGAAGCTGGCCAGAATCGGCCAAAACTGTCAGTGTTGATGACCGACACTTAAACGCACCCCAGGATTCGTTAATCGTGGAAATCACTCTGGGACCCCAAAACAGTGAGTAATAGTCCATGAAACGGGCCAGAATCGGCCAAAACTACTAGTTTTGATGACCGACACGTAAGCGTACCCTGGGGTTTAATTACTATGGAAATCGCTTCGGGACCCCAAAACGGTTTGTAATAATCCAAGAAACTGGCTAGAATCGGCCAAAACTGCGAGTGTTGATGACCGACACGTAAGCGCACCCTAGTGTTCTATAACTATGGAAATCGCTTCGGGACCCCAAAACGATGAGTAATAATCCAAGAAACTGGCCAGAATCGGCCAAAACTGTCAGTTTTGATGACCGACATGTAAGCACACCCTGGGGTTCAATAACTATGGAAATCACTCCGGGACCCCAAAACATTGAGTAATAGTCCATGAAACGGGACAGAATCGGCCAAAACTGCCAGTGTTGATGACCGACACGTAAGCGCACCCTAGTGTTCTATAACTATGGAAATCGCTTCGGGACCCCAAAACGATGAGTAATAATCCAAGAAGCTGGCCAGAATCGGCCAAAACTGTCAGTGTTGATGACCGACACTTAAACGCACCCCAGGATTCGTTAATCATGGAAATCACTCCGGGACCCCAAAACAGTGAGTAATAGTCCATGAAACGGGCCAGAATCGGCCCAAACTGACAGTTTTGATGACCGAAACGTAAGTGCACCCTAGGGTTCAATAACTATGGAAATCGCTTCGGGACCCCAAAACGTTGAGTTATAATCCAAGAAACTAGCCAGAATCGGCCAAAACTGTGAGTGTTGATGAACATAACGTAAACGCACCCAGGGTTCGTTAATCGTGGAAATCACTCTGGGACCCCAAAACAGTGAGTAATAGTCCATGAAACGGGCCAGAATCGGCCAAAACTGCCAGTGTTGATGACCGACATGTAAGCACACCCTCGGGTTCAATAACTATGGAAATCACTCCAGGACCCCAAAACATTGAGTAATAGTCCATGAAACGGGCCAGAATCGGCCAAAACTGCCAGTGTTGATGACCGACACGTAAGCGCACCCTAGTGTTCTATAACTATGGAAATCGCTTCGGGACCCCAAAATGATGAGTAATAATCCAAGAAGCTGGCCAGAATCGGCCAAAACTGTCAGTGTTGATGACCGACACTTAAACGCACCCCAGGATTCGTTAATCGTGGAAATCACTCTGGGACCCCAAAACAGTGAGTAATAGTCCATGAAACGGGCCAGAATCGGCCAAAACTGCCAGTGTTGATGACCGACATGTAAGCACACCCTCGGGTTCAATAACTATGGAAATCACTCCGGGACCCCAAAACATTGAGTAATAGTCCATGAAACGGGCCAGAATCGGCCAAAACTGCCAGTGTTGATGACCGACACGTAAGCGCACCCTAGTGTTCTATAACTATGGAAATCGCTTCGGGACCCCAAAACGATGAGTAATAATCCAAGAAACTGGCCAGAATCGGCCAAAACTGTCAGTTTTGATGACCGACATGTAAGCACACCCTGGGGTTCAATAACTATGGAAATCACTCCGGGACCCCAAAACATTGAGTAATAGTCCATGAAACGGGACAGAATCGGCCAAAACTGCCAGTGTTGATGACCGACACGTAAGCGCACCCTAGTGTTCTATAACTATGGAAATCGCTTCGGGACCCCAAAACGATGAGTAATAATCCAAGAAGCTGGCCAGAATCGGCCAAAACTGTCAGTGTTGATGACCGACACTTAAACGCACCCCAGGATTCGTTAATCGTGGAAATCACTCTGGTACCCCAAAACAGTGAGTAATAGTCCATGAAACGGGCCAGAATCGGCCCAAACTGACAGTTTTGATGACCGACACGTAAGTGCACCCTAGGGTTCAATAACTATGGAAATCGCTTCGGGACCCCAAAACGATGGGTAATAATCCAAGAAACTGGCCAGAATCAGCCAAAACTGCGAGTGTTGATGACCGACACTTAAACACACACCAGGGTTTGATAATCGTGGAAATCACTCTTGGACCCCAAAACAGTGAGTAATAGTCCATGAAACGGACCAGAATCGGCCAAAACTGCCAGTGTTGATGACCGACACGTAAGCGCACCCTAGGGTTCTATAACTATGGAAATCGCTTCGGGACCCCAAAACGTTGAGTAATAATCCAAGAAACTGGCCAGAATCGGCCAAAACTGCCAGTGTTGATGAACATAACGTAAACGCACCCAGGGTTCGTTAATCGTGGAAATCACTCTGGGACCCCAAAACAGTGAGTAATAGTCCATGAAACGGGCCAGAATTGGCCAAAACTGACAGTTTTGATGACCGACACGTAAGCGCACCCTAGGGTTCAATAACTATGGAAATCGCTTCGGGATCACAAAATGATGGGTAATAATCCAAGAAACTGGCCAGAATCGGCAAAAACTGCGAGTGTTGATGACCGACACTTAAACACACCCCAGGGTTTGTTAATCATGGAAATCACTCTTGGACCCCAAAACAGTGAGTAATTGTCCATGGAACGGACCAGAATCGGCCAAAACTGCCAGTGTTGATGACCGACACGTAAGCGCACCCTAGGGTTCTATAACTATGGAAATCGCTTCGGGACCCCAAAACGTTGAGTTATAATCCAAGAAACTGGCCAGAATCGGCCAAAACTGCGAGTGTTGATGAACATAACGTAAACGCACCCAGGGTTCGTTAATCGTGGAAATCACTCTGGGACCCCAAAACAGTGAGTAATAGTCCATGAAACGGGCCAGAATCGGCCAAAACTGCCAGTGTTGATGACCGACATGTAAGCACACCCTCGGGTTCAATAACTATGGAAATCACTCCGGGACCCCAAAACATTGAGTAATAGTCCATGAAACGGGCCAGAATCGGCCAAAACTGCCAGTGTTGATGACCGACACGTAAGCGCACCCTAGTGTTCTATAACTATGGAAATCGCTTCGGGACCCCAAAACGATGAGTAATAATCCAAGAAACTGGCCAGAATCGGCCAAAACTGTCAGTGTTGATGACCGACACTTAAACGCACCCCAGGATTCGTTAATCGTGGAAATCACTTTGGGACCCCAAAACAGTGAGTAACAGTCCATGAAACGGGCCAGAATCGGCCGAAACTGACAGTTTTGATGACCGACACGTAAGCGCACCCTAGGGTTCAATAACTATGGAAATCGCTTCGGGACCCCAAAACGATGGGTAATAATCCAAGAAACTGGCCAGAATCGGCCAAAACTGCCAGTGTTGATGACCGACATGTAAGCTCACCCTGGGGTTCAATAACTATGGAAATCACTCCGGGACCCCAAAACATTGAGTAATAGTCCGTGAAACGGGCCAGAATCGGCCAAAACTGCCAGTGTTGATGACCGACACGTAAGCGCACCCTAGTGTTCTATAACTATGGAAATCGCTTCGGGACCCCAAAATGATGAGTAATAATCCAAGAAGCTGGCCAGAATCGGCCAAAACTGTCAGTGTTGATGACCGACACTTAAACGCACCCCAGGATTCGTTAATCGTGGAAATCACTCTGGGACCCCAAAACAGTGAGTAATAGTCCATGAAACGGGCCAGAATCGGCCAAAACTACTAGTTTTGATGACCGACACGTAAGCGTACCCTGGGGTTTAATTACTATGGAAATCGCTTCGGGACCCCAAAACGGTTTGTAATAATCCAAGAAACTGGCTAGAATCGGCCAAAACTGCGAGTGTTGATGACCGACACGTAAGCGCACCCTAGTGTTCTATAACTATGGAAATCGCTTCGGGACCCCAAAACGATGAGTAATAATCCAAGAAACTGGCCAGAATCGGCCAAAACTGTCAGTTTTGATGACCGACATGTAAGCACACCCTGGGGTTCAATAACTATGGAAATCACTCCGGGACCCCAAAACATTGAGTAATAGTCCATGAAACGGGACAGAATCGGCCAAAACTGCCAGTGTTGATGACCGACACGTAAGCGCACCCTAGTGTTCTATAACTATGGAAATCGCTTCGGGACCCCAAAACGATGAGTAATAATCCAAGAAGCTGGCCAGAATCGGCCAAAACTGTCAGTGTTGATGACCGACACTTAAACGCACCCCAGGATTCGTTAATCATGGAAATCACTCCGGGACCCCAAAACAGTGAGTAATAGTCCATGAAACGGGCCAGAATCGGCCCAAACTGACAGTTTTGATGACCGAAACGTAAGTGCACCCTAGGGTTCAATAACTATGGAAATCGCTTCGGGACCCCAAAACGATGGGTAATAATCCAAGAAACTGGCCAGAATCGGCCAAAACTGCGAGTGTTGATGACCGACACTTAAACACACACCAGGGTTTGATAATCGTGGAAATCACTCTTGGACCCCAAAACAGTGAGTAATAGTCCATGAAACGGACCAGAATCGGCAAAAACTGCCAGTGTTGATGACCGACACGTAAGCGCACCCTAGGGTTCTATAACTATGGAAATCGCTTCGGGACCCCAAAACGTTGAGTAATAATCCAAGAAACTGGCCAGAATCGGCCAAAACTGCCAGTGTTGATGAACATAACGTAAACGCACCCAGGGTTCGTTAATCGTGGAAATCACTCTGGGACCCCAAAACAGTGAGTAATACTCCATGAAACGGGCCAGAATTGGCCAAAACTGACAGTTTTGATGACCGACACGTAAGCGCACCCTAGGGTTCAATAACTATGGAAATCGCTTCGGGATCACAAAATGATGGGTAATAATCCAAGAAACTGGCCAGAATCGGCAAAAACTGCGAGTGTTGATGACCGACACTTAAACACACCCCAGGATTTGTTAATCATGGAAATCACTCTTGGACCCCAAAACAGTGAGTAATTGTCCATGGAACGGACCAGAATCGGCCAAAACTGCCAGTGTTGATGACCGACACGTAAGCGCACCCTAGGGTTCTATAACTATGGAAATCGCTTCGGGACCCCAAAACGTTGAGTTATAATCCAAGAAACTAGCCAGAATCGGCCAAAACTGCGAGTGTTGATGAACATAACGTAAACGCACCCAGGGTTCGTTAATCGTGGAAATCACTCTGGGACCCCAAAACAGTGAGTAATAGTCCATGAAACGGGCCAGAATCGGCCAAAACTGCCAGTGTTGATGACCGACATGTAAGCACACCCTCGGGTTCAATAACTATGGAAATCACTCCAGGACCCCAAAACATTGAGTAATAGTCCATGAAACGGGCCAGAATCGGCCAAAACTGCCAGTGTTGATGACCGACACGTAAGCGCACCCTAGTGTTCTATAACTATGGAAATCGCTTCGGGACCCCAAAACGATGAGTAATAATCCAAGAAACTGGCCAGAATCGGCCAAAACTGTCAGTTTTGATGACCGACATGTAAGCACACCCTGGGGTTCAATAACTATGGAAATCACTCCGGGACCCCAAAACATTGAGTAATAGTCCATGAAACGGGACAGAATCGGCCAAAACTGCCAGTGTTGATGACCGACACGTAAGCACACCCTAGTGTTCTATAACTATGGAAATCGCTTCGGGACCCCAAAACGATGAGTAATAATCCAAGAAGCTGGCCAGAATCGGCCAAAACTGTCAGTGTTGATGACCGACACTTAAACGCACCCCAGGATTCGTTAATCATGGAAATCACTCCGGGACCCCAAAACAGTGAGTAATAGTCCATGAAACGGGCCAGAATCGGCCCAAACTGACAGTTTTGATGACCGAAACGTAAGCACACCCTAGGGTTCAATAACTAGGGAAATCGCTTCGGGACCCCAAAACGATGGGTAATAATCCAAGAAACTGGCCAGAATCGGCCAAAACTGCGAGTGTTGATGACCGACACTTAAACACACACCAGGGTTTGATAATCGTGGAAATCACTCTTGGACCCCAAAACAGTGAGTAATAGTCCATGAAACGGACCAGAATCGGCAAAAACTGCCAGTGTTGATGACCGACACGTAAGCGCACCCTAGGGTTCTATAACTATGGAAATCGCTTCGGGACCCCAAAACGTTGAGTAATAATCCAAGAAACTGGCCAGAATCGGCCAAAACTGCCAATGTTGATGAACATAACGTAAACGCACCCAGGGTTCGTTAATCGTGGAAATCACTCTGGGACCCCAAAACAGTGAGTAATACTCCATGAAACGGGCCAGAATTGGCCAAAACTGACAGTTTTGATGACCGACACGTAAGCGCACCCTAGGGTTCAATAACTATGGAAATCGCTTCGGGATCACAAAATGATGGGTAATAATCCAAGAAACTGGCCAGAATCGGCAAAAACTGCGAGTGTTGATGACCGACACTTAAACACACCCCAGGATTTGTTAATCATGGAAATCACTCTTGGACCCCAAAACAGTGAGTAATTGTCCATGGAACGGACCAGAATCGGCCAAAACTGCCAGTGTTGATGACCGACACGTAAGCGCACCCTAGGGTTCTATAACTATGGAAATCGCTTCGGGACCCCAAAACGTTGAGTTATAATCCAAGAAACTAGCCAGAATCGGCCAAAACTGCGAGTGTTGATGAACATAACGTAAACGCACCCAGGGTTCGTTAATCGTGGAAATCACTCTGGGACCCCAAAACAGTGAGTAATAGTCCATGAAACGGGCCAGAATCGGCCAAAACTGCCAGTGTTGATGACCGACATGTAAGCACACCCTCGGGTTCAATAACTATGGAAATCACTCCAGGACCCCAAAACATTGAGTAATAGTCCATGAAACGGGCCAGAATCGGCCAAAACTGCCAGTGTTGATGACCGACACGTAAGCGCACCCGAGTGTTCTATAACTATGGAAATCGCTTCGGGACCCCAAAACGATGAGTAATAATCCAAGAAACTGGCCAGAATCGGCCAAAACTGTCAGTGTTGATGACCGACACTTAAACGCACCCCAGGATTCGTTAATCGTGGAAATCACTCTGGGACCCCAAAACAGTGAGTAATAGTCCATGAAACGGGCCAGAATCGGCCAAAACTGACAGTTTTGATGACCGACACGTAAGCGCACCCTAGGGTTCAATAACTATGGAAATCACTTCGAGACCCCAAAACGATGGGTAATAATCCAAGAAACTGGCCAGAATCGGCCAAAACTGTCAGTGTTGATAACCGACACTTAAACGCACCCCAGGATTCGTTAACCGTGGAAATCACTCTGGGACCCCAAAACAGTGAGTAATAGTCCATGAAACAGGCCAGAATCGGCCAAAACTGCCAGTGTTGATGACCGACACGTAAGCGCACCCTAGGGTTCTATAACTATGGAAATCGCTTCGGGACCCCAAAACGTTGAGTAATAATCCAAGAAACTGGCCAGAATCGGCCAAAACTACGAGTGTTGATGAACATAACGTAAACGCACCCAGGGTTCGTTAATCGTGGAAATCACTCTGGGACCCCAAAACAGTGAGTAATAGTCCATGAAACGGGCCAGAATCGGCCAAAACTGACAGTTTTGATGACCGACACGTAAGCGCACCCTAGGGTTCAATAACTATGGAAATCACTTCGAGACCCCAAAACGATGGGTAATAATCCAAGAAACTGGCCAGAATCGGCCAAAATTGTCAGTGTTGATGACCGACACTTAAACGCACCCCAGGATTCGTTAACCGTGGAAATCACTCTGGGACCCCAAAACAGTGAGTAATAGTCCATGAAACGGGCCAGAATCGGCCAAAACCGACAGTTTTGATGACCGACACGTAAGCGCACCCTAGGGTTCAATAACTGTGGAAATCACTTCGGGACCCCAAAACGATGAGTAATAATCCAAGAAACTGGCCAGAATCGGCCAAAACTGTCAGTGTTGATGACCGACACTTAAACGCACCCCAGGATTCGTTAATCGTGGAAATCACTCTGGGACCCCAAAACAGTGAGTAATAGTCCATGAAACGGGCCAGAATCGGCCCAAACTACTAGTTTTGATGACCGACACGTAAGCGCACCCTAGGGTTCAATAACTATGGAAATCGCTTCGGGACCCCAAAACGATGGGTAATAATCCAAGAAACTGGCCAGAATCGGCCAAAACTGCGAGTGTTGATGACCGACACTTAAACACTCCCCAGGGTTTGTTAATCGTGGAAATCACTCTTGGACCCCAAAACAGTGAGTAATAGTCCATGAAACAGACCAGAATCGGCCAAAACTACTAGTTTTGATGACCGACACATAAGCGCACCCTAGGGTTCAATAACTATGGAAATCGCTTCGGGACCCCAAAACGATGATTAATAATCCAAAAAACTGGCGAGAATCGGCCAAAACTGTCAGTGTTGATGACCGACACTTAAACGCACCCCAGGATTCATTTATCGTGGAAATCACTCTGGGACCCCAAAACAGTGAGTAATAGTCCATGAAACGGGCCAGAATCGGCCAAAACTGACAGTTTTGATGACCGACAAGTAAGCGTACCCTAGGGTTCAATAACTATGGAAATCGCTTCGGGACCCCAAAACGATGGGTAATAATCCAAGAAACTGGCCAGAATCGGCCAAAACTGTCAGTGTTGATGACCGACACTTAAACGCACCCCAGGATTCGTTAATCGTGGAAATCACTCTGGGACCCCAAAACAGTGAGTAATAGTCCATGAAACGGGCCAGAATCGGCCAAAACTACTAGTTTTGATGACCGACACGTAAGCGTACCCTGGGGTTCAATTACTATGGAAATCGCTTCGGGACCCCAAAACGGTGAGTAATAATCCAAGAAACTGGCTAGAATCGGCCAAAACTGCCAGTGTTGATGACCGACATGTAAGCGCACCCTAGTGTTCTATAACTATGGAAATCGCTTCGGCACCCCAAAACGATGAGTAATAATCCAAGAAACTGGCCAGAATCGGCCAAAACTGTCAGTGTTGATAACCGACACTTAAACGCACCCCAGGATTCGTTAATCGTGGAAATCACTCTGGGACCCCAAAACAGTGAGTAATAGTCCATGAAACGGGCCAGAATCGGCCAAAACTGACAGTTTTGATGACCGACACGTAAGCGCACCCTAGGGTTCAATAACTATGGAAATCGCTTCGGGACCACAAAATGATGGGTAATAATCCAAGAAACTGGCCAGAATCGGCCAAAACTGCGAGTGTTGATGACCGACACTTAAACACACCCCAGGGTTTGTTAATCGTGGAAATCACTCTTGGACCCCAAAACAGTGAGTAATTGTCCATGAAACGGACCAGAATCGGCCAAAACTGCCAGTGTTGATGACCGACACGTAAGCGCACCCTAGGGTTCTATAACTATGGAAATCGCTTCGGGACCCCAAAACGTTGAGTAATAATCCAAGAAACTGGCCAGAATCGGCCAAAACTGCGAGTGTTGATGAACATAACGTAAACGCACCCAGGGTTCGTTAATCGTGGAAATCACTCTGGGACCCCAAAACAGTGAGTAATAGTCCATGAAACGGGCCAGAATCGGCCAAAACTGCCAGTGTTGATGACCGACATGTAAGCACACCCTCGGGTTCAATAACTATGGAAATCACTCCGGGACCCCAAAACATTGAGTAATAGTCCATGAAACGGGCCAGAATCGGCCAAAACTGCCAGTGTTGATGACCGACACGTAAGCGCACCCTAGTGTTCTATAACTATGGAAATCGCTTCGGGACCCCAAAACGATGAGTAATAATCCAAGAAACTGGCCAGAATCGGCCAAAACTGTCAGTGTTGATGACCGACACTTAAACGCACCCCAGGATTCGTTAATCGTGGAAATCACTTTGGGACCCCAAAACAGTGAGTAACAGTCCATGAAACGGGCCAGAATCGGCCAAAACTGACTGTTTTGATGACCGACACGTAAGCGCACCCTAGGGTTCAATAACTATGGAAATCGCTTCGGGACCCCAAAACGATGGGTAATAATCCAAGAAACTGGCCAGAATCGGCCAAAACTGCCAGTGTTGATGACCGACATGTAAGCTCACCCTGGGGTTCAATAACTATGGAAATCACTCCGGGACCCCAAAACATTGAGTAATAGTCCGTGAAACGGGCCAGAATCGGCCAAAACTGCCAGTGTTGATGACCGGCATGTAAGCGCACCCTAGTGTTCTATAACTATGGAAATCGCTTCGGGACCCCAAAATGATGAGTAATAATCCAAGAAGCTGGCCAGAATCGGCCAAAACTGTCAGTGTTGATGACCGACACTTAAACGCACCCCAGGATTCGTTAATCGTGGAAATCACTCTGGGACCCCAAAACAGTGAGTAATAGTCCATGAAACGGGCCAGAATCGGCCAAAACTACTAGTTTTGATGACCGACACGTAAGCGTACCCTGGGGTTTAATTACTATGGAAATCGCTTCGGGACCCCAAAACGGTGAGTAATAATCCAAGAAACTGGCTAGAATCGGCCAAAACTGCGAGTGTTGATGACCGACACGTAAGCGCACCCTAGTGTTCTATAACTATGGAAATCGCTTCGGGACCCCAAAACGATGAGTAATAATCCAAGAAACTGGCCAGAATCGGCCAAAACTGTCAGTTTTGATGACCGACATGTAAGCACACCCTGGGGTTCAATAACTATGGAAATCACTCCGGGACCCCAAAACATTTAGTAATAGTCCATGAAACGGGACAGAATCGGCCAAAACTGCCAGTGTTGATGACCGACACGTAAGCGCACCCTAGTGTTCTATAACTATGGAAATCGCTTCGGGACCCCAAAACAATGAGTAATAATCCAAGAAGCTGGCCAGAATCGGCCAAAACTGTCAGTGTTGATGACCGACACTTAAACGCACCCCAGGATTCGTTAATCGTGGAAATCACTCTGGGACCCAAAACAGTGAGTAATAGTCCATGAAACGGGCCAGAATCGGCCCAAACTGACAGTTTTGATGACCGACACGTAAGTGCACCCTAGGGTTCAATAACTATGGAAATCGCTTCGGGACCCCAAAACGATGGGTAATAATCCAAGAAACTGGCCAGAATCGGCCAAAACTGCGAGTGTTGATGACCGACACTTAAACACACACCAGGGTTTGATAATCGTGGAAATCACTCTTGGACCCCAAAACAGTGAGTAATAGTCCATGAAACGGACCAGAATCGGCCAAAACTGCCAGTGTTGATGACCGACACGTAAGCGCACCCTAGGGTTCTATAACTATGGAAATCGCTTCGGGACCCCAAAACGTTGAGTATTAATCCAAGAAACTGGCCAGAATCGGCCAAAACTGCCAGTGTTGATGAACATAACGTAAACGCACCCAGGGTTCGTTAATCGTGGAAATCACTCTGGGACCCCAAAACAGTGAGTAATAGTCCATGAAACGGGCCAGAATTGGCCAAAACTGACAGTTTTGATGACCGACACGTAAGCGCACCCTAGGGTTCAATAACTATGGAAATCGCTTCGGGATCACAAATTGATGGGTAATAATCCAAGAAACTGGCCAGAATTGGCAAAAACTGCGAGTGTTGATGACCGACACTTAAACACACCCCAGGGTTTGTTAATCATGGAAATCACTCTTGGACCCCAAAACAGTGAGTAATTGTCCATGGAACGGACCAGAATCGGCCAAAACTGCCAGTGTTGATGACCGACACGTAAGCGCACCCTAGGGTTCTATAACTATGGAAATCGCTTCGGGACCCCAAAACGTTGAGTAATAATCCAAGAAACTGGCCAGAATCGGCCAAAACTGCGAGTGTTGATGAACATAACGTAAACGCACCCAGGGTTCGTTAATCGTGGAAATCACTCTGGGACCCCAAAACAGTGAGTAATAGTCCATGAAACGGGCCAGAATCGGCCAAAACTGCCAGTGTTGATGACTGACATGTAAGCACACCCTCGGGTTCAATAACTATGGAAATCACTCCGGGACCCCAAAACATTGAGTAATAGTCCATGAAACGGGCCAGAATCGGCCAAAACTGCCAGTGTTGATGACCGACACGTAAGCGCACCCGAGTGTTCTATAACTATGGAAATTGCTTCGGGACCCCAAAACGATGAGTAATAATCCAAGAAACTGGCCAGAATCGGCCAAAACTGTCAGTGTTGATGACCGACACTTAAACGCACCCCAGGATTCGTTAATCGTGGAAATCACTCTGGGACCCCAAAACAGTGAGTAATAGTCCATGAAACGGGCCAGAATCGGCCAAAACTGACAGTTTTGATGACCGACACGTAAGCGCACCCTAGGGTTCAATAACTATGGAAATCACTTCGAGGCCCCAAAACGATGGGTAATAATCCAAGAAACTGGCCAGAATCGGCCAAAACTGTCAGTGTTGATAACCGACACTTAAACGCACCCCAGGATTCGTTAACCGTGGAAATCACTTTGGGACCCCAAAACAGTGAGTAATAGTCCATGAAACAGGCCAGAATCGGCCAAAACTGCCAGTGTTGATGACCGACACGTAAGCGCACCCTAGGGTTCTATAACTATGGAAATCGCTTCGGGACCCCAAAACGTTGAGTAATAATCCAAGAAACTGGCCAGAATCGGCCAAAACTACGAGTGTTGATGAACATAACGTAAACGCACCCAGGGTTCGTTAATCGTGGAAATCACTCTGGGACCCCAAAACAGTGAGTAATTGTCCATGAAACGGGCCAGAATCGGCCAAAACTGACAGTTTTGATGACCGACACGTAAGCGCACCCTAGGGTTCAATAACTATGGAAATCACTTCGAGACCCCAAAACGATGGGTAATAATCCAAGAAACTGGCCAGAATCGACCAAAACTGTCAGTGTTGATAACCGACACTTAAACGCACCCCAGGATTCGTTAACCGTGGAAATCACTCTGGGACCCCAAAACATTGAGTAATAGTCCATGAAACGGGCCAGAATCGGCCAAAACTGCCAGTGTTGATGACCGACACGTAAG
Organism: Triticum timopheevii; assembly: GCA_963921465.1. Lineage (NCBI taxonomy): Eukaryota > Viridiplantae > Streptophyta > Magnoliopsida > Poales > Poaceae > Triticum > Triticum timopheevii. The sequence continues at coordinate 334,018,973 of OY997270.1, forward strand.
CGCACCCTAGTGTTCTATAACTATGGAAATCGCTTCGGGACCCCAAAACGATGAGTAATAATCCAAGAAACTGGCCAGAATCGGCCAAAACTGTCAGTGTTGATGACCGACACTTAAACGCACCCCAGGATTCGTTAATCGTGGAAATCACTTTGGGACCCCAAAACAGTGAGTAACAGTCCATGAAACGGGCCAGAATCGGCCAAAATTGACGGTTTTGATGACCGACACGTAAGCGCACCCTAGGGTTCAATAACTATGGAAATCGCTTCGGGACCCCAAAACGATGGGTAATAATCCAAGAAACTGGCCAGAATCGGCCAAAACTGCCAGTGTTGATGACCGACATGTAAGCTCACCCTGGGGTTCAATAACTATGGAAATCACTCCGGGACCCCAAAACATTGAGTAATAGTCCGTGAAACGGGCCAGAATCGGCCAAAACTGCCAGTGTTGATGACCGACACGTAAGCGCACCCTAGTGTTCTATAACTATGGAAATCGCTTCGGGACCCCAAAATGATGAGTAATAATCCAAGAAGCTAGCCAGAATCGGCCAAAACTGTCAGTGTTGATGACCGACACTTAAACGCACCCCAGGATTCGTTAATCGTGGAAATCACTCTGGGACCCCAAAACAGTGAGTAATAGTCCATGAAACGGGCCAGAATCGGCCAAAACTACTAGTTTTGATGACCGACACGTAAGCGTACCCTGGGGTTTAATTACTATGGAAATCGCTTCGGGACCCCAAAACGGTGAGTAATAATCCAAGAAACTGGCTAGAATCGGCCAAAACTGCGAGTGTTGATGACCGACACGTAAGCGCACCCTAGTGTTCTATAACTATGGAAATCGCTTCGGGACCCCAAAACGATGAGTAATAATCCAAGAAACTGGCCAGAATCGGCCAAAACTGTCAGTTTTGATGACCGACATGTAAGCACACCCTGGGGTTCAATAACTATGGAAATCACTCCGGGACCCCAAAACATTGAGTAATAGTCCATGAAACGGGACAGAATCGGCCAAAACTGCCAGTGTTGATGACCGACACGTAAGCGCACCCTAGTGTTCTATAACTATGGAAATCGCTTCGGGACCCCAAAACGATGAGTAATAATCCAAGAAGCTGGCCAGAATCGGCCAAAACTGTCAGTGTTGATGACCGACACTTAAACGCACCCCAGGATTCGTTAATCGTGGAAATCACTCTGGGACCCCAAAACAGTGAGTAATAGTCCATGAAACGGGCCAGAATCGGCCCAAACTGACAGTTTTGATGACCGACACGTAAGTGCACCCTAGGGTTCAATAACTATGGAAATCGCTTCGGGACCCCAAAACGATGGGTAATAATCCAAGAAACTGGCCAGAATCGGCCAAAACTGCCAGTGTTGATGAACATAACGTAAACGCACCCAGGGTTCGTTAATCGTGGAAATCACTCTGGGACCCCAAAACAGTGAGTAATAGTCCATGAAACGGGCCAGAATTGGCCAAAACTGACAGTTTTGATGACCGACACGTAAGCGCACCCTAGGGTTCAATAACTATGGAAATCGCTTCGGGATCACAAAATGATGGGTAATAATCCAAGAAACTGGCCAGAATCGGCAAAAACTGCGAGTGTTGATGACCGACACTTAAACACACCCCAGGGTTTGTTAATCATGGAAATCACTCTTGGACCCCAAAACAGTGAGTAATTGTCCATGGAACGGACCAGAATCGGCCAAAACTGCCAGTGTTGATGACCGACACGTAAGCGCACCCTAGGGTTCTATAACTATGGAAATCGCTTCGGGACCCCAAAACGTTGAGTAATAATCCAAGAAACTGGCCAGAATCGGCCAAAACTGCGAGTGTTGATGAACATAACGTAAACGCACCCAGGGTTCGTTAATCGTGGAAATCACTCTGGGACCCCAAAACAGTGAGTAATAGTCCATGAAACGGGCTAGAATCGGCCAAAACTGCCAGTGTTGATGACCGACATGTAAGCACACCCTCGGGTTCAATAACTATGGAAATCACTCCGGGACCCCAAAACATTGAGTAATAGTCCATGAAACGGGCCAGAATCGGCCAAAACTGCCAGTGTTGATGACCGACACGTAAGCGCACCCGAGTGTTCTATAACTATGGAAATCGCTTCGGGACCCCAAAACGATGAGTAATAATCCAAGAAACTGGCCAGAATCGGCCAAAACTGTCAGTGTTGATGACCGACACTTAAACGCACCCCAGGATTCGTTAATCGTGGAAATCACTCTGGGACCCCAAAACAGTGAGTAATAGTCCATGAAACGGGCCAGAATCGGCCAAAACTGACAGTTTTGATGACCGACACGTAAGCGCACCCTAGGGTTCAATAACTATGGAAATCACTTCGAGACCCCAAAACGATGGGTAATAATCCAAGAAACTGGCCAGAATCGGCCAAAACTGTCAGTGTTGATAACCGACACTTAAACGCACCCCAGGATTCGTTAACCGTGGAAATCACTCTGGGACCCCAAAACAGTGAGTAACAGTCCATGAAACAGGCCAGAATCGGCCAAAACTGCCAGTGTTGATGACCGACACGTAAGCGCACCCTAGGGTTCTATAACTATGGAAATCGCTTCGGGACCCCAAAACGTTGAGTAATAATCCAAGAAACTGGCCAGAATCGGCCAAAACTACGAGTGTTGATGAACATAACGTAAACGCACCCAGGGTTCGTTAATCGTGGAAATCACTCTGGGACCCCAAAACAGTGAGTAATAGTCCATGAAACGGGCCAGAATCGGCCAAAACTGACAGTTTTGATGACCGACACGTAAGCGCACCCTAGGGTTCAATAACTATGGAAATCACTTCGAGACCCCAAAACGATGGGTAATAATCCAAGAAACTGGCCAGAATCGACCAAAACTGTCAGTGTTGATAACCGACACTTAAGCGCACCCCAGGATTCGTTAACCGTGGAAATCACTTTGGGACCCCAAAACAGTGAGTAATAGTCCATGAAACAGGCCAGAATCGGCCAAAACTGCCAGTGTTGATGACCGACACGTAAGCGCACCCTAGGGTTCTATAACTATGGAAATCGCTTCGGGACCCCAAAACGTTGAGTAATAACCCAAGAAACTGGCCAGAATCGGCCAAAACTACGAGTGTTGATGAACATAACGTAAACGCACCCAGGGTTCGTTAATCGTGGAAATCACTCTGGGACCCCAAAACAGTGAGTAATTGTCCATGAAACGGGCCAGAATCGGCCAAAACTGACAGTTTTGATGACCGACACGTAAGCGCACCCTAGGGTTCAATAACTATGGAAATCACTTCGAGACCCCAAAACGATGGGTAATAATCCAAGAAACTGGCCAGAATCGACCAAAACTGTCAGGGTTGATAACCGACACTTAAACGCACCCCAGGATTCGTTAACCGTGGAAATCACTCTGGGACCCCAAAACATTGAGTAATAGTCCATGAAACGGGCCAGAATCGGCCAAAACTGCCAGTGTTGATGACCGACACGTAAGCGCACCCTAGTGTTCTATAACTATGGAAATCGCTTCGGGACCCCAAAACGATGAGTAATAATCCAAGAAACTGGCCAGAATCGGCCAAAACTGTCAGTGTTGATGACCGACACTTAAACGCACCCCAGGATTCGTTAATCGTGGAAATCACTTTGGGACCCCAAAACAGTGAGTAACAGTCCATGAAACGGGCCAGAATCGGCCAAAATTGACGGTTTTGATGACCGACACGTAAGCGCACCCTAGGGTTCAATAACTATGGAAATCGCTTCGGGACCCCAAAACGATGGGTAATAATCCAAGAAACTGGCCAGAATCGGCCAAAACTGCCAGTGTTGATGACCGACATGTAAGCTCACCCTGGGGTTCAATAACTATGGAAATCACTCCGGGACCCCAAAACATTGAGTAATAGTCCGTGAAACGGGCCAGAATCGGCCAAAACTGCCAGTGTTGATGACCGACACGTAAGCGCACCCTACTGTTCTATAACTATGGAAATCGCTTCGGGACCCCAAAATGATGAGTAATAATCCAAGAAGCTGGCCAGAATCGGCCAAAACTGTCAGTGTTGATGACCGACACTTAAACGCACCCCAGGATTCGTTAATCGTGGAAATCACTCTGGGACCCCAAAACAGTGAGTAATAGTCCATGAAACGGGCCAGAATCGGCCAAAACTACTAGTTTTGATGACCGACACGTAAGCGTACCCTGGGGTTTAATTACTATGGAAATCGCTTCGGGACCCCAAAACGGTGAGTAATAATCCAAGAAACTGGCTAGAATCGGCCAAAACTTCGAGTGTTGATGACCGACACGTAAGCGCACCCTAGTGTTCTATAACTATGGAAATCGCTTCGGGACCCCAAAACGATGAGTAATAATCCAAGAAACTGGCCAGAATCGGCCAAAACTGTCAGTTTTGATGACCGACATGTAAGCACACCCTGGGGTTCAATAACTATGGAAATCACTCCGGGACCCCAAAACATTGAGTAATAGTCCATGAAACGGGACAGAATCGGCCAAAACTGCCAGTGTTGATGACCGACACGTAAGCGCACCCTAGTGTTCTATAACTATGGAAATCGCTTCGGGACCCCAAAACGATGAGTAATAATCCAAGAAGCTGGCCAGAATCGGCCAAAACTGTCAGTGTTGATGACCGACACTTAAACGCACCCCAGGATTCGTTAATCGTGGAAATCACTCTGGGACCCCAAAACAGTGAGTAATAGTCCATGAAACGGGCCAGAATCGGCCCAAACTGACAGTTTTGATGACCGACACGTAAGTGCACCCTAGGGTTCAATAACTATGGAAATCGCTTCGGGACCCCAAAACGATGGGTAATAATCCAAGAAACTGGCCAGAATCGGCCAAAACTGCGAGTGTTGATGACCGACACTTAAACACACACCAGGGTTTGATAATCGTGGAAATCACTCTTGGACCCCAAAACAGTGAGTAATAGTCCATGAAACGGACCAGAATCGGCCAAAACTGCCAGTGTTGATGACCGACACGTAAGCGCACCCTAGGGTTCTATAACTATGGAAATCGCTTCGGGACCCCAAAACGTTGAGTAATAATCCAAGAAACTGGCCAGAATCGGCCAAAACTACGAGTGTTGATGAACATAACGTAAACGCACCCAGGGTTCGTTAATCGTGGAAATCACTCTGGGACCCCAAAACAGTGAGTAATTGTCCATGAAACGGGCCAGAATCGGCCAAAACTGACAGTTTTGATGACCGACACGTAAGCGCACCCTAGGGTTCAATAACTATGGAAATCACTTCGAGACCCCAAAACGATGGGTAATAATCCAAGAAACTGGCCAGAATCGACCAAAACTGTCAGTGTTGATAACCGACACTTAAACGCACCCCAGGATTCGTTAACCGTGGAAATCACTCTGGGACCCCAAAACATTGAGTAATAGTCCATGAAACGGGCCAGAATCGGCCAAAACTGCCAGTGTTGATGACCGACACGTAAGCGCACCCTAGTGTTCTATAACTATGGAAATCGCTTCGGGACCCCAAAACGATGAGTAATAATCCAAGAAACTGGCCAGAATCGGCCAAAACTGTCAGTGTTGATGACCGACACTTAAACGCACCCCAGGATTCGTTAATCGTGGAAATCACTTTGGGACCCCAAAACAGTGAGTAACAGTCCATGAAACGGGCCAGAATCGGCCAAAATTGACGGTTTTGATGACCGACACGTAAGCGCACCCTAGGGTTCAATAACTATGGAAATCGCTTCGGGACCCCAAAACGATGGGTAATAATCCAAGAAACTGGCCAGAATCGGCCAAAACTGCCAGTGTTGATGACCGACATGTAAGCTCACCCTGGGGTTCAATAACTATGGAAATCACTCCGGGACCCCAAAACATTGAGTAATAGTCCGTGAAACGGGCCAGAATCGGCCAAAACTGCCAGTGTTGATGACCGACACGTAAGCGCACCCTAGTGTTCTATAACTATGGAAATCGCTTCGGGACCCCAAAATGATGAGTAATAATCCAAGAAGCTGGCCAGAATCGGCCAAAACTGTCAGTGTTGATGACCGACACTTAAACGCACCCCAGGATTCGTTAATCGTGGAAATCACTCTGGGACCCCAAAACAGTGAGTAATAGTCCATGAAACGGGCCAGAATCGGCCAAAACTACTAGTTTTGCTGACCGACACGTAAGCGTACCCTGGGGTTTAATTACTATGGAAATCGCTTCGGGACCCCAAAACGGTGAGTAATAATCCAAGAAACTGGCTAGAATCGGCCAAAACTGCGAGTGTTGATGACCGACACGTAAGCGCACCCTAGTGTTCTATAACTATGGAAATCGCTTCGGGACCCCAAAACGATGAGTAATAATCCAAGAAACTGGCCAGAATCGGCCAAAACTGTCAGTTTTGATGACCGACATGTAAGCACACCCTGGGGTTCAATAACTATGGAAATCACTCCGGGACCCCAAAACATTGAGTAATAGTCCATGAAACGGGACAGAATCGGCCAAAACTGCCAGTGTTGATGACCGACACGTAAGCGCACCCTAGTGTTCTATAACTATGGAAATCGCTTCGGGACCCCAAAACGATGAGTAATAATCCAAGAAGCTGGCCAGAATCGGCCAAAACTGTCAGTGTTGATGACCGACACTTAAACGCACCCCAGGATTCGTTAATCGTGGAAATCACTCTGGGACCCCAAAACAGTGAGTAATAGTCCATGAAACGGGCCAGAATCGGCCCAAACTGACAGTTTTGATGACCGACACGTAAGTGCACCCTAGGGTTCAATAACTATGGAAATCGCTTCGGGACCCCAAAACGATGGGTAATAATCCAAGAAACTGGCCAGAATCGGCCAAAACTGCGAGTGTTGATGACCGACACTTAAACACACACCAGGGTTTGATAATCGTGGAAATCACTCTTGGACCCCAAAACAGTGAGTAATAGTCCATGAAACGGACCAGAATCGGCCAAAACTGCCAGTGTTGATGACCGACACGTAAGCGCACCCTAGGGTTCTATAACTATGGAAATCGCTTCGGGACCCCAAAACGTTGAGTAATAATCCAAGAAACTGGCCAGAATCGGCCAAAACTACGAGTGTTGATGAACATAACGTAAACGCACCCAGGGTTCGTTAATCGTGGAAATCACTCTGGGACCCCAAAACAGTGAGTAATTGTCCATGAAACGGGCCAGAATCGGCCAAAACTGACAGTTTTGATGACCGACACGTAAGCGCACCCTAGGGTTCAATAACTATGGAAATCACTTCGAGACCCCAAAACGATGGGTAATAATCCAAGAAACTGGCCAGAATCGACCAAAACTGTCAGTGTTGATAACCGACACTTAAACGCACCCCAGGATTCGTTAACCGTGGAAATCACTCTGGGACCCCAAAACATTGAGTAATAGTCCATGAAACGGGCCAGAATCGGCCAAAACTGCCAGTGTTGATGACCGACACGTAAGCGCACCCTAGTGTTCTATAACTATGGAAATCGCTTCGGGACCCCAAAACGATGAGTAATAATCCAAGAAACTGGCCAGAATCGGCCAAAACTGTCAGTGTTGATGACCGACACTTAAACGCACCCCAGGATTCGTTAATCGTGGAAATCACTTTGGGACCCCAAAACAGTGAGTAACAGTCCATGAAACGGGCCAGAATCGGCCAAAATTGACGGTTTTGATGACCGACACGTAAGCGCACCCTAGGGTTCAATAACTATGGAAATCGCTTCGGGACCCCAAAACGATGGGTAATAATCCAAGAAACTGGCCAGAATCGGCCAAAACTGCCAGTGTTGATGACCGACATGTAAGCTCACCCTGGGGTTCAATAACTATGGAAATCACTCCGGGACCCCAAAACATTGAGTAATAGTCCGTGAAACGGGCCAGAATCGGCCAAAACTGCCAGTGTTGATGACCGACACGTAAGCGCACCCTAGTGTTCTATAACTATGGAAATCGCTTCGGGACCCCAAAATGATGAGTAATAATCCAAGAAGCTGGCCAGAATCGGCCAAAACTGTCAGTGTTGATGACCGACACTTAAACGCACCCCAGGATTCGTTAATCGTGGAAATCACTCTGGGACCCCAAAACAGTGAGTAATAGTCCATGAAACGGGCCAGAATCGGCCAAAACTACTAGTTTTGCTGACCGACACGTAAGCGTACCCTGGGGTTTAATTACTATGGAAATCGCTTCGGGACCCCAAAACGGTGAGTAATAATCCAAGAAACTGGCTAGAATCGGCCAAAACTGCGAGTGTTGATGACCGACACGTAAGCGCACCCTAGTGTTCTATAACTATGGAAATCGCTTCGGGACCCCAAAACGATGAGTAATAATCCAAGAAACTGGCCAGAATCGGCCAAAACTGTCAGTTTTGATGACCGACATGTAAGCACACCCTGGGGTTCAATAACTATGGAAATCACTCCGGGACCCCAAAACATTGAGTAATAGTCCATGAAACGGGACAGAATCGGCCAAAACTGCCAGTGTTGATGACCGACACGTAAGCGCACCCTAGTGTTCTATAACTATGGAAATCGCTTCGGGACCCCAAAACGATGAGTAATAATCCAAGAAGCTGGCCAGAATCGGCCAAAACTGTCAGTGTTGATGACCGACACTTAAACGCACCCCAGGATTCGTTAATCGTGGAAATCACTCTGGGACCCCAAAACAGTGAGTAATAGTCCATGAAACGGGCCAGAATCGGCCCAAACTGACAGTTTTGATGACCGACACGTAAGTGCACCCTAGGGTTCAATAACTATGGAAATCGCTTCGGGACCCCAAAACGATGGGTAATAATCCAAGAAACTGGCCAGAATCGGCCAAAACTGCGAGTGTTGATGACCGACACTTAAACACACACCAGGGTTTGATAATCGTGGAAATCACTCTTGGACCCCAAAACAGTGAGTAATAGTCCATGAAACGGACCAGAATCGGCCAAAACTGCCAGTGTTGATGACCGACACGTAAGCGCACCCTAGGGTTCTATAACTATGGAAATCGCTTCGGGACCCCAAAACGTTGAGTAATAATCCAAGAAACTGGCCAGAATCGGCCAAAACTGCCAGTGTTGATGAACATAACGTAAACGCACCCAGGGTTCGTTAATCGTGGAAATCACTCTGGGACCCCAAAACAGTGAGTAATAGTCCATGAAACGGGCCAGAATTGGCCAAAACTGACAGTTTTGATGACCGACACGTAAGCGCACCCTAGGGTTCAATAACTATGGAAATCGCTTCGGGATCACAAAATGATGGGTAATAATCCAAGAAACTGGCCAGAATCGGCAAAAACTGCGAGTGTTGATGACCGACACTTAAACACACCCCAGGGTTTGTTAATCATGGAAATCACTCTTGGACCCCAAAACAGTGAGTAATTGTCCATGGAACGGACCAGAATCGGCCAAAACTGCCAGTGTTGATGACCGACACGTAAGCGCACCCTAGGGTTCTATAACTATGGAAATCGCTTCGGGACCCCAAAACGTTGAGTAATAATCCAAGAAACTGGCCAGAATCGGCCAAAACTGCGAGTGTTGATGAACATAACGTAAACGCACCCAGGGTTCGTTAATCGTGGAAATCACTCTGGGACCCCAAAACAGTGAGTAATAGTCCATGAAACGGGCTAGAATCGGCCAAAACTGCCAGTGTTGATGACCGACATGTAAGCACACCCTCGGGTTCAATAACTATGGAAATCACTCCGGGACCCCAAAACATTGAGGAATAGTCCATGAAACGGGCCAGAATCGGCCAAAACTGCCAGTGTTGATGACCGACACGTAAGCGCACCCGAGTGTTCTATAACTATGGAAATCGCTTCGGGACCCCAAAACGATGAGTAATAATCCAAGAAACTGGCCAGAATCGGCCAAAACTGTCAGTGTTGATGGCCGACACTTAAACGCACCCCAGGATTCGTTAATCGTGGAAATCACTCTGGGACCCCAAAACAGTGAGTAATAGTCCATGAAACGGGCCAGAATCGGCCAAAACTGACAGTTTTGATGACCGACACGTAAGCGCACCCTAGGGTTCAATAACTATGGAAATCACTTCGAGACCCCAAAACGATGGGTAATAATCCAAGAAACTGGCCAGAATCGGCCAAAACTGTCAGTGTTGATAACCGACACTTAAACGCACCCCAGGATTCGTTAACCGTGGAAATCACTCTGGGACCCCAAAACAGTGAGTAATAGTCCATGAAACAGGCCAGAATCGGCCAAAACTGCCAGTGTTGATGACCGACACGTAAGCGCACCCTAGGGTTCTATAACTATGGAAATCGCTTCGGGACCCCAAAACGTTGAGTAATAATCCAAGAAACTGGCCAGAATCGGCCAAAACTACGAGTGTTGATGAACATAACGTAAACGCACCCGGGGTTCGTTAATCGTGGAAATCACTCTGGGACCCCAAAACAGTGAGTAATAGTCCATGAAACGGGCCAGAATCGGCCAAAACTGACAGTTTTGATGACCGACACGTAAGCGCACCCTAGGGTTCAATAACTATGGAAATCACTTCGAGACCCCAAAACGATGGGTAATAATCCAAGAAACTGGCCAGAATCGACCAAAACTGTCAGTGTTGATCACCGACACTTAAACGCACCCCAGGATTCGTTAACCGTGGAAATCACTCTGGGACCCCAAAACAGTGAGTAATAATCCATGAAACAGGCCAGAATCGGCCAAAACTGCCAGTGTTGATGACCGACATGTAAGCACACCCTGGGGTTCAATAACTATGGAAATCACTCCGGGACCCCAAAACATTGAGTAATAGTCCATGAAACGGGCCAGAATCGGCCAAAACTGCCAGTGTTGATGACCGACACGTAAGCGCACCCTAGTGTTCTATAACGATGGAAATCGCTTCGGGACCCCAAAACGATGAGTAATAATCCAAGAAACTGGCCAGAATCGGCCAAAACTGTCAGTTTTGATGACCGACATGTAAGCACACCCTGGGGTTCAATAACTATGGAAATCACTCCGGGACCCCAAAACATTGAGTAATAGTCCATGAAACGGGACAGAATCGGCCAAAACTGACAGTGTTGATGACCGACACGTAAGCGCACCCTAGTGTTCTATAACTATGGAAATCGCTTCGGGACCCCAAAACGATGAGTAATAATCCAAGAAGCTGGCCAGAATCGGCCAAAACTGTCAGTGTTGATGACCGACACTTAAACGCACCCCAGGATTCGTTAATCGTGGAAATCACTCTGGGACCCCAAAACAGTGAGTAATAGTCCATGAAACGGGCCAGAATCGGCCCAAACTGACAGTTTTGATGACCGACACGTAAGCGCACCCTAGTGTTCTATAACTATGGAAATCGCTTCGGGACCCCAAAACGATGAGTAATAATCCAAGAAACTGGCCAGAATCGGCCAAAACTGTCAGTTTTGATGACCGACATGTAAGCACACCCTGGGGTTCAATAACTATGGAAATCACTCCGGGACCCCAAAACATTGAGTAATAGTCCATGAAACGGGACAGAATCGGCCAAAACTGCCAGTGTTGATGACCGACACGTAAGCGCACCCTAGTGTTCTATAACTATGGAAATCGCTTCGGGACCCCAAAACGATGAGTAATAATCCAAGAAGCTGGCCAGAATCGGCCAAAACTGTCAGTGTTGATGACCGACACTTAAACGCACCCCAGGATTCGTTAATCATGGAAATCACTCTGGGACCCCAAAACAGTGAGTAATAGTCCATGAAACGGGCCAGAATCGGCCCAAACTGACAGTTTTGATGACCGACACGTAAGTGCACCCTAGGGTTCAATAACTATGGAAATCGCTTCGGGACCCCAAAACGATGGGTAATAATCCAAGAAACTGGCCAGAATCGGCCAAAACTGCGAGTGTTGATGACCGACACTTAAACACACACCAGGGTTTGATAATCGTGGAAATCACTCTTGGACCCCAAAACAGTGAGTAATAGTCCATGAAACGGACCAGAATCGGCCAAAACTGCCAGTGTTGATGACCGACACGTAAGCGCACCCTAGGGTTCTATAACTATGGAAATCGCTTCGGGACCCCAAAACGTTGAGTAATAATCCAAGAAACTGGCCAGAATCGGCCAAAACTGCCAGTGTTGATGAACATAACGTAAACGCACCCAGGGTTCGTTAATCGTGGAAATCACTCTGGGACCCCAAAACAGTGAGTAATAGTCCATGAAACGGGCCAGAATTGGCCAAAACTGACAGTTTTGATGACCGACACGTAAGCGCACCCTAGGGTTCAATAACTATGGAAATCGCTTCGGGATCACAAAATGATGGGTAATAATCCAAGAAACTGGCCAGAATCGGCAAAAACTGCGAGTGTTGATGACCGACACTTAAACACACCCCAGGGTTTGTTAATCATGGAAATCACTCTTGGACCCCAAAACAGTGAGTAATTGTCCATGGAACGGACCAGAATCGGCCAAAACTGCCAGTGTTGATGACCGACACGTAAGCGCACCCTAGGGTTCTATAACTATGGAAATCGCTTCGGGACCCCAAAACGTTGAGTAATAATCCAAGAAACTGGCCAGAATCGGCCAAAACTGCGAGTGTTGATGAACATAACGTAAACGCACCCAGGGTTCGTTAATCGTGGAAATCACTCTGGGACCCCAAAACAGTGAGTAATAGTCCATGAAACGGGCCAGAATCGGCCAAAACTGCCAGTGTTGATGACCGACATGTAAGCACACCCTCGGGTTCAATAACTATGGAAATCACTCCGGGACCCCAAAACATTGAGTAATAGTCCATGAAACGGGCCAGAATCGGCCAAAATTGCCAGTGTTGATGACCGACACGTAAGCGCACCCGAGTGTTCTATAACTATGGAAATCGCTTCGGGACCCCAAAACGATGAGTAATAATCCAAGAAACTGGCCAGAATCGGCCAAAACTGTCAGTGTTGATGACCGACACTTAAACGCACCCCAGGATTCGTTAATCGTGGAAATCACTCTGGGACCCCAAAACAGTGAGTAATAGTCCATGAAACGGGCCAGAATCGGCCAAAACTGCCAGTGTTGATGACCGACATGTAAGCACACCCTCGGGTTCAATAACTATGGAAATCACTCCGGGACCCCAAAACATTGAGTAATAGTCCATGAAACGGGCCAGAATCGGCCAAAACTGCCAGTGTTGATGACCGACACGTAAGCGCACCCGAGTGTTCTATAACTATGGAAATCGCTTCGGGACCCCAAAACGATGAGTAATAATCCAAGAAACTGGCCAGAATCGGCCAAAACTGTCAGTGTTGATGACCGACACTTAAACGCACCCCAGGATTCGTTAATCGTGGAAATCACTCTGGGACCCCAAAACAGTGAGTAATAGTCCATGAAACGGGCCAGAATCGGCCAAAACTGACAGTTTTGATGACCGACACGTAAGCGCACCCTAGGGTTCAATAACTATGGAAATCACTTCGAGACCCCAAAACGATGGGTAATAATCCAAGAAACTGGCCAGAATCGGCCAAAACTGTCAGTGTTGATAACCGACACTTAAACGCACCCCAGGATTCGTTAACCGTGGAAATCACTCTGGGACCCCAAAACAGTGAGTAATAGTCCATGAAACAGGCCAGAATCGGCCAAAACTGCCAGTGTTGATGACCGACACGTAAGCGCACCCTAGGGTTCTATAACTATGGAAATCGCTTCGGGACCCCAAAACGTTGAGTAATAATCCAAGAAACTGGCCAGAATCGGCCAAAACTACGAGTGTTGATGAACATAACGTAAACGCACCCAGGGTTCGTTAATCGTGGAAATCACTCTGGGACCCCAAAACAGTGAGTAATAGTCCATGAAACGGGCCAGAATCGGCCAAAACTGACAGTTTTGATGACCGACACGTAAGCGCACCCTAGGGTTCAATAACTATGGAAATCACTTCGAGACCCCAAAACGATGGGTAATAATCCAAGAAACTGGCCAGAATCGACCAAAACTGTCAGTGTTGATCACCGACACTTAAACGCACCCCAGGATTCGTTAACCGTGGAAATCACTCTGGGACCCCAAAACAGTGAGTAATAGTCCATGAAACAGGCCAGAATCGGCCAAAACTGCCAGTGTTGATGACCGACATGTAAGCACACCCTGGGGTTCAATAACTATGGAAATCACTCCGGGACCCCAAAACATTGAGTAATAGTCCATGAAACGGGCCAGAATCGGCCAAAACTGCCAGTGTTGATGACCGACACGTAAGCGCACCCTAGTGTTCTATAACGATGGAAATCGCTTCGGGACCCCAAAACGATGAGTAATAATCCAAGAAACTGGCCAGAATCGGCCAAAACTGTCAGTTTTGATGACCGACATGTAAGCACACCCTGGGGTTCAATAACTATGGAAATCACTCCGGGACCCCAAAACATTGAGTAATAGTCCATGAAACGGGACAGAATCGGCCAAAACTGACAGTGTTGATGACCGACACGTAAGCGCACCCTAGTGTTCTATAACTATGGAAATCGCTTCGGGACCCCAAAACGATGAGTAATAATCCAAGAAGCTGGCCAGAATCGGCCAAAACTGTCAGTGTTGATGACCGACACTTAAACGCACCCCAGGATTCGTTAATCGTGGAAATCACTCTGGGACCCCAAAACAGTGAGTAATAGTCCATGAAACGGGCCAGAATCGGCCCAAACTGACAGTTTTGATGACCGACACGTAAGCGCACCCTAGTGTTCTATAACTATGGAAATCGCTTCGGGACCCCAAAACGATGAGTAATAATCCAAGAAACTGGCCAGAATCGGCCAAAACTGTCAGTTTTGATGACCGACATGTAAGCACACCCTGGGGTTCAATAACTATGGAAATCACTCCGGGACCCCAAAACATTGAGTAATAGTCCATGAAACGGGACAGAATCGGCCCAAAACTGCCAGTGTTGATGACCGACACGGTAAGCGCACCCTAGTGTTCTATAACTATGGAAATCGCTTCGGGACCCCAAAACGATGAGTAATAATCCAAGAAGCTGGCCAGAATCGGCCAAAACTGTCAGTGTTGATGACCGACACTTAAACGCACCCCAGGATTCGTTAATCGTGGAAATCACTCTGGGACCCCAAAACAGTGAGTAATAGTCCATGAAACGGGCCAGAATCGGCCCAAACTGACAGTTTTGATGACCGACACGTAAGTGCACCCTAGGGTTCAATAACTATGGAAATCGCTTCGGGACCCCAAAACGATGGGTAATAATCCAAGAAACTGGCCAGAATCGGCCAAAACCTGCGAGTGTTGATGACCGACACTTAAACACACACCAGGGGTTGATAATCGTGGAAATCACTCTTGGACCCCAAAACAGTGAGTAATAGTCCATGAAACGGACCAGAATCGGCCAAAACTGCCAGTGTTGATGACCGACACGTAAGCGCACCCTAGGTTCTATAACTATGGGAAATCGCTTCGGGACCCCAAAACGTTGAGTAATAATCCAAGAAACTGGCCAGAATCGCCAAAACTGCCAGTGTTGATGAACATAACGTAAACGCACCCAGGGTTCGTTAATCGTGGAAATCACTCTGGGACCCCAAAACAGTGAGTAATAGTCCATGAAACGGGCCAGAATTGGCCAAAACTGACAGTTTTGATGACCGACACGTAAGCGCACCCTAGGGTTCAATAACTATGGAAATCGCTTCGGGATCACAAAATGATGGGTAATAATCCAAGAAACTGGCCAGAATCGGCAAAAACTGCGAGTGTTGATGACCGACACTTAAACACACCCCAGGGTTTGTTAATCATGGAAATCACTCTTGGACCCCAAAACAGTGAGTAATTGTCCATGGAACGGACCAGAATCGGCCAAAACTGCCAGTGTTGATGACCGACACGTAAGCGCACCCTAGGGTTCTATAACTATGGAAATCGCTTCGGGACCCCAAAACGTTGAGTAATAATCCAAGAAACTGGCCAGAATCGGCCAAAACTGCGAGTGTTGATGAACATAACGTAAACGCACCCAGGGTTCGTTAATCGTGGAAATCACTCTGGGACCCCAAAACAGTGAGTAATAGTCCATGAAACGGGCCAGAATCGGCCAAAACTGCCAGTGTTGATGACCGACATGTAAGCACACCCTCGGGTTCAATAACTATGGAAATCACTCCGGGACCCCAAAACATTGAGTAATAGTCCATGAAACGGGCCAGAATCGGCCAAAATTGCCAGTGTTGATGACCGACACGTAAGCGCACCGAGTGTTCTATAACTATGGAAATCGCTTCGGGACCCCAAAACGATGAGTAATAATCCAAGAAACTGGCCAGAATCGGCCAAAACTGTCAGTGTTGATGACCGACACTTAAACGCACCCCAGGATTCGTTAATCGTGGAAATCACTCTGGGACCCCAAAACAGTGAGTAATAGTCCATGAAACGGGCCAGAATCGGCCAAAACTGCCAGTGTTGATGACCGACATGTAAGCACACCCTCGGGTTCAATAACTATGGAAATCACTCCGGGACCCCAAAACATTGAGTAATAGTCCATGAAACGGGCCAGAATCGGCCAAAACTGCCAGTGTTGATGACCGACACGTAAGCGCACCCGAGTGTTCTATAACTATGGAAATCGCTTCGGGACCCCAAAACGATGAGTAATAATCCAAGAAACTGGCCAGAATCGGCCAAAACTGTCAGTGTTGATGACCGACACTTAAAACGCACCCCAGGATTCGTTAATCGTGGAAATCACTCTGGGACCCCAAAACAGTGAGTAATAGTCCATGAAACGGGCCAGAATCGGCCAAAACTGACAGTTTTGATGACCGACACGTAAGCGCACCCTAGGGTTCAATAACTATGGAAATCACTTCGAGACCCCAAAACGATGGGTAATAATCCAAGAAACTGGCCAGAATCGGCCAAAACTGTCAGTGTTGATAACCGACACTTAAACGCACCCCAGGATTCGTTAACCGTGGAAATCACTCTGGGACCCCAAAACAGTGAGTAATAGTCCATGAAACAGGCCAGAATCGGCCAAAACTGCCAGTGTTGATGACCGACACGTAAGCGCACCCTAGGGTTCTATAACTATGGAAATCGCTTCGGGACCCCAAAACGTTGAGTAATAATCCAAGAAACTGGCCAGAATCGGCCAAAACTACGAGTGTTGATGAACATAACGTAAACGCACCCAGGGTTCGTTAATCGTGGAAATCACTCTGGGACCCCAAAACAGTGAGTAATAGTCCATGAAACGGGCCAGAATCGGCCAAAACTGACAGTTTTGATGACCGACACGTAAGCGCACCCTAGGGTTCAATAACTATGGAAATCACTTCGAGACCCCAAAACGATGGGTAATAATCCAAGAAACTGGCCAGAATCGACCAAAACTGTCAGTGTTGATCACCGACACTTAAACGCACCCCAGGATTCGTTAACCGTGGAAATCACTCTGGGACCCCAAAACAGTGAGTAATAGTCCATGAAACAGGCCAGAATCGGCCAAAACTGCCAGTGTTGATGACCGACATGTAAGCACACCCTGGGGTTCAATAACTATGGAAATCACTCCGGGACCCCAAAACATTGAGTAATAGTCCATGAAACGGGCCAGAATCGGCCAAAACTGCCAGTGTTGATGACCGACACGTAAGCGCACCCTAGTGTTCTATAACGATGGAAATCGCTTCGGGACCCCAAAACGATGAGTAATAATCCAAGAAACTGGCCAGAATCGGCCAAAACTGTCAGTTTTGATGACCGACATATAAGCACACCCTGGGGTTCAATAACTATGGAAATCACTCCGGGACCCCAAAACATTGAGTAATAGTCCATGAAACGGGACAGAATCGGCCAAAACTGACAGTGTAGATGACCGACACGTAAGCGCACCCTAGTGTTCTATAACTATGGAAATCGCTTCGGGACCCCCAAAACGATGAGTAATAATCCAAGAAGCTGGCCAGAATCGGCCAAAAACTGTCAGTGTTGATGACCGACACTTTAAACGCACCCCAGGATTCGTTAATCGTGGAAATCACTCTGGGACCCAAAACAGTGAGTAATAGTCCATGAAACGGGCCAGAATCGGCCCAAACTGACAGTTTTGATGACCGACACGTAAGTGCACCCTAGGGTTCAATAACTATGGAAATCGCTTCGGGACCCCAAAACGATGGGTAATAATCCAAGAAACTGGCCAGAATCGGCCAAAACTGCGAGTGTTGATGACCGACACTTAAACACACACCAGGGTTTGATAATCGTGGAAATCACTCTTGGACCCCAAAACAGTGAGTAATAGTCCATGAAACGGACCAGAATCGGCCAAAACTGCCAGTGTTTGATGACCGACACGTAAGCGCACCCTAGGGTTCTATAACTATGGAAATCGCTTCGGGACCCCAAAACGTTGAGTAATAATCCAAGAAACTGGCCAGAATCGGCCAAAACTGCCAGTGTTGATGAACATAACGTAAACGCACCCAGGGTTCGTTAATCGTGGAAATCACTCTGGGACCCCCAAAACAGTGAGTAATAGTCCATGAAACGGGCCAGAATTGGCCAAAACTGACAGTTTTGATGACCGACACGTAAGCGCACCCTAGGGTTCAATAACTATGGAAATCGCTTCGGGATCACAAAATGATGGGTAATAATCCAAGAAACTGGCCAGAATCGGCAAAAACTGCGAGTGTTGATGACCGACACTTAAACACACCCCAGGGTTTGTTAATCATGGAAATCACTCTTGGACCCCAAAACTAGTGAGTAATTGTCCATGGAACGGACCAGAATCGGCCAAAACTGCCAGTGTTGATGACCGACACGTAAGCGCACCCTAGGGTTCTATAACTATGGAAATCGCTTCGGGACCCCAAAACGTTGAGTAATAATCCAAGAAACTGGCCAGAATCGGCCAAAACTGCGAGTGTTGATGAACATAACGTAAACGCACCCAGGGTTCGTTAATCGTGGAAATCACTCTGGGACCCCAAAACAGTGAGTAATAGTCCATGAAACGGGCCAGAATCGGCCAAAACTGCCAGTGTTGATGACCGACATGTAAGCACACCCTCGGGTTCAATAACTATGGAAATCACTCCGGGACCCCAAAACATTGAGTAATAGTCCATGAAACGGGCCAGAATCGGCCAAAACTGCCAGTGTTGATGACCGACACGTAAGCGCACCCGAGTGTTCTATAACTATGGAAATCGC